>CP021226.1:0-1200000 GCA_003999685.1 Taiwanofungus camphoratus
TAACCTAACCTAACCTAACCTAACCTAACCTAACCTAACCTAACCTAACCTAACCTAACCTAACCTAACCTAACCTAACCTAACCTAACCTAAGTTACATCAGGTGTAACGTTATCTTAGTGTGTTGGTGTATTAGGGTTGTCTGTTCAAACCAGACCTAACCTAACCCTAACCTAACCTAACCTAACCTAACCGAACCTAACCTAACCTAACCTAACCTAACCTAACGCTAATCCTAACCTAACCTAACCTAACCGCCGGACTTACCCAGTCCTGCGCTTAGGGTTGCCTAAAATAGATAGGCGCCTTACGTGTCACATGATATGTTCGGCACTTAGTACGGACCGGCCCTTCACTGCGGCCCGGTACGCGCCGTTCCCGCATGCTAGCGGAGCGCGCGATAACTACTATGGTCCCCAGCGCCCCTCTGCTGTGTTAGTCCATGATCTGGTGATCTGTGGGTTGTAACATGCTAGAGCACGGTGCGGCAACTTGCTGGACGCGGTCCTATTGAATATCCTTCCCCCGCCCCGCATGGCTCGGACAGGGTGTTCACGGGGATTCCCAGGTTTGTGCCATGACATGATGCTTCCTCAGTGGTCCACGCTGCCCTTAGTAGACGCCCGGAAAAGCGGCCCGGTCACATGATCGGTGCGGCACCGGCTATGTTGTTCCTATCTATATCCGGCCCGGACTAACCTTCGGCCCGGACTTCCTATCTCTTATCTCGGATCTTGAGCCTAGGCTTAAGGTCCAGATTCTAATCTTAATCAGATGACTCTGACATCTGATCAGTAATGGTGTCTAGGCGAATCTAGACAATGATGATTGCTCATCTCTGACTGATTAGGATAGGAGGGAGAGACGTGATTCGCTCCCACTTGCAACCCTTTGCCCTGGTACGGTCAAACTGACTTAGTCACCGGCCCCCGGGTCATGACTCAACCATAAGCGTGACTTATGTTGAACTTGGTTATAAGCGACGCTAGTGCTCTGATGAGACTTAGTCGAAATTAGCCGTCCGATAGCGATATCGGGCTAATTAGTACTAGCTTCCTCTAAGCCTCCTTCCTGCCCTGCACTCGCAGCCCTTGTAGTGTTGATACATAGACCTCCTAACCTAACCTAACCTAACCTAACCTAACCTAACCTAACCCTACTCCGCCCGGTTTTGGCTAGCATTGCGGAAGCAAAGGAACGCTGCGTTTCCTTGTCGAAGCAAGTGGGTGAGCTCGAGGCTCATCTTGCCAACGGTTCCCTTCCGCCCCAGTTACAAGGCATGGGGGAACCCGTTTTCCAGTCAGCGAAAGTTTGGCTGGAAACACACCCGGCGGAACCAGGGGCTCTTGCGACGAAATTTCAAACGTTTCGTCGCGAAGCACTCGCTCTAGCGATTTCGCAAAAGCGTGCTGAGCTCACGTTCTTCGAAGGCGCGCTGGACCCTACTACTATGTTGGGGAAGGCGCGCGACGTGGTCGATTCACAATGGGCCGCGATCTCTCAGAGTTCGCGTGTTCCTAAGTGGAAAACTTCTCTTGACGGTAACGTTGAGATTGAGGGATGGCAGAACGACCCCGTCCTCGAGTCGGAACATAAGCGATTCGTCGCTGTGCTCCCGCGGTTCTGCTTCCGTGTCGTGAACATTCGCGAATCACAGTTAGCACATGCCGCGACTCGAGCTAATGCGAAGAGTGCCCTCAAGGCGGTTGCGGAGGTGGAAATGAGTGACACCGCCGAGAATCCCGCCGCCTTGAAGAAACTGATTGACGATGCTGTTGATCGTCGGTTGAAAGGTGAGGGCACCTCGAAGAACGTTAAACAACAGGTCAGTTTTGTACACGGTTCAGTACCTAAAAACTTACCTGGCGCCGCTCTCTCTCGTATTCTAGAAGGGCAAAGGCAAGGCGCCGAATCGTTCAGCGCGCATGAGCACAGGAGGACGCCCTCCCAAAGCTCCGCAGCGCGCGGCAAAGCAGAAGCAAGCCGCTTCGTCGAAAAAGGCTTCGACAAAGAAGAACAAAGGGAAAGGGAAAGGGAGACCGAATTAATACGGTATGTCCTTCGGTCGCGACTCAGATTTTCGCAACCCTCTACCTACCCTGACGCAATACTTGATCTACCTACACCAGTCGGGGCACGCACCCTCCTTTACTTTGCACCGGCAGCTTTAGTCGAGGCACAGAGGTTCCGGACATGGGTTCATGTTGGCGACGATGTTAAATTACCGGCGGAGATCAGTATTCACATTTCTTGCGGACTTAAGTACATGCTGTACGCTCCCCCTTCTGGGGAGTTGGTTCAAAACGCTTATGATGATTTTTGTGAAAGAATTCGGTGGAGAGTTCATTTCGCCTGCAAACAAAAAATTCTTGAGCGGCAAGGAATAAGTCAACCACCTTATGATCCTGACTACGACTTGAGGTTGAAACGCGATAGCAACGCACCTCAGGCCAGCCAATATATCGAACTTGGTCTTAAACGCGGGCAAACATACGTCACTGATTTCATACGCACTGTCGTACCCGGTTTGAAAGCTAGAAGTCGCCCTAATCGACTTGTAGACCTGGACAAAGTTCGCCTCTGGTTGGACGAGCATAACTACCTCGTCCTCCAAACGGATAAGAACCTCGGCGCTGCTGTAGTCACAAGGGAATGGTTCATTAATGGTTGCAACTTACTTCTGTCGAATACGGCTGACTATCAGGAGATTAATCCCGGTCAACGACAGATGTACTTAGAAAAGGTTACTAAGCGGGTTAAGGAGTTAAGCGATTGGGTCGAAGGGGCTTTGCCTCATGATCAGACACTCCAGTTAGCCAAATACCTTCGGTCTAAATGTCCCGAGAGCGAGTTGGAAGAGCCTAAGGTTCCCATCTTCTATGGTATCCCAAAAATCCATAAGACACCGGTGAAAATGCGGCCTATTGTGCCCTGTCATTCATGCGCTCAAGGCCCCGCGGCTAAAGTAGTATCCAAGTTGTTGAAACCCATTATAGAGGTTGAACCCTTTATTATACATGGCAGCAAAGATCTTGCTGCCAAGTTAGCAACGGTTAAAACACTAAAATATAAAAAGTATTGGCTTGTGGCCGGCGACGTTGTCGCTTTCTACCCTAATGTACCTCTCAGAGAATGCGTCGGCATTGTATCTAAACTGTACATCAGTCATCCACTAGGTAGTCAATCAACGGACCACCCCGAATTTTACAACGCCTTGTTTATTCGGTGTATGCAATCGGCCAATTACGATTTAATAGTTGACTTCAACGGTCACACATTTCTTCAAAAGCGAGGATTAGCTATGGGAGTGGCATGCTCGCCCGACCTAGCTAATCTATATGGATGCCATTTTGAAAATAAAGTCTGGCCTTCTGGGCAGGTTAGCCCACCCTTTCTTTATTATGGGCGGTACATCGATGATGTATTCGCTATCGTTGAAGCAGGTAGTGCAGCAGAAGCTTTAGAACTCTGCACCAGTCGTATTTCATACACTGGCTGCACTATAACATGGGAAGTGTCGGAATGGGCAACGCCATTCCTTGACATGCTTATTTATATTGACCCCGTTACCAACCGGGTGGAACATAAGCCGTATCGGAAGGCACTTAACCATCATGAAAGAATACCATGGATATCTCACCACCCAAAGGACGTTAAAAAAGGCACGTTCATTGGAGAGATGAGCCGTCTAGCTACGCTAAGTTCTAAGTTGGAACACTACTTAGATGCCCTTAAAGGGCTTGTCGATCTGTACGTCGGCCGTGGCTATCCCCCTGCTCTGGTTGTATCCTGGCTTGATGCGCATAAAGCAGTACGCTGGGCGAAACGTTTGGACATTAAACAAACTTCGACCGAAAAAGCGGACGCGAATGATGGCGTACTTGTGCTTAAATCACAATTCAACCCTTCATGGGACTCTTTCGATGTTCATGAATTAATGACACGTGTCACTGGATCGTGGGTGGAGTCTTTGAGTTTCTTCAAAAACTTCTTTTCGGCGAGTTGGGAAAACTCGGCCGCTCCGATTTTCGATTATTCGGCTGGGGGTTCGCGGGATGCGACCCTATCCGGCACAGTTCAGACCACGCTTGAGGAGTGGTGGGATCCCGCCCGAGTAGCCCAGCGAAAGCTGTCGCGCGAAACGGCGGCTGCTTCGGCAGCAGCAGATCGTGCCGCCGCTGAAGCCCGGCGATCTGATCAAATCTCGACACTGGCGGCGGTTGTCCATGATAACCGCGCAGACGAGGGCTGGGTATGGACTGGGCGGTACCTAAGGAAACCCACCGGATTTATTGAGGCGGAGAAGGTCCCTGACCTTTCCCAACTCGGATTCTTAGACAAGCGCTGGCTTGTGTCTCGAAAGCGGGAAACCAACTTCGCAGACTTAGCAAGCAAATGGCGCAGAAGTGTTATTAATGCCCAAAGTGCGGATGACGTACTTTTGGAAATGAATATTTAAACTGTTAAGCCAGTTTGATTAGCATCGGTTACATCAGGTGTAACGTTATCTTAGTGTGTTGGTGTATTAGGGTTGTCTGTTCAAACCAGACCTAACCTAACCCTAACCTAACCTAACCTAACCTAACCGAACCTAACCTAACCTAACCTAACCTAACCTAACGCTAATCCTAACCTAACCTAACCTAACCGCCGGACTTATTTAGTCCTGCGCTTAGGGTTGCCTAAAAATAGATAGGCGCCTTACGTGTCACATGATATGTTCGGCACTTAGTACGGACCGTCCCTTCACTGCGGCCTGGTGCGCGCCGTCCCCGCATGCTAGCGGAGCGCGCGTTAACTACTATGGTCCCTAGCGCCCCTCTGCTGCGTTAGTCCATGATCTGGTGATCTGTGGGTTGTAACATGCTAGAGCACGGTGCGGCAACTTGCTGGACGCGGTCCTATTGAGTATCCCTCCCCCGCCCCGCATGGCTCGGATGGGGTGCTCACGGGGATTCCCAGGTTTGTGCCATGACATGATGCTTCCTCAGTGGTCCACGCTACCCTTAGTAGACGCCCGGAAAGCGGCCCGGTCACATGATCGGCGCGGCACCGGCTATGTTGTTCCTATCTATATCCGGCCCGGACTAACCTCCGGCCCGGACTTCCTATCTTTTATCTCGGATCTTGAGCCTAGGCTTACGGTCCGGATTCTAATCTTAATCAGATGACTCTGACATCTGATCAGTAATGGTGTCTAGGCGAATCTAGACAATGATGATTGCTCATCGCTGATTGATCAGGATAGGAGGGAGAGACGTGATTCGCTCCCACCCGCAACCCTTTGCCCTGGTAAGGTCAAACTGTCTTAGTCACCGGCCCCCGGGCCCTGACTCAACCATAAGCGTGACTTTGGTTGAACTTGGTTATAAGCGACGCTAGTGCTCTGATGAGACTTAGTCGAAATTAGCCGTCCGATAGCGATATCGGGCTAATTAGTACTAGCTTCCATTAAGTCTTCTCAACGCTCGCAACTCCTTCGTCGTTGCTCGCTCCACCTCCTAACCTAACCTAACCTAACCGACTCCTTATCTTTACATCTGATTGTTATCTCTGATCAGGTGGCGGTATTGGTAAAGGCTAGGGCGTTCTAGCCTGCCTTTTGTCGGCCCGTTGATAAGAGATAAGAGAAATACCATTCATGTGATTGGATGGTCGTCTACCTCATGGCCTGGTTGGTCAAATTGAATCAGTCACCGGCCTCCGGCCGATGACTCAGGGTCAATCAGCAGATGACCCTGAACCATCGGTTAAAAGTACGACGAGAGTACTGATGAGCTCTTAGCGAAACAAGTCGGTATCTGGCGACAGATACCTTTGTTTACTCTTGTCTTCTCTATTTTTTCTCATCTCTTACTACGCTCGCCCGCCTATCGGCGGTCTCGCTCCACCTCCTAACCTAACTGCCGGACTTTCCCAGTCCTGCGCTTAGGGTTGCCTTAAAATAAATAGGCGCCTTACGTGTCACATGATATGTTCGGCACTTAGTACGGACCGGCCCTTCACTGCGGCCCGGTGCGCGCCGTTCCCGCATGCTAGCGGAGCGCGCGATAACTACTATGGTCCCCAGTGCCCCTCTGCTGTGTTAGTCCATGATCTGGTGATCTGTGGGTTGTAACATGCTATAGCACACTGCGGCAACTTGCTGGACGCGGTCCACATAGTATGTCTTACTGGTCTTTGGCCACAGCCATATCAGGGACGTGCTTATTGGGATTCCCAGGTTTGTGCCATGACATGATGCTTCCTCAGTGGTCCACACTGCCCTTAGTAGACGCCCGGAAATGCGGCCCGGTCACATGATCGGCGCGGCACCGGCTATGTTGTTCCTATCTATGTCCGGCCCGGACTAACCTTCGGCCCGGACTTCCTATCTTTTATCTCGGATCTTGAGCCTAGGCTTGAGGTCCGGATTCTAATCTTAAATCAGATGACTCTGACATCTGATCAGTAATGGTGTCTAGGCAAATCTAGACAATGATGATTGCTCATCGCTGACTGATTAGGATAGGAGGGAGAGACGTGATTCGCTCCCATCTGCAACCCTTTGCCCTGGTAAGGTCAAACTGATTTAGTCATCGGCCCCCGGGTCATGACTCAACCATAAGCGTGACTTTGGTTGAACTTGGTTATAAGCGACGCTAGTGCTCTGATGAGACTTAGTCGAAATTAGCCGTCCGATAGCGATATCGGGCTAATTAGTACTAGCTTCCACTAAGCCTCCCCTTTCCTGCCCTGCACTCGCAGCCCTTGTAGTGTTGATACATAGACCTCCTAACCTAACCTATCCCAACAAAGATCACAGCAACCACAAATGGTGCATCAATCCCATGCACAAATGATGTCGTTGCAGCAATCCAGCAATCTTCAGGACATGTTCCCCTCATCCATCTGCTCTGGGTTTCAGCTTTCTCCCCATCGCTCATCTGACTGTTGTATTTCAGACACCCCAGCATTTCAGCAAGAAATTCTGTCTCTTTGATGGTCAGACAGAACAGAATCCCACGTGACTTGCTTTCAAAGTATTGGCGCTGGAGCTGAGTGCAGAGATGTGCCGTCATATAGGGGATTTGTGCTTGAGAGACAAGTCGTATGACATGATAGCGCAGTTCAGGACGGTTCGTTTGAGCTCGAATGACCAGCAGAGATTTCAGATCTAGTCCAGCAAATTCACAGAAGCTGTTCACAAGCTGAGGTGGCATGGTACCTGTCAAATAAATCTTCGCAATCGGCCACTCTTGAAGATTCTTCATCAGGTTGAAGCCTTGACGATACGTTGAGCCAACCAAAATAGAATGGGTCTCATCAACCACCAAGCGATGTGTGAACGTCAGATTGTTGCCCATGAATCTGAACACACAATGTCAGATCAGTTGGTCTGTTTTTGAGCAAAACACAGTGATGATGTCACTCACTTTTTGAACGCCTTGGTTCCAAGTGACTCATAAGACACAAACAGAAGCCTGACATCAAACGTCACAATACATCCAGAGTGCCATTTCAATGACTTGGTTCCTTTTTCTGCAGCACGTCTCATCATGTCTGCAATCAGTGCCACATATGGCACAAACACCACCGTCAGCTTCTCCTCTAGCATCGCTGGAACTTCAAACGCAATGCTTTTACCACCACCTGTGGGAAGGATGGCCAGCACATTGCAATCTCTTGCCATCGAGCGCTTCAGCAATTCCATCTGCTCTGGTGACTTGAATCTCATCCCTGGATCTCTGAAGGCTTGCTGAAGTACAGGTAACATCTCAGCCTCAGTGGCTGCAGATAGATGAGCAAATCCTGTCAATGGCTCTGCTGCTGATGCTGGCTCTTCATCCAGATAATCCAGACTAGTATGTGTGTGAGCTGGAGATGCAGGTGGTGCAATCTCTACACATTCATCAGATGCCCCGATTGCTGATGATATAGATTGAACTGATGAGCGTGTGGGCTGAACTGTGAGCTGGACTGGTGGATGTGTGGACTGGACTGATGGATGTGGTGAGACTGTGGAAGTGAGCTGTCCTTTTGATTGCTGACTCATATAAGCAGCTATACCCTGAGCCACAGCAGTTTTGATTTGATTTTCCATGTCCACCTTGACTTGATTCATGCCTGCACTGACAGCAGCTGAAATGAGATTGCTCAGTTGTGTCATGTCCATGCCTGAGGTGCTGGCAGCTGTCTGAGGTGATTGATTGTCAGAGCCAGCCACTTGTCCAAGTCGATAGTTGCGTAATCGCATAGGCAGCGGTGGTGCATTGCTTCCCCAACCAAGAACATCATGCCAATCTTCACAGATCTGTCGACTGTCTATCATGGCATCAGTGGTCAGAAATGGTAGGTCTCCCTCTTCTCCAGAGTATGTGTGACGAGCCATACGAGTGGAGTGATTCATCAGCCGATCCCTTTGACTGTCAGCAGTGGGTCCATTGGAATTGGGTGTGATGAATTCACGCTGTATAGCCACTGCCATATGTCGCCACACATGAAGTCCAAAGCGACTGTTCATGTGAGTCTGAGAGTAGCGCTCTAGCAGAACTGAGAATGAGCGTGAATCCATCTGTCGACCATTGTGAACATAAAGAAATTCTTCATACAACGCCTTGGAGGTGGGACCATCAATGACTTCTGCAAACATAGCCTCTACTGGGCGTATCACCAGACAGTACCAGTCTAAAAGCTTGCCCAACTTGACTGGACACAAGGTAGGAACCCACGATAGAGACTCCATGGTCTCTGATGTCTTGATACGATGATGAATGATCCAGCTGCCAAAGTCTTTGAAGATGTTACGCATGATCTGTCCATTGCTGAGTCTGGTGTCTGCAAACTCTGTACCACGTGGTGGTGGAGCTGGAAGCATGTGTGTAAGAATGGCCAACTCCTTGTTGATCTCTGCAAACTCCCTCTGTAATCTGATAAGCTCCAGAACATTCCAATGAAACCTTTCTGCACGATCCACATAAGCTATTTTGTAGTCTGGGTGCTGAAACAAGATCTCTAGCAGTGGATATTTCTTTTCAGTGAGGTTTGGCTTTTGGATCCAAGACAGACCAATGGACCGATCTGTCATATCCTCAGTGAGATTGTCAGGAACATTGATGGGAATGTCAGTGTTGCAGGTGAGACGATGGATACGATCCATGATGCTGTCATAGATCCTATTGAGACCAGAGCGCAGCTGTGCCATCTCTAAGACATGACCTTCACATGACAGTGAGCTCATGTCCTTGGTCCAGGTAATACGAGGTGGAGCAGCTTCACGCATGACCAAAGTGGAGGCATAGTGCTGATGTTCACAGATGGAGTTCCAGGGTGTCATGAGACCTTCTAGTAGAAAGTGTGAGGCTTGATATTCAGTGGCTCTGTTGTGATATGATCAGAGCTGTCATTTGAAACAAATTGTACTGACACTCACTCCAGTAATGAGATGTCAATCTCTTCCTGACGCTTGTATGCCTGACACAAATGAGTGTGTCTCATTAAATATTCCCAGTGAGCTAGCACCGGAGTATATTTATAAGCACTGATGAAGCGACCATCTGAGTGGATGCTGGAAATAGCAAGCCAGCACATTAAAGGACACTGCCAGGTATCCAAGTCACTTCCAGGTGCAGGTTCCCCAATCAGAAGATAGACCAGATTATGGAGAAGAGGTCCAACATTCAGCTCTCCACTCTCCAACTGATCCCAAAGCATAAGACCCATATTGCATATCTCCTCAGTGAGAGGGAATTGATATTCAGACTGGCCTTGAATAGAGCGTAAAATGGCTGCCATAAACCGAGTGAGATCTGTGGCATAGTGAGTGAGAGTGTCATTGCGCTCATGTACGGTCCATGCTGAGGCATCCTTAGTATCACTACAAAAATATCTAGTCAGTGCTGAACACAGAGTCAAAGTGTGACAAAGAGACATACATAGGATAATGCCAAAGCATACGTCTGACAGTATAAGGAGCTTGATGTGCATAACCACGACCTTGATCTAAATATTTGAAAATATGCCCACTGAGTGAGCCCAGCACCTCATCATCTCTGCCAGGTAGTTCAGCTAGCTGAACCAGCTTTTTGACATCTTGCTTGGTTCCAATATAAGGCTCTAGATGGACCAGCCATTGAGTCATACGCATAAGTGGATTCATGTCTTTGGGCTGTGTGAAAGGGGCTGTGTAGACTTTGACAGATTGATGAGGAAGGATCTGAGTCAAAAAATGACCATAGTGACTGGTGGAAGAGATTTTGATAAGAGAGGGATTGACAGCAAAATAGTGTCTGGCTGTCATGTTGAAAAAGGTCTGAACAGATGAGGACCTCCACTTGTCAGAATCCTGCTGAAGCTGAAGATGCTTGTGACTGATATTGTAGTGTTTTCTGATCATGGAATATTCACCACAGCAGTAGGTGCAGAGATTACATTTAAAACCATCTTTCATTTTGATGCCCTCAACAGGAGGACCATCAGAGAGAGGTGCAGCAATCTCAGTGTCTCCATGAATCCCATATTCTTCAGCCAATAAGTTGATTTGAGTTTGTAAGTCTGTCTTTTTGAAATCATGCTGATTGACCAGATGACCAGCAAGACTGGCTGGAGTGTAGGCTGTTTCACAAGCCATGCAGATTATAATCTTGTAGTGAGAGTGAATCTGACAGTTGATGGACTTGAGAAAGTCATTGGTGATGAGATAGCAGGTGGCACCATCTAAGTGAGCCGTTGAGAGCAGATATTTATAAATGTTAATCATAAAGACTAGAGCAATATTGCTTACCAGTGAGATCAGAAGCAACATTGTGTGCAATCTGCATTGGAACATCCTCATCCATATTCATAACGGCATCAGAGACCACATTCATAGCAGAACCAGAACCAGAACCAGAACCAGAGTCAGAACCAGAACCAGAGACCAGATTTTGAACAGACAGGCTTTTACTTCTTAGAGAGTGATCCACTGAGTAAGAGGGATCAACACTCTCTCTAGAAATAACAGGTCTATTGACAGAATGGGAAGTATGATGATCAAAGGTTTTATGAGCATCAGATATATGAGCATCAGACATATGAGCATCAGAGGTGTCACGAGCACCAAATTGCTTTACAGAAGAATGAGCACGTTTTACATGCTCTCCTAGTCGTTTGGAGTTTTTGTGACTAAACTCCCCACAAGGACATACCAGTAGATCACTTTCTGAGTTTCTGATCAGAGTGACCTTCTCACCTAATAAATAATAAGTGCAGTCATTTAAAAACTGTGAAAAAGACAAAATAAACTTACCCAAATATGACAGAGTGATGGTAGAGTTATGAAGACTATTTTTATGAGAATATAAAGAATCTCTTTTATCAAAAACACTAGTGCAACCAGGAAAGTCACAAGCAAATCTGAACAAATATTGCTATCTACCAGCAATATAAGTGTGACAGAAACAAAAATGCTTACTGAGCAGCAGCAGTGGTAGACATTTTGATCACTGATAGAGATGCAAAAGAAAGCAGTGAAAAGCTTGTAAATTGAAGCAGTAATGATGAATTCAGCTGAGATGATGGTGGTAGCAGTTCAAGAAGCTGAAACTCTAAAAATTTTCTGATAGTATTGTATAGTACACAGAAACAAAGTTCAAACTCAGTAGTCAGAATGATTTGAGATTTTAAAAGATGAACCAAAAGTATACAGTGATTTGTGATCACTTTTTATATAGACAATCACTCACTACAGACTGCAATAAATGATGTTACTTTTTGTGACATTTGTGACTATTTCCTCTTTAGGCAGTCACCCATTACAGGCTGCAATGAGTGATGTTACTTTTTGTGACATATGTGACCATTTCCTATTCAGGAAGTCACTTATTGCAGCCTGCAATGAGTGATGTGACTTTTTGTGACTTTGGTGACTTTTACTCACACCTGACTCAGTGCTCACTCAGTTCTCACTGTCTAGCTCATATTATCTGATTCACACTTCTTACTCTTGGCTCACTATCAGCTTACTGCTGGTTCTTGTCTCATTGTCACTTTACTGTTGGCTTATATTTGACACTGATGATGAGCTACCAGTATAAATTTTGACAGTCTCAAAATTTGTCTGCTCAATTCTGCTTTTACTCACATTTGTTTCACCTTTGTCTCACTGTCACATTAGTTCTAGCTTTCAATTGACTATCATCTGACTGTCAGCTCATATTTGACTGAAAAAGTACTCATGATGAGCTAGAAGCATGGATTTTTAAGATATTCTCAATCTTGTTGGCCTCAATCCTGCTTTCACTCTCTAGCTACAGTTTGGTCAAACTTCCCGATCAAATATCTCAATTTTAGGTCACTTCTCGGGCATCACAAGTTTGCTTATAGTCAGAAATCTTCATGTCTGTTTTCACACAATGTAGTCAGATAATGATACATCTAGCAACTTGTTAGGAGGTTATTGATGGTCCTTTTACATTCTGTCTACTCAGAATTGTCAGATTCTTATCAGAATGTCACTTTTTCAACAATCTGCTGTCTAACAGGTGATAACAGTGTCAGAGGCTGAATATTCCACTGTTCATGATCAGCTTGTGTACAGACCTGCTTTCAGATATTCTTAAGGGATCTGCCAAACTTCCCGGGCAAATATCTCAATTTCAAGTCACTTCCCGGACATCACAAGATTTCTTATAATCAGAAATGTTCAAGTTGATTTTCAGCCAATGGTGTGAGATAATGACACAACTGTTGAGCTTTTAGTGGATTGTTGAGGATTCTCTTTCATTCTGTCTGTTCAGAATTATCAGATTTCTATCAGAAAGTCACTTACTCAAAGTCCCCTGTCTGACAGGTAATGACAGTGTCAATGGCTGGATATTCAACTGTTCATGATCAGCTTGCATACAGACCTGCTTTCAGATGTCCTTGACAGGTCTGCCAAACTTCCCGGGCAAATATCTTAATTTTAGGTCACTTCCCGGACATCACAAGTTTTTCTCTAGTCCCATAATGTCCAGGCCCGGGAAGTGATCAGGATGAGCTCCAATGGTGGATCTTTTCACTTCCCGGGGGGGGTTTTCTATGATGCTCTTCGATTCTGTCTACTCAGAATTGCCAAAATCTCGTTAGAAAGTCACTTCCCGGGCCAAACTGGATTAGGGGGTCCTAATCCAGACAGCATATATATAGGTTCCCCTAGTCGTATTCTCTTCGTTCATCCTTTCCTAAAGTGTACTATGCATTAGTACCAATACACGCTAGTCTTCACACATCTCCTTGCACCCCAAGAAGCCCGTAAAAGACTATTGCGACTACATAGGGCTTGTAGTTGAAGACTACCGAGGATTGTGACTTGTCGTCACCGTCGCTCCTCTTCGACCCTTCGCTGCACACCGCTCCAAGCTTCTGCAGCATTATCAGGGTGAACCCCCCGGTAACACTGTGTTAGTCCATGATCTGGTGATCTGTGGGTTGTAACATGCTAGAGCACGGTGCAGCAACTTGCTGGACGCGGTCCTATTGAATATCCTTCCCCCGCCCCGCATGGCTCGGACAGGGTGTTCACGGGGATTCCCAGGTTTGTGCCATGACATGATGCTTCCTCAGTGGTCCACGCTGCCCTTAGTAGACGCCCGGAAAAGCGGCCCGGTCACATGATCGGTGCGGCACCAGCTAAGCTGTTCCCATCTATGTCCGGCCCGGATTAACCTCTGGCCCGGACTTCCTATCTCTTATCTCGGATCTTGAGCCCAGGCTTGAGGTCTGGATTCTAATCTTAATCAGATGACTCTGACATCTGATCAGTAATGGTGTCTAGGCGAATCTAGACAATGTTGATTTCTCAGCGCTGATTGATTAGGATAGGAGCGAGAGACGTGATTCGCTCGCACCTGCAACCCTCTGCCCAGGTTCGGTCAAACTGACTTAGTCATCGGCCCCCGGACCATGACTCAGCCTTAGGCTTGCCCTAATCTGAACAAGGTTATAATCGACAGCTAGTGCTCTGATGAGACTTAGTCGAAATTAGCTGCCCGCTGTTACTGTCGGGTAGGACTAGAGACGTGTTCGTTTTTTCTTTCCCTCTGTTTGTCACACCATGGACGCGCGGCATCCCTTCCACACCTTACTTACCCAGATTGACTGACGGGCCGACCGTCCCCGCTTACGCCATAGTAGTTATGTACTTTCGGGCCGCTGACTCCTCTCACCTTATGCGGTCTCTGGGGGGCTGCTAGTATACCTGGGGGTTGGCGGTGGCAGTATAAGAAGGGGGTCCCACTGTTGGAGGTTCCCTTAGTCGTATTCTCTTCGTTCATCCTTCCTAAAGTGTACTACGCATTAGTACCAATACACGCTAGTCTTTCTCACGTCCCCTTGCACCACAAGAAGCCCGTGAAAGACTATCGCGACTACATAGGGCTTGTAGTTGAAGACCACCGAGGACTGTGACTCGTCGTCACCGTCGTTCCTCTTCGACCCTTCGCTGCACACCGCTCCAAGCTTCTGCAGCATTATCAGGGTGAACCCCCCGGTAACACTAGAATACGACTCCATAAACCCGAACCCGTCCTGGTTCGAGAGGTCACAAGAAGACAGTGCCTAAAAGACCCGTACCGGTCTCGAAGAAGGCGAGGTCAGCGTACTCGTACAATTAGTACTGATCACCACGGATTATCAACGACCTTTTGATATCGACTACGAACAAGAAGAAGAGCTGGATCGCGCAGCATTTGACCCTTCTCTCCCGACTTTAGAAGAAGTCCTGGATCGAGCTGAGCGCAACCTCAGAGCCATTCTCCACGCCGATAGTTCCACCAGCTTCCTCCCAGCTGAACAGAGGGAGCTGATCCTTTACACCCGCTCCCGCATCTCCAGAGCCAGCGACGCTTGGCAAGCCGTATTGGAAAATCACGACAGGCTGGCAAGGGAGGAGAGCCGACCGCTACCTCCCACTCCCTCTGAAGATTTTGACGAAGTCCTTGACCACCGTATCCTCACTGCTCAGAAGGTGCTCTCAAACCCACGTTTCTCATTTCAATTGGCCGTTCCCATAATTGTGAACCTATATCAAAGGCTACTGAGTGCCCGAGATTTCTATCGCCGGTGGCAAGCTGGATCCATCCTCCAAAACGAGGCGGAGGTCGACCCTGACGTGCGCCGGGAAGGCTCATCGCTATCAAGCGGAGAACAATCGGGACGTACACCGACATTACACGAAGACTTCTAACTGGAGGGTCTGCTCAACGCAACCGTGCCCTCACCGCTACGACTCTGCACTCTACAGGGGAAGCGATTTCGAACCTTGTACTCCAACCAATCGCGCCCTCATCCAGGCCCGCTGGACAACCTTTGACGAAACCGACCCACCCTCCGACGAAGGCTCCAGCTCAGAACTAACCGATCCTGACATTGAACGGACAGAACGACAAATGGAAACTGAAGGGACAGGAAAAACATCCCCTTCCACTCCGGAAACACCCCGTGGCTTGAGCTCTTTCCGATCAGGAATAGGGGAATCAGGGCCACCGCCTGACGATGGGCTGGGGGAGGAAGGCCCCCCCGAGGGAGGACCACCTTATGACGAGAGTGGAGGACCCCCAGGAGGACCACCTGGTGAAGGAGGACCACCTGGCGGAGGAGGAACACCTGGCGGGGGAGTGCCCGGTGGAGGAGGACTACCCGGTAGAGGAGGACCACCTGGGGGAGGAGGACCCCCTGGGGGAGGACCTCCTGGAGGGGGGCAGCCGCCTGGAGGAACACCCCTCCCACAGGGAGCTGCACGGGTACCGGACCGAAAAGAACCAGAAATTACTAAGTTCTCTGGAAAGCGAGAGGATGCCCGACACTTCCTCATCCAATTTGCCCGAAGATTTGACACCGAGCGATGGGCCTCTGCTTCCGAACGAGAAAAGGTCGGCAATTTCCTTGGCCACCTCGAAGGCCATGCTGGTGCCTGGGCCGATACTCTCACCGAAAAGGCACTCGAACCCCACCCCCTCATCCGAGGGGTGAGCCGGGGGTACGGCACTTTCAGGAATGTCGCTCTCGAGTTCATCAAAAGGTTCGGGGTAATAGAGGAGGAGGTCTCTGCAGCCATCGAACTACGGAACTTGGTCTACACCTACGACAAACCCATTGCCGATTTCAACGAGGAATTCGACCGACTGGCCCGCAGGGCAGAAATCACCGAAGAAAGTGCCCTTATGGCCTGGTACCGAGAAAAACTACCCAGCACCATGCGAGTCCGAATCATGGAACGAGATGTAGCCCCCACAACCCTAGAAGGATGGAAGGAAGCTGCTGCCCAACGGGACCGGGCCTATCGAAACAACAAGGCCATCGATGCCGCTCAAAGAACTTCAAAAACCCCTCCACGAGTCGCAGCAAGGGCATTTGACAGTGGGAAGCCAGACCATCAGCGCTTGCAAGACCGAAGGACGGGCTCCTGCTACAAATGCCACAATAAGGGGCACCTGGCCAAAGACTGCCCGGAGCGAACCTCGGGTCGGGGAACAGGACCCCCAAACCGAAGGGCCAACATGAAAGATGAAAACGAGGCGGACGATGAAGCCTCTGAGCAGGAGGAGCAGGGGCAAGAAACGAAAGGAGTAAGATTCCCCCACTTCTCTCAGCACCACGACTTTGTGGATTTTCTGTAAGGTGACTCGACGTGACGCACGAGTCGCCTAAGCTCTCTGTACGAAATGTAATTACCGGAACGCGCAAGCGCAATACACTTTATCTACCGGGCTACATCGTCGTAGGAGAGAAAGCCGTCGCTGCATGCCCCCTATTGGATAGTGGGGCTGACGCCAACCTAATTCACCCCGACTTTGTAAGGAAGTGGGGACTCCCCACTCGACCGCTTCCCAGGACAGTAACCTCAACCACCATTGACGGCTCTACAAACAAAGGGGGACCGATTACCCACAGAGTCGAAGGGAGCATACGATTAGAAGGGAATGACATCCCAACCAACTTTTATGTCTCAAACATTGGAACGCTCGATGTAGTACTCGGCAACCCCTGGCTCGCACAAGTCAACCCACGCATCGACTGGGTAGAAGGAACACTCGAGATTGACCAAGCTCGACTCACAGAATGGCAAGGATACTATGCCTGGATCATGAGCCAACCCACGACAGACGGAATTCCCCTGTGTCGAGCTTCCATTCATGAAGACGATGAGGAGCTTTCGGACATAATGTGTGCTTACACACAAGGAGAAGGGGTTCTGGGGATCTTCCAACAGAAAGGGCAGCCGCTCGTACGTGAAGACGGGCTACTGCAGGCCCTAAAGCCCACACAACTAGGGCTCAATCGACTAACACGCCTCCCTGACTCCCCACATATGGTATGGGATGTCCCAGAGCTCACGGAATTGGTGATCCCTAAGGACCCACCCCCATCCGTAGAAGACCTTGTCCCCGAATACCTGTGGGACTATAAACGGTTGTTCGAAAAGGAGGCTGCCAACCGGTTCCCAGAATCCAAGCCCTGGGACCATGCCATCGAATTAAGGCCAGACTTTGTCCCCAGGAAATGCGCCGTAATTCCTTTGTCTCCAAATGAACAGGCAGCGATGGACAAATTTTTGGAAGAAAACCTGGCCAAGGGCTATCTCCGAGAATCGAACTCACCAATGGCGTCACCAGCCTTTTTTGTCAAAAAAAAGGATGGTACCTTGCGCCCGTGCCAGGACTACCGATACCTGAACAAGGGCACGATCAAAGATGCCTACCCCTTACCCCTCATAGGAGAGCTAATCGACAGGCTCCAAAGGGCCACTGTGTTCACTAAATTAGACCTCCGAAACGGGTACAACAACGTCCGGATCAGAGAGGGCGATCAATGGAAAGGAGCATTCATGGTCAAACATAGGAATCAGGACAAGATCGTCGAACCCACTGTCATGTTCTTTGGGATGTGCAACTCGCCGGCCACGTTTCAGCGAATGATGAATGACGCGTTCCAGGACATGCTGGCCGAGGGGTGGATCGCGATCTATATGGACGACATCCTCATTTTCTCCGACAATATGGAAGCCCACCGAGAACGAACCAGACGCGTCCTACAACGGCTGCAGGAATGGGATCTATTTGTCAAGCCAGAGAAATGCGCGTTCGATGTCGTCGAAGTTGACTTCTTGGGAATGACCATCTCACCTGGACAGGTGCACATGGACAAGGACAAACTGGCAGGAATCGCAGATTGGCCCATTCCTACTAGGGTCAAGGATGTGGAACGATTCATGGGTCTCGCCAACTACTACCGACGCTTCATCCACAACTTCTCCCACATCGCTCACCCCTTGAATGTCATCAAGAAGAAACGCGCGGAGTGGAACTGGACCAAAGCCTGCCAGGAGGCCTTCGACGAGCTCAAACGGTGTTTCCAGAGCATGCCTATCCTTCGCATGCCCGACCCGTCCAAACCGTTCACCATTGAGGCCGACGCCTCTCTGGTAGCCACTGGTGCAGTGCTGCAACAACTTGATGAAGAAGGGCGGCTACACCCTATAGCTTTCCTCTCGAAGAGCCTGAAAGAAGCGGAGCGGAATTATCAAGTATATGACAGAGAGCTGCTGGCCATTGTCCGAGCACTCGAGGAATGGCGCCACCACCTTGAAGGAAGTGGACATCCGGTCACGGTGATCACCGACCACAAGAACCTCACCTATTTCCGAGAAGCACAACGACTCAACCGACGCCAGGCCCGATGGCAGTTATTCCTGTCGCAATTTGACCTGCAACTATTAAACAAGAAAGGCAGTCGACTCATAGTCGCCGATGCACTCTCCCGGCGACCTGACCACCCAGGAGGGAAACATGACAACGAAGATGTCATCCTGTTACCGACAGACCTCTTTGTCAACGCCACCAACACTGCAATCATCGAAAAGATACGTGAATGTCGTACCCGTGACAGGATGGTCATCGAGACGATTGACGCTTTAAAACGGGGGAAGGTACCGCCATTCAAGGGCACAGGCTTTGCGCACACAAAGCTGGCAGACTGGGACATTCAGGAGGGACTAATTTTATACAAAAACAGAGTTTACGTACCCCCTGATGATGATCTGCGCCGAGAAGTCATTCAACTCTGTCATGACACACCAGCAATGGCACACCCAGGGGCACAAGGTACAATGGCCATCGCCCGAAGGGACTGGTTCTGGCATGGAATGTCTTCATTCATCGAGAAATATGTTGAGGGGTGCGCCAAATGCCAGGAGAGCAAGATCAACACACACCCAACGAAACCCCCCCTGATGGCCATCCCCACAGAGCCGAACTCAAGGCCATTCTCGCACATATCAGTAGACTTCATCACTGACCTACCAGAGTCACAGGGCTTCAATGCACTCATGGTAGTGGTTGACAGAGAACTCACCAAGGGCATCGTGCTCATACCCTGCACCAAGAACATAGACGCGGTAGGGACGGCAGAGGCCCTACACCTCAATGTATACAGGCGATATGGCCTACCTGACCGGATGATATCCGACCGAGGACCACAGTTCGCAGCGGCTGCATTTCGAGAATGGTGTAAGCTGACAGGAGTCAAGGCGGCAATGTCCACTGCCTACCACCCCCAATCAGATGGGAGTACAGAACGGGTCAACCAGGAACTGGAGGCGGCCTGGAGAATCCTATGCGCAAATGACCCCCACACCTGGGTCAAACACATCCCCGAGTTCGAATTCGCACACAACCAGGTGCCGCATGCTGGAAGGAAGGAATCGCCATTCAAGCTCACCATGGGGTACGACCCGAAGGCCATCGGATCTCCACGACCCTCCGACAAATACCCCACGCTCCAAGACCGCCTGACCCGGATCTCCGAATCCCGCAAAGAGGCTCTTGCAGCGCAAGAGCTAGCCCAGAAGCTGATGGAGGAACGAACCCCTTTTCCCTGGAAACCTTTCCAGGAAGGCGACAAGGTTTGGCTAGAAGCCACGAACCTCCGGCTAAGGACAATAAGTCGGAAATTTGACCCAAAGCGGCTTGGACCCTTCAAGATCACGGAAGTCAAGGGGCCACTGACGTACAAGCTACAGCTCCCGAGAACCTGGAAGATTCACCCGGTGTTCCATGCATCGCTGCTCACCCCATACAGGGAGACGGCGGAACACGGACCCAACTTTCTGAAACCACCACCTGATCTGGTCGAGGGGGAAGAAGAGTACGAAGTCGAGGCCCTCCGCGGGCATCGTGCCCGACGTGGGAAATGGGAGTTTCTCATCAAATGGAAGGGATGGCCGGTCTCTGCCAGCACCTGGCAAAAGGAAGATGATCTACGGCATTCCCCTGACCTGCTGAGGCGTTATAAGAAGGCAAACCACCTAGGCATCAACCCAGTCGACAACCGTTCAACTGCCCTGCAAGGAGTCGTTCCGCAGCACTTCAAAGCCACCTCCCACCATGTCCCATCGAACCAACGCCGCCCGAGCCCGCCTTGCCGCCTCCATCCTCACCGCAGGGAATGCCCGCACACTAAATCCCTTTCTTCGGGGACCGCAGAACCTCCCCAACTTCGCCGAGGGGATTGTCGTCCCCCTATCTCGCCAAGCAACATCTGGCCTCGCCGCCGACTTTCTGACCCCCGCCGACCGCCTCGGATGGGTGCTGGCCAACGAACGACTACGCCCGGCGGTGGACACCGCCCTCGTTGTCTGGCCCGATCTTGCGGCCCAGGTTGCCATTTTTCGACATCAGGCCGAGGTCGTCTTACACCTCGATCAGGTGATAAGGGGGTACAGAGGGGAGAGGGAGAAGGGAGAGCATGACGAAGCCAAATGGTGGGCCAGCCCCATCCGGGAAATTGGTATATCGTACTGGCAGGCCTGTAACGCTACGCGCTCCCATCTCAATTTCCTCCTTCGCACCGACGTCGTCTCCGCCCTCGAGCATCTCCTACCACCCTCCTCCGTCATCACGCGCCCAGCCCCCTCCACGCAGGACGAATGGACAGTTTGTCTCCACCCCGAGTGCCGCCCCCGGGACCGATGGGCTGGGGCCTGTGAGTTCTGCATGGGCCTCGATCACGTTGCTGCTGATTGCATCCACCGGCCACGACTGGGGGAGCCGGCTGTTGAGCCCTTCGTCCCGCCTCGCTGTCTGGATTGTTTCGCTGACGATCACGACACCGACCAATGCCCCAAGGCAGGGGCCGCCTGGTCAGAAATCAGTGGGTCGAAGCAGCCTGACGAGGAAGCTACCAGGTCATGAGGGTAGGTGTCGGGGCGACACCTGAGAGGAGACGGGGGTAGTGTTACTGTCGGGTAGGACTAGAGACGTGTTCGTTTTTTCTTTCCCTCTGTTTGTCACACCATGGACGCGCGGCATCCCTTCCACACCTTACTTACCCAGATTGACTGACGGGCCGACCGTCCCCGCTTACGCCATAGTAGTTATGTACTTTCGGGCCGCTGACTCCTCTCACCTTATGCGGTCTCTGGGGGGCTGCTAGTATACCTGGGGGTTGGCGGTGGCAGTATAAGAAGGGGGTCCCACTGTTGGAGGTTCCCTTAGTCGTATTCTCTTCGTTCATCCTTCCTAAAGTGTACTACGCATTAGTACCAATACACGCTAGTCTTTCTCACGTCCCCTTGCACCACAAGAAGCCCGTGAAAGACTATCGCGACTACATAGGGCTTGTAGTTGAAGACCACCGAGGACTGTGACTCGTCGTCACCGTCGTTCCTCTTCGACCCTTCGCTGCACACCGCTCCAAGCTTCTGCAGCATTATCAGGGTGAACCCCCCGGTAACACCCGCCCCTCCATAGGCGAGCTAATTAGTACTAGCTTCCTCTAAGTCCTCCTTTCAAGCCCGTATCGCACTCGCAGCACCTGCGGCGCTGCTCGCTCCACCTCCTAACCTAAGGGATCTGCCAAACTTCCCAGGCAAATATCTCAATTTCAAGTCACTTTCCGGGCATCACAAGATTTCCTATAATCAGAAATGTTCAAGTTGATTTCCAGCCAATAATATGAGATAATGACACAGCTGTTGAGCTCTCAGTAGGTTATTGAGGATTCTCTTTCATTCTGTCTGTTCAGAATTATCAGATTTCTATCAGAAAGTCACTTACTCAAAGTCCTCTGTCTGACAGATAATGACAGTGTCAATGGCTGGATATTCAACTGTTCATGACCAGCTTGTGTACAGACCTGCTTTCAGATGTCCTTGACAGGTCTGCCAAACTTCCCGGGCAAATATCTTAATTTTAGGTCACTTCCCGGACATCACAAGTTTTTCTCTAGTCCTATAATGTCTAGGCCCGAAAAGTGACCAGAATGAGCTCCAATGGTGGATCTTTTCACTTCCCGGGGGGGGTTTTTTATGATGCTCTTCGATTCTGTCTACTCAGAATTGCCAAAATCTCATTAGAAAGTCACTTCCCGGACCTGACTGGAATAGGGTACCCTATTCCAGACAGCATATATATAGGCAATGGAGTGAGATAATTGGACAACTAGGGAGTTCCCGAGTAGGTTATTGATGATGCTCTTTGATTCTGTCTACTCAGAATTGTCAAAAAGGGATGGGAAAGCTTGTTCCCGGACCTGACTGGATTAGGGGGTCCTAATCCAGACAGCATATATATAGGGGATTGAAATGTGTAACAGTGTTTTCACAATCCTTCGTCGTATAGTTTCCTACATAATGCAATATAAAACCTCTCAAGGTCCATCTTCGTAGCCAACTCACTGCGTTCCGCCTCCTTTCCGCTCCTCTCCCGTTCGGTTTTACTTTCTCCCTCAGCGGAGCTAGCCTTGTCGGAAGATGACGACAGCGGGCTGGGAGGCACTGAGTCGACAATCCAATCGAATATAGCCGATAACTTGTCCGTTGACGATTTGACCACTTCATCTGCATGTGCCTTTTCTCCTGCATCCCCTTCCGCGCCAGGTCTATTCTCTCTATGCCTCTGTTCACTGATCCCAGCACCCGCTTCCTTTGCAGCCTTCTTTTCTTCATTCCTCCACGCGCGCACAAATTTGGTCCAATCCGCCAGATTCCATCCATCTCTGTCCTTACTCTCGTTTTCGGTGTGACCGCTCGTCCTTGACTTCGACCCGCCGGTACCAAGATGCAGTCCAGGTACCGACACCGAAGGTAAGTCTACATCGATTCCCCGTGCACCTCGTACGTCCCAGTGATCGCAGCCTTCCATGATACCCAGAAATTCGCCCCATCGGGCGCTTTGCACTGTAACTAGGGCATCGTTTCCCCACTCTTCCGTGCGCATCCAGCGTGGGTCCGAATTGGACCGCAGATGCTCTCGCTCTTTCTCTTCGAATCCATCGAGTACCATTTTCGGTAGCCAGAGAGGATGCCAGACACTCACATTCTTGATCCGGCCTGCAACGCTGAAATACTTGACAGCAGGATCATCCGGCGTGTTAGGGTTGAAGACGGTATCAAGATAGGCTGAGGTCAAGTTGGCGTATGCAGGAGAGTCGACAACAGAAAGTAACAGAGTGGTGAATGAAGAGGGTAGCGAGGCCAGTGAAAGGGTTAATTTGGCTTCACGGCTGAGTGTCTCAGTCTTGTTGTCTCGAGACGATGTGGAGGGCTGAGTAAATGTAGTTTTGCCTTCTAACAATGCAGCAGACTTGGCTTGCTCTTGCTGGCGGAGTCTTCCAATGCCAATGTTCTCCTATGGAGACACGTGGATAAGAAGCAAAACAATTGCCGTGGTACGTCACGCACCTTGCACCAGTCCATAAATGGGCTTCCTCGATGAGGCGTCGCGATAGTCGTGAGCGACAGTGGGGTGTAGTCAGTCGATTTGAGGTGGGTTATCAGATGTCGGCAATCAAGACCTCCCATAGAGTGGGCTATCAAGTTGATACCTCGTCCGCGAGCCTTCTTCCTAAAGAATCTATCCAAGCTCTCTGCTCGAGAAGTAATTGAACCGGTGCTGAACACGTAGGATGGCACACAAGGCCTGGTGAGCTGAAAGCATCATCACATCAATTTGACAGTCATACCTAGGTACAGACGTGACCAGAACTTCAGCTCCAAGCTTGTCCCTGAGTATGCTGAGTACATTTGACCAATAGTGCATTTGAAGAATAGGAAATGACGACGGCCCTCGAACATCAAAGCCATAAAGGCCTACCTCAGTTTCGTGTTAGCTGGCATTATTGGTCGAACACAGACCCATACCATGACAGAGAGCAATAGGATAGCGCGGTTTCCTGACCGGACTATACAGGACAGGGTTTCTAAGAAGGCTATGTATGGTATCGGAAGAACATTCGTTTATCTGCGGATCATTCTCGTGCGGCGTAGCACTGAACCCGGAAAAGTTTGAGTGAGACCTTGCTAATAATGTCGATTGTGTGACCTTGTCTGGGGTGATAGCAATTGGTGTTCGGTTGTGTTCTGGGTGAATCCAAGTAGGCCAATGCAGAGATCTGAAGGCATCCCGCAGCTTCACGGGATACCGAACACCATCTCCCCCAATGTCTGTTTCACGTTGAAATCTATACCCAAGGTATTGGTGAGAGATGGAGAGAGAAGAAACGACATTGACAAGTCTACGAAAGAACACGGCAACTGGAGTCGGAAACCATATTGTGTGCATGTTGTGTGCAGAACCAGGCCAGAGACATCAGAGACGGCCATAGAAAGTAAGAGCCGGGTCCTGAAAGTTATTCGAATCCCAACCCGCAATTTGCATAAGATATCTTCAAGCAAAGTCTAACAAAAGGTTATCGACGACTTATCATTCTTAACCCTGTTTCTCCTAACCGCCTCAGGTTCGTGCAGCCTCCTGGTTAGCTAACACCTCTATTATTCTTTCAGATTCTTTATGTCAGACAGAGTCTCCTTACCGCGACTCGCGAGGGTCGGTCACATATCCCATTGCAAATTATGCCTTTCCGGTCTTCCATTTTCTCAGGTGGAAGCCGATTCTTCTTGGTATGTGCGCTCTTTCTCTTTCTCGGCTTTCCATAATATTCGGGATACAATTGATAACTATACGACTCCTACCCAGCATTGCAGTCGTATTCTACTGCCTTGGAACATTGGACCTGCTCGGTGCACTTGAGTCGAAGACAAATGACGCGGAGCGTCGTGCCTGGAGAGACTGGCTATGGGAACAGCAGACATGTCCGTGGTTTCCCTCTTCTGCTGTTCCATGGCAGAAGTCCCATGATTTTTACAGACGGAAAATATGGCACTGGCTTCAAGCCCAGTTCATATATGACACCAGGGGAACGATTGGTATGGCTATATGCTTGTGCTCGACGTACGGGACGTTAATCAGGTTGCTCTATCCACTTAGAACGAATACTCCGAATACGACACTCCCCATCTTATCATGACTTACACCGCTTTGCTCTCATTGGCAATCTTGCGAGATGACTTCACAGAACTGGATCGTTCCGGTATCGTCAAATTCTTGCGCGCCTGTCAAAGAGAGGATGGAAGGTAAGTCATTTTCCCTTTCCATGAGATATAGAATTGCCACTATCGCTCAGTCTGACGCCATGACACGGACTTCGTCAGTTTTTCTGCGCTCCCCAATGGCGGCGAGTCTGATCTCCGGACGACTTACTGCGCTTTTGTAATCAGCAGCATGCTTGATGACTGGTCGGGCGTTCGTATCGATCATGCCGTATCCTACATCAAGCGATGCAGTGTATGTACCTCTTATGTGTGCTTTCCTCTGAATTCACGCGTAGCCTACCAATGCAGAGCTATGAAGGCGGGTATAGTCAGACCCCTGATGGAGAGGCGTTAGGTACGCGTTCGTTTCTCTTTTACCGGAGTTAAATGTTAATGATATGGTTTGATAGGTGGGACGACCTACTGTGCGCTAGCGTCACTCCATTTGGTGCCTTCTGACCCTTCCTCGCCATGCTCCTCTCGCATCACTCCTGCCGAGCGCAGGCGCACCGTTCGTTGGCTTATTCAAAACCAGACATCCTTTGGTGGATTTCGAGGACGAACCGCCAAGGACGCGGATGCATGTTACTGTTTTTGGTGTGGTGCCTCACTCAATGTATGGATGTTGCTCAAGCCAGATCGACATGCTCACTTCTACCTATCTTTGACGATTAGATCCTAGGTGCCAGCGAATTAGTCGACTCCATAGCGCTGGCCGGATTTCTGGGTCGATGTCAATTCAAATTTGGCGGTATAGCTAAAGCTCCTGCTGAGCGCTCTGGTATGTATTCATGAGCAGTGTATATGCATAGCTCCCTGCATCGGTTCTTTGACACTTTACTTTGGTATTACTGCCATGATAGACCCGTATCATACTTACCTCTCCCTTGCGGCACTCGCTATTCAACCCCCTCAAGGCGTGGATTCAAGCTGGGGATTGCCCTCTCTGGATGCTCTATGGAATGCCACCGAAGATACCGTTCGTTGGGCAAGGAATCATATTCCGGCTCGCAACAACAACTGAGTGCAGTGAGTCACGAGCCCAAAGACAGGTGATCTCACGGAGTGTATGCCATTACATGTTCACCCTGGTCTCGGCATGCAGACTGCGAGAAGACTGAGTATAACATGGATATTATTGACGTAATCGACAGACGATAAAGGAGGGTGATGCAGATGTCCGTAAGTGAGGTCTGCGTGACAATCTAATAAAAATTATTACAAATGGTCTGATATCATTGATGTCCCCAATTTACTGCGGAGGACGTGCTTATACCGTACCGGTTGCATTAGTAACTGTGCATGAATGTCGGTGTCGCATCCGCGCATTTAGAACGACAGATTGGAGACAAGCGGCTCCTAGTCGGGGTATGAATTGGCCTTGTTGTACTGTATGCTCTACACTGGCACCAGAGGCAGACGGAGGGGCAGCCGGATGTCTTGCCTTGGCCCATTTTTCAATGGTATCAGAGACATCCTGGAAGAGAAAAAGCCAATGTCAAAACACCGTCCTCCAGCAACACCATGTCCGTTACTGACCTGTACGTATGGTTGCACGTGAGCTTGCGTGAATTGCTCACCTACGGCACTTGCATTATTGCATATCATCCTTGCTCGCTGTTTGAACGCCCCCATGAATGCGTACATTGTTTGCCTATCATAGAGACGTTCATTGGCATGCGAAATGATAGCATGCACTGCAAGGACATCCTCGAGAACACTGATCCGGCTGGTGATCATCTGAAGACAGCCGAACACGCAGTCTGAAGAAACGAGTTGTTGAACAAATAGATCGGAAACAAACATTGCGACTGCATATGCAGAAGTCAAATATACGTGTGCTTCCGGGTGTTGCGTGTATGCCAGCTTGAACACGGCGGTGGGCGAATCCTATGACGTAGACGTTAGAACAAAGCAAGGCATTTCAAGAAGACAAAAATATACAGGATGCCACCACGCTTGAAACTCAGACCATACATATTGCCAAAGATGATGCTGGAAAAGAGCGGCGTGCGCTTCGTCAAGTATGTCCTTGAAGGTGTTGTACATCGTCCGCGCGAACGCCGCCACTGGTTCAAATTCGGGGCCGAAACCTTCCACTGCGCGACCGCTGATCTTGCCGGCAATTACAGCTATCACAGCAGAGTCCCAAGGCCCCATTTCAACAATATCCCGCGCATACGCAAGATGCACTCTACGATCTCCTGTTGTCAAACACGCGCGTAAATGTCTCATCCATGGATGTTGGACCTGCAGCACATCCTTCACTGGTGCCTGAGGGGACAGCCATGTGGGTTGCACCCGCAGGGTGGCAGGGACAAAGGGCATGGCGAGCGGATTGAAAGCTGTGATTGCAGACACCGGTGAGTGTTGCGACGAGTGCAAATGATGCCAACTCCCCAGCCAAGCATGCTGCGCTTGTTCAGTCCCCTTGTCTACCCAACGCTGATAGTCACGTTGAGACATTCGTGTAGCAGTCGTACTGCTGTCACTGGGTATGCGGGTCTCATCTTGCAGAAGAGTGGCGGTACTGCTAGACGGCGTAGAGACAGGCGATCCGAGGTATCGTTGCTGAGGGACCTTCTGCCCTCTCTCTGCAATCGCGTTTGTCTTCTGGACTGGTACGTTGTACGATTGCTCGATATTTGACATAGTTATGCTAAGCGAATGGCGTAGAGATAAAGAACGAGTTAGATTAGAGAGAACTCAACTCGACTGCTTACCTTTATATACCAGGCTGGCCCTCAAATCAAAGCGAATTCCCGCTTTGCCATCGCGAGATGGCTGGCCACGGGAGCTTTGCATGCTTTACGGCGGCCGATAAGTTTGACCACGCGGGTAACGGTATACAAAAAGCCAACAAAGCCTCAGGAGTCACCTCAACAAAGTAGACTTGCTCTACGCCTTCTCGGTAATTCTTACCAATGCATGCACAAACACTAGAGCATACAAATAGTGTTAGTCAAAAAAAAACAGACACTTACAGGGTCGGCTATTAAAGTTGTTGTATTCAAGATATGACGCTCACGATGACACAAATTGAAGCTGTTGTTACGAATGATTCCCAGATCGTTACGCATCGAAAACCAAGTCTGGATGCCAGATTGAGAGACTTGCCCTCGACGCTCAAGCTGGTTCAGCAGCAGTTGTCACCCCGGCCCTAAAACTCGCCGCTCCGTTGCGCACTCGATCTAGAGAGCATCATGAGTGCTTATCTGGTCCAAAGGCTCAAGCTCCCCTCACTCCCTAAGTTAGCAAATGTGAGAGCCCAGCTCTACGGCAAGGACTTGAATAAGTTCGAAATAGAATGTGCAGTCAGCTAGGAAGATCATTACCCAGAAATGCCGGCCTACTGCCCAAGTCGCCTCGTGAGAATCATTGATTGCCCAAAGACGATAACATACGAGAATATGCATAGCCAGGCATCAAAATACGGTATCCAAAACTATGATTCTCATTGTCCGCACCTAACCATTTACCAGTTTAGATCACACTCGTATGGTCTGAGCGCACACCACAACGGCTGCAACGGAATAGTTCGCACACCACGCTGCTGCATCCGGAACGAGACGTCGTGCAGGCGAGGAAGTGCCGATGTTATATTTCCGCCTGGTCCGCTCCAAAAGAGCTCGGCAGAGGACGCAGCACGCGGCCAGATAATTGGGTCGATGTTCGAGGAGCTCGATTGCTCAGTCCAAAGATTATGCTGGCCTGTTGAGACAGCGGTCGTTAGTTTAACGAAGGCAAGTTTTGTAGGATGGAACAGTAGCTAGTGCGCCTACCTCCTAAAACGAGCTTCGCCTGTTCAGAAGTGAGATTCGCGACGGGGTCGAAAGTGTACGAATATTGCCAAGTCTTGAACGGGTCGCACCAGCTGTTACTGTATCACAAACGTGCAATGTTACTAAGATTGGCATCTGATAGATCATAGTTTTGAAGACGGACCCTGTCGGGTCATCGCTAATCCATTCACCAGCACCACAATCCTGGTAAAGAGTTGAGATCATGCGACGATAGAGCACACAAGGACTGACGAGGTAGAAATAATTAGAAGGAGCATGGATGATCCTAAACCCCTTCTCTGCGACGGCTGCAGCATCCTCGGACGAGATCCATACCCTAGTGATTGGATCAAGACACGTCACAAATGGCATATTGATTACGTTGCTCACAAAACGAGCGTCTCGTTCGACAACGTCAGGTTGTAGTCGAGAACCATTTCTGCGAGTATCGCCACAATCAGACCAAGAGTAATTGCAACGCGACGAGTGCCAACGCACCCTCCCAGACAGCTGGAATCTTGCCCGCGGATAACAAAGCTCCGTGCGTCCCCGAAGTGAAATAGTCCAGCGCCTGCTCGAATGTGCGTCCGGTAATATTGAGATCGAACTGGGTCTCTGGGTCATTGTCGTAGCAATGTGCGTTCACTTCGTCACCGCCCGTGCTGACGATCGACGAAGGAAACATTTTCGCAACCTCTGAGAACAGCCCTGCAGTCCACTTTACGATCGTCTCGTTTGCAAACCGTAGCTGACCAGCCGGCGGCTCTGTTTGAACGTAAGGGAACGCAGAAGCTTAGGAAATGGAACCGCCGACCGTTCGCATAATTGAGCCACAAGCGCGCCTGAGGACAAGCTACATAGTCAGGGTGCGCTTCAGAAATGATGGCGGTGTGGCCGGGTGTGTCAATTTCAACCATGACGTCGATACCGCGCTGGACGCGCTTCGTTAATGTCTATAATTCCTATATGATAAACCTTACCGCGCCAGCATATGAAATGATGTTCGCGACATCGGTCGTGCTGTAAATCATCTCGGGAGAATAGGCACCGTAAGCGGCCAGCTCAGTGTACCCTGGCACCTCAAGCGGGAAGCTTTGACTGTCAGTTACATGCCAATGAAGCTCATTAATCTTTGAGCATCCTTGAGTCAGTCTGCAGCAGGTGAAATACACACGAGGTCAACTGGCCTTGACCAAGCTCATGGCATCCAGAGTGCGCAAAATGTCGGAAACTGGAAAGCTGTGGAACACTTAAGCGAATTCACGACAAGCGAACAGCAGGGACTTACAAATTACGTGCAGTGTCAAGCAATAAGCCGCGGTAGGGCTGTAGATCCTATGCGTTGGTTGCATAAAAGATTCGTAGATACGGATCACGCACATAAGCAGGGGAATCCTCGATGGTGACAGGAGTATTGATAGCGTAAATCGTCCCGTCATACTTGTACCACAGCTGACCAAATGTCGTCAAACCTCTGAACAGTCCAAGCGTCGACGTAGCCGTTATCGTCGCAGCAGAGCCATCAGACGGAACAGTCAAGTTGTATGCCTCATTACGCTGCTCGAGAGGCTTTTGAGCTTCTTCCGTGATCGAAAGCACCGTCGAACCCGGTGCGAGAGACAGCGTCAACTCGGACAGATAGCTAGCCTGCTCGAATGCGCTGACATCGCTGGCACCACGTCCAACTACGAGGCGACCGAGATTGTCGGTGAACAGATACTGCTGCGTGCGACCAATAGCACCCCACAAGTCCTGGGGAGGATTGTGAATGTCCGGTGAGATGGCGATATGGAACACTCCCGAGAGACGAAGGGCAGTGGTCCCTTCCTCGAGACTGCGAGGCAGAGGCCAGAGAGCACCAGTCGGAGATAAGACCAAGAAGAGCGCCGCAGCAAGCAGATTGATCCTGTACAACATGATGGGCGTCCACGAAGAGCTCAACCTCGCCCGGAGTAGGACTTGTTATGAGAGGGGAGAATACATCAGGCCGTAATCCCACACGTGTCTATCTTGACACCGGTTCGGTGAAGCGTGATCGTGTACTAGCTTTGGAACATAGGGTTGGCATGAGGCACGGAAGAGCTTGCACGGTCCTGAACAGGTGAGCACAATTTCTGGTTGTTCCTGATCATGAAGGCAATTAAAAGTAGTCATGATCACCGGAGCCGGAATATATTTAAAAGATTTCGCGACTATCTGTAGCAGGTGGAGGACCAGGACTGGGATGTTCGGGAACATCTTCGGGGCTATGCAAAGAGGAATCTAGGGCAGGCCTTGATATGTATTTCTGCACGGAAGTCAGTGGGACTGGCTTGGGAATATCCATGAGGGACACCGCAGTACACGACGATAAGCTTTTTCGATTGTCAACGACGTAGGTCAATAAGTGAGGAGAGATTCGTCGCCTGTAGACAGAAGGTCGAGTGCATGGTTCACGGTCGAGAACAGCTCGCCGTCAAAGTCGTTGACGAGCGAGTCGCAACGCCATGTGTCACGCCGACCCGCTTTATTTACATCGAGCCAAATTCAACGCCTGAATAGACCCTCGTTGAAATAGGCACGTTTCTACCGTTTACAGGAATTGTGGGCCCCAGAAATCGAACGAGTCGCAGCGCGCAATTCGGCATAGTAGGTGTGCACCGAGTAGTCTCCCAAAGGCGACGTAGACAAGTCCTTCAACCTTTGCAGGCTCTGGATATCCTTATCTGAGCTGTGTATCCCCAATTCCAGCGTAAACTGCAAGCACAAAGATCCGAAACTGAAGGATTCTTATGAATAGCTCTATTAATGTGTCGGATTTCGGCAGCAGGTATTATGGGTGTTTTCGATGCACGTTAAACTGGCGTCGACCTGCAGTAAATTCAAGCTGTCAATAGCAGGGAGCTCGGGCCAATTCCGATCTGGAGCGCTTGACTAGAGAAGATAGTATTGACACGGTCATTGTTGCCCTCAAATACATCAGTACGTTTTCGCAAAATATAAAATCATCCATGCTTACGGAAACCGTTCCTCCACATACGCTCACTACTGCAGCATGTCTCCCATACCGAGGCTCTTCCAACCGGTGAAAGTCGGGAACCTCTCCCTTAGACATCGCGTTGTCATGGCCCCGCTTACTCGTATGCGTGCTAACATGGAAAACGTGCATAGAGACTTAGCGGTCGAGTATTACTCGCAGCGCGCAAGCACCCCTAGAACCTTGCTCATATCGGAAGCCAATTTCATACATCCCAAGGCTGGCATCTATCCCTTCATGCCCGGCATCTGGAATGAGGAGCAAGTTGCGGCATGGAAACGAGTAAGTCTCCTGGCCTTGGATTAAAAACAAAAGAAGTTGGTTGCGAACCAACACAGACGTGTGAAATGAGAATCCACTGTTAAATTGGGTGTTACGTTCTATCTCCCACCGTCACTTCAGCACCTACTTTCAAATGTTGGATATAGGCGTTCTGATTATTGCCTTTTGATAAGGTAATAGATGCGGTTCACGCGAAAGGATCCCACATCTTCTGTCAACTATGGGCGCTTGGACGTGCTGCAGACCCTGAGCAACTGGAGAAGAGGGGGTTCCCGTACATCTCTGCTTCCGATATTCCGATGATTGGCAGGCCTAAGCCTCGCCCCCTGACTACCGGCGGTAAGTCTCGCTTCGTATCTTATTACACAAGTATGTAAGTCTGCTTTCTTTCGTCTGGTGGAAAACACCAGAAATCCAGGAATATATTCAGTGGTACACAACCGCGGCGGAGACAGCCATCAAGACTGGCTTCGACGGAGTTGAGCTTCATGGTTCAAACGGCTACCTCATCGATCAGTTCCTCCAGGATGTTACCAACAACCGCGCTGACAAGTACGGAGGTTCGATCGAGAACCGGGCACGGTTCGCGCTGGATGTTATCGACTCGGTTACAAAGGTCATTGGGGCAAGCAAAACGGGGATTCGTCTAAGTCCATGGGATGAATACTTAGGTCCGTTTCTAGTAAAGTCCTACTTGTTCCCTGTTTCTGTAGTGCGCGTCGTCTACATACATCAAGCATCTGCACTTTGTCTCCAGTTAATGTGCACATTACCCTACTGACCGTTCTATCGTAGACATGCGTATGAAGGACCCTATTCCGACCTTCAGCTACCTGGCCTCTAAGATTGCCGAGAATTATCCCGACTTTGCCTACCTTCACGTTATCGAGTCGCGTGTGACCGGGAACATTGACCGGGAACACGCCACGGAAGACGAGGTAAGTGTTTGTAGATCGCTCGTATCTTTCCCGCAAATGGACCTAATCTTTCCATGAATGCTTCCAGTCAAACGACTTTCTGCGCAAGATCTGGGCGCCGCGTCCTTTTATCAGTGCAGGTGGGTATACTCGGGAAACCGCACTGGAAGTCGCGGAAGAAAACGGTGACTTGATCGCCTTTGGGCGCTCATTCATTGCTGATATTGGTCCCAATTTGAGCTGTTGCGTATTAAAGACCTGATGCAAAATTTCTGCACGCAGCCCGATTTGCCTGTGCGCCTGCGCAAGAACCTGCCGATTGTGAAAGGCAGTCGCGATACGTATTATGTACCGCAGAGTCCCGCAGGGTACATAGACTTCCCCTTCGCTGACGATGGGAGCGTTGCTGGTCCTTGATGACCGAACATTCATGCGTGCATAACTATCGAGAAGGCTGTAGACCTCAGGGCGCGCGTCTTCATCTTCAATTGTATGATACCTATAGAGGTTCATCTTTTCCCAATTATGTGACAGAAGACATACCTTCATCCGCTTACATCACATTTTGATCTGAATTTCAGGTAGCGCGTGATCTTATGGCAACATCCATCGTGAGTGCTCTGACCGGGATATACAAAATGTGTAATTTCTGACACTCTCCCAAGGGGGATGTGAGTGTCAGCTCATGGCATCAGATGGTAGCATCAGATGGTAGGCACAAGGTTCACATTGTCACAGACAGCTGTGAATATCATGCGTGTCCCAGCTTTCACCATTGTATGACCACTATATCATAATCTGTATTGTAATGACGTGCAGTAAGACGTCTTTAGTTGACCATCAATGATGTACCCCCAGCATGAGTTTGTCCAGTCCTCATGCATGGCTAACCAGAATCCAACATCATGAGCATTTCTATACTGCAGCAAGTAAACTACTAAGACGCGGTGTTTCCTGGTACGGAGGTAGAATGCGCCACTCATACATCCTACCCTCGGAGAACAGTCTATTGTGGGTGGATGGAAACGGGTTCGGTTGGGGGTTGATATAGTAGATATATGCACCCGGAACAGTAGAGCCAATGCACCGCAGCCGAAAATGGAGTCAATGAATATTTCTTGTCGTCTCCCGCTGGTCGACGTGGCCAAATAAGGGAATCCGTAGCTCAGAAGGGGACCTCGAACAAAGTTGAGTCAATCTCGGGCTGGTGTGAGACGGCGTGAGGCGCAGATAGCCTCGAGGACAGCGACCTTGTCTGTGGGATGGAGGTATTGTGAATCAAGTCACGCTAATCCTGTACGGTTGTTAACAGAAGGCCACCAGGTCCTGAACCATCGCTCTGCTCTACTGTCCAACTATGAGGTTTTGACTCTTCTGCGTGAGTTAGAGAGCGATCACTTGGCCCGAACAAAAACCGCTCTGCGGATCAAAAAAGAGGAGGAAGCAGCTGGTAACCTTTCCGCAAAGATACAGGCCCCCACAGAGGATGTATGCGAGAACCTGAGGACGATTGAAGTGGAGGTGAGGTCGATTTTCATTTGTTCCGTGTGAAAGGTTTGACTGAAGAGGATCAGGCCATCCAACATCTCTCGGCAGACTACCAGCCTACCACATCGCAGAGCGTGGCTGGAATCACCCAGTTGACCCAAAGCCTATCCAAATATGACCTTACAAAGGCAGAAAAACTACAGATAGTCAATTTGGCACCAACTGAGCCAGTAGAGCTCTATGTGGTATGTCTGCGGTCTACGGTGCGCGCTCGCTTGCGCTGATGCGCTGCGAACTCCCACAGATTGTTGAGGAGCTAGAGGATCGTTTTGGAGAAAAGATGGACAGTATCCTCGATACTGTCCGCTCTTCATTATCTGAGCCTGCTGCACCCCTACCGAATGGAGTACATGTTGATGCCTCCAGCGGCAACTTGGGCGGAGGTGCAACCTTGACATACGGAGAGAACACGGAGGCTTATCACGGTGAGGACGGGACATGGGAATACGACGCAAACGAGATTATATTCGACGACGCGGGTGAGGGCGCAGGTGTGGAAGGTGACCTAGACGTAGACGATGAGTAAGGCATTTGGTAAGGGCTATGGCAATTGGGATGCACAATTATGTATTTGTTGCAACAATGCATGTATGTCTAGTACAACACAGGATTATGTCCATTGTACAATATTTGAAACCCACAACAAGGTCCACATATACTATCAATGATAGCTATGTCCAAAAGAGTGTCAGAGCAAAAGGAGTGACTTGAGATGATACGAGACAACAGGCTAGGGAGATCTAATCATGGCCAGCGAACAGAGCCAGGTGTAAACGGAGTGGGTCAGCGCGGGACGAAGACGGCTACAAGGACTATGAACGGTATATAAGTCACGAATGAGACAGCGGACATGACACGACATCGTATTCGCCATATCCTGGCATCTGTAAACAACAGTCAGAGCTGGTATCCACTGAATGGTAAAGACGAAGCCATACCATGTTCAACTTGAGGGTCATCCAGCGTGACCGCCTTTTCCGTGTCCGTGCCTCCAACACAGCGCGTCTTCGGGATAGGACAGAGCGATGCGATCCACCACAACGGGAACAGTACAAACCCAATAAAGAAACACCATGCTTGCAACGGCGAGCCCTCTTCGTCTTCCGACCTGAACCTCAACGACCACTCGGTCGGTCTGATCTTTGGTGGCTTCCGTGGGTCGCGCATGTGGTACACACTTGAACTGGTGACAACAGACGGCGCGTGTGGCGTGACGAGGGCGCTGATGGGAATTGATCGTTCGGACATGCTGCGCCGCCGGTCGGTGCGGCGGTCAGGAGTGGTCTCGATGCGGTGGATGGAGCTGGAGGCAGTCTTGGAGGGGGTGCGGCTGAGCGACTGGGGCGGGCCACTTGTTCGGCTGGGCCAAGAAGCTGTGACTGCTGCGTTAGATCCTTTCGAAGCGGTGCCAGCTCTCGAGTGAGCGGGTGATGGAGTGGGAGAGGAGGATGACAGTCTTGCGCGTTTGCGGTGATAAGACGAGGGAGCACGCGAAGTCTCCGATACATGGTGAGGGCCTAAGTACGTCCAAGAAACTTATAGCATTTGATGATGAGATAAAGTCAGTCGACTTACGACGCGCCTCCTCAGGGATCACGAAAGTGGCATGCTGTCCATTTTTGGCATCTGGCGGCGTGATGTCAATTTCTTCTGCCTTGCGCTTTCCCTTGCTATTCGGAGGTGTTTCCGGGACGGACTTGAGGCCGGATTCACTTGCAGGGCGCGAAAAACGTGTGGCCTTTCTACTTTTTGATGGCAAAGTGCTACCAAGAGTCGAGGAACGGAGTAAAGAGGACGGGCCAGCCTCCAAACTTTTCAAGGCGGACGTGACTGGTAGGGGGGTACTTTTATGATAAGCACGCTTGCTGCGAGCCTTTTCCTTCGCGTCACCACGAGTAGAAGCACTCGCGGACCCCTTCAACGTGTCTCTTGCATCATCAAGCTCCGTCATATTGTTTTCTTCCTCGCGACGGTCTTGAGGCTTGATGGCACTCGGGGTATCTCTAGAACGCAATAGACTGGCGCCGTGGCTCTCGGCCGCTGGATTATAACACTTCTGACTCAGCTCTCAGACTGAAATTAATGAAGCAACTTTCGTACCTTCCAGCACGGTCGACGACTGGAGCGACGGAGGGCGTGGAGGAGGATGGGGTATAAGGCGTGATGGACGAGGACATGGCCCTTCTGCCTGGGAAACCACGCGCGGTACACGAGGTTCGGCATCCTCCGAGCTCCGCGCCCGGCCTCGGCCGGAGGCCCGCCCGATCGACAGCCTGACCATCTGCTGGGCGACCTCAGCAGGCCATCCGTACTCACTCGGAAGGAGTGCCGTGACGCCCGCAAAGGCCTGCCGCGCGCTCCATTCTGCGCTCGAGCGTCTGCTAGACCCCGTCTTTGAGGTATCACCGCTTCCGCGTTCCAAAGATGTGCTCTGAAATATTCGTTGCGCTCTTGGTAGACTGGAGTACCTGCGCAGTGATCGACCGAAGGTGAACGTGGGGAACACGTCCGAGTTTTTGTCCTCGTCTGTCTTGTGGCGTCGCCGCAATGGGAAGGTCTTTCCATGGAGCCCTATGGTCCACTTCAGGGGCTTGGCTGCACTGAATGCTTCAGGATTATTGGGATTATTATATGTATTGGATCGAGAGCGAGAGGACAATGCAGAGATGAATGCAGGATGATCGAGAGGCGGCAACGGTGGCGGCGGCGATGCAGATATAGAAGGACGACGAAAAGTGCGACCGCGAAGAGAATGAGGAGAAGGATAACCAAACGTGTTGGGAGAACCGAGATCGTGCCTTTGCATAACAGGAGTGGGTGTATCATACACAACTTGAGAGCGAACGGAATGCGAAGAGCGAGTCGTATGCGATCGTGACGGGACAGAGTGAAAAGAGTCTGGCGGAGAAGAAACTGTTTGATCGAGAGAGCTGGATTCGTAATCATGAACATCGTTGTAAAATTCAGAGAGACGTTTTCTAGTAGGCGTGTTGACAAGCGACCGAGAAGGGAGCGCACCAGATGACGCGTAGGATGGTTGCTCGTAGAAGCCGAGAGATTTGAGGGAGCCCTGTCTCGTTCTCGATTTGCTCCTTTTACTATTCAGAGAACGCCGAGAGGCTACTGAATCGAGACTGGCTCTCCTTGAGTTCCACGCAGAAGGGGGAAAGGCCTGTTGACCCGATGCAGATGATTCATGTTCCGGATTCTTACCAAAGGTCGCCCATGGTGAACCAGTTGCGAGATCGTGAGTTGAGCGCGTAACGCGCTGTCTGCTACGGTCACACGAGACACTTCCAGAGGAATCCTGGGGAGTAGCCCTGTCTTCTTTGTCTGTAGCAGCGCTCGGCCCTTGAATCTCTAGTGTCTTATCAGACAAGGAGTTATGCAAGTCAACTTGAGAATGGGCAGGTTTAGTACGCCTTTCGGAGGCTAGTTGCTTCCTGGGTGGGGGCCTCAAACCCTGAGTCAATGCCTCATCTGAAAACCTTGATTTCAGAAGACCCGCGAGATTCGAAACAATCTTGCGATTCACGGAGGGATTTGAGCGGGCGTGTTGATCATCAACTTCCACGTTCTGAGAGATTGCATGGGTGGCGGGGGGTGCAGAAGAGGAAGTAGACTGCGTTGGGGATACCGCTGACTGACCAAGAGCTCGGGCACGTATACGAGTGAATAACGAAGGCATTTCTATGCTAAACCAATGAGCTGTGTATGTTTACGATAGATGCATACATACCCAGAATTAAATCCGAGAGCGGCTGTATCGTATCTAGTTGAAGCGATGGGCTTAGACGGACGAGAATGGGAATTGAATATTGAAATGTCAGTGATGCACAATAAGCGTCTCTTGTAATGTCATAACTTGGTTCGTCTGTGCTTGAGGACGTGCAAGAGAACACAATGTAGTCCTTCGTGGCGGGCCGTAACTCAAATGAACATGGTGAACGTCTGAAGGAGGACTGTCCCGGACCGTTTGAGCACCAACGTCCGCCACATGAACTGCGCCTCCCATATTGGGACAACTTCGATCCAAGCCGGGAAAGCTCGATCGGTTAACGCTAGCGGTGAAAGTATGTAAATAAAACGGAAAGACAGTTGGATAGTAAGTGATGATATCCCAGCATCTTGAAACTTAGAGCACCCCTAGCATGCTGAATAGAAGCTGGGGCAAGTGCAAACATGATGGCGACTGATGGTTTGCAGGTCTTCGCGATGGGCAGGGAGCCAAATGCCCACACACCTGTTTCTTGCCAGGAGCTGCCAGGTTGGAACATGGTTTTGGGAATATGAAGACGCTGTCATTATTTAATATTCAGCACTGTGAATTGAATGACAAGATCCTGATTTCGAGGACAAATTGGGTCATGTCACAGAATGTCACGTTCTATCACCAAGGTCACAGCCTCCGTCATTTCACGAATCGACGCCGTTCACGCGTCCACGCAGTCGCCTTCGACGGTGAGCAATTGCAGCCAACATGGAACGCCTGGAGTCTCTTGGAAATGCCATCTCGCAAATTACGCTTTACGACATCAAGAGCATGTATAATCAGGTAGGCATGGCGAGCATACAGCGGCGCCAATCAAGGCTGACAGTGCGCAGGCGAAGAATGTCGTCTTCAATGTGAGCGAGATGGAAGCCAAGGTCCAGGAAGCAACCAACGATGAGCCTTGGTGGGTACTTTTCTGCTTGACCGAGAGGGATATGGGAGTGATTGCGGACGCAGGGGTGCGAGTTCCACCTTGATGCAGGAGATCGCACAAGGGTATGTGGTCCATATACTGAGCTCATCATGAGAATACCGCTCTTAAATGAGTGTCGCCCCCTCCTAGGACCTTTAATTTGTGAGCTACGTGCGTCCTCTTGCTGCACGCATCTGGGCACTGATGCCACGTAGCAAAAATTTCAATGAAATCATGCCCGCCATCTACTCGAGGTACATGGAGAAGGAAGCAAAGCAGTGGCGACAGATATACAAGGTACGTCCAGATATATTCTCGATGCCTTTGAATGCGTATGCTCATCGCTCGCCAGGCGCTACAACTTCTTGAGTATCTCATCAAGAATGGCAGCGAGCGCGTTGTAGACGACGCTCGCTCACACATCGCCACTATCAAAATGCTCCGAAATTTCTACTATATTGACGACAAAGGCAAGGACCAGGGTATCAATGGTGAGTTGGTCTATCGTTCTGCGACTGTACAGTGATCAAACGTTTGCGGCTTGTCAGTTCGGAATAGGTCTCGCGAGCTTGTAGAGCTGCTGAGCGACGTTGAGAAGATCCGGATAGAGCGACGCAAGGCAAAAGCGAACAAACATAAATATACCGGTGTCGGAAATGACGCTATGAGCTTCACATCTAGTGGCAGTCGCTACGGTGGGTACGGCAACGACAGTTTCGGATATGGCGGCGGAAGCGGGAGCGGGAGCTACGGTAGTGGTGGTGAATATAGCAGCCGAGGTACACGATTTCATCATTGAGCGTGGTTCTCGGTGTTCATCTTTCTTTGAGATTATGGCGGTGGATTCCGTGACGAGACGCCAAGGAGGGGGTTCCAAGAATACGACGCAGGCGATGACGAGACGATGCCAAGACGTGCAAACTCGATTACTGCATCGAGGTCAGCTGCCGCCCGAGGTAGCCCACAACGCTCGTCTACTATACCCACGTCCGTGACTCAGACGCCCAAGGTACCAGAATCAGCACAAGAAGTCGATCTACTCGGAATGGATGATGACGCATTTGGTGTGCCAACCGCCACTGCCACTGCGGGTACGAACAAGGCATTGCCTGTGGTCGCTCTGCAAGCGGGACCTGATGGTAACCTGGCGTTTCAACTCACCCCTTTCAGCTTCAACTTACGTTGTGCAATTACCCAGGTGATGATGACTTTGACGATTTCCAGACGGCACCGTCTTCGGCGGTGACGAACAACAGCGTTTCCTTATTTACCTCTACTCCTTCCGCGCCCGTTGCGAATCCCATCACGTCGCCGCTGGTGCAGCAAGGAGCTTCGATGCAGCCCATGTCTCCAATGCAATCCATGAGCCCTCCAATTCATACCATGAGCCCCGTGCAGAACCTAGCTTCGATGCAAGCCATGAACCGCACTGGCAGTGCTGGCGTCGGTGTACTTTCATCACCTATCGCGCCGATCTCGGGCCGAACACCATACATGTCGCCCACTGCCGTGCCTATGCATAGCCCGATTTTCCCCACGCAGCCAGTGATGGCCCCGACCCCGCCGCCACAACGAACAAATGTGGCCACTCCCTCTGCAAGTAGCGCACACAAGTCCACTGCCAGTGCGAACTTTGATGACCTTTGGACGATGTCGCTTGGTGGATCCTCGGGATCTACGAACAAGGCGCCGGCAGCGTCGGCAGCCAAGTCGATCAAGGATCTGGAAAAAGAGAAGGTACAGGCTGGTATCTGGGGATCGGGTCAGAGCAGACCGTCTATGGCTGCTGGCTTTGGGTCGTTTGGTAGTCCTGCAGGCACCCCTTCTGCTGCTGCGCCTCCGCCGTCCTCTGCAGGTGGTCTGGACGATTTGTTGCTCTAAGTATGGTGATGGAGCAATTTGTTTACTATGCTGGGTATTGGTTAATCTGAGCTTTTCGTCACTTTTAATTGATCGGTTACTGCCGCAAGAAATGAGGACACATGGCAATACTTATCCACTAAGTGCCTTGTGAGCCCGCGAATAACTCGGCGGTCCTCGACCAGGGTCAACGTGGAGTCTTTTATTGAGAACGAGCTCGTTTAATGCGCTCAGGCCCGTTTGGGAGTGCCGCGGCGTGTTATCTACAGTGTGTGAATTATCATAATCTTTCCCTCGACCCCTTCATGGCCGTGTAAGCCGTCTTATCTGCATGGTGATCTTCTTTAATGCAACATGTGGGTATCCTGTAACGACTCGGGGCTGCACACGGAAGCCGCGCATGCGGATAACCGCTCAGGAGACTTTCCTGCGGAGAGTATGGTCAACAAATCTGGGATCAGGAGCAACCGCTGCCAACTGAGAAGACGGGCTAGGTCTAAACTAAGTGCTCGACCTGATCATGCGTCGAGGAGGGCGAGGAATGCACACGCGGTGTGAGATATGATTTGATGGATTTATCCGTTTCAGAATGCGTACAAGAGCAGGCAGGCTGCGGTGCATTCTCCCGACGGCGAACGCCCCTCGACGCCCACCATGATGCATAAGGCTACTCTCGTCGCTGCAGCCTTCTTTGCGCTGTTCCATTCCGCCGACGCTCTCTGGCCTCTGCCTCGCAGTCTTGAGGAAGGGACCACTGCCCTTCGTCTCTCGGGAGTGTTCCATATCGCCATCTCACCGGACATTCACAATCCTCCCCAGGACTTGTGGGATGCTATTGGTCGCACGCAGCAGTATCTGTTCACCGACAATCTCGGTCGCCTCGTAGTTGGACGTGGTGCCAGCGATGTCAGCGCATTCGAGCAGGCTAGCTATCTGTCCGAGTTGACGCTGTCTCTCACACCGGGTTCGACGGTGCTTTCGATCACGGAAGAAGCTCAAAAGCCTCTCGAGCAGCGTGATGAGGCATACAACTTGACTGTTCCGTCTGATGGCTCTGCTGCGACGATAACGGCTACGTCGACGCTTGGACTGTTCAGAGGTTTGACGACATTTGGTCAGCTGTGGTACGAGTATGACGGGACGATTTACGCTGTCAATACTCCCGTCACCATCGAGGACTATCCTGCCTACGTAAGTGACCGGCGTATCATTCAGTTCTTCTCCTTGGGGCTGACTGCCCTGGTATCTAGCCCTACCGTGGATTGTTGCTTGACACTGCGCGAAACTAGTAAGTCCCCCGCGCCATTGTGCATGCCAAGTGCTCAAACGAGCCGCAGCTTCGAGGTGTCCGACATTTTGCGAACTCTCGATGCCATGAGCATGGTCAAGGTCAGTGGTACATGGCTTGGACCGTCTTGGCCTATACTGAGCGTCCCAAAGATCAACCAGTTCCACTGGCATGTCGTTGACAGCCAAAGCTTCCCGCTCGAGGTGCCCGGATACACGGAGCTCGCAACCTACGGTGCTTACTCGTCGCAAATGGTCTACAGCACGAGCGATGTTGCGAACATCATCTCGTACGCTGGTGAAGTGAGCGATAATACATAGAGTATACAAAATATCTTGCTCATACATCAATGATAGCGTGGTATCGATGTCATGGTTGAGATCGATACGCCGGGACACACTGCGGTTATCTCTGAAGCTCATCCTGACTACGTTGCCTGCGCTCAAGCACGCCCCTGGGCCTCATACGCAAACGGTTCGTCCCATCTTCTTTTCATAATCGTCCGGTTACTCACGTGTCTTTACAGAGCCTCCTGCAGGCCAGTTGCGCTTCACCAACGAGACGGTTGCAAAATGGACCGCCGGGCTCTTCTCAGAGGTCGCGAAGATGTTCCCCTCGTCAATCGTTAGCACGGGTGGTGATGAAATCAACATGAACTGCTACAACACGGACGAGGAAACTCAACTCGACCTGAACAGTACGGGACGCACATTCGTCGAGGCGCTGAGTGACTTCACTACTGGAACACATAGCGCATTGCTCGCGGCTGGCAAGACCCCCGCTGTCTGGGAAGGTGCGTGGCAGCCGCCAATTTGCTGTGACCCCCGCTAGACAAGGTAATGATTGTGATTCATGCTCCAGAGATGGTCCTCGACTTTAACGTGACGTTGTCAAACGAGACTCTCGTCTTGTAAGAATGCGCCCGTCTCGTCGCAGTGCTTTAAGGAATCCTAATATTGTTTTGTTACAGGGTCTGGATTTCCTCTGAGGATGTCGCAGCTGTTGCCGAAAAGGGATTCAGGATCATTCACGCTGCTTCCAATTACTTCTACCTTGTCAGTTTCTATTCCCTCTAACGCCTTCCAAGCATTGAACCAAGTTCTACAGGATTGCGGTGGAGGTGGATGGGTTGGTGACTACCCGGCGGGGTTAGTAAAAATGATTTTGTCCCACTCCGCTTCCTATTCTAACCATTGATGCACGTGAAACAGTAACAGTTGGTGCGACCCCTTCAAGACTTGGCAGTACTCATACACGTTTGATCCCCTCGCGAACCTCACCGCCGAGCAGGTCAAGCTGGTCATGGGCGGTACGTACCTTATTCCCTTCCCTTATACCCCGTCACTGATCGAACGTGTTCTCGAAGGTCAACATAACCTGTGGACTGAACAATCTGGCCCGTCGAACCTCGATCCTATTGTCTGGCCGCGTGCCGCCTCCTCTGCAGAGCTCTTCTGGAGCGGTGCTGGCGGCAATGGCACCGCTGCACTCCCGCGTCTGCACGATGTCTCGTTCCGGATGCAGCAGCGTGGCATCGACTCGATCCCGCTTCAGCCGCTCTGGTGTGCGCTGAGACCGGACGAGTGCGACCTCAACTGGTAAAGGAGCGGGCGACACAAAATGGGTACCAAGGTCATTGAACGATCACTGGACTGCTCTTCTAGACGTTTTAGTACAATGAACTGGAGTAAACTCAGTATCGCTAAGTAGAGCAGCTAATTCGATAATATTTAATACACCTCAACGAACACGACTGGCGATGATTCGGGCCGTGGTTTGCTTAAAACAGTCCAGTTTGCGGTAGCTAAGAAGGCCTTGTGCAGACGGTTGGACTTGGAAGTATCAACGACCGTTGTAATGATCAACGTCGCCATGTCTAGAGCTGGACATTCTCAGTAATCAAGAAGCTGAACGAGGGACAACCTTCGACCTAGCTTTCGGGAGGTCAAACATGCAGTCAATTGTCGCACTTGAAAAGCCAACGACGAGACAAAAACTTATAAAATGAAGTTTTGAATATGCGACATGGGAATTTGACTTTCTTTCCTGATTGGGTTGTGATAAGAGGGGGATAAGGTGTGATAACTCCTAATTACGGTGTCGAAACGCTGTCGCTGTTATTTCGTCTCACTGTTCCGCCACCGAGCGACTTGCATTCCATCTCTTCATTTCCTCAAGTCCATTTTCATCTTTCGCCTGCCTTGATCCATACAAAAAGCTATGAACCGTCCAGGTAACCGGTGGAACTCGCGCGAGCCTGTTCAGATGTTCACTTCGCGTCCAGGTCAAACCCCTCAAAGACCTCCAAGTCTTGGACCCAATCCTGCCCTCGGCGGTCCCTTTCGCGCACCATACCCTGGTTACGGAATTCCACCAAGAAATGTCATGCCGGGCTATGCAACTCTGCCAACCCACCGGACGGCGCAAAACATGGTGCCCCAGCCATCGCCAAATTTCCTCCAGCAACGAGGACAAAGTAATTTTCCCTTCGGCGCTGGCAGCCTTCAGCAGCAACAATCCCAACAGGCACAGACACAGCATACGCCGCAGACACCATTATCACATACCCCGCATCAACAACCCCAACAAACGGGCGTAGGCCTTCCACCGCACTTGACACAAACCACAACGCCAAGTCTAGGAACGGCAGCATCGGTTTCATCAGCAAGCGAAGTAGGTCTTGATCCGAATGACTTCCCAGCATTAGGTTCGACACCGGCAAACAACTCCAACACGGCATCGAATGCAAACGCGACCAGCTACGCAAGTCAGGCAGGGACTGGCGTGCAACTTGGTGTCGGTGGGAACAGCGCACAGGCAGCGAATGCTACTGGGGGTAACCAGCCTCGAGATTTCACGCCAGACGATTTTCCCGCACTAGGCGGGACAACTCAGGCGTCTCAGCAGCAGCAGTCACAGCAGCATAGTGCGGACAGCCATCCACCAGGGCTGAACGGGTTCCAGCAGCACAATGATCAGCAACACCGACAGAACTTGTTGGGTTCACTAACGGGTGGGGGGCAGACACCGTCGTTGCAGGGTAACCAACAACAGCCGGGATTGTTGAACCTGGGCCAGGTACGAAACATACATCCAGGATTTCAATCGGACGCAGAGAAACAGCGAGTTCGTATCATACGCCATCGTGTAAAGTAGTTGGAACTGAACACGGCACACAGAATTACGCACTCAAACTCAATCAGAATAATCATGCCGCGGCAGCTGCGTGGAACTCCCCCAATGCAAACCCAAGCGCTCAACAAACAAACTCTTTTCCTTCGACGCTACCGAACGGCGCACACCAAAGTCACGGTCAGTCGTCGTCCCAGCAGCAGCAACAGCAGCCGCAGCAGTCGCAACACTTGAACGCTCCCCCAGGCGTACCACCACCGTCATTCTCGCAGCAGCAGCAGCAAGCGCACTCGGGAGCAGCATTGGCGGGCGTTCAGCAGACGCCATATGTAGGCAACGGGACAGTAGGAGGTGACACGGCACTCCACCCATCACAAGGGCCAGCGCACGCGACCAGCGCAATACCACAGACACCGGCACAGCAGGTATTAATGTCGCCGGCGGACCGGTGGGGCCTCCTTGGTCTTCTAGCGATGATCAAGAGCGCGGACCCGGACCAAAATCTTCTCTCTGTAGGCACCGACTTGGGAACGATGGGTCTTGATATGCAGACGCAGGGGTAAGACATAGGTCATCTCTTAGCGCTCCGATCTCTGCTGATAGGCTCCAGGAGCTTATACTCGGCATTTATCACGCCATGGGCAGACTCGTCAGCCGCACACACTGTGGAGCCGGACTTCCACTTACCTGCGTGTTACAATGTACAGCCACCTCCTCCGGGCCCAAATAAGGCCGCCGCTTTCAGCGACGAGACGTTGTTCTTCATGTTCTATTCGTCTCCTCGAGATGCTCTCCAGGAAATAGCAGCGCAAGAACTGTACGTGCTCCCCTATCCTGGTATGACTTGTGGTCTCACGTCCGCGTGCTCCTATAGCTGGAATCGCAACTGGCGGTATCATAAAGAGTTGCGGCTATGGCTGACGAAAGAGACAGGGACACCGTCCTCGCAGAAGGTACCTGGTGGTGAACAGGGAACATACTCGTACTGGGACCCAGAGAACTGGGAAAAGGCGCGGAAGGAGATGACCGTGCTCTATATGGACCTTGAGGAGAAGGCTCCTGTTTTCGCTACCAGCCAGCTCCCGCTGAGCACACCGCAGACACACCAGCAGACGCAGCCTGCACAGAGGGCGGGCGCGTTCCAGGGAATGGGGATGGGTGCGATGTAAATCATCGTCAGCTGTCGTGCGTCGATAGTCGGTTTGGGCTACATCGGGCCGAGGGTTCGCATTACGTTCGACTTGCATAAGACTGATGATTCGTGGACAGACCAAACAGTATGCAACGATACACCCGCGTGTATGCCTTCGACCTGTCCTTCATCATTGCCATACTTCCTTCGTACTTCATCTTCATTTGGTGCTTCCGATTTTTCTTTATCGTCGAGCTATCGTACGCTTGTATCTCTAAGGTATACTGTTTAAACTGTCTATTGCCTGTACATGCATACCACAGGTCTTTCAAATGGTGTTGACTCCTGTCCAGTCTAACACTTCGACAATCAACGTCAAGCGACGCTGTGGCGCGTCCGGAGTAGCCAGGATTGGTTCGTGTACGCCTTTCTCGAGCCAGCAATGTCCCGAATTCAACTATGAAATGGGCTGAATTTCGATATCGTGATTGATGACCGCCCTGACACTATCTTGTACTATTGAGCTCCTCACATTATGGACCTCGATATCTCAGCCACTGGTATATTCTGCCTTCAACACCGGATTGCTCACGAAATTATCTAGGCAACATTGTTGAGCAATCAATCGTGGGCCCGCGCCCGCTGTCGCCTGAGGATAACTGATATTACGATTGCCTCCGGGTTACAAGAGCGTATGGACCACTCCTTTGGAAGTTACGAGGTAAAATGCGAGCCCCAGGTTTCATCCTTGTATTTACAAGTACTTATACGCGATCGCACATCAAAAACACTGTTATCTACTTATGCTTTTGACTATACACCATCAGTTTCTCCAAGCTCTATCTCCGATATGTGATCAACATCACTAGCCATCAGTGGGTCCTTCCTTCCCTCACCCGCGAAACTCAGGGTTCTCGAGCGGGATCTCTCATTCTCTGCAACCATTTCTACCTGCTGTGGCTCCACTGGCACTAGAGACTGCTTATTATTGTCCTGTCCTTCCTTTCTGTCTTCCGAGCGTCGTCGAAACTCATGCGGCAGTAGCACCGCTCGGTCAAGTGCTACAGGCAGGCCACGATGCCGCCCACGAATCATCACGGCTATGAGTATCAGCTTTGAAAGCGTATGTAATTTCCCGGATAGAGAGTAATTCGCCTTTCGGATGGTCAATGATAAACGAACTGCTAAAAGAAAATAAACGCTGCTTACTGTAGGAACACCGAGGGACAGTCCGACCGTTCCATACGCAGAAACAGCCTCAAATACTGGAGAAAATAGCATGGGAAGTCAGTCGCTGATAGGAGCTATGAACACGCACTTAGTGCGAAAATGTTGAACCATGCTGCATTTTGTGTATTCATGAGGGGTGCACGCTGACAGATAAACCAGTGAATGTGTGAGTGCTGCACGAGTTGTGGAAATTCACACTGGCCGGCGGGCTTACTTCGACAATACAGAGCAGAAACAATGACAGAGCAAGCCACCACATGTCTATGAGAGAAACGTGATGACAGCTAAGTCGTTGACGGTGAAAAAAGTAAATTACCAAATGATAACTGTCTCCGCGCATGGCGCATGAGGTATCTCCCCCAGATCACTACACGAGACTCGCTTCCCATTCTCCATCGCGCCATAGTCTCTAACTCCTCGTCGTCATCTCTGATCTCTTCATAGACCCCGAGAGACTTCTCCTCATATACATTGGTCGAGCGCACGCTGTAGAAATTTGATGAGTCCAGTAACAACTGATGGCGGGCGGACAAGATGAAGGTACCTTAATGCGATAGGAAATATCGCAATGTACATCATGATGAGATAGAGCACTCTAGCGTACCGAAGTAGGCGCATCAAATGCTGTTCTGCTATGACAAGACAGAAGCCTCACTGCACAGCTGGGACCAGGGCAGACACAGGTATGGACTGATAACCGGCGCTCCGAACAGCAACGGCTGAGAGTACAGCATTAATAATCCTCGTCCCTATCGGAATTTCTTTTGTGGCGGGATTTCCAATATTCAATATAAGATCGAACATCCAGTCTATAAGACTTAAGGACGACAGCAGGTCAGATGCCATAGGAAAGAGAGTAGCGTCAATTTTATACTTCAATACCACTACAGAAGCGACAAGTATCCAGGTCTGATGAGCTGGAAATAGGTAGATGGTACAGCGGCGGGGATGATCGAGAAGGAAGTGTAGTGCCTCTTTCGTCCGAGAGCGATCAGGGAAAGCCTTCGTGAGAATCCAGCTGTGAAATGCCCGATGGTCTGAGATGAAGCACGCGCTTCACAATTTAAGATAATCTCACATCATGAAGCGTAGGCTACGCCACGTAATAATATTATGCCAGGATCAAGACAAAATCATGATGAGTCGCTTACAAGATCGGCTAGCAAATTTGCATAAGAATGCATAAATAAGATAGCTAAAGGACCGCTTACAAGCGCAGTGTTTCCAGCCAGCACACAAATGACCAAGAAAATGATCATAGGGTATGCTGTGCGAAAGGGTACCATGTTCTGATCGACCAAAGACATGCCAGTATTAGCCCATGCTCCAACAACTTGGAAGGCAGAGAACCTGAAAATCAACATTCAAGCCACATGCGACTGCGCTCGTAGACGACATGCATACCAGATTGAATTGATGTTGCGATGTTGCTGAGGAGGTATAAAATTGTTTCGCCATCGAGGTAACGTCATGTAGGGAGCTGTCACTACAAACGAGATTGCAAGCAACCCAAAATAGTACTGCATCATCGTCAGCTGAATATTTAAAAAAATGGTGATTCGTAGTAGCATCATACCACTGGAATAATCCATAATAGGGCACTGAGAGCACCATATTCGACACCTCCAAGCTCTTCAATTTGCTCGGAAGTCAACCCATGGAAAGCCGAATTTCTATCCACAATGGCTCTGAAAGAGATATAGGGAACCTGCTTCGTATTGCCAACGGCTGTCTCCGGAGCTCCATCCGCGGCGCGAGGAATAAGAGTCTCGGTTCGCGGCATAGTCATTGTACGCTGCAGATTTCGATGTAATTTAGGGAAGACCCTACGCGCCACTCGCGAGATGAGGGTCTGAGGATCTGGGAAGCCGCCAAAATAGCCGTTTTCTATGGGTCCAGGCGACGGTGATCGCCGCGCGCTGGAGGTTCTGGTAGCGACCCGCGCAAGGTGGGAGACGCCCGTGGTATGGGGTACCCGAGAGCCAGAGGTATAGACATCATCCTGCAAGACAGTCGGGGCTTGCATTCCCATGGGGTCAATCAAATGCGGCGCTACATCCACCCTGCGGATCATGTCTGGTTGAATCCTACCAGAGACATCACGTTTGGCTGGACTAGGCTGGGTTCTGACACTAGAAGTGAGAGGTGTTTGATGCCTTCCACTCAAAAGTGATTTCCTGAAAGCTCGCATGGATGTTGCAGTATTTCTGCTCAGTATGGTATCATGACGGATTGACCTCCTTTCTTGCTCAGCTGAGACAATGTGTTCCAGATGATGGAGGAAATATAATCTGAACTGTCGCAATTCTCATAAGTTGTAGACAGGTTGAAGGAGCGATCTCACCTTCGAACATAGACAACGATCCATGCCACGAATGTCTCAAGCACACTATCTCAGACCGGAGAAAATGACAAAAGTCTTTAAAGCTCACCTGGTTGCCCACCAGTTCGAGGAAAACGATGATCACTTGCTGCCATGCAGTCAGAGAGCTCAAGTCGATAGTTGTCAGCCCCGTTCCTGTGACAGCGCTAACGCAAACATATAATGCGTCGACGAATTTGATTTTGAATTTCCCGTTGGAGGCCCAAAAGATCAAGGCAAATAATAATGGGATCAAAATGCTGCAGCCTATATAAGATATTAGGAAGAACAGAAGGGATATCAATCTCACAATAGCAATACATGTATGCGATAGAAGTTCAAGTGCGATTTGACGCATGCCAACATGGATAGTGTTGCGGTTATAGCACAGGTGGCCAGCAGTTTTATTCATGCCCCGTTGCGAAGAATGGACATGTGTCGGCTGGATCGTAGAGCAGAATGAGGGTTCGTGAGTAATATTTCAACAATGAGGCAAGCTCCAGAACAAATAGACGAGTCTTGACTTATGGCCGTGGACACTAGACGGGATGGCTGCTAATGGCATTATAGCCTGAGTGAGATCTGCCAGGGTGCGCTCAATCCGAAAGGCGCGCAAGCGTGTGAGCCTTAGCGGTATTTTTCCAACATACAGTACTCTGCTTCAGTTTGAACCTTCGCAGGGATGGACCGACCGTTAAATCCCCCTCGTCAGCCTAGAGCAGACCACTTAGCTACACATGTGGCCGGAACTCGACTTCAAGGGAGCCTACACCTGCTTTTTTTCAAGTGCACTGGCAACTTTCCTCCTTCCGGAAGTACTATGACCGTACTTTCATTATATTCTTCGTGATTGTGTTTCATGCAGGCGACTGTTATCGGTGCTAGATCTGCGTCCCGCCGTATGCAGTATCGTATTCATTCATGTCACCCTTACAACCATATACGGAGCATCATTTACGGATCGTCAGCATGATGACCCGATAATGGCAATATCTAATCCTAGAACAAGCAATCCAAACATTTTTATGTCGCTGTCGTGTTCCCAAGGAGGACGTATCTACGTGCTGAAGGTGAAAATACTATCCCGAATCCTGAGTTTTACGCTGCGTTCCGCAGTCCACTCGAATCGAACGTGATCGAGTGTGGATGCAAGCGTCATAAATGCTAGAGACTCTCAGCATATGTAGTCATCGGAGCAACATGTGCAGGCTCACCTTCTTCTCCCACATTGAAGCTGAGCCTCCTAAAAGGTTCCGAACCTCCATGTCCTTGTCGGGGCGGTGCTCCAGGGTTGAAAAAGCTTGTGAAGCTGGAACCAACTTTCCATACAAGCGCAACAGACTCTTCGAGTGAAACGGTCACCAAGCGACGTCCATCAGGGGAGAAGCTGCAAGCCGTTGTCCTCTTCTTATGCCCTTCGAGCACGTACAATCTTGTAGCTGTTTTCAGATCATACATGACGACGGCACCTTCGCTTGTTCCCACCGCGAGACGTTGCGTTGTCATATGAAAGTCGACAGTAGGGAAACTAGCAGAGAGATGAGAGATCATGGATGTAGGAAGAGAGTTGACCGTAAAGCTTACGTTCGAACGACGTGTCCGAGAATTTCTGTTGCAGAATCCAAGACAGCCTCCCTGCTGGCTGTTGAATTGGGATCTAGCGACTTCACTACCGCCTCCAATAGGCGCGGCAAGTTGCTATACAGTGCAAGTGGGTTCTGCGGGCGAATATCAGAAAGAGTTTGGAGTTGCAAAAGTGTAATCACTTTTCGAATCAAAAATATCACTAGTTGCATTACAGACTTGCGATGCTGCACCGTCTGCGGATGAAGAATATCGATAGTTAGAGTAGTCATGAACAGTGGCGTGTTGCTTGACACGATTTGCAACACCGCCGTACGCGCTTGGGCTGCAGTGTTGTGCGGTGAAATTGTCTCTTTCCGCGATGTCGTGGCCAGCGTAAATAAAGCGCGGAGCATTTCCACCGCGTCGACATACTGCTGCCAGACCGGAAACCCATGAGAACACAAGTCGATTGCTAGTGATCTGAAAGGTGAGATTTCATCATGTAAATATAATGCAACCGATTTTGATATATCAGTGAGGATACTGCAGTACCAGTCTTGTTAAATGCGTGTCTCTGGAAATTGTACTAGTAATCCTACCTGGGAGCCAACAAGGTATATTTCTCTACAGCAGTAAAACCGCATATAAATAGGGCCGTGGCATTGCGTAGGGCGCTCTTCTCTCCACGTGTTCGTAAAATAGGCACTGGTGGGAACTTGTTTAGAATAGAGTAGAAGTGACCATGAGCCAAATTCCTTACGAAAATGTTTCCAGTATGCGATCAACTGTGGAACTTCCTCGTCGGGAAGTCGCATGACCTCAGCGTCAAATAACACCCGAGAGGCATGTCGAACTTCAACCACTGCGGGAAGACATGAGTCCAACTATCAATTTGAATACCAAGCTATCATAATACCAGTGGACAGGAGCCAGTGCCTTGCCAGGACCGGGAGACTGGGCGGCTGATACGAAGGACCGACTATTCCAGGTAACGAGGCTGCATAGAACATCATCACTGTGTTTGCGTCCTGCATCAGATCTACAAATGCTGATCAGAAGCTAATTACTTTAGCAAAACACTGTTTGATACCTTCATAGTGTGTCAATATCTGCATTATAGCAAGGAGCGCCAACGCGTGTAGTGCTGAAATTTTCGGAGATATGTTCCACATGCAACGCGGAGCATGTTCAGGATAGAGGGCGTAAGACCCATTGCTAGGACACAGAATCTGTAACTCAAGGAACTCCGCCAAGACCACATGCTTGCTGACCTCGTCATACCTGCGAACACGCGAGTTGTTTCCACACCGAGTTTTTCACGGCATATCTCGTCGATTCCGTGATTAAGACCCAGGGGCAACAGAACTGATAGAATAGAGCGGACATGTGCAAGCTCAAAGGCATGAGAGGTCGAGATTTTTGATCCAGTAACTGGATGAGTGGCTGTACTTTGTCGAAGCAGTGCCTCCACATCCAGAATAAGCGTTGATGCTGTAACAAAAAAAAACTGAATTCGCCTCTTCAAAAAGTGAACGCATTTACAGACCAGAATCAATCGCAGAGGTGTGAGTCAGTGTGGAAAGGATCCCTCTTGTCGTTGGCAGGTCACATTCAACGGGCCTGTTATAGTGTCGTTTCATGAATCTACTGTTTGAGTCTAAAACCAGCATACCATTCGGTCCATTCGCCTTGATCCAACATTTCATCGGCCTTATCTACGCTCATCGATCTCCAGAATTCAAGGGTCTTTGTATCCCAAAGTCGTGCTTTGCTATCGGTGTATGTAAGCAACAGATTATCTGCGCCCATGCAAACTCGCTTCAGGGGAGCCGTAGAAGCGGGGATAAGATACACACTTATACGAGTGCTAAGCTGCGCGTCAAAAACAAGACTTGAGACACGCACAATTGAAAGCCATCTACTGCAATGACTGCAATGGTTCCATCCTGAGAGATACAGAGGACACAGTCCCGCAAGCGACCAACTTTTTCGTCCGATAGATATATCACTTGCGCGAGTGGGGCAATGAATACGGTCCATCGGGCAAACAGCCTTAACGAGCTGCAAAGAGACAGTCCAGTGATGTCTCGAATACGAAGAACATGAGGACGAACTCAAGGGCCCAAATTGCGATTGACCCATCATCCACCCCGCCTACAATATAGCTTTCTTTAGTTCTTTCGTGAACTATCACGTGCAGGCCAACTATGGGACCCGCGAGAGGAATGTCAGACGTTTCTTTAATGGGAAAATTGCCAGGCTTGTGAACCATCTGTGGAAAAGAAGAACGACGAAGACTGCCATCGCCTATGGGAGACCGAAGCTATGAGTGTGTAAGTGCTTTTAACGAGGATGAGGACATACTATATCCTAAAATGATGCGATCTAAATCAATGGGGAGCATAGACGTTGTACGAGGAACTGTGTCAAAAGGCTCTTCACTTGACTTCCATAGGGTACGCTGCCTCGGATACTCCCCCGCTGTATCGAAGGAGATACATTGAATCCTTCGTTTATTCCCTTTGGTGCCTGTACATACTATACTCTTTCCTCCCGCGATGCAAAACAAGTCAAAGAATGGCATTGGGAAAGAATCCATGAGATACGGCCTGATAGCGAGCAGGTATAAGACAAGTTTAATGACCATCCTTTGAAGCACTCACTGCACAGTGCGTCTGGCACCTGGCACAGCTTCAACAAGCGAAGCGTTATGATTGGGATTGGATTCGACCAATCTGTAAATTTCTGCTCGGTCCTTACCTCAACTCGAATTAATTGGGGGACGCAGAGTGTCCAGAAATTTACGGCACCTGAAGAACAACGAGACAGCAGTCTGTCTCAGTCCATTGTATATCGCGAATACCGGTAAGTGAATACGCGAATAGCCTTCGCAAGGTTCGACTGCCAAATTCATATGCCTGTTCCACCTTCAGTCGGAGGAAGTAAGGGCAGTTGGAGAAACTTGCCGAAAATTCTGAACCGGACCAAAAAACGGCACGGGCAACGGTGCCAAGAGAAACTGTACGCACTCCAAGTATCGGTCCATCTACCGCGATCTCACCTATATCAAGTTCTTCGCCAAACAACACACGACCTGGTGTCTGAGTGCATCCCTCAGTTTCGGAAACACGCTCCCTGGAGAGCGCTTGCAGCGCCTTGAACGGGTTGGGAAGAGGAAGTGTGGTATTCGAGCCCTGATCCGGTGATGGACTCTCGGCGGGAGATGGTGTATTCACAAAACTCAGTGTTTGCAATTTGAGACGTCGCAATGACGAAACATGGAACAAAGTAAACGAGTCTGCTGGTGAGATTGTAAGTGACATATTATCGAAGTGTGAGGCTGCGCTCACCATATACTTCTTGAAGGAACCCAACGGAGTCGACACGCCCATCCACACACCAGTCCTCAATTTTTTGAATGCTCAATTCAGCTAGATCATCCCCCCACCCAACCCGAATTTCGAACATACTTATCCGGCTTTGGTCCTCAGAAGCATCCTCGGAGGGGTCAGATGAATAGCCAGATGAATGCACTACATTACGAGATGCACATGCAAATATAATATTAGTCTTTTGGAATATATACATATACATGCAGAATTTCTAGATTTAGAGGGTTGGAAAATGACAATGAGTATTACGCGCACCTTTTCTGACCTGAAAACACTCAGAGACTTCCAAATCCACGTGGCTGGTGCCTTGCTAAGACTGTCGCTATGAGACGTTAGAACGCCATTTTGGTCAACACTCGTCGAAGCAGCACACGTCCCATCGACGGTGGTGAGGATAGTTATACATCTGCAACGTAATGCTGTTAGCATTGGCAAATGACGTTTGGCCATGGAACATACCCCGTCTGCTGCAAACAAACAATATGATCCGCATCGTATGACTGCATTGCTATGATGGGGTGCAGATATCCAAAGCGGGAAGGAAAAAAATGGTATTTCAGCGACACAGGAGCGACCTCATTCATATCTTGAGATACAGTTACGGGCAAGAATGATTGTGATAGAGGTGACGGAGGTGAGAGCAAGGATTTCACGGAGGACGCCGGGGACAGCGCCCTTGGCCTGTGTTTACTGGGAGACCGGGAACACTTCTCACTGACATTGCTCCTATCGATATTTGGAGATAACGAATCACCATGTGACTTTTCCTTGACACCTCTGCCCATAAGCATCCCTTTGAGCTTGTCGGGCTCTTCATCAAAGTCTACATAATTCTTTGGTGCCTCCACTTGTTCCGTTGAGACTGAGGACACGATTCGAGACCTGCTCACGTGAAAGGGCGAAGAGTTGGACTTGTTGGATGACGGTGAGGCCGAACGAGATGTAGAGCCGCCGAGACCAGGGTAGCGCAACGGGCTAGTTCCTCTTGAAGGGCTCGTGACCTCAAGAGGAAAGGTCGGAGAGGATTCGCTGAATCTGCGCTTCGAGAGTGGTATAGTCTGCAGGATATAAACAGTGCCGTCCTCACATCCAATGGCGATGCCTTGAGAGTGCGACGGCCTGCCGGTTGCGCAACCCTCCGCATTTGGTGCCCATACAGTAAGACATGTCGGACACGCGGAGGAGAGACTGACCTCCACAGGATCTTTGGAAACTGCATCGCTGCCTGAACCAAGCATCGGGAAAGTCAGCGGAATCATAATGGGGTTCGCGGACACCATCGTCCGATATTCGCGAAGACGGACGAGACAGTCTAGGCTGCTTGTACGTTACGATGCACCAGGGGAAGCCAGTCTACAGTTTACAATAGACTCAATGCAAGTTTGGAGAGGGGTAAGACCGGAAATTGGATACTGTACTAAGGACAGTCACTCGGACTCACTTGTTATGTAGCCGTGAGCGGGAAATGCCGGACCGCGAAGCCGTACTTCCTGATCGCCATGATACTAGTCACTCTCTGTAAAAAAGGATAGTCAACCTAGTCACAAATCTAGTCCCCAAATTGCGCCAATGGACTAGCTAGTCATTTTTTTCAACTGCACCTGTCCAAATTTGGAGGAAATAGTCACACATTAGTCAAGGAGTAGTTGATTCAAGCAACTAATGAGTGACTACTCTCCCTGAATTAGTCACAATAATAGTCACCTGGCGCAATTTGGGGACTACGGTTGACTATCCTTTTTTACAGAGAGTCACTTTGAGACCTTGGACTATCATGTCGCGGGTCGTATATATATCATCACGATCGTTGTGTGGTAATTCATCTTCTCCTGCCTTGTTATCGGCTTCTGTCACATCCAGCCTGCGTTTTCTCCGATGTTCACCAACGTTTCAGACGGCTCAATGCTGAGCGCTGACCCGTTGAGTAATGTGGTATGTGTAACCCACAGCAGCAGATATAGAGGTGCGCTTGTTATGATTGACATGCCTTCTCAGGTTCTGGTCGATATCAGGAAGTCATTAGACCGCATGTATACCGTGCAAGGAGCCGAGAATCGGTGCCAGTCCTCGGTTCTGTTGTTTTGCAGGTCAGACACTGCAAGCTTGGAGCATCTCGTTATATTCCAGAGCATAAATACAGCTCTCAACCAAGTTACGCTACATTCAATTTTTAAAGTATGCACGATGCTTGGCAGCTTGCACTTCCAAGACTTCGATCAGAACTTGGCGTTCTCATGCTTAGTATGGAAGTGACGGCATGCCATATCCCCCCATACTTGTATTGGTGCAGGGAAGGCAGTGACAGCCTTCGGTGCTTCAGTCCTTGCGTGTCCTTGAATTGGGACGTTCGCTTTCAGGCTTGCCTAATCTCGCTTCCTCAAGCTCAATTACCAAATCACAGTATCTAGCTAAGCACAATGTGAAGTGCTAAGCTGATTCTGCTCATCTCTTCGAGACCTTGTCGATGTGGGCGTTACATCCTTTTGGCTTGGGATATACACGTTTGTTGGCCAGACATGGAATGGCTGTCAATTTGGAAGATCACGCCGCGTTGTCCATGTATGCTCAAACGTACTGGATACCTGCCGAGGCCTCATTTGTATTATCAAGTCCTTTCCAGAGGGACCGGCGGCACATCCACCATCAACGCTCATTATGTACAATGTGCATCAAGATTCGAGCTAAGCAGCAGTATCTGCGGCTACTACAAAAGATCTCTCCGAGACTGATTGGCGTATAGCTTCTCTGGCCGCTCTAAGTCCGCTACAAAGCGAGTAAATAAGTGAATGTAACGCGGAGGTGTTGATCGTTCGTGCAGTACCAATTCTTAATTCCGTCCTGTCCTTACTGTTTGTTTGCGATACTCACAATTTCGTTATGGCGATCATATCTCGCTCTGGGGCTTCCAGTGGTGAGGCACAAGCCTCACCTCGCGTCACCATAAGTACCGCAATGGGAATCGTTTTGGGTGCACGTACGTGTCGATCCTCTCCCGACGATCGCATGGCTCAATGAAGCCTCACATCTGACTTCCTTTCTTTCTTTCTTCAGTGTCTCTTTTCACTTTGGTAGTCGGCTACCAATTACTCTCATGTATGCACAAGAAGCCGCCCCCGGCACAAAGGCGCAACCTCGTACTCGTCCCTCCAGCCCGTCGTCGTCCCTCCCTGCTCCGCACCATTCGGAACGTCTTTAACAGATTACATACCTTCATCGGCAACTTAAAGCCGAAGTTCCGTCCTGTTCACGACACGCAAACCGGCTCATTGCAGAAACGCAAAGCTCTACGCTTCTTACACCTCCCCACCCAGCGGCAACGCAACCGCAGACAAACACGTGAAAAGTTTGCTACTCGACTTCGATTGAATATTCCAAAGCCCTCTCCTTTTGAGACCTCATCACCACATCAGCTCACAAATCAGTGGCATTATATACATTTGGAGGACGGGAGGCACAGTGAAGCTGTCTGTCGCACAGAGAAACCTCCTGAAGCTGTTATGTCGCCCTGGTCTCCACGTGAGCAAGACTATCCTTATCCAACAAGTCCTACCGCATGGCAGTGGTCGCAATGGAACGGAGGTGGCGATTCTGATACCCCGCTGCCTTCCTCTCCGCCCCCTGCATACGTTCCCGGCACACCTTTGCGATGTGGATTCACGGCAATCCACAGAGATAGTGCACTACAGAATATTGACAATGGTCCATCATTGGGCGATAGAGACGTCACCAAGGAGAAAGAGATGGTAGACCTTTCAGAGATAGTATCTCTGGAACCTCGCCCAAGGGCCTCCCTTACACACGAGGCATCAGAGTCTGTATTTGTGATCTCAGACGATTTGGATAGTGACTGGGACAGTTCCAGTATATACAGTAACTTCTCCGATATATTGTAATTGTACCGGTATCATTTAGGAATGTACGACTAATTCCTTGCCGTGTGAGTTTTCAGAAAAAAACCTAATTAACATTGAAGATGTTCGCAGGCTGTCCCTCACAAAATACTTGCAATCAAGCTATAGGCGCGCTACATGACGCCGATCACTTCTCACCGATCCCTATATTCGGGGAGGCCTCCCCTTAATCTTAGGCGAGTCAGGGTTACAAGACCATCACAGATATGAAGAGAAATTTCGTGAGCCGCTTCTTAGTCCAAATGACGAGCTTCAACATCGGGGTTCAACAAAAAGTCTTCCGGTGTGTAAAGCGATGCCAGTCGGAACCTAGGCATTTTAAGAAACAAGAATATTTAACAAGCACCATCTCTTCGTTGCGGAAGAAATCAGAGTAGAAAATTGGGCAAGTCAAAGGTCAGCACTGAAGTGAATCGCACTTGGGGAATAAGGTAGGATATTCACAATGGTAGAGTACACCTGAACACCGTTCCGTTCAACGCAAAAATTAATGGAAAAGGACACATTGCATTTTGTAATAAAGCTGCTAATATGCATTTATGCTAGATATGGCCATCGTGAAATGATTCTGATACTGTGCGAGGAAGGCATCAACGCCACTCAAAATTGTAAAACATGCAACATGGTCATTTACCTCAGACGTTATCTACAGCCGACACGTCAAGATCGATTGATGTTAGGTTTCGAATCGTTGCAGTCCGCCATTGCATCAAGTAAGCGATAGCAATATGCCATACACTGCAAGGCGTCGCGGGTTGCCACTCCAGCACTTGCAGTGAAGCGGATTGGCACTCCGGGGTGCACAGTTGTCTTCGTAGGAGATAGGCCATCACGATCCCGCAGGCAACGACTTGTAGGGAATTTGTCAGTCATGACAGCATCTCAGGAAATGAATGTAAGGATACCTGCACCAATCGACAAGCAAAACGACATCGGCACTTGAAGCAACCCATCCATGTCGGCAGTTGAACTTCCATTGACGACTACCTTCCCATCAGCTACGACAGATACAAGGGCTGAACGGGCTGTTACTGATTGGGATGCGTTGACAGCCATGATGTCAAGAGGGAGATGCTGAGATACTGGAACTGTACGCTTTGCAGACTCCTTTATACGTTCTTGGGCTCCGTTGCTGATCGTACTTTTCGAGATCCTCAGCTAAGATGAATATTATCATGTTCAGGAGCACTTTGTTATAATCAACACCACCAGTGAAAACAAAGCATGATCATCCAAAGGGAAATAAGTTCACAAGGTCGTTGCACACCGTCTGGATATCCGGATGAAACTGGAGCCTGCAGAAACTGTCTGTATGTGGGAGACTGGATTGTCCAAGGACGCTTGCATTTGCGAGAACTAGGGAGCTGCAGGCAGCTGTAGACATGACTTTTCAATGTGGCCTTATCTTGCCATTAATTAACGGAAGTAATGTAAGCAGAGGAAGCATGGTGAATCTCGGCGCCCTATTTACATTGGATAAATGCCAAGAACCAAGCAATTAAAGATATGCGTACTCTCCACTTCGGATGATTCATATTCATGATCCCCCCGAGAAACTCAAGCATACGGATATCCATATAAAAGTCCAACGCCCGCCCGCAATGAACAATGAAGTCCTGGAGTACCTCATGTCCTAATGATAAATCTAATCACGACTCGACTAGCCCAAGCAACGCGAACTGTGTCGAAATATATGAATGTTGCCAGGCTCAAGCATTTGGTGAGCCAGCTGTGAGGTAACTGGAAACCTTCCCTCCAGTCCGCTCCTGTTCGTTACCATATATACATTGTCTCGTGTGTCGTCACGAGGGCCATGAAATAAATACACTTAGCTTGAGTTCTACAAAGCTTTCCGCAGTTCTGTACCTAGACATTGGAAGATAAACTCAGATATCACGACTCGGCGGAGTAACAGCGTACCACATGTGCGGAGCCTGCTCCATGGCCCCCAAGTAGATCTGCGTGGACGTATGAAGAGTGGTCGCCAGCGGTCTGATGTGGTAGCAAAGGATGTGGCAGGGGAAGGTGGACTTGCACATATCGCTAAGTGACCGGAAAAGGTCTTCCAAGCTCTCTAGCCCGCGGCTTTACTCAAGTCATTATGAGCCAATGGATCACGGGCGATCGGGCGGGCCCTTGAAAAAAATTCAAACAGAAAGATGGTTTTGAGTATAGCTGGCGCACGAGAATGGAGTCAAAAATTGGGGCGGGGGGAATTGTCATACAATTCAGTCCTCTGTAGAGTTTCCGCGTCAGGAGGGTACTTACACGTTCAATTGTGTTCGCGTAAGTAATGGAAATGATTGGAGACACGTACCTACGCGCGCCACGTGACTCCCTCGTGTCCGACGTAGCGACTAATCAATGTCAACGCAGTACTTACAATAAGCAATACCTGTAATTTACAGTATACTGCAGTACGGCCTCTGGCTCCCCACGCCAGAAGATGCATCCTATCATTTTGCTAGTATTATCGCTCCTAGTCATCTTAGCTTACTTCTTCGACCGCATCCGTGACATACATAAAGCGAATGCAATTCACAGACAGGCGATCTTTATGAGGTTAGGTTTGCCAGAGGGAAAGAGACTGGTTGGGTTCTTCCATCCATACTGGTGAGTCACGGGCAACCATTCGAGGGAATTGTGCACCTGATCTTACCTAGCATGTCTTCAGTAATGCAGGTGGAGGTGGTGAACGCGTCTTGTGGACAGCTATCGCAACTTTGCAGCGCAGTGAGCCAGATATCGTGAGCGTAGTCTACAGCGGGGACACAGATGCCACGAAAGAGGATATCATAGAGAACGTCAAGGTCAGTCTCGTTGATCCCTTCATAACGATCCAGACATGACTCTCCCACAAGGCAAGATTTGACATCAATTTGTCACCACACACACTACACTTTGTATTCCTCCATTCACGACACCTAGTTGAAGATTCCACATGGCCTCGATTTACTCTATTGGGTCAAAGTCTAGGCTCCATGTACCTAGCATGGGAAGTCATGTCAAAACTAATTCCAGACCTTTTCATTGGTATGTCCCAGGCCTCCCAGAATATTTCTTGAAACTCTTCCAGCTCATGTCGAGGATATCGCAGACACAATGGGCTATGCATTCACCTTCCATGTCGTACGGTTGCTGGGTAGAATTCCAGTAGGCGCCTACGTTCATTACCCCACCATTAGCACGGATATGCTGGCGAGAGTGAAGTCGCGAAAGAAATGGCACACCAATTCGGACACCATCTCCTCCTCCACCGTTCTCAGTAAAGGAAAACTACTGTGAGTTGACATCATTGGGCTCTTCAGAAAATAAATTCGTCCTATTCCGAAATGGAGGATATTCTCTGAAATCCTGGCCGAAAGGCTATGCCAACCGCTCAGATGTAAATGCATGCTTTGTTCGTTTTATTGCATAGTCTGATATGTCGCGGCTCTATGATAATCGTGTGTTCTGCCCGAGACTCATGATCCTGACACATCGTGGGATTCTCGTCACCTTGATCTGGAGTGTGCCCGTCCATAGGTCGTGAACAATCTTGCTTAATATCTACCCTTCGAAAATTGGCCAGATACTATCGTCTGTTCATGTACTACTACGCCTATTCTCTTCGCCAAGCCTCCTTCCTGATGGTCAATTCTTCCTGGACCAAGGGCCACATCGACGCAATCTTGCAGCATACCGATCCGCTACTCGATGCCGTCCATACGTTGACTCCTCTGCTCCTCCTCAAACTGCTAACGCGGAATCGGTCGATCCCTCTAAAGTTTGCACGTATTGTGTACCCGCCTTGCGATACACGCGAAATGGCACAGTTTCCTCTAGGGGGCCGCGAACGGATCATTTTCAGTCTGGCCCAGTTTCGGTGAGGACTCCCCATCTGTCGATGATTGTCCCTGACATTGGAGATATGGCAGTCCTGAGAAAGACCATGCTGCGCAGCTGCATGCCTTCCACCACCTGCTAAAGTCACATCCTGAATACAGCAAAGCTGAAGATAAAAGTGTCAGACTTGTCCTAATGGGCGGCAGTCGCAACGCCGAAGATGCATCCCGTGTTGAAAACTTGCGATCTTTAGCGGCGGGGCTAGGCATTACAGTCCGTCGATTTGACAATTAGTGAATTTGTCACATCTAGATCTGACTACTCTGCCAGGAGCACGTCCAGTTCATTGTGAACGCATCATTCACCGAGATGCTTCAGTGGCTCTCCAAAGCAAGTATCGGTCTCAGCACGATGGTCGATGAGCACTTTGGCATCAACGTCGTCGAGTTCATGGTCTGTATGCTGTTGCCTTGGAGCTTATATCATTCAATATGACTCATACATCTCTCGATTCCGCGATTCCAGGCAGCCGGTGTTATACCTGTCGCGCATGCATCCGGAGGACCTCTAAACGACATTGTTGTGCCTGTGAACGGCAAACCAACAGGTACCGTATTTCACATTCAGCTTCAGTTGTCGTCATTCCCTAATATGCGATGACGGAATCTGTGGTTTCAGGCTATCACGCTACTTCTCCAGAAACATTCGCGGAAGCGTTTCACACGGTTCTCACATTATCTCCGGAAGATGACTTGGCGCTCCGGCGGCGTGCCAGGGCGTGGGCTGTGCAGCGATTTTCTGAAGAAGAGTTCGAAAAGGGATGGAATGCGAGTGGATGGAGGACGTCGCTGCCTTCGTAAAAGTCGAGCATACTATTTGAGACACCAAATATTATCTCTTCAGTGGCTAATTATGGCAGCTGCCACAAGAGATTCCTGAGGATAATATGCTATGAGGTGAGCTCAAACGACTGCAAGTTGTACAGGTTGTCTTACTCGATCTTTCCGCGCAAGTCATGGTGAGGTTCTACGGAAATAGTTTAATTCTCCGTCAACATCATCCCCTTGCCGAAATAAGGCTTTTTCAGTCCAACTTCGTCAACACCGTATCAGCCTTGCCGTATATTTCAGCCAGACTCGCATAGCCGCTTAACCCAAGCGTTATTTCGAAGTCGGCGAGAATACTCCTCAATATCTCTTCAACGCCTGCTTGGCCAGCGAGTGTCAGTGCATACATGTATGGTCGTCCATCTATGAGAACACAGAAAAGAATGTCAGCCAGCTCTTCACAAATCTATAAAGTCTGCGGGAGATGCGCGTACACAGGATACCCTGTGCACCGAGAGCGATTGCTTTAAAGATGTCACTGCCTGTTCGGATGCCGGAGTCGAAGAGAATAGTGAATTTGCCGTTCGCTTGGGCCTGCTTTACCTTCGCACTTCGCATGATCTGGCACAAGGCGTGAAGTGAAGGTATAGCACCATCGATTTGGCGTCCACCTATGAAGACATCTCGGAATAGGCATACGCGTTGCACAGAGCGAGCATGCAACCCACCGTGATTTGAGACAATGATACCGTCAGCTCCATTATCAATTGCCAATTCAGCGTCCTACCGTATCGAAAGCGTTCAGGACAGTGTGCACACGCAACACATCCCCACACACCTCTGGAGACATGATGCCCTTCAAAAGCAGTGGTCCGTCCCAATTTTCTCTGACGAACTTGAGATCCTGCCAACTCTTGAATACGCCTGAGGTCGTTTCATCGATCCATTTCATGCCTAGGAACGCCCGCTGTCTCGCCTGCTCATCACCGTTCTGTATCAGCTCTTCCTGCCGAGCGGGATCATACGGGAAGTCTGGTGCATCATCTTTAGAGATCGGCTGCAGGCCGAACTTGCCCATAAACACAGGATCAGTGAATCCCACATGTGCGCCGATGCCATGGTAGAAAGGTAAGTAAGCTGTATCAAGATCGTGCGGACGCCAGCCAAGCGTGACCGTGTCCAGGGTAATCACGAGCGCACTGAAACCGTTCTTCTTAACGCGCGATATGATGGACAAGGTCAGGTCATTCGATCTTGGCCTGCTTTCACTTTTCAGTGACCCGATGGTGAAAAAAAAAAAAGTCCATCAGCTCTTACCAATATAGCTGGTACCAACGAGGACCAGAACCATTGGCTTTGGCAACGGCCTCGATGGATCGAGATGACGCTGTACTCATAATGTACGGGACTCCAACCTGTCCTGCCGCTGCCGCTGATGCAAGCTCTGCATCAGGGTGAACGATGCCCTGTACACCTATAGGCGCCAGGAAAAGAGGAGCTCGGTATCTGACACCGAAGATGGTAGTCTGGACGAGTTGATCCATTCATTCTTGGTGACGAATCGCAATGAATATATGAGGGCTTACTTCTATATTACGGTATGTAACATCACGCAACATACGCGGAATAATTTTCCATTTGGCGTATTCTTTACGATTGGTCTCGTGGGTGGAATTTGTTCCAGCACTGCCAAAGACGTAGAGGAAGGCATCTGCAAACGAGGCAATGAGCCATCCTTTATCTGCTGATTATGAATGTCTGAACTTGACCCTTTCGGTCCTTCAGTTTCTCCAGGGCTGCCTGTTCAAGCTTATCGGTGTCGACGCTGCCAAGCACTGGTCTTTTGCGTTGGGTGTAGCAGGCTTTCATGTATGCGGACCATCCTGCAGGCGCAGCACCGCCATTGACGGATACAGACATAGCTCAAGAATACCTGAATCGCAGAATGCTACAAAACGTCGTCGGAGCGAACAGCGCTGGCCCACTTGCATGTTTTTAGGGCCTCTACTCTTATATCGTCGGAACGCTATCACCTATCGGAATAGTGGCTGGGATGATATTGCGTGCAGACCTACGCTATATTTGACAGGATATCATGCCGAAACAGGGAACCTAGCTTGGGTCGGAAATACACAGTATCCACCGAATGAGGCTACCATGGGAAACCAAAGGCACTCGTATTACCAATGAAATGACAACAGGTGACCAGATCTGACGGCTTGATCCTGTCGCCATATGTATTTTAGTTTCTCGCCAGAAGAGGTAAGTATCCAGGATATTTAGGAAGCCTTACTACGCCAGCACGACTTAGTGAGATATGTACATGCCAACACCAGCGAGTTCCCATAGACGACCAAACATAGATTCCCGAAGATTGCTCGGGCGAGACAATTCGCTTGCCCCAGAATCAGACAATGTTACGTCGGACAAGCAGGATTTACAGTTACCCATTTGCCATTGCACGGTGTACCCAACAACAAGTGGAAGTCGGTGAAATTGTGATACAAAGATGCTGAATTATTTTTGTAGAACCAAGGTCGTAAGATTGCCGGAGAATTTGCAAATGCGTCAGATATGGGGGTAACTAAGGTGAATATCGGAGGAAGACATCTGAATCGGCACAGCCAACCGTCAACGTATACATTATAAAAGATTACGAAAGAGTAGTGTTTGGCCCTCACCAGGCCATGCCGTTAGTTTTCAGCGAAGGAACACACGTAACAGACCACCCTGTTTTCTTTGTACGACTTTTCGGTCTAGCCTCGGTAGACAACCTTGAGGTACGTTTTAGATACCGGCAGGATCAAGTTGGTGGTCACAAAGGGTATGTCGGCCTTCTAGACAGTCAGGTGAAGAGCCGTGGAGGCGCGGGACTAGGGATTCGAAATAAATAATGCGGTTCCCAGAGATGGCCATCGTTGTACCGGAGCGCCGCATTCAGACTCACGAGATACGTAAACGGGCCGAACGGTGAAATAGCCGGGTACGGACAAAAGCAATCGAATAGAAGCACACCAAAGTAAGAGACTCTCACGATGATTGATGAGACCTTACACACATTTCAGCTCACAATGACATGCACGCAACGAGTCAGGAAGCTGTCTCACCAACATGTGTTTTCTATGTTTAAAACACTAAAGGGGATCTCGGTATACTTGTTAGTCACATCTGTAGACAGCATTCGAAGCAACTAACAGATTCGGTCACATGAAGTCCTCTTCCATCTCCTTCACCGACTTGTGCGCTGCATCCATGTCATCTGCATCCTGATTGAACAACGTGTCATACGACCGCGCTGCTTTTTCGGCCTCCCGAGCGCGCGCCACCTCTGCATCTGCCTTCTTCTGCGAAATTCAGACGTTTCGATAAGCAATCTAGACTGGTGACTGGTGACTACGCGATATAGACTACCTTTTGAGCTGCCGCAGCCCTTCGGACTGCATTTTCTCGTTTGATCCGATCGACACGCTCTTGCTCGTGATCGACTTGTCGTTCGACCTTGGTTTTGTTCAAGCGATTAACTATGGCATTCTCGCGTTTCGGGACATGAACTGCGAAGGATGTCCTAAGCAAGGATAACGCAGCTGGAAAAAAAAACAGGAATCACTGACTCCGCCTGACCTGATGATCACGTTCGTTAGCGCGCAAGGTGCTTCGGAAAGTAATGTGTTCCCACCCTCTTATCGCTGTGAAATGAGACTTGACCGATTGCCATGTCTCCGGTTTTCTGAAAGCTAGCCTTGGCTGTCTGCGATATCGTAGATGAAAAAAACTCAACATACCTTGAGATTGTCGGCAGGGGTATAAATAATGGTGAGGTTATCTTTCTTGTTGCCTACGGACCTAGCGGCATCAGACCTATATCATAATCGCCGTTGACCACACAACAGGGATGACATACCCTCAATCGAGTTTGCCTTCACCAATTGTGCACAGTCGAGTAGTAGAGGCTCCGGGATGTTCTCCCAGGACATCCCTTCGGACATTCTCAAGTACACATGCGCAGATGACAGTTTGTCGACGTGAAACCAGACGTCTTGCGGCCATGCATATTTGATGAGGTCTTCATCTACCGGTTGGCTATATCTTCAGGATCATGACGCGGCTTCAGGTTAGGGAGCGCACTTTACACGTACTTTCTACCTTGTCCTTGCCCATATAGAGCGTGACTGGAGGGTCTATCGCTGGAAGAGCATACGGACTACATCTTTTCGAATATCACGAGAACACGTCTTACCTGAAGACTTGAAGAATAAGACCATGTTATAAGCAGTCACAAAACTGGAGTAGCGTTGCTTTCAATGGAAAGCGAACGTCGATTATGAGCGTTGCGTATGGGTTGATACGCTAGGTTATTTCTTATGAGACGCGTCCGGAGCCGTGGAAGCTACGAGCGAGAAACTTTGAGAGATACGACCGGTATGAGTGGAACGCTCACTTTCCAGCTGAGACTGTGCCGAATCGCTGTTACGTAAACAAATACCAAAGTGTTGGGCCTCGAACCGCGCGTCGGTTTGGCACTGTTGACTTTTTCCAAATATGGTATGTTTCGGACAATATCCTCCGCCCGACGTTCAGAGTTCTTCCTATCGTATTTCGTATTCTCTGTATTTCATATTTTCGAGTCAGGATGACGCCAATGTCATCCTGAGTCTTATTATGCTCTTGTTTCCATCGAGATCTTATTCCTACGTGACTAGAATTGATTGCGCCGCCGTCGTCATTACTCTGTACTTAAGGAGGCCGTAGACAGACTGCGGAGATAGAATTCTCTCGCGCTATTCTCCAGCTCGCCGACTCGAGCTCCGACGGAAATAGAGCGATACCACAAAAGTCCTGTCGCACGAGTTTCGAGCAGACTCATGGCCATGAGACGCGGCGGATTCAGTCAAAACTAATACTTCATTGTGGGTATAGAAGGTTCAGTGGTATCCTACACATACTGCTCTACAGGAGCGAATAGATGTACTACATCAGGCCAAAGAAGAGGATCACGTAAATGGTATACTGGCGATGCATAGGCGGTGCGCGTGTTATGGAGCTGTGCTGGTCTGTTCCAGCTCGTTGTAGGAACGCCCCAGATGAGCTTGCGCAGGCGGAGGGAGGGTATAAGGCTCCTCCGTCATGCCGTCCATCATCGTTGTCCCCGACAAGGATGGGATCGACGGCGAATGGCGTATGCTCAAAGGAAACGTGTCGGTGGCCAGAGATTGCGAAAGAGGTGGAGATGGGTGATATACGGGTGCGGGGTAACGCATGCGCGCTGTGTCCACGACTGTATCCCCCGATAAAGTGCGAGTCAACGGCTCTCGGGGTACAATGTGTGGTAATCGGCGAGCGGCAGTGACACGAGCAGTCTGCGGGGGGTTGTCGTGTTCACGTTTATATGCGACTAAGCCAAATGCCGATACAACGAACAAGAAAAGGGCTATGGACACCCAGCGAACGCGCGACGCGACGTAAGCCCCAAGACGCTACACAGCGAGGTTCTCAGAGACCTCTGAGATCGTATTCACCTGATAGAAGGCCCATACCAATCCTGACCCTTGGAGTAACTGTACTGCCAACGGTACTCTGCACCGTGCTGGTCTGTGGGGTGATTGGTGCCATTACTGACTCTATTGTCTGCTAGAAAAGCACCATAAGAACGTGTACTGCGATACCCTTGACTCACTGCTTACACCGCTCACTTTATACAAATGGGAGGGAACAAGCACCAGTGCAGTTGCGCTTGTGTGGTGGAAGTCACAAATGAACAGGGAGGATGAGCCAGTGGGCCGGTGCTTGCGTAGGGAAGGCTGTGACTCACTCTGGCCGAGGCGGTGCCAAGTGCACAGACTCATAGCATAGGAGGGGGCATAACCAAAAAGCTAGAGCCTCAGTTTTATGCTTGCGGCGGGGGAAATCGTTCAACGTAGCTTCCGGTTGAGGCATATTCGCAGTGTAGTTGTCCTGTGGGGGGTCCGAGGGTGACACGCCAAGTGCACAGCACAGTCCGCGCGAGCGCGCAGAGGTTGCCTGCTGCGGCAAACCCAAGGAGAGCTGTCAGTCTGGTCGGCAACCGCTGACATACATGATATACGCGCTGCTACATAAGGATAAAGAAAGCCAGCGCCACGATTCCTTACGCTGTGGACAACGGTGCCCTCCGAGGCCTCCGTTATACCATTCTCGATCTGGTATGTCAGCTCAATAGAAAGCAAGCCATTACGCTGTGTAGTTGGCGCAGCGCAAATGGACCACATGGAATAAGATGACAGCTACGCCAAGCAAAACGGGTTTGCGCAGCGGTGCAAGAGATAAAGAGCGAGCCCGGAGCATAAATCGCGCAAGAAACTCTGATATACGAGACGCCAAGCCGTAAGAATGAGTTGAGACGGAAGCCTGTAGGTGCACAGCACCACATCGACTCAGAGAACGGGACCGCAAACAGTCAGAGGAAGCTATACAGGTTACGAGATAGCTTGGGGGATAGCACGAAGGAATTTGAGAAGATGTGCAGCACATCGAACCCGTAGCAGCAATCCTTCTACGAAGAGACCCTTCCAAGGACAACACTATAGTAAGAGGGCTTTCAAGAGGCGATACGGGCTGTAGGTGTGTAGAATCGATGGCCGGACTGGCCTGGGTATTTTCTAGCTCCGCATGAAGCAGTCCTCGTGCCACAAGTGTGCACGCCGCGACGTCGGCGCCAGTGTCCTCGACGCTGCTTGGATCTCCTGGATATCGACTTCACCATTCTCGCCGCTGTGTTCATAACATAGCCATGTCGGGCATGGACTACGACCGCCGCTCAGCCGTGTCCTCGTTCTACGGTGGCCGCAAGAGCTCACTCGACGCCCTCAACGCCGACTTCCCATCGTCGCCGCCGCCGCAGCAGTTTGGTCAGCCCCAGCGCGCTCGCATGGATTCTGCTTCCTCCTTTTACAACGCGAACCGCAATTCCCTTGCAAGCGCAGACGTCCTCGGCGGCGCACAAACTGCGGGATACAACCCCTCGTCCTTCTTCCACCCCGGCAGAGAAGAGCCTCTGAAGGGCGGCCACGATGAGGAGCAGAGCATGCTATCGAACAACGATCCCGGCTGGGATGTCTACGCAGACTTCAACAACCAGGGCCCGCGATATTCAACCGCGTTCGTTCACAGAGACACTGGGTAGGGATGCACGCTTTCTGGGAAGGTGATACGCATTGATGGCCCGTGGTAGCTATCGCCAAGTGCCCTCGCCCTCTCCTCTGAAGATGGAAGAGGAGTCAGGTCCCTCCGGCCCCGTCGAAATGGTCACCGTGCCAGCACTGGGGCCGGAATGGAAGGCGTCCGAGTTGGCTACAGCGAAAAAGAAGGCGAAGAGGGAGGATCGATTCGATTCCTTTGCGCTGAAGTGGAAGGCCTGGAATCGGGGCGAGACGGGCTTGTGCGGGCCCTACTTCACCAGGAGGTTCACCGCGATCTTCTTTTTTGCGTTTTGCATCGCGTAGGTCGCACATCATGATGGAGCGCCCCTTCTGACGTGCAACCTATCTAGCCTTGGAATCACCCTCGCCTTTGTGATCCCGAGAGTGCCAAGCTTCGCGTTCAACACAGACCACCCGCTGATCAACGCGACCGCCCCGTTCAACGAGTCCGTTCCCGTCGAGTTCAATCGCAGTCCGGCGAACTTCAGCTTCCCCGCGTTCGGCGACATCGTGCTGGACACGAACTCGAACTACCTGCCTCTTGTAATATCGAAGATGCAGGCAACCGTCTATGATCTCACAACAGGCAGACAAGTGGGGGTGGGCAACCTAGGGAAGAAATCCTATCCCGCAAAGTCGTTTCCGACCGTGCAGCTGCCGCTCAACTTTTCGTACGTCGGTGTGAACGACACCGATGTGACATGTGCGTGCATTTGCTATTCAGGAAACGGCTCGCTGTGACATCTTGAGCAGGGGCCGACTTTTACAACGCGTGCAGAAACCCAGCAGCGAATGCGAATGACACGCGGCCACGTACGTCCGTCTCTCCGCACCCTCTCATTCAATCTAACGGTATCGCAGCGTTGCAATTCAATCTCGAGCTTGATATGTGGATCCTTGGGCTTGTGGGCAAGAAAAGCACTTCTGCAACAGTCACAGAGGCGCCGTGTCCCATTACGTTGTCGTTGAACGCGGCATAGCGAATGTGGTGTAGTGACTTCCACCGTCGACACCATCGTCTTTATCTCTCTATATGCTCTTTGGACTTTACCTAGTAGTAGCGCATCTAGGACTGTGGTCGGACTTAATGCATCACCTCTTGTTTAATGGGGACTGTCTCAATTGTTTGCTCATACACGATGATATAACCACTCCTCTGATCCATCAGAGTTAGCATGTCTCTTGTTTGTTTTTAATCTCCTCCAAGTTCGAGATATGAACATTAACAGTTGTGTTCACGTTTCTGACGCCCTCACTGGCCTCACCTCTCACTCGTGTCCGGAGTTATAAGGCGCCCTAGACGAATCGTATGGGGCCTGGGAAGAGCGAGATAGCAGTCAGCTAGGTTTTAGCTAGAGTACACACGTGGATATGGTTCGCGACCAATGACAGGATAGGATGTAGGAATATCAGTATGGAAAATAAGAAACAACGCAGCGAGCACTGTCCGAGATAGCGTGTACTGTGGAGGGATGGATAAGAGCATTAAGTACGAAGGTCCGAGTCAGTGCGACTACCGACAGCAACGAAACATATACAGTATCTTACGACGTTGTGAACACAAATAGTCCTCATCATAACCTAAAAAAAAGCCCAAGTATAGAAGAAAGCAAGCCGACCTCCGGCAGCCCGAAGTCATCGTACCGGTGAACTTGACTTATTGCTGGCACCAGTGGACATCCGCTCGGCGCGGCGTGGGCCACTGGGCGTGCGGCGCGGGCGTGCTCGACTACCACGGGCGCCCTGGAGGCTGATGATGCTGCCCACGCTTCCTGCACTGGACTGGCGCTCATGCACATCGATTCGCCCGCCCCTTGCGGCCGTCCCGACGCCCGCCAAGCTCTGGCCGTCGGGCTCGAACTCGGTGCGGAGCCCGAGCCCCATCCCGAACTCTGCGACGTCCTCCGAGCGCGACAGGTGCGAGTCCTGCCGCGTGTGCGCCAGCAGCGGCACCGCGACGCCGGGCTCGCCGCTGGGCGTCCTCTGGTGCGAGCTCGCGACGGAGTAGTCCGAACGGGCGAGCACGAGGCTCGGCGCGCAGTGAGGCGATGTGCTGGGCGAGGGCGACGGGTTGGGCATCAGCGGGTCCCACGATGCGTCGAGCGTCGAGCGGCCGGGCGAGATGTCCCGCTTCTTCTGGATGAATCCGAACTCGCTCAGGGGGGTGTCCTCGACGCGCGTGAGCGCGGTGTCGTCCGTGTACTGCGAGGCGACGTCTTTGGGATGCCGGTGGTCGTCGTAATGCAGCGAGTGCAGGGTGTCCTCCGAGTCCCCGTATATCTCCGTGTCCGAGGTGCGGCGCGCCATTGTGTATGGGATGTCCGACATGCCATACGAGCCGGCTTTGCGATCGCCGTCCTCGAGGCCTTGCGGGGAGCGTCGCCACTTGCGCCGCATGTACATCCACCGGGCAGTGAAGAGGGTGAAACACAGGCCAAAGAACGCGATCAGTCCGAACAGGACATCGACGCCTACCGGCAAGTGTTTGCCGGACGATGACGACGGGGAGCTGCCGCCCGAGCTTGGAGACGACTGGCCCAGCGGTTCATGCTGCACCCGCACGGTGTTGAATTCTTGCAGGGCGGCCGTGATGTTCGTCAGGTTCAGCAAGCCCAGGCGCGGCCGTACGAGATAGTTCGCGGCCGCCATAGAGTCGTTCGCCGGAAAATTGCCGCTGTCGTCGGGGGGTTCATAAGCCATGACGGTGTATGTATTTCGTAGGAACGGGACTCCTAAGATCATGTCGGCAATTTGCGCCTCAGAGCTGCCTGTGCTGCCCGCATTCTGGATCATGCCGATGCACATGGAAGTCGAAGATGTACTTGGAGGAGGGAAGCTGAGGTCAAGCGGGTGAAGAGGAATTTCAGGGCGGTCGTCGAGCGTGATTGTCATGTTGATCGGCGTCGTGCAGGGTACATAGTCTATAAACGGTATGGACAAGTGGTCGCGTGAATCGAGAGAAATACTGTCGTCACTCGAGCGACTTACATTGTCCGTCAGAGGAGGGGGAGATTCCCAGCGCGCCATATATCCCGTTTGCGATCGGGGGCGTGGTCAGGATAACAGGTGTACCGGAATCCAGTACTGCTGACGGATACATCGCGCCGGTAACGGAAGGACCCAGCTGGACAGGTCTCGGCTGGCCACTGACATATACAGTGATGGCTTGGACACTCGCTTGCCAGAACAGGGTGCCTGCACTCTCTGTGACGAGGCCGGAATAACGAATTTTACCGGGATCTGGGACGAGTTCGTCCGGATGTCGACCGATACCGAGGACTGAGGGCACGGCATCCGAACCAGGGCGCTCGAGTGCGAGGGAGAGGAAGGGTGCGCGGGGAGCGGTATTCGTGGGAGTCATGCTGAAAAGGTTGGACGCGAAGGCAGCTCCGTCAGGGCTGTTGCTCCGTTCTGGAGGAACCTCTTGGGCGATAATAGAATCGAGAGGCAGTGCGAGTCCGAGAATGCCACTGAAATCTGATGCTAGCGGCTCGTCATTCACTGTAGACGCAGCCGCTGTTCATAACAAAATGGTGCACGGCAGTCGGTGACTACAAGCCCGGAAATTGTCAGCGAACGACATACCTAATGCTTGCTCTGTGACATTATAACCGCCCAGCGTTACGGAATCCCAGACAATCGGACCGCTGACCTCTCCCTCTGCATAAGTTATTGAGAACGATTTTCCAGATGGCGTGGAAGAGGATGGATCATACAGATGGCCACCTGTTTGACCGCAAGACGAGGTTGAACATGCTTTTGAAGCAATCCACTGACTGGGGTTAGACATCACGAGCAGAAGAAATAAATGCTCACGAGGTCGGATGAGCCTGTGTCGACTTGAAGAGAGAGGTTTTGCTGATTGCTTCCAACGAGGATAGGAACAGTGTACACTCTGATGATAGTCGTCAGCTTGATCGACTATTATATGTCGCCGGAAAACACAGAAACGCGACTGGGTCTCGCACAGCAGTGATAAATGGGTGGCGGGCCTCGATCATGATCCAATCACCTTCGGAACTTCCGAGCTCAGGGGTAGCAAGGGACTGTCCTCCACAATGACTGAACTGTGGCTGCCACTAATCAGGTCAGGAAGGCGAATAGTGGTACTTACGCCTCATACGGGGAATCTGTGATCAACTCCAAGGGCACTACTACACCCGCGGTACCGCCAGGACCCTCCTGCCTGGAAACGTGTTGTCGGGCCTTTCCTTTCCGCGCATGCGGGGCGCGTGCAGAAGCCGAAGCACTCATACGAAAATCGATAAAGGAGAGGAGAAGGTGGTGGAAGTACAAGAGAAAATAATGTGGGAGTGTGGAATGAGAATGAATGTAAATGACCGGGATATTAGGGAGCGTCTAAAAGGGCGGACTCGCCAATTTGCTGTTCTGCATTGAGAGGAGGGCTCAAGCGGCCGGGCACGACGAGTCCACGTCCAGATCCTTGCTACCGATCCATGGTCGCGTTTGGGCGCTAAACCGGACGCGACGGACGGGCGCTCTCACATGCCATCGTCCTACGCTCAGCCATTTCTTCGTCCGTGTCTCTAGGCTATGTATGTATGGCCACTACCTTCTCCTCCTCTGCAGTGCGACTTCACCTTCTCCCCAAACACCAGCTGTCTTTTCCTCGTAGTCCTTCTCTCATCGGCATCTACTCACCGTCACAGTTTCCATCTCCGCGAGCCCTTATTTGCTACTAGGTTCAATTGAGAAGTACGCGCTACCTCGCTGTTGTGCCCAGTATCAATATCACGCATCCCTTACTCTGTTGTCGGCTCGGCCATCTGTCTTCAGGTACGCATTTCAGGCCTTGGCTGCACGGGCCCGGGTTCGTGTGAGCGTCCCGAGTCGAGTCAGTACCGAACCGGCAGACAGGCATTACCGTGCGCGTCAGAGGCTGTGCTATCATGCACTGCTCATGGGATAAACAACAGATGCCCTTGGCAGTCACACCATCTGAATTCATCCGAAAACATGTCGACAGCAGGTACGTCGGTCAACGTTATAATGACCGAACTCTCGCCAGTCTACTGGCAGTTTGCTCGATGTCCCCGCCGACGTTGACCAGCTACGCGACCCCCCCCCCCCCCCCCCCCCCCCCCCCCCCCCCCTGCGCTCGTGAGCACTGAGCTCGGGAACGGGATTATTAGCCCGATCCACCTGAGAACTTGCGCTTATGTCACATAATATTTCACTCGCGGCGTTGCAAGCCCATCGACCAGGCGGCGACGACGGGATTCCGCCTCAAAAGAGGTTTCTGCGAACGCAGCTGGTAACGAACCGCTTGTTCGTGTACGGTATCCGACTTGACATCAGCGGTTGTCAACGGAGGTATACGAGTTCCTTGTAACGAAGGGTCAATTGCTGACTATCTGAAAGGCATTAATTGCCAGCCTCTTCAGCGGTATGTTCCCTGCAGCTTTCGTAAGCCTCCCGTTGATTCCCAACATTCAGGCCAATATTCTAAAGCAAGCTATCGGTCGAAACCTCGGGAAATTCGTGGCCTGCCGATATTTTTTTAACCAACCCCACAGAATGAAAGACATAGCGTGTACAGATACTTATCTGCATTTTGCGTCATATTGGAATGGTTGAGGAAGCTTATGCGAACGACATCGTGAATAAATATCTATTCCCGTCAAAGCACACCGCAAGGTAATGTCCCAGGCCACTTCGTATCAACAACAACTGACAGGTGAAGTAACGCCCTATGAAGTTCCGGTCAGAACCTTAAAGAAGGCGCTGATATAGACATCTGATGATCAAGGGCATCGTTGGCACAACGCCACATGAAGGCAGACATGATGTGGGAAGAACAGGGAGAGCAACACAAGCAGTGGCAGGCTCTTAACTAAGCTCAATTTTGATTCAATGTCCAGACTCATCCTCCAGTGTGTTCATGGAGGGTATACATGGCTTGTACCTGAAGAATGGCCGACTGTCTCTTCAGAGGCACTGAACAGGAGACCAGGAGATGAATATGTGTGTGCGATTAACTAAACGGAGGGGATCTTCCCTACTGCAGGCACCACAAAGCTAGGGTTTTAGCTACCAAATTGAATAAGCCTTAGTCAAGTTACGAATCAGAACGGACCATTATTAAAGAGCGGTCTCAGAAAGTGACCAGTCTAGTAACATCAATGAGTAGCCAGTGAGCTAACTCCTTCCTTTAAACGTCAGAAATATCCCCGCTGACTTTGCGCTATGGTCTCAAATTGAGAACATTTCATTTAATGGTGTACACAGTTGACGGTTGCTGTCAATTTGACTGCGGGTGGGGAGCAGATATGGACTTGATACTAACCCTAACCTTATGGATTCTTCCTAACTTCTATAGCCTATCATGGACATCTTCCATTTCGGGATACTACTACCGTGACACTCTGCACGGGGACTAGACTGCTAGTAATGAGCTAAGTAACTTCACTTCTTCGTGTGTACAGAGTCCAGACTGTACGGTGCATGCTTCGGCTAGCAGCTCGTATCCACCCTTCCAGCTCGCCTCTTATCAGCATGAGCAATCAAAACGTTGCCAGTAGGGGATCATCCAACCATAGAGGACGCGGCAGGACCAGCGGACGCGGCGGAGGAAGAGGCAGGGATTCAGGTCCTTCGAACTTCGAGTCGGATCATTTAAGTGGCCATAGCAATGGAGGGGCAGAAGTATCTCCTGGAATACTTCGGACACCGCGTTTAGCACCCAGGGCGCCGAAGCCAAGGTTGACTCATTGTCAGTGTATTCATCCAGATCGACGTCTTACAACGCCTGAAACCGGTGAACTTGTGCAGTCCTAGCCCTCCCCTTGGTAAGCGTCGTGCTTTGTGCAAATTCCTTCTGTTCGGTTAACACGCTAATTTACATATGGGTTGGTGGTTTTAGGGTCACCACGCTGGTCTTCGTCATACCATATCGACCTTTACGGATGGGCTATTGGAGGCTTCCCCTTCCATACCTGGGTTAGATCGCTCGATCATCATCCCCGCTCGCCGGTTGCATCTTACCTTGGGCGTGATGTCGCTCAACACTGACGCCATACCGTCGGCCTCAAAGTCTACTGCTCAGGCGTTCCCTGTTGCACCACATGGCTCTGATCCCGGGACGGCTCAATCAAGACCTCGAACACTATCTTCTGCAATCTCATTACTACAGGAAATAAGGCCCCGGATCATGGAAATCCTGGGACAAGAGCGCCTGCGTGTGTCGCTAAGGTGTATGGACATCATGAAACCCGAGCGGCAGGATCTTGAACGGGCGCACGTTATGTGGGTTGGACCGTCACACGACGGAGAGGATGCAAAGCAATTGAAGAAAGTGTCTGGTCAGCACCTTGCCTTCTCATTCAGCCAGTGCGCTCATGCATGGCTCTCCAGAATTCGTGAATAGAACATTCAAAAGTGCTGGTTTTGTAGTGGATGAAGGGCGTTCCTTGAAAGTCAGCAATCACATGCCTACGCACAGTTCCCCCGTACTGATTGACTGTCGAAGCTTCATTGCACTGTGCTGAACACCACCTACCGAAAGCCGCGCAGTAAAGGGCGACAGCCTTTCTCTTATGCTTCCATTTTGGCATCGGAAGCGTTGCGGACGGTGAATACAATGAGCACATCGAGTACTGAAACAGTCAATCTCCAGAGAAGGCGGCCAATGGCTGTCGATTTTGGCGAGTGGGACATCGACGAAGTACAGATATGCGAGATGGGCAGCTGGGGCCCCGAGGGCGAGTATGTTTGCGTCGGCCGATGTCCTCTAATTTGACCAGCACATGTCCATGGAGCAACCTGGAGCAGCAGGCCTGAAGGCGGTGTTCACGATGCACTGCTGCACTGGCCGTCGTGCTAAAGTAAAAAATAAACCAGGAGACTGGCTGGTTACCATAGTAGGAGATGTAGCGGTGCAAGGAGACGAATTTGGCCGTCAAGTTCGCACGCACAGACCTGGTTGATTATATAATGCAACTTGATTGCGGTGTATAGCAGTGGGCGTTGAGTTGAAACTTGAAAGACCGCTGAAAAGCCCGCTTCCCTATCATCGCCTGCGACATCTCCTCACTGCTCCAGCTTCCATAACTGCCGTCCTCATCGACCACCCCCTCAATTCCTCCCGCTTCCTGTCCTAGTTCATTGTTACCCTTGTTATGTCGGAAATTCGCAGGAAGTTGGTCATTGTCGGTGATGGTGCTTGTGGAAAGGTCTGAGTCGTCATAAACGTTACTTAACGACCCCTTTACTGAATTGACTAAATTCATGTCCATAGACTTGTTTGCTGATCGTCTTTTCGAAAGGAACATTCCCGGAGGTGAGCTTTCTTACATTCCTTCGTGCATGGAGCTATTCGAGGTGTAACGCTCGTGTGCCTCTCGGCGTCAACTGACATGGTGTGACAACAGGTCTATGTCCCCACCGTCTTTGAGAACTACGTCGCCGATGTCGAGGTCGATGGAAAACACGTAGAGCTCGCACTATGGGATACGGCTGGTCAGGAGGATTACGATCGTCTCAGGCCGCTCAGTTACCCCGACTCCCACGTCATTCTCATTTGCTTCGCGGTAGACTCACCCGACTCTTTGGACAACGTACAAGAGAAGGTACGTCAAGTGGCGCTCCTTACACCCAGCTTGCTGACATTGTTGTCATTCTTCTTCCCATGATTCTCCTCACTGGTTACCAATTGCAGTGGATTTCCGAGGTCATGCACTTCTGTGCTGGTTTACCTATCATTCTTGTTGGTTGCAAGAAGGATCTTAGGCGTGACCCGAGAGTTATCGAGGAGTTGAGGAAGACGAATCAGCGGCCTGTCACTCCCGAAGAGGTGCGTTACACATGATGTTTTACATGATAACTACGCGTGCTTCGCGCACCGCCGTCGGCATGCGCGTCTTTATTCGAGCACGTGCAATGCGCAGCATAGGATCCCGACTTGAGGTTCTTCCTGAATGCTATGGTACAGCGTTATGGTACAATGGACTGACACATTTCATGTTCGCTTCTTGTTCAGGGTATGGCCGTTGCGCAGAAGATTGGTGCTAAGCACTATCTCGAATGTTCAGCCAAGTCTGGTGAGGGTGTACGCGAGGTTTTCCAGTATGCGACACGTGCTGCGCTCCTCAGCCGGCCCAAGGGTGGCAAGAAGCACCACTGTGTTGTCCTGTAAACGCACCGTGCACGCTTGTTTACTTAGCTATTTTGAGCCGATATCGACCTCGAGCTCGGGCAAGTGTTGTCATTCGTCGTAATACCCTCGCGCCCTTCATGACCACTACTATCTTCTGCAATGACTGTCATACATCTCATCTTTCCTCGTATTACATTGGTCTACGGCCTCATAGTCTGTCACGTCTGGTGTCGCCCCTTATATTGCCCCTCAACGTGTTAAGATACGATTTCTTTCTTCACCCCCGTCATCTTCATATGTAAGTAACGAACGTGGTCATCATGAGTTGCTTTAGTGAGGCGTTTGTGCGAACTCAGAGATTGGTCTGGTGAGACGGAAACTGCTCGCGTGATAATAACTTATAAGGGTGGCGTTGGCGGACTCGCGTGCCGCCGTCGTTCCGATCCAAACCACTTTCAACGCGATACTTTCATGGTCACACATTTCACCATCTTGCGACTAAGCATCAAACACTAGCCGTTGGCTCGCTGGTAACATCATCACCGTATCACTTACAATAGTAGCAAGCCGGCGACCGACAAAATCGATACTTGCAACTTTCAACGTCGTAGTGAGCAGTCCTATGTATCGTTATTACTGCTACAGCATTTCTGACCTGCGGCTTTGGTTGTCATGTATACAGGTCTTCGAATTCAAGCAGAGCTACCATCAGCGCTCAATTTGATGTCATCGTACAGTGCGCGCCTTGCGCAAGCATCACCATCAGTCTCTGTCGAAAAAGGAGCGTACCGTATGCGTGCTCCTCCCAACCGGTCGCCATCCAAACTGAGGCGTAGTTCTCGCTCCCGGAATCCTCCACCATCTATGTACGAGAAACAGATGGCTATGCTCGTGGTTTTCCTGCTTTCAGCGACCCTCGCCTGCTTCGGTGCTGCATACTATCTGTTTACAACGAGGTGGGCTACTCGGACCCTCAGCTCCGCTCTACGCAATAGCTTCTCTGACGATGCACCTCGACTTGAAGTCGTCCAGTTTGATTTTGATGACAACCAGTCTCCGACTTCGCCCTTGGTGAATTCCGAGGAAAAATACTTGGCCTATCTGCCCCATAGCGGGTTTCATAATCAACGTATTGCTTTCGAAAATGCTCTTGTGTTATCGCGTCTGCTCAATCGAACTTTGCTTGTACCACCCGTTCGTCTGGGAAATAAACCTTTGTCATACGTCCCGTTCGATGAACTGCGCGAGCTGAATGCGAATTCAAGCAAAGTTGGTCTGGAGCATTGTAGGACTACCTTGTCCGATCCAGAGCCCCCTTTAGAATGTGTTGACTACTTCGACTACACATATGTGCCCTGGGAATGGCTGGTCAATCTCACAGAGATCAAGTCAGAGCAAAAACTTATGCAGCGCTGGAATCTCACTGACGCTTGGCTCGAAGATCACTTGCGTATCACTAGCAACGACACGTTCTCACTTAAAGATGCTGGCCGCAATCACTTCAGCTTTCAGGATTTCACGTCTACCTCCCATTCTCTCTCACGTAAATACCTAGAATCGCTGCATATCTCGTTTCTAGCAGGCCGTCGTGAACGCTTCATACAGCTGGGTACTCTTTTCGGTTCGTCGCGCTTGCACCTGCGTAACTCTAAAAATATCCTCGTTCGAAAACAAATTCGTCAATCGATGGCTTTCGCGAATCCTCATCTGATGAAGCTTGCGGACAACATACGCGACGCGCTCGGCGGTGACTATCTTGGTGCACATATACGCCTTGGCGATGGTCTTTTTCTTGAGAGTGGCCCTGCCAACGTCAGGCTGGTCTGGTGGAAATTGCTGCACACTTCACTGGGTTTCGGTCTGAAGGACATCTTGGCATTGGAGAAAGGTCAAGCTGCGGAGCTCGGGGCAGACGACGCAGCACTTGCCCCGCCACACATCCCGCTTGACATACCCTCGCTTCGTGTTCCGCACCCTCGTCTACCTCCGCTTTCCCTCAAGTCGTCTCCCTCATTACGCTGTCGTGGTGGAGCACACACATCCATCGAGCTCCTCCCCCTCAACGTGCCTCTCTTTATCTCCACAGATGCTCCGGATCCGCAAACGGACCCCCTGCTATCGCGATTTACACAAACATTTCCGTGCACTTTCTTTCTTGAAGATTTCTCGGCACACACGGCAGCACTCGACTCGCTGCAGAGCGGGTACGACGGTCTGCACCTGAAACCGTTTCTGATACCTTTTCTGGATGCCATGATCGCCGCACGAGCGTGGCAGGTCGTGGGTACCGAGCAGAGTACTTTTAGCGCCTTCGTGCAAGACGTTCTATGGAGAACTTATCATGGCTGGGACATTGTACAGAGAGGGTGACAACGGTGAGACCAATAACTCGATGTAAACAAATAGTGGTCATCAGTGGATATCAATACATTTTGCTACACATGGCAGTGTCGTGGTATCATTACATGGGTCTACTTTTCTTTGGATCACTTTTGCCGCTGCTCTTCGGCATACACGAGGTCGGGATCACGTCCACGGACCTCGGGTAGCATCAGGGAGAACCCTAAATAAAATATTGCATGAGACATGGTGATGATAAAGGCGGGTGTATACGCACCAGCACCAGCAATACAACATCCGAAGAAAACTAGAGGGCCAAGGTCATTGAAGACGTCGGGTCGCATGTAGGAAAGAACAACTTACTCCAGAGGACATCAGGTGTGCCTATTGACGTGCTGAGACTGTTGAACGCGAGGGCCGAAATGATGGCGCCGACCTTGCCACTGGCAGCTGATATACCGTGGGCTGTCGCGCGGAAGCGAGTAGGAAAGACTTCTGCTGGGTAGCACTACAGACGGGGTCCACAGACAACAATAGAGATCGGTTTACAAGAAAGGCAGAGCTGGATGAGAACTTACGTATGTCGTACTGGTGAGAGCACGTGAATAGACAAGTACGCTGATATGATTGGAGCGGACTCACGCGTTTGCACCAAAGTTGAAGAAGAACTGCGATGGCGAACATCGTTGAGACACGACTTATATCCGTTCAATCTATTTCAAGACACACACCTGCAGGAACGCAAAGTTCACCACAAACGCTGCAGTGCTCAACGTATAAAACTTTCCCGCAAGGATTCCCACTGCGTATGAGGAACGATTAGTTGTTGCTGCCTCGAGGGGTAGTTAAGGATGGCTGGACGAACAAAACATGGCAGCCATAAGGAAACCCTGGATCTGAATCCATTTCCGGCCAAGTTTCTCAATGGTCAGGATGGTTGCATAGTACCCTGTGCATCGTCATTAACAAAAATGGTATGATCGGTGCAAGTCGGGTAGGACCCACCAGGTACGAATCCGAGTCCGGTGACAATCAAATTGCCAACGCCAATCTTGAACAACCGCGTCCACGGGGACCCTGTCTTTCCAGCAAAGCCGATCTCTTCAAGAACGACATTTTGGTTCAGGTTGATGCCGTAAAATCTAAGACGGCGGTCAGAACGGATGCAATGCTACGACATGGACATGTGACGAGTGAGACGTACGCAATGTCGACGAGGAACCAGCACACGCATGTACCAATCAGAATTTTCAAATGGCGCCACTCGGAGAAATACCGGACAAAGTCTGCGAAGCGAGGTAATCCTGTCAGTACCAAACCACTATGGTGCATGTCAGGGATGATCTTACCGGCCCAATGAGCTCTTTTGTGAGGCTCCTCCTTCGCATGCACGGCAGTAGAAGGTGGTGGCGAGGCGGTGGGCGAGGTGGCGGGCGAGTTAGTGGCCGTCTGGACACTCTCAGACACACCGGGGTCGGCATCCGCCTTTTTCTTCAGCTCACCGATAGACTCCACCCCCGTGTCCGCACTCTTCTGTGAGGCCTTGAAGCGCTGGGACTCGGGGAGGGTCAGACGCTGGTAGAGCGTCCCGAACGCGGGGATAAGCGAGAGGCCGATGAGGATGCGCCACACTGACACCCGTGCAGTCAGGCGACGAGCCGACACCGGAACGGACAAGCGAAGCCGTACCTCCGTCCACTTTACTCGTCTCGCCCCGCTGCATGACGCTCTTGTAGCACGCAAGCACGACTATCACCGCGAGGCTGCCGACCAGCGAGCCCCAGCCCTGGTTCGCGAAGATATACGCGAGCAGCGTGCCGCGCCGGCGCAGGTTGGCGCGGTCGGTTGTCACGGACGCGGACATGGGATAGTCGCCACCGATGCCGATGCCGAGGACGATACGGAAGACGGACAGCCAGATGAGCGAGCCTGTGGGGGAAAGGTCGCCTGCGTGCGAGAAGGAGGTTCAGTCAAATTGAACGACGAGAGGGGAAAACCCCGACGGTGGTGCGGTGCGGACAAGTAAGAAAGCGGATTCAATAGTGGAGAGATAGCATGAAATAGAATGAGGACACGACGACATACCTGTTGGATCAGAGATGCACATGATGGTGGCAAAGATAATGAGCATGAGCTCTTTTCCGTCTGAAAGGTGACATTCATTCAAGGATCCGTTGTGGTGCAAGAGATCTAGTTGAATAAACTTACAGACTGCTTTCCGGCCGAAGTAATCCGCAGCAGTACCTGTGGGAATGCATGAATTTCTGAGACCTTCGAAACAAAAGTGGATACCACGAGGAGGGTGGAATGGAATTTCCATATCCGAAGCGTACGCACCGAACGCAAACTGGCCAACGACACTACCAATGTTAGCACTTGCTTTGAGAAAACCCTGCAATCCTGACGGTAGAGGGTCGCCGTTGTATAGACGATATTGAAGCATTGTGGCCACGGGCTGTGCGGAGCGTCAGAGAGATTAGACAGACGACGGGACCATTGATAGACAGATACTAACATTGATGATGAAGAGGTCATAAGCTGAGACACAAGAATGGCTCAAGGGGATTTCCGTGAATAAACGCAGAAGCAGACGCACCGTCAAGGAAGAAACCGACCTGTTGGCTAGTTTAGCGGGGAGATCGAAGGGTGCATGAAGGAACACATACACCAGTGATGCCTAGCAATTTGATCTCACGATAGGACAGAATGAAATTGGGGCGCCGATCATCTTCGCGCTCGTATTCTTCGAGTCCAGACTTGACCCTGGCGACGTCGGTCATGTCTAGGAAAAGACGGGTGGCCAAAGAACAGTTAAGAGGGTATATGATAGAGAGAGGGGCGATGCAAAGAACATTATATGGGATCCAACCGAGGTGGAGAGGGAGTATACATACTACTGTCCAGGGAGGCGCACGTTCGAGGAGCCACTTGCACCCACACGCGATCATCCGCGCCGATCATTCTGGTCACGTGGTTAGACACTGTGTTGATCGTGTGTCGCGGTTCAGACTCGCGCGCAAGCTGCCTTGGACCGGTCTTGAAGTGATCATCATACCTCAGTCTTTCTGGCGACCTCAGTAGCGACAAGCGAGGGATCCACGGAGCATTTTGGTGGAAGGACGTGTGGGCGCTCAGTATCTACGAACGTGCATGGATATGTCCAGTGAGACTCAGGCGAGGTGGGGCTAGGACTGGCTACGTCTCTCAGCGTCATATACAAAGCTGGCAGAGTCGCTGTGCTGAATAAAATGACCAGGCTCCACCGAGCCCTGGCATTTCCATCCCGTGAGTAGTTCCTCGTGCCCAGTCCTAGCACCAAACGGATGTCATGAAGTGTCGCAAACTGGTGATTGCAATTTACTTTACATGACACGATAACCGCCATCGCGGCCGATTTTCCTGGTCGACAATGTCTGCAGACGAACTCTTTCAGTGCACTTGATAGGAAATCAACGAACATGGTCGGGATATTTTCTCGGGCTGTTTCATCACCTATATCACCGTTGATCCTCAACGTCTTTGCGTCGTCTTGGTGCATTCATTGTTAGCCTCTCTTCAAATTTCGCACTGCACCATTATGCCCATCCTGTGCACATTCTCTGCTCTAAACTCCAGTCGATCGTACCGGATCTTCACTCTCAGCATCCCCTGTTTGTGCACGTACTGTCGTCGGGCATAGGGGTGGATGTTCCGGCACGACCGGTTGACCCAGCCAACACTACCACCTACATACTTCGACAAAGAGGGCTCTTCAACATTATCATCGTCTCGCAGCATCACCTCATGGCAACGATGATAAATTTCGGCGATGCTCACTGTTTTTTTTCCCAACTCACCAGCCTCTGGAGTTTCTGGCAGAGGTTCAGCTTATTGAAGATATCACGCTGCTGATCATTATAAAGGCTATACAATTACACTCTGTACAAGCGGTCCCGTCGAAGTCCCCTGCAGAAGACCGAGAACGTGGATAGGATCAAGCCCCCGGCCAATAGCAGTGTACCCCTTCTTTGCACGATTGCTGCGTATTAGCACCGCGCAAATCGCTAGCAAAAGGAAAATCACACCGCCAGCAAGGCCCACGATGATGTACGAGTTCCGCGACAGCTCCGACAAATTAACGGGCGACGGCGCAGACGACCCGAGGCCGAGCTCGCGGCCAGGTCTGCCCGCGCCATTTTGCCCGCGCCCGATGACGCTGACGATGCCCCAAGGCTAGTAGTCGTGCTAGTGAGGTTTCGAGATGTAAAGCAGTATCGCCGAAGCAGGCTTGCACGCGCTTGTTCGGTCCTTGCCTTTCCTAGCGCGCGTCCGCTCCATGAGGGCGCATGCGACGCAAGTGTCCCACTCGCCGTCGCGCTCGGCGTGTTGTTGACGCCGGCGTACCCTCGCGACGCGAGGAGGTACGAGTGGTCAAAGATGCGCGACTGGTTCGCAAGAGGGAGCTGGAGCGTCGGTGCAAAAATGTTGGTGATGCCGGTGGGGTCGTTGTTAGGAATATAGACGAGAAAGCCGCGTGGAGAAACGTGATAAGGCTCAGAATGACCTTGCCGCTTTCCAATAAGACTTACGGAAAAGCATCATCTGTGCTCTTCGCACCGTCGCAGCCGAAGAAAACGTGTCGAGCGTTCAATCCCAATTAGACGAACTGTTCCGTCGAGTTCGGAAAGGGTACCGGAAAGTTGATTGTCCCTTTTCGCAAAAGTGCTGCCTTCTGCTGTGTCGCTAACAATGACAGACCATCTGGTTTGGCATCGTTTGTTTCCCCAGACTTTATGATCATGTCAGCTCATGTGGTCCAAGCACTCATTGAATCGAGAACAACGACAACATCGACATTTCGGCTCTTGGTCAACAAGGGCAATATGGGATCGTTCTCGACATTCAAGGAACCATCAAGCAGGCTGAGAGCAGTCTCGTTGGCGTCCTGGCACGTATCCGCGTTGAGCTGATAGAGGGGGTTTGCTACGCTGGTAACGTCCATCTCCTGTCCAGTTGTATAGCATAGAACGTCGAGCTGATTTCCTGTATCAGCCCCAGCCCTGCAAACTCCTCCCGGCTACTAGTCCAAGGAAGTGCGTTCGTGATGTTGAAGATGTTGAAATCGCAAGACGACGTGCCGATCGTCAAGCCGGCATTGCCGAACCCATTAACGCAGGTAAGTAGGGGCACCACCTGTGAAAGTCGAGCCAAGATATTCCAGGTCAACGAACGTAGCTAACTCAGGATCCCATGAACCGAATCAAAGGACACCAAATAAGCCGCGAGCGCCGGGGCAGAGAAACACCACGTACTCGAAAGGTGTTAGCTCGTGCGCGACATTCGTGAGTGGGAGGGTACCAGTGTTCACGAAAGGCCGGCCACGCCTATTAGGCGAACTGACGTCGACCATGACTATAGGGAATAGCACAGTATGACTCTTCCAAACTTCCCTATATCAGCTAAACCGTTCAATGAGTAAGTTGATAATTGACAGGTCTGGGCCGAGCACGTACAGTTTTTTTTTTGCGGTTTTTTTGCGGAAGAGTAAGTCAAAGCGGCCGCGTGGTTGCCCTCAGTTGTGTTAGACGTGAATGAATCAGGTGTAGTGCGAGGCAGAAAATGATACGAGAGCTGGGTCAGTCAAGGTATTATCAGTCTCCTCGAATGCAACGCGCTGCAGCACGTCAATACTGCCCCGCTCCACGTGTCACAGAATGTCACAGGAAAATCTCCTGCCTTCCTCTTCGCACCTAGATCGTACATTAGGTCGGTGACGAACGTCTTGGTATATTCTCCGGAAGGGCCAGGTTCAAATATACTCTCTTCGAGCTGCCAGCCCGGAGGCATTGTTACCAAAGACGAGGTCGGACAGGGTAGGAAACTCGTTGAATATCAGGCTGGTTGAGACATACGAGCCACTGGCAGGAGCCCAGTACATTCAGTCTGGAACACATGCGTGAGACTGACACACTGCACACTTACCCAGATAACGCTGTCATATAGGTCGCTGATTGGAGCAGTGTACACCAAGACCCTTCGCGATACTTGCAGCATTCCTAGCGTCAAAGGCCCTGCGTTGAACATGGCAGCGCGGAAGTTGCCTCCCGAAAGCGACAGTGCGAGGTTTGGGACCTCCTTAGCAGAGAGCGAATCAAGATCGCCGCTATACACTGTGCCGATGTTCTTTCTGAGCCCAGCACGTGTATTCGACTGAACCAAATGCTTTTGATATAATCGACCTCATTCTAGACAGGTGTCCAGGAAACGTGAAGAACAAGCAATATAAACACATACTGGATTCAGGATCTGATCATTGGCCTGAGGAGTGCCAGAGAATCAAAGCAAACCTCCCGAGGGACAATTAACATAACTAGGAGCATAGGTCGTAATGTTGTTGGTGGGGTTGGCTTGGGAAGATCGAGCGATCATATTGAAAAACAGAAATGTATTCAGAGAGTGCAATAATTATCAAAGTACTCGAGTATGGGATTCGCGCAAGAGAACCAGGTTGTGCACTTAATTGAATTCATCACGGTTACAAATAACTGGCTGGAGGCGTTTTGCCCCGACGCCCGCGGGGACGAACCCGTGAGCGCTTATTACACTACCGAAAACACCGCATCCCAGCATCGCATAGTGGACGGCAGCACACATAGCACAGCCATCAAATCACCAGGTACTGACGCAAACTTCAGAGAGCCCCAATGAACCAGAGAGTAAGTCTCGCTTACTAAATCTGCTGTTGATTTGAATCGAAATGGACTTGAGTGACTTCGCGCGTGAGGTGATCTATGAACGATGACATCGGTTAAGTCGTCAAAGTTTACAGGGAATAGGATCGATTGATAAGGTTCCATCAGGAAAAATGCTGGTAACTATATAGCTGGATGTGCTACATCCCCATTCTATAGCACTGTATAGTGCTACAGGTTTGGTTGTAGTTGCCGTAGTATCCTGATATTCCCTGATGTTGGTCCGCCATTGAGTCTCGTCACTAAGATCTATTCATGGGATTGACTGATGCGTCAGGTACTCGGTAGCCAGCGACAAATATCTCTATAGGGTTTTACGTTAGCTGCTAGACCTGAAATATCGACTTCGTCTCATCGCAAGCGATGGACGAACTCTATATATCAATGTAGGTGCAATTGCAGGGTGTCTCGGCATGGACATCATTCTTACTGGTACCATTCACAGTTCATCGTATTCTGCTAGTAAATTTGCCCCGACATGGTCGACTGGCATGATCCTCCGGTGGTTGCTTCGACTGCGGTTCTTTTCGCGCAAATGGCAGTCTTCTTGCTTGGTTTTTACGGGTATGACATTCAGCGTGATTTGGCAAGATACGAAACAGAAGAACTTTACTTCAGGTGGCATTTTGTGCTCACGCTGCATATAGAATGGCGGCTGCTCACTGGCAGACTTCCTTTTAGGTGGCCATGCGTACGTGCATAGTTATGGCCTGCCATTGAGCCGACTGAAATCACTAAAATTGTCCTCCAGATACCGTACCTCCTTGGACGTTATACTTTGCTCTGTAGTCTGTTATCAATGTATGTATATATCACTGTTACGTTGCCTGCATTGTATAACCTGACGAGAGACAGCGCGATCTCCAGCAGACTGCCCATTAAAATGCATTGTCAAGGTATGTGCTATGTTGTCTCCAGTCTATGAGTGGTTATGTTAAGCCCACAATGTGACATATAGGTGCCTTTGAATCTTTCTCTGTAGGTGTTCTCGTCCTTGATCGCTGTTCCATTTACAACTGGAATGACATCGTGGCATAGGCAATAGGCTGTTTTGCGGTCGTCTTCTCGAGCACGAACCTCAGCATCAGGACGTTGAGTACTTTTCTAGCATCCTACGTCCTGCTTCATTGATTGCTTGAGTGTAGGTTGGTCATATGGAAGCACTGCTTACTTGTGCAACTTTTTCTCGTTGCCTTAGTTGTAGGGCATTGCTGCATTGCTGTTGTTAGTGAGTAGCTACAGATGGGTTATAAACTCGTCTCATGCCTGCTCAATTGTAGCTGGACTAACAAGCGTGAGAGCATATTGGGAGACCAGTATGTCCGTGTGTAGAGTTGTTCATACCGGACGTGCAAAATTGGCGTCGTTTTATCTCTATAGTCAGTGATGCTCTGTACATACAATGATCAGGCAGGCTAAATTGATTTTTCTCATGCAGCCGTCTTACAGGACTTCATTATTCTTGTTTTGACAATCAGTGGGCTATATAAAACCTGCAAACGCTCAGAGTTATTCTCCATAGTGTGTGTACAAGGGGTTTGGTATTTCGTTCTGACACTCGTTGTAAATATCCCCACCGTGGTATGTGGACCCTAAGCAGAGTAGAATTTGAACTGAAATTGGTCTGTCTAACTAGATATTTGTTTGGTTGAACTTAAACCGTAAGCAGATACTTTCGCCTTGTAGGCAAATTTTACTCACAGAGTGCTAGCTATCATGAACGTCTTCTTTTCCCTCCCAGGTGAGACAAGCCTTACACCGCAGATAATATTCCTCCGCTGACTACAAATCGGATCAGCTGTTACCATAAGGTCAGTGCGGAGGGTTTTGCGACCATTTCGGTCAATATCTTGACAAATGTTCCATGCGTCAGTGTGCTTGCCTCGTCTCGCGCTGTGTTGTCGCTTCTGCAGCGTGAAGAGTGCGACGACATGAGGTATGCCTGTTGGAATTTTCCGCTGACAGTAACCCATTGAGCTATCAGTTCTTCCTCCTCTATTACCGACACTCGGAGAGTTGCCCGGCCAGCTCGAACATTGAGGAGCTTATGGGGTCCAAAGAGTGAACCAGACCAGTTCACGACTCACATTGCCCTGACTCCGTGAGTTCCCATAATATTGGTATCGGTCCCTTGCATTAAGCTGCCGACAGGTCAATCATCGAGGCAGATTCAAGTGGAATTTTCAGTGACACTGACGCACAGAGTGCCTATTAAATCGAAACAATAGACGTCAGGCCTTTCTACTACTAGTGATTGCATCTACACTTACCTTTACCTAGGTACACATTTTCCAGATTCTCAATATGTAGCATTGAATAATTCTTCAGTCTCTTGCTTCTCCGATAGTAATTCCTTTCATAATGCGCTGTCGGTATCACATTATGATTGACCCCCACTGCTCCTAGCCCAATGCAATACGTTCGTTTACTGTTTTCCGTAGGAAGGATGCAAAGCCCAGAACAGGTCTCAATGTGTCAGCACACGCACTGAAGCTTGCCATACATTGTCCACGGGGCTCCATATCGATCTGAGCATCATACGGTCCAACTCATAACCTTGGTGACCGATGCGCCAACGGTCCCGCTCACTGTTGCTTCCCGTATCCGATCGGGAGGAACTGTGTTTCTGGAAATGTTGCCTCATAAGCAAAGCCAGGAAACCACGACGAGCAAGAATCGAGACTCACAGCAACAAAGTTCGCATATTCACTGGCAACCCTCTGCGCCAACTCAGCCCGTGTCATGACACCTTGGCGACCGTAAATGTCAATGTTCACTTCAGTGTCTTCATACGATGGCCACTAATAAGTCAAAATTAAATTGAACAGAATGTTCTTTTAGATAGCGCGTTCACGCTCACCCTGACAATTAATTTGACCGTCCTCGATCCGTTCGATGCTTCTTTTTCAAACACCGGTGTAGACGGATCCCTGATGCCAGTGCCTTTAATACAGTCCTGCATCGGCACCCCGCTGTAAAAATTATATTCGGATGATGTGGCCAGTGGATGAAAAGATATAATGGGGTGGGCAACTCTTGGGGATGCTTTCTTCGAAGAGCGAGACGAAGCCTTTGACGAGCGAGATGAAGATGCTCCTGGAGTCGCAGAGACTTCACGAGATGAGCTTGCAGTGGGAACATGCTGGGCCATAGGCACAAATTCCTCAAAGTAGTCTTCTCTGGGATATGATGGGCCTGGCGTTGGCGCTGGCGTTGCAGGGGTCTGCGCGGCAGGCTGCGCTACAGACTGGCCATGTGGCCTATTATCCGCCACCTCAACGGCTTCAAGAGGCGTGGTAGAATTCAACCCAGAGCTTACCGCAGCCGAATGTGCAGAATCCGGATGGAGGGCTGCTATCGGTTGGGTGCTTGCCAGGCGCGCACGATAACGAGCGGGTCGTGTAGTTCTCTGGTAAGGCGCATACCTTGATGAGCCAATTCGTGGCGCAGAATCAGAGACGCCATCTTGATGGATTGATTGTTCAACAGATCGTGAGACTGTCCGTGGTGAGGCTGTCTGAGACATAAGTGGCAGAGAACCGCAGTACGTCCCAACCGATGTCAGAGGGTCTTGAGGTGCACTGGCAGGCAATGCAGGCGGTTGATAAAGCGCAGATGGTCCATTCGGATATGATAGAGTAGGAGGGTGCATTTCGGTTGATGCAGGACTGGCCTGAAGTTCAGGCAGCGATTGTGCTTGGTAGGTAGAAAGTGAGACCGAATCATCGTAAGGTGCTGACCGTACATCATTATATAGATCGAAAAGTGCGGAACCGTCCTGAGACATAGATAACAACTGTACTTGGTGGGCGGCAGTCAATGCATAGCAAGTGGCAGGTAGTACATCATTGTAATGATCAGGCGCCCCAGGGGTATCTTGAGATGTAAGTAACGACGTTGTTCCGTACACAGTGTGATGACCGCCATGAGTTACAGATAGCGCATCATTGTAGGGGCCAAACGATTCATGACTATCTTGTGGCACAGGTGATGGCGGCGCTTGGGAGACGGCAGACGATGCAACGCTGTCATAGGCCAAAGACTCTGCTGCATCGCTGTAGGAATAACAAGGGGCTGTCGCTGGGACCGAATGAGAGGACGAATCTCCCTGATTGGAAATGTACACCGGAGGGTCCCAGGGAGCGTCAGCCGGCGCGTCCTGATTTGGCGGAGCTACATCATCACCCCATAGGAATGCATCCGTGTCATCGTTTTGTACTAATGGAGAGAACTTGCTGGAGTAGGGGTCCCACGAAGCAAGACTGCTGTCGCCAGGAGCCAGCGACTGAGGTATATAGGGGTCATTCGAGTCAAAGTTATCCAGTCCTTGTGCGAAGCTGCTGTATTCCGGGGAAGACAGGAAAGAAAAATCGCTTGCTGAGGTGGGTGACGCAGAGCAGTCCAGGTCTGGTACATCAGAGGTAAGACATTCAGATCCTTGCGCAGTCCAAAAGTCTTGCGCCTCATTGTCAGTGGTTGATGGGTATGCAATGATGTCGTCGAAGTTCAGAGCAGACAATGGAGCATCGTCGTGTGGCGTAGATGGCCCTGTGCCATCGTTGGCCACAGACGAGGAGTCGTCGTAATAAAGGGCGGGCGTATACACGTCAGAAAGGAAATCGTTGGGTGATGCCATTGTTCGCAGCAGGAATAATGGAGTGCGAGAATTTTCGCAGAAAGGAGATACGTGGTGAAAGGGTTAAACAAAGAGAACGTTGTGGCCTTGTCATAAAGACGCGCCGCTAGTTGAGTGTCGGTGGCCGGTACGGGGACTTGCCGCTGACATAGCAATGTCAAAGCGTCGGCCACACCAGTACAAGTGGCACAGACATCCTAAGTCTTGTTTGAGAACAGACTGATAAGTCAGTCTTCTATCGACGATTATCAGTGTCAGTCAAAATTGACCAACCAGACACGAAATCTGAAAACTACTATCTGCTTTGTTTTGAATACAGCCCAGAGGCGTTCTATGCGAGCGCAAGGGTGTCGTTACCTCGACCGTGGCTCATAAGGAAGTAACCGTAAGCTTGCCTTACACACAGACATCTCTCAACAAACTGTTGGCTTACAGCTAGGGCCGCCTGCTATGACTTGGCGTTGTATACACACCCCGGTCCGTGTGCAACTTCTGGAGAACAGAATTCCATAGTTCAAAGACGAGTCCGGACGTCCATGGGCTGTTTCGCCGCACAGCTGTGGAAAGTCGATTCAGGAAGAGCCTAGCAAGTGTATGAGCAGCAATTTCTCAGAAAATTGCGAAGAGCAGCCTGAGATCTACTACCAGATTCACGTGAGTGGACATAGCAAAATCGTGGCATACTGATGGAGGAAGTCTTCCTCAGTTTAAGAGGGCCTTTTGTGCTATGCACCTCGATGGTCATATTTTCGTGACAACAGACCTTGCCGATTCGATACGTGTTCAGGGTCGTAACGTACAATCGGAATACGCACCTTTGAAGATGAAGCGTTCGTAGTCTTCGATAGCATATGCACGACCGTCCGGCGTCAGACACCCTATACTGCGCAATGTAACTGTTTCAACATTGAGTACTAATATGCGCGCACTAGGCAGAACTGTGAAGTTCGTGGTCATTGCAATTCAGGGAAGCAAGCCTTATCCCCTTACCAAATATTCAGCCCGAACGAGGCAAATCTTGTTCATGGATGAAGTCTGCAGGGTCCGCTTGCCCGGAGTACTTCTTACATAGTTGATATGGACAACAAGACCGCGAACATGATCAACACAGTAGCCGATCAAGCACTGAAGGGCCGGCCGCGGGATTTTTTGCGCCAACGTCAACCAAATCGCATAAAGCTTGAACCGTCCGATCGGCCCCGCCCGGAAAGGAGTGTCTCCGTGTTTCAATCATCCATACTTCAGCAACATATAAAATCGTTCATCGTCTACCGAACATATCAAGACAAGCAATGGCACTACGGTCGCTGAGGAGCGCCAGGTCAAAAATCAGGAATCAGATCACAAATGCGAGTGCCGGGATGATGGCTGCGGGGGGCTTCATGGGCGCCTATTTCAATCCCCACCTATTCCTCGACATATGTATACATTCAACTCCCTCTTGACCCGGTGGACACCATGAGCTATGGGTTATCAGGAGTATGGGTTATGGGGAGGACTACAGTCAACTCCCTCAAAACCCATACCTCTCAAAACCCATACTCCCTCTAAACCCATAGCTTTTCCGATCCACCAAATTGCTTTGTGGAGTGTAATAGTCTCCCCATAACCCATACTCTCTTTAAACCCATAGCTCGTAACTTCCACCGAGGGGGTATGGGTTAAGAGGGAGTTGACTGTACCACGCTCCGCGAACCAACTTGGCGGATCGAAAAACCTATGGGTTTAAAGGGAGTATGGGTTAAGAGGGAGTCGACTGTATATGCAGAGATCACCTGAGAGCCGATATCATTCCCGTCGGACAGCCTTCGGGCCAGGAGCAGTCCACGACATAACGAGCCGTCAAAGGAAAGTGGGCGTGATTGTCTTCATCGTAGAGATAAGCATAAAAGACGACTGGTTCGAAAAGTCTTGGACAGTGAGAAACCAAATGTCATACAGGTGTCATTCTACGTGTTCTATGCACTGTGCTGCTCGTGGAGAGCCATTAAGTGTCCGTCTAGGGAGTCTGTCTCTATCTATGTATCTAGAATTCTAATTAGGAAACGGGTGACTGCAAAGCGAAGGTATCATATGAATTCCAGAAGAGTAAATGCGATACCACACGAGAGAAGGAATGACAGAGCAAACACATTCAATGTAAACTTATGGGCTGCCGCGCCAGAGTGGTGGTGATGGTGGTGGGTGCCGCTATTATTAGAGGGAGGGTAGCTGAAGGAGTTATTTAGCGCATATTCGTTAAAGAATGGCACGATGAACTGGTTCGTCGCGTTGAACGTCGTCCTCTGGCCGTTGAGGCCCTTGGTGCTGGGCCACGAGTGCCGGAGACCGATGACCGAATACCCGTGCACGACCGCCTGGGCATCCTCGAGCGAACAGTCCCACACATATCTGTAGGCTTTCATCTCCGTGATGTTCGTGACCTCGGCGGTCTTCGCCGAGTTGCAGCCGTTCCGGGTCGCCCACGTTTCTCGCCAGACAGTGATATTCGGGAGAGCGTCTGTAGACAAGGGCAATGCCATGAGCGGGAAGGAGGACAGCTAGGCTCCAGATTGCCTATATAGATGGCTTACAGCTCGTATTGTGTAGTTCTTCTTGCTGTCCGCCGTAAGGAACGATAGTGTCTGCGAGACCGTGGAAATTTATTAATGGTATCGTCCTCGACCCGGGATCGCACCCCTCGAACGGCAGACTTCCATTATACAAAGCAGCTGATACCGGAGCATATGCAGCGATGACCGAGGCTGTGGTATTAGTGCAAGCAAGAAGGTTGACCTAAAAAGATCGGGTAAGATGGTTGAAAGGGTGGCGGCCAACAAATGATTCTTACAAAACCACCGCCCTGGAAATGTACAGTCAGAGCTAGATGCACAACGGACGAAATAAAAGAGGGAACATACTTCGCTTTTCCCAGCTGCATATATCCGGTTGGGATCCACGCAAAGGTTGTCTTTCAGTGCTTGGATGATGTTCAAAGTGAAAGAGACCTTGACAGGACATCAGCCACTGTGCGATGCGTCAGAAATGGAATTACTAACATCATCTACACCAGGCTTTATTACGATGGATTAAGATCAAGAGCCATTTCGGAGAATGGTACTGAATTAACGCACCGGAGCGTACGGGGCACCCTCCCATGCAGTGATCGCCTCATCCCCATGCTTGCCTGGACCATACGCGGCCATTGGATATACCGCGATTATGCCCTACATTGAAGGTCAGAATCAGAATGCGGCGGAGCGATATGAATGGCGATGATAGTAAAACGCACCGTCTTGTTGATGGTCAGGCCATGCTGTGAGAAACCGGAGATGTGCTCTTGTCTCCTAGACGAGCTATTAGACCCATGATAACTCAGTACGACCGGGTGAGGGACATCTGGCTTGTACGTCGACGGGAGATGGACCCAGAACGAGCGGTCACCGAGAGTCTGGTTCGAGTGCCCTGTTTTGTCGAACTTCCAAGACGTGGACGACAAATCGCAGCCCGACGACGCCTCTGCTAATCTGAAAACAGAGGCAACGAGAACGATGAACAGGGCAGTGAAGCTGTGCATAGCCGTCACCGAACACAGAAGTCTTGGGCTCTATGGATCCGTCTCCCGCTAAGCTCTCCGAGCGAACAGCTGGGTCCGAATTATTGAGAGGTCCTAGCTTAAGTACAATGCGTGACCTCTGGATTATTATAACGAAGACCACGACCGCGAGGTCTGAGTCTAAGAGAAGTCAAGAAGACCTCTGTTGCAGCTGAAGACCTCCCCAAAGCCGTCCGCCGTCGGCCCTCAACATGCTGCTAAATAACGTTCTTGATGCTCCACTCTCGCTCGGAAGAATTCAAAGGCATGCGTCGGTAGGATCGCTTGAGGTGATACGCAGACGTCTCGGGCCAAGGCTGTACGAAGGTGCGGCATGAAATCTCACTTCTATCTTCCGTGCCAAGTCGTGCCAAGTCGCGCTCATACGACACGTGCCACGCGCGGCGCTCGTACAAGCTCACCAACACTGACTTCCATCATCGCTGCGGCTTTCGGGTCTCCGTGATAAGTCAAAGCCAATCTTGTCATCATACTTATCATCACGTATGCTAGACCCCATTCTCAGACATATTGCAAGTATGTGATCAACTGTATCGCCTTCCCTAGAGGTTCTCTACTTGGCTCGACATGTACATGCCCCAAATCATAAGTATACATGCTCACGCGCACGATCCAAGACGCAAATGGGCACAATGCACCAGAAGGATGCCGGTGTCAGAAGCGTACGGTAGTAGCAAGGTATGGGCTCGATCAGGCTTTATTCGATCGGATGAATGCACTGGGTCTTATTCCACAAAAGACTGTAAAAAAAGTCATCCGACAAGGGCGTACGACGGTGACTTGGCAGGATGTATGATGACTGTTCTCAAGTCCGTGAAATTCTCAATATCGAAATGTCCATATCCTGACGCCCCGCTTAGCCACCCCCAACGTCCCAGTCGTCAATGACAAGAAAGGAAGAAGAATTTCTCATAAGCGAAGGACTTACCCAATGCCTCCAATCCCCCTCAATGCTTCGACGTGCACCGTTTGTCCGTTGACGTTCACTTGGCCTGATCGGATCCGGGCAGCGACGTCGAGCGCTGTGTTCACATTCTGGGTCCACAATCCCGCCACGAGAGAGTACTCCGAGGCGTTGGCCATCGCCACTGCTTCATCAACGGTGTCCACTTCCATAAGTGCGGTGACTATCAGCACAAGGTTCCAGCATTCTCATCTCGCTCGAGCAGGGTACAGTGAAGCCCACCTGGCCCAAAGCTCTCCCGATCCCACAACCTCATCCCCGGCTTCACATCAGCCACGAGGTGCGGCTGTACAACCGAGCCTTCTCTCTTCAGATCGCCCGACAGGACTTTAGCCCCGGCGTCCCGCACCTCGCGGATCATCTCCAGCACGTTCTCCGCAGATGCTTCTGTAAACAGCGCGGAGAGCGCCTCGCCAGGGCCGCCTGCCTTGAGCTTGTTGAAAAGCGCGGTAAGTGCCGAGGTGAGCGCGGGGGCGACGCTGCGCTGGACTATCACGCGCTCAGTTGACATGCAAATCTGGCCCGAATGCACGAGTGCCGATGAAGTGATCGCGCGGGCTGCTCGTTCGATGTCCGCATCTTCAAGTACCTATCTCCGGGTCAGGAGCGACACCCGTTCCAGTCGCGGAATACTCACGACAACAGGTGCCTTGCCACCCAGCTCCAGCACACAGGGCTTAAGGTACTTTGCCGCCTCCATTGCGATGATCTTGCCGACACGGTCACTTCCGGTGAACTGGGCGCGACATGAGCAATCGACTTCTGGTCTGTGTGCCTCTCGTACTGACGTTGACCTTCCGTACAGCGGGATGCGCAATTATCTCAGCTGTTCTTGCCGGCGCATCCTCTCTGGACGTGGAAATGAAGTTCAGGACACCGTTCGGCAACCCTGCCTGAACGGATTTAGTCAGTACTACTAGGGCCCCCGTATCATCTGGCCAGCAACGTTTAATCGGACAATACGAAGAAGCAGACCTCTATTAGGAGCTCTACGGTTATGGCCTGGGTGCGCGGGCTGACCTCAGAACACTTGAGGACCACCGTGTTGCCACAAAGGATAGGTGTCACCACGGCACGGACGGTAAGTATCAGCGGCGCATTCCACGGTGCAATCGCATAGCTAATGAAAACGCAATCGTTATGGATCCAGCAGCATTGCTACTGATGCTTCATCGTCGGTGTGTAACTGGTGCGTACATGACACCCATGGCCCTCCTCTGGGCTACAACCTGTCCTCCTGAAACGCCAGACGGGAACGTCTCGCCTTTGAGCTGCGTCGCCAAACCAGCCGTTGTGCGCAGGTTGTTTGTCGTCACCACGAAGTTGAACGCCACAAAGGAGTCGATTGCGGCCGTTTCCTCTTGCATGGCTGTCTTGACTTTCTCTCTGTATTTCTCAGTGCCGAGCAGGTCTGCGGCCTTGAGGAAGACGTCTCTCTTCGCTGATACGGGCGTGTGTTCCCACGTCACGAATGCACGCTGCGCTGCTTCAATGGCGTCCTTGCAGTCTTGGCTTGAAGCCGCTGCGGCGTGCCCGACGATAGCATGAGTGTAGGGATTGCGCACTTCATAAGAGGCAGCTGTGCTGGCAGGACGATGCTGGCCGTCGATGAAGAGCGATGTGAATGGCACTGACATGATAGCCACGTATAAGATGTGCGCACTTGGTCCAGGCAATTTATAGCATGTTTCGTGTGTCGCCGAGGAAGCGCAAGTCACAATCTTAGCCTCCAGTCAGCAAGGAGAGTTGATGGAGAAATCGCGCCGGTACTCATGCGAATCACGCCGCTGTCCGATGGCATCCGACATCCCTGCATAACGAATCCGTCTGGGATATCCTGAGTATTGCATTCGCATCCGCACTGTAAGTTGTGCAATAAAGTATTGCCACCGGCTTCCTAATTGAGTTGAGAACAACCCTACTTTCCGCTTATGTGAGGAGCTTGTGCCGAACCTTGTCGCTATATTTATTATTCAGTGTGTCCAACTCCTAGACCAGGTGTCCATCAGTCTTGCGCACGTACTTATCGATCCGTTGAAACGAGGACAGTGGTCAGGCTAGATGTGTTCTTTACTCGATCCACTCTTAAAACTTGAATGACTTCGCTGTGGACAGTAACGAAGGTGCTGAGAAGTGTTATGCCGTGAACAAGCTTGGTATGTTCATCTTATTACCCTGACAGCAGTACGTTCTCTCAGAATGATTTATGAATCTTCATTGTCGCTACGAACGGTTGAAATCACGAGTTGGGCCAGATAACGCACAGTCAATTTTAACAATCCATGATTAACTGAGAAAACGTGCCGTTTCCTACGATATCTGATTCGCTACGAGTGAACCTGCCCAGCGTGATTGACCCAAGTCTAACATTGACTTGGCTTGCTGCGATGACTTCTGGGATATTTGTAATGAGGGGCCGCGGGCAGTGAAACGCAAGGACATGCAGTCAATGCGCACCCTCACGGCTTTCTGCAAGGCATTTGCACTTTTCTTGTATTCTAGTGCTTTTGAGCGATTTTGAAGTGTGCCCATAAAACCTTTACTTTCAAGATCTTCCCTCTTGTACAGCGGGATTTACTGACAGCAAATGCTTGATCATGACACGACTGCACTTACTTGCTGTAATGGCTTTGGTGCCGTTCGTATTCTTCCGGTGGTATATCACCTCGAATGACCCAATATACCGACCCGCAGAATCAAGATATTGATCACCCCTCTTCACTTGAACGCTGGGCAGCAAGTTTGCGCTCCAAGTGCGGGCTTGTCCTTTAAAAGTCTGGTAGCATGGTCATCGGCTGCGTTGATACCGTCTAGTATCACAATATTCTCCACAATGTTCGACGACATTGATCTTAGATGGGACGCTATGCAACGTGGGGCAGATACTAATCAATTCTATGGGTCCCCGGCGAGAGACCGCAAGCCATGCTCTGGGACCAATAAGCAGACTCTGGGAAAGCCCTGGAAATACGGGCTTGACTTTGTACTGTAAGTATGGTCACGCAGTGTGAGAGTTCGGCTGAATTCCGTACGTACAATCGGTGCTGAGGGTAGGCATGGTGTCTGGTGGCCTGGGGTCTTGCCGTGCCATCGACATTGTTATAAGGTTGGGAAAGAGTTGTTTAAGCGTTAACGTTCAACTTCACAGATGCCTTGGTACGGACCGTTAGAATTTTACGTCCCTTCTCGTATGCACAGCGCGCTTGAAGTTTTAGTTCCTTTTTCACAGCATGGACCCGAACCCTGCCTCAAACATTGATTCTTCCCGCGGTCAACTACTCATCATAGAGCGTTTCTGGCGCGATCGCCAACCATGGCTTCAAGAATGCGGTTATATGCTTCGTCCAAGATATAGACCGGATTGGAGACCCTCGTGGGAGGGCACGAAGAAACGTCACTATGAGTGTGAAGATGGGCAGCAGATAGGCGTACGGCTCCATGCTGCGTTCTTGTACCAGTCGGCTGACTTCGTCCCAGCATGCGTATATTCTGGATGCTACGCGCATCTCTGATGGATCCATGGTTACACTGAAGAGGATCTCCAAGTCATTACATCCCTATGAGACCGACATCGGTCTGTTTTTCTCATCTAGGCCGCTCGCTTCAGATCCACGCAATCACTGCGTGCCCATTCACGATATCCTCCAGGACACTCACGACGAGGACATCCTGATCATGGTGATGCCCTTTCTAAGACTTTATAATGACCCACGATTTGAAACAGTAGGAGAGGCCTTGGAGTTCTTCCGACAGGCTTTCGAGGTAGGTAGTCTTGAACTTGTAGTTAGATGACTGATTCATGTTACATATTTCCAAGGGTTTGCAGTTTATGCATCACCATCATGTTGCCCATCGGTGAGAGAACATCTTGGCTATGCCTGCAGTGAGTTTGACGTCTTTAGTGACATCATGGATCTCAACACCATGATGGACCCTGCACCCATGTATCCGGAAATGTACCATCCTTGTGCAGACACTAGAAAGCGTGACTTTACAGGAGTTGCTAAGCATTATACCCGCACGGAACGCCCGACGAAATACTACTTTGTTGACTTCGGTCTTTCGAGGAAGTACAATCTTGAAGATGGCCCACCTCGTGAACTCCCTATAATGGGTGGTGACAAGACAGTCCCCGAGTTTCAACAAGAGGGATATAATGAGCCATCTGACCCATTTGCAACCGATATATACTACCTAGGCAATCTCATACGTGAAGACTTCTTGCAGGTGAATCTTAATTGTTGATTTTCCCAGAGCCCTTTTAACTATCGGACTCTTATAGAAATATTGCAGGCTGGACTTCATGGACGCCCTCATCGCGGATATGGTACAGGAAGGTCCTCAGAAGCGTCCAACGATCGATCAAGTTGTTACTCGCTTTGATGGAATCCGGCGTAGCTTAACACCGTGGAAATTGCGTACTCGCCTGGTATCGAGAAGGGATGATATTGCAACCCAGATATTCAAGGAAGTCGGCCACTTACCTCGGACCGCCGCATACATGATTCTGCGATTACCATCTGTTCCTACCCCGACTTCTTGAAAGGTCGCCTGTGTCTACATGCTATCTATTCTACTTGTTACTACCACCAGCACCCTCACATTGCTATCATCGCTTTTATCACTACCTCAACGTGTTTACTTCTGTACAATGCAGGTCACCTGTACCGTCGGCTTCGCTGAAGTCATCGAGACGATGTACGCTCACATTTTAATCCCAAAGTCTGTCCCACGTCCTGAAAGTTGGCTCTTTTTTGTAGTATCTCCGGTAAGCCGTGCAGATTGAAAACCTCATATCGAGCAAAATCTTGAAGCGTGGTACATGATGAACAGTAAAAAAATCATTGTTGTCTCCCGAATTGTCATCGCTGATCAGCACTTCTCAAGACGCAACGATGAATGCACCCTTATATGAGAAAACAAGAATCGATGTTGCCGCACAGCGTACCACTCATTGCATCTACCAGTGATGTCTAGTGCAAGACAAAAGCTCATATGGAAGCTATCACATCGATGTGCATGAAGATTGGTGTAGAATAACCAGTCGAGAGCATCAAGCCATCGAGCGTATGAAGTATCAGTACGATATGCTATGTGAGCTTCTTATTGAAATTATGCATGGCTATTGCATTCCTCGGACGGATTGGTACGAAAACCATGGTCGTGAAAACGCACTTAAGACTCAAAAGCTGATAGAGAACACAAGGCGCCTGTTAACTGTACAGTCGAGCAAGCAAGACGTAGCTTCGACATTGGATAGCGCATGGTCAGGATCAACAAGATCTTCAGACGTTCATGTCCGAAAATGAAACGCCGTGCTAATCTTGACTAATGGGCATGAGAGGAGCGAAACTCACCAGCAAACCGCCCACCCGCCTATCTTATCCTTCAGCATGGCACTAGTCAGGAATTTCATAGGATTGTGTCAATGAAAATAATCTGGATATTCGATTCGACCCATACCCCTCCGGGCAGGTGTTAGCGACTACGTGTTTAGCATATTTAAACGAAGAGATATTATTAGGCCCGTCCGCGAGCTACGAAGGCTCGACGTCGAGGGAAAGTTCTGTAGACGTAAGGGATTAATATTGCACGGAGGATGCTTACTGCATCACAGGCAGCCCAGGGAGAAAACTGTCTACGTCAAATTCCTGCACCCTATTACGCTCCCAATCTTTAAAAGCGGGGGACAGCAGCATTCACGTTCCTCGCTGGGTCATGGAATTGATAGAAAGTTTCAGCGGTATATTGAAAACCGATGAGTTGTGACAGCTGTAGTGGCGGTTCTGTCACAAACCCTTCCCGGATCGAACACTGTGTTAACGCATGAAAGATTGTTGGAATACGCTCCAGATGAAAAATAATGAATACCACAACTCGGAGACGAAGGAACTCCCAGGTGGGATCAACGTAGTGACATTGAAATGGCGTGAAGAATCGATTACCCTCATGTGAATCTCTTCTAGTTTGGGACAAAACCTGGTTTGTGGTCTTACCTTCCATGGTCTACTCCTGTCCTTGTTGATCCATGAAACCAGTCCGTCAAACAGATCGAGTGGTCCATGTTTTGTCACATACGGGGTCACATGCGGTTGTCACATCGATTATAGCTACATTCGGAGACGAAAATCAAGCGAAAGGTTTGGAGTATTAACACGGTAAGCTATCCACCTTGTCCTCTCTAAGCACCCCGCTGAAAGCTGCTCTGGCAAGCCCGGGTCTCGTCACCGGGCGCACCGCGCTGAACGTATCCATGATCCTCTGCGCATCCGCCTTGACGTCTGCCCCACTGAGCCAGTATTTCCTAGGAGTGATGCCCTTCCCGAACGTGCATGTTACATGATTTGCGCAGAGCAAAGAGACAAGGATGTTCACGAGGTGCACGGGCACGAGCGCGAACGCAGCGGACCAGACTGTCGCGAGATTCTCATGTTCAAAACGGTACAGCTTACCCTTGCACCCGGGCAGCGGCGTGCGCGGATAGCACCGCGCGCTAGGTGTTGCCTCGTGCAGTGCGTCGTAGTACCCGCAGCATCGCAGCGAGTCCTGGATGACCAGCCGCCCGAGATCGGTGTACCACTGGCTCCATGCGAAGTTCAACTTGCGGTCGAGTGCGAAGGCGTAGCGTTTGTAGGCAGTATAGCCGATGGCAAGGATAGAGATTAGGGCGGGCCAGAGGAGGATGCCGTAAACGGCAAGGATTGGGCGAGAGTTTAGGATGGTGCCGCTGATGCCCACGAGGAAGGTAAGTAGGAGGATGATCGACGCCAGCGTAATGAGCGTCAGGACATCGTTGTCTGCGACATACATGACATCGGCTTGTGCCCATGCTGCACAAATTCAACTGTCAGCTGCTAGCTTTTCAGCTGGCGAAATATGTTGAAAAACGACGACTCACTTCGGAACCATGTCATGATCGCACAGGCTAGTCCGGCCGATCCGTACACGAACACTGTGCACAGAGATAGCAGCAAGCACCATTTATGCAACGTCCACCGGTCAATCCGCTCCATTCCGAGGCCCTCTCCCTCCTCAAGCATTGTCGCAGCAAAGGCCGATTTCGGCCCAGCTCGACTACTCGGGAGGGTTAGGGTCCTGACTGAACGTGGGCGCGGGAACTTGTGCGTGAATTTGTCGCTGGTGCTCAGTGATGGCAGGAGGACGGGGCGGCTGTTACCTGTCGGATTTTTGTGTTTATCAGACTCGCACCACGAAGAAGTCGACACAGCCGTGCTGTCGTCTGAGGCTGCAGAGAAGTCGGATTCCGTGCGGAGACTGGGCGGGCGTGCAGCTGTATCCCCCTGCCTCGCCGTGGCGTGTCCTCCCCAAAAGGAAAATAGCTGGGGTAGGAAGGAACGGGCAACGTCTCCCCCGCGCGTTGTGAAATCTGGAGTGGGTAATCTAGGAATTCGCGAGGCAGTAGTGCGTGTCGTCTCGACCGAGCATGCAGAAGGGCCTCGTGGTGGTTGGGCTGGGCGAGGGGTAAGCGGCACGGGGCTAAAAGGCACAGGCGAGTCGTTGTCGCCCCCTTCTTGCGTGAAGTCGGTACCCAGGCGCTCTCGCTCGATATGAGGAGAATGTGGCCGCACAGCAAGATGGCTGGACCCGTGTGGGGCTACGCTGGATAAATACGGCGTGGACGGAGAATACCTGGACGGCGGCACCAGCAGTATCGTGGGCTCACTGTCGACAGCATCGACGTCTTCTACTTGGACGGTTAGGCTGTGCTCTGCATAATCGGTGTGTCTGCTCAGCGATGAATGCGTCTGGCCTCGTGAATGAGATATCGAACTGTAGTTCGGGTTAGGGCTGTAGGCTCCAGAGCGATGACGGATAGAAGACCGACTCGTCCGCACAGAGGACGACGTTGGGTGACGAGAATCCATGATGATCAAAGACAAACGAGGAAGGCTGCTGAAAATGGTATACTCATATCTGTATTTTTGACGGTCTGTATCGCAACTCTTGGAGATTGGCGTGCCTGTCGGTCATGGCAGACGGTCCACAGTATAATGATCGAGCAATAAAACGAAATCCCAAAAGTAACCGAGCAATAACTTCCGAGGATCGTTGGGTGTCGAGCTAATCTTCATTCAACAGCTGTATATCCAAGTCTCGCTGGCTTTGAGCGATCTCCAAACGCACCTCGAGCGAAACCAGTTTTGCATAGTGTACCCTGAGTGCTATGATTGAGAAATCAATACAAGACGACAGGCTGCCAGGACATGGCGGCGACAAGGCTTCTGGAGCTGGTCAATCTTGACTGTGGGCCCGTGCTCGAGTGTGACACTGGGGTAATACCCTCTGTTCAGTGACTGGACCTATGCAAATGGTAAAAATTTTGGAGTTTTTTCGGACTCCGAGAGTGTAGTAATTTCTTGAAGCACCCAACACTGGCAAAGTCAGACTTGTGAAATGTTTCTGTCTCCAAAAACATGTGATACTGTTTGTCTCATGTTTGGGCTAGTTACAGTTGTGAGACATGATTTATGTTCTGTCCATAATAGACCTTACAATTGGGATCAATATGACTGACTATCCTCAAAAAATCTTAAGAGTATTCTCATGATAAATACACCTTGAAATATTTAGCTGATCTACACCATAACATTTTACACAATCAATTACTTCGGTGCAATACCATCATCAGTGCGAGATGTATTGATCTAGAAATTACTCACTGTAGCAATAGTCAAGACCTCAGCACACAAGTCAAACAGTGTTTGATATGTCATCAACTTTGGCTCAGACGCACCGACATCGACATAAGAGCGCATAGATGGCATGGATCTCAATATCTCATCTCTGCCCAGATGGAACCGACGAGGAAGCTGGGATCGGAGTACTGCATATAGTACCACTGCAAGAGCTCGTAGCTTGTGTTCCTTCCGTTCAACAAGCCCCCCTCATCAAGCTGTTGGGGACACCTTTGCAGAAAGCTATACCTGCCTGAGACGAGAAGCTGCACAGTAGCACCACCAAAAGAGCGCGTCGAATTCTCTCTTGAGAAGGTCTTGCCCACCAGAACCAGAACCAGAACCAGAACCAGCCAACTTGCGGGCATGCAGGAGTTTCTTGTAGATGGCGTAAAAGGCGACGAGGACGAAGGATTCGAGATCGCAATGGATCGCTGGAGGCACTACTTCGTTACGTTTGACAACCCCGAAGGACTTTCCAATGCCATAAATATCGCAGTACCCTGATAGCATAAGCGAAAGCTCAAACCGATTTGCGCCGCAGAGGTAAAGTGAAACATGCAGTCATCTCCGGCCCGGACGCACTCTTTCTGGCCGGACTGATAGGCGTGTCTGCAAACGTCGAGTGTGCTGCCGGTGCTGCATGATTGGAAGGCGCTTGGACGATATTACGCCCTTCCGCAGTGCATTGCGCTTCTTGGGGAGGAACGAACGCCAACTCAAGGTCGGCTATGAACCCTTCGCCGCCGAAAGAATTTCTCGGGCCATCAGCGATATCGTCGCCGCCATGGGCATTGGAGCTGACACGCTTCTTTGGTGTCGGCCTAGCTCGATTTTTCCCTCCCTGTGTTTTGAGCAGCGATGTAAACATTCCCTATACTGATATCTCGATGCAAGATACCACGCTGTGTGAGGCCATAGTGACCTGGCAGAAGCCCCAGGCCTCAGGCACCGCACCGACAAAGGACAAGACGATCACGCCAATCAGAGCAGCACTGAACGCGAAGATGAACTCCTCCTCTGCCGCACAGCCCCACAACGGCCGTCCAGTCTCCTGCAGTGTCCGACGGTGCAAGACAGCATCGTCCTGTTCCGCAACGTCTTGCCCACGCAGACGGCTGGTAGAGACGGGATCACTGTTTGGAAACCGAACGTCTCCGCCGGCGATGAAAGTCGCGACAGCTGGGATCCCTGGAGCCAGATCGTAAACAGCGGATCCCGACTTGCGAGGTCGACGGACGCCACAGGCAACCTTCAGGATGACCTTGCTGCCCAGATAGACGTCCCCCGCCCGAACAACGACAGCGCAGAGAAGAGGGGAGGGCCGACGGTCCGCCACTCACGCGCATCGTTGCCCCCCACAGTCACGCAGAACGACGGATACCCAGGTTGATAATACGAGGTGGGCGGAGCACAGCGCGACAGACCTGCCATTTCCAAGCTCGATAGGGCTCGATCCGCACAGCGTGTGACGGCAGGATGAGCGTGAACCGGCTCAGGTTTTTCGATGACGTCGCCGTGCGGGGACAAGGCCACGCCGCGGCGGTCGGACATCGCCACGCAGAACCCTGTCCCGTAGACCATCATGCCGAAAGCGTAGAGCTGGAACGGACGCGGGCACGGAGAACGAGGCGAGCGTGATCGGCAGCCTGCGCAAGGAGGCGCTTGGCCACCTTCTTGCCCCGTGTTCGGCGCCCTCGATAGGGACCCTCCGCATTGTCTGGTTTAACTTCAATGAAGCTGATAGCCTGCCTCCATAACATACTAGACGGATCAATTCCATCTATCAGCTCCGGATTATCGGCTGTAGTGTTGGGGGGTGCGGTTCCTGCGAGAATGAAATCAGGCCTTTGGAGAGGGATGCCGACGTTCCCGTCGTATGGGTAATGATCGATTGATCCCACGTAGCGACAAACTGTCGATGATGGGTGCGGGGACAGTTGTGCTGCCTGCCGGCACCTTCGGTGGTACGGAGTATGTTCCACTGGCGGGTAGACAGATGAGAACGTGATCTTAGTAGCGGATCGCGCAGAAGCAAATACAGTAGAGCATACCAAAGGATCGTACATATCCTCCTCCACCCCGCGCGAGCGAGCTATAGCCTATGTCCTGTAACATCGCTAGCCTGAGATCACGAGCACGTACAGACTTGACGACCCGCGCCATATCGTCAACGAACTGCAACGTCGATTGAGCGACCGTGCCCGTGAGTCGCTGGTTCGACGCAGTGGGAATTGTACGTTACACGGTCGAGTCCAAGCTCGTCTCGGGACGAGGGGGTCACTGAAGTTTTGCAGAGAACCACTCTGCGGCTTGTTCGGAGGAATAAACCGGGAAGCTACGTTTGCAAGCGTAGCAAATGTATCACAAGTTCTCAGCTTGCCTCGACAATGCCCCGACTTGGCTCTGCAAACGAGGATTTCTGCAGAAGAAGTACGTGCAGTGGAGGCGCTGAGCAAGGCATTATATATGTAAAAATGTTTCATGGTCTATTGGCGTGAGATCTGAGGCGGGAATGGTGCAGCCGGCTCAAGGTCTTTACTGGGATATTGTTCCTATAATCCTCATAATCTCACACTTGCCCATCTCAAAGATTCTCAGCGACGCGCAGTAGAAGAATGTGTATACAATGCTTGCGCCAATAGTCAGTTTCAGGTGTCCGACGTGTTCGCACACGTGACAGACTACGGCAGCGCGCAGGACGCCATGGGCCTCTCTCATTGCTCCGTCAGGCCTCAGCCGCAGGGCGACTAGGATCCGTCGCTTCTGCAGCTGACACTGACAGGAATGAACACAAGTCGCCTCTCTGACGCTCCACGAGTCGGAGACTATTGGTTTTGTGCGTTGCCACACCCCCTCGGATGGGTGTACGCAGCACCCCCCATCGCCGTGAGACGTGCGGATGGACCATGCACACTCGGGCGCGCGGGTTCCTCGACGCAGCACGCTCATCCGTGTCGGGGCACGAGTGGACAGCCGTGACTGAAGACGAGCCCCCCCGCACGAAACGGACCCATAGCCACACGTCGTCCGCGCATGCGCCACGGCCGGGATCGCAATCGGGCAGCTAGCCACCCGCGGGCGCGCGACGTCACCGGTCACCGGGTCACCCCCAAGGAGCGAGCTCTCCCTCTGCCAACATGCGATGATGCGCGGACGGCGCCAGCACGGGAAGCACGCCCCGTGGCTCACGCGGGCCCCAGCCCCTGCGCGACCACTGACCAGGCAGCGCCGCGACGGACAGAGCGGGGCCTGCGGGGCCGCGGGGCAGCGTGGGCGCGGGCGGTTCGGATCGAGACCGACGCGCGTCCCCACGACCCCGCGCCACCACGACGTCAGCGACGTGGGCTCCGAGACCGGACGGCGTGGCCGCCGATCGGTGCGGAGGGGGCGCTGGGCGGCGACGTCGCCTGTGGCTGCAGCCGTGGCCCTGGCGCGGGCGCTGCGTCGGACACGGCGACCACGGCGCACGTTGGCTGTGTCGTCAGACGGCCGGGTGGGCGTGACAGTGGCCAGAGGAGAGGAGCACGGGCTGGGGGAGACGCTTGAGGAGCGGGAGCGACCTAGGCGAGCCTGACTGGCAGGCTCGTGTTTCGGATAAGAACGCAGAGGAGCAGGCTGGGGCGGTAACGTTAGCGATCTGTCTAGGCTAGGTATATGGGGAAGTTGGTGTCCCTCGCGCAGGTCTGAATGGGAGAAGCGCGGGGCAACGGGGAGCGGAAGCAGCCGGGGAGCACGACGATGGAAGGGTGCCGAAATAGAGGTGGACAGAATCTGCTGGCATGAGAAGACGGGGATAGTGGCGATTGAGTTGATGAATGGGCAGAGACGGACGGAAGGCGTGCGGACGGCAGTGGGTGAGGGATGGCGGATGCGGATATGGGAAAGAGGAAGAAGCCAGGGTGGGAGTGGGCTGGCGGCGCAAGAATCTCGGTGCGAGGGCGATTGAATGAATGCACGCACGCACGCAGCCGCAACGCGAGGGGACGCGATAAGATGCGTGCCAGGAACACGGCGCTGCCACGTGATGCTTATGTAATGACTCTGGGCCCGTGATGGAAGGCGATAAGCTCGGTGGGATCGCCCGATCAGGCAGGCGGGGGGATCTCGATGGGGCCCGGGGGGACGGCTCGTCGGGTCTGGCTGGTGGAGCGCCTGCACGGACACGGAGACGCCCCACCCGCACATCCAGAGATCCACCTCCCGTCTGCCCGCTCCGACACTTTGGTCAGTGGTCACGCCCTGCCCAGACCGCCATCATTTATAACCCCGCCTTTCTGCACTTGGATTTCGCACTTTGCATCGCATCCAGTCGCCTGCCCTGTGTATACTCTGCATCTGCTACACCTAAACCTATACTCACCTACCATGATCCGCTTCGACACACTCCCCCCCGAGGTCATGCAGGCCATGTGCACCCCCATGCACCTCATCCTCCCCGCGTCTCCCCAGACACACACCGGCGCCCTCTACCTCGGCTCCTTCTCCGCCATCCTCGACCCCGCCCTCCTCTCCCAGAACGCCGTCGGCGCCCTCGTCCAGGTCCTCGACGCACCCTGGCTCCCCTCCATGGACGCCCACGCAAAGCAGGGGCTCGCCCTCGAGTCCTACCGCCTCGACATCCTCGACAGCACCTCCGCCGACCTCAAGCCCCACCTCGAGGCCGCCGTCCGCTGGATCGACGACAGGCTCCACCGCGGCGTCAACGTGCTCGTGCACTGCCAGCAGGTGCGTACCCATACGCGCGGCCCCTCCGCCGCGCCGCGCCGCGCTGCTCCGCTCACCCTCCTTTCCGCACAGGGCGTGTCGCGCTCCGCGGCCATCGTGATCGCGTACCTCATCTTCACCCAGAACATGTCATACGACTCCGCCTTTGACCTCGTCCGCCGCAAGCGTGCGTGCGTCAAGCCCAACTCGGGTTTCGTCAGGTACGCCGCCTTCCCCTCTCGCCACTTCCCTCTCCACCTCCATTCCCCCACCCTCTTCCGTTCCCCCAACCTTCTCTCTCCCCTTCCCCTATCCAATGCCATCATCGCGCCACCCCCCTTCCTTCTTCCGTGCCTTCCCCTCCCGCCCAACATCTGCTGACCTCCACCTCTCGCAGAGCCCTCCAAGAGTGGGAGAAACAGGTGATACGTCCCACCACCGACCGCCCGCCCATGCGCCGCGCGAGCACCACGCCGCGCTGACGCTCCCTTGCGCCGGCGGCGGAGGGAAGGAGGGGGGAGGGGGGAGGGGGGCTGGTGGGGTGGCGCGGCGCCGTGCGCTGTCGCCTCGTTCTGCATTCCTCGTGTCTTTTTTTCGCTGTTTTTTTTTTCTTCTTTCCTGCGTCTCGTCTCGTCCCTTCTCCATCTCACAAAAACACTGCTCGCATACCGCTCCGCATCCCCCCGCATCATGTCGCGCACTTTTTGGGTTCTGCCAGGACACACGTACCATACAGTCTGCACGGGTAATCGCCGTCTCGCTTCTCGCTCCGTTCCGGGCTCGCTTGCACCTTGCACTTGCATCTGCGCATATCCCCTTCCCCTTCCCCTTCCACCCCACCCCATCCATATCCATATCCATGCTCATGCTCGAACATACCTCCCTATATCCATAGCCATCCACATCCCATCCCATGTCCCCTACCCCATATCCCTATCTCCTATCCCCTACCCCATATCTCCTATCCCCTACCCCATATCCCATAACACATATCCGCATCCAGCGCCTGTCCACCCATGCCGCATAACCCAGCACGCAGCCCATGTCCCCCCCCCGTCTCGTCTCGTACAGCACGTACATTGACCGCACCGCGAACTGTCTGGCCCGCTGTACCCCCTACCCCCTACCCCCTACCCCCATGTATTCTACGCACCAGTCAATGCAGCATTTGTGTTTTTGTTTTATCCTCGCTTTTTCGCACGCGTTGCGTGTTGCGTCTGCTTGCGTGGCTGCGTGTTGCGTGGCTGCGAGTTCGCTCGAGGGGGTCGAGCACCGGGTGCTGTGTCGTTGTAAGTGTGAAGAGGGTGTGAGCGACGCATCGACGAGGTCTGAGGCCTGCTTGGGGAGCAGCTCTTCTCGCGCGCTACGTTGGCTTCGCGCCAGGCATGTGATCCCGGTGCCCAAGTACCTTAAATACTTACCGTCATTGGTCACGCACAGTGCGCACACCGCGTCGGGTGGTGTACGATGTGCGGTGTGCGGTGTGCGGCGTGCGGTGTGCGGCGTGCGGCGTGCGGCGTGCGGTGTGCGGTGTGCTGTGTGCGGTGTGCGGTGTGTGGTGTGCACCCCTGTCCGCCAGCACAGACACCGGCCAGGCCCGATTGCGACGGCGACACCGACTACCCGTGCGCTGGCAGAGGAGTCAGGACGTCCCGCTGCGGCTCACACCCTCCATATCACCGCCCGGCGCCGCCTCTGGAGACACGCAGAGTTCAGATGTCCAAGCCCGGCCGTCGCATCCTCGCATCCTCGCATCCTCACATTGTCGTATCGTTATATCCTCGCATCGTTGTATCGTTGCAAGTGGATGTGCATGTACGTGTACATCACGTGCAGAACCGACGAATTGACTATATCTGGAAGGCAGATCGCCAAAACATCATCGTGCATAAGAAGCGTGTCTGCGGGCCTGACTTGGCTTGGGTCTCGCTCGCTTGAATGCAAAGCGGGGCGCTCCTTAGTTCCGCTTGCGCTCCACTTGGTTCAAAGTGAAACTCGATTCAAAGTGAAACTTGGTTCAAAGTGAAGTTGGCCGGGCACAGGGGGTACCGGGGGCCCACCAGTGAACACGGGTCAGACCGCCCCCTCCCACTGCTAAAAATGCCTCAAGGTCGGTGAAATACCACACATTTTGGAGCTATCTCTAAACGAGATGCGCTGCTTTGGATTATATGCTTAATTTCCACTCGACATAATAGAGCGTATTCGCAGCCACGTTCGAATTGGGCCCCACACCAATCAGAGACCATTATTTGTGTTTTTGTTTTTTTTTGTTTTTTTTTTTGCTCGAGGTCAAATCGGGTGCGAATACGCTCTAATGCGCTGGACCCAGTTAACAGTCAGACCGACTCAGACAGATGAGAGGGGCATGCTCCGCTACCGTTGAGAACCGGAGAATATCTGTAGTTCAAAGCGATGCTCCACTTAATCCCAAGTTGCCCCACCCATAATTAGTTTCCACCGAGACCCAGGTCCACGCAGATCCACTCCATCACGCAAAGTGAGATTTTGTGCACGAGTGCCTGAGCGCGCGGCCCCGGCGCACGGCGCGTCCGCGTTATCGATCAGGGGTGCAGACGGGGCCTTCCAAGTTCTCGGCTTGTGGGTGCGGGAAGACGGGGGGGTACAAAGCCAGCGCGGCTCACCGAGCAGCAGCTGCGAGTCCCAGAGTCTCGACTCGCGACTCGCGACTCGCAGTGGTGCAGTGGGGTGGGAGCGTGCGTCCCCGTTCTGACCCATGATCCAGACGAGGGACCGCCGTGCGCGTCTGAATTGTCCGAGGAAGGAGCTGAGCAGACCTGGGCCGAGGTGGGGTGGACGGAATTGAATGGGCGGAGAAGAAGCGAAGTGCAATCGAGGAGGGCGAAGAGGACGGCGTGCCCGCGCGATCTCGATGCGCGCAGAGACGAAAGGGACGCGTTGTTATTATTGGGGGTGCAGGCCCAGACGCGCGTGCCTTCTGTCCGTCCGTGTTCGCCTTCCCTCGCCGAAGCCGCCATTTGCACTTCGCGTCGACCTTCGCCCTCGATCGCGGCATCCTTCTTTTTTCACGCGCATCAGACACATACAGTAGTAGTACGTTGCGCGCACCCTTTCGAAGGCCGTCGAACCCCGGCGAACCCGCGGGAGATAGACTATGGGAACGCGCGGACGCGTAAGGGTTCGTCCGATCTGCAAGTGCAGATGCGTGTCCCTGAGTCGTCGACGCGCAGGGGAACTGGCCAATCGGGTGGGGGCCTGGGCCGGCGAGACAAACTCTAATCGGCGCAATCGTCCCTTCCGCATTGGGGCAGAGGCCTGGCGTGCACGGTGCGCTGAGCAGAGTTGAGCTGCCTTGTTCGCTTCCGCGTCCGATCAGGGCCGGTCGAGATCGAGATCGGGGGCCTCACCTCGCAGAGTGTCTCTCGGGAGAAGCATGAGACCCTGGACACGCTATGTATCGGGGTCGTGAATGAGCCTGAGCCTGAATCCGTACGCTGATCGATTGCTTCCGTGCCCTCCAGTTTCAGAGTCTCAGAGACTTGACGCGATTATGCACATGCGGCCTCAGCAAAAGGCGTTGAGCCGTTTTCTGCAATTGCTCGACCACGGACAAACGCCACCACGTGCCTGTGCACTTCCAGCTGCGGGTTCGGACTGCCACAGACCAGTGCGCGTCTTCCGCAGTGGTGCATCGGAGAACAAGCCTGAGGCATTATTAGCCTCAGCTTCGCTGCACGCGTGCACCCGGCCATTCTTCGCACGCTTACATGAGTAAGGGATCTAGGGGATCGTCCTTGGGCCCACAGCGTGCGTCCTGAGCACTGTACTTGGGAACACCAAGCATAGCATCGAGACTGGCACTCAGTGATGTCCCCGGATGCCTGATTGTGTACTCGTCGTGGGTCCCTGGGAGCATACCATGCACACGCGTCGACACCGCGAGGTTATACCTTATCACCGCATCTCCTTCCTCGGCCAAGCTCAGGCCGGAGGCTGCAAGGCAAGCCGATCGACGCTACCGCACTGCAGTCGGCGCGTGCAAACACCACGGCGCCTCGTGGACAGAAAGAACAGAACGTCTCGCAGCGTCCGTCCGAACCAGAAGCGAAGCAGAGGCAGAGAGCCGCGAGAACGCACGAGCCAAGTGCCAGCGTTCGGCACTCGGGAGCGGGCGATCGCGCAGATCGGGAAGCGCGCACCTTGTTCTGCCCTTGTCCCAGCCTCCAGCCTCCAGCTTCGGCTTCAGCCCCAGAGATCTGCCGCGGTAGTCCCGAGCACTTTATTCGGCGCGTGCGTGTTCATCTATTCATCTATTCATAGGGCACAATCTGTCCTGTCACCTCTTATTCAGGGAGCAGCTGGCCGGCGCATGGGGCTCTGCGGACCGGAGCCGGGGGAGGGGGGAGGGGGGGGAAACTAGTGGCAAGACAACGCGGGAGACACGATCGGAAACGAGGGTCTTTGAATAGACGACGTCGCGAAAAAGCAAATGAATGCGATACGGAGAACGACCCTAAAAACAGGCTGAGCGCGGGAAGCGGCACGCCGGAGTCTAGATGCGTTTTGAGCGCCAAAGGTTGAGGGTGTTCGGCGCTTATTACAGCACGAGTGTAGCCGTCCGGGAAAACGAGGCCAGGCCTCCAGATGTAGATGTGAATGCAGGGTGGAAGTCGACGGTGATATCGAAGACAACTGAGCAAACCCGCTTTTGCTTAGCAAGTACTCAATAAAAAAATGCCGTCAACCCTGGCACCGAACGGATCTCGACACAACTCCCTGAAAACCGGTGTCGGCCACCTGGCTGCCCATTCAATCTCTGAAAACGATGCATGGCGCCAGTGCCGTTCTAGCTGACAGGAATGGCACGGAGTGTACAAGGGAGAAAGAAAGAACCCATTCCGCGAAAATGAACCTTGGGTCAGCGACATCCGGGAGGTGCCTCCGATGTGTGTGTTGTGTGGTTCGCTCGCGTGGAGCACATGACAAGTACTGGTTGTCCAGAAGACCAGTGCGAATAGGCCGTGGTATGAGAAGACGCCGTCAACTAGGCAGCGAGACTAGCACGGCGATAACCAGAAACCACCAGGATTTCTGTAGGGAAAGCAAGACAACACGATTCGGATCACGGGCGAACCTGAGAACGCCAAGGCCAACGACTGAATTGCGCGTCGACATAGCGTCTGCTCACACATGCCGCAGGACCGCAAACCGACGTTCAATACTCCTACATTATTAGACGATCCCAGAGATCTCCTCGGTGATAATCTTGATCCGCTCAGGAAGATCCAGCGCAAGCCCAGTTCCAGTGGCAGCAATAGAGTTGTCATTCAAAAGTCTGCCAGCACCCGAGTCCGCTTCCGTGATGTGGCCCTTCGAATCCCGGTATCGATCTGGTGAAACACCGAGCGCAAACGCATGATCGGCTTCGCGTCTGCTGAGTAATCGCAAGACAGAGAAACCGAGGGGTGAGGTGCACTACGGAGATAAACGGCGTGCCAGAAGCGCGGACCAGCCCATTCACCAATTGACAGAGTAGATATGAACGAGAGCACCGTGAAAACCAGGGATTCTGCCGCGGGAAAGGGACGTATCATTGTCTGTGAGAACACCAGTTTGCTTCTCTTTAGCGCCTCGACGGAAGCCCGAATCCTTGCAGATGATGAATGTCAACGGTGAACCACAGGACGAGCGGTGGTAGCGTAGCCGATTGAGCATGCTATTGTCGGATGGTTTTGACTCGGGAAACGGCATATGATAGCGTGGAACCGGCAGGCGAGGAAATGAAGCTTGATTGTTTGATTCAGAACTACAAGCCGCCGGATGCTCGCCGCGGACACGTGTATGTCTGGCCCTTTCGCTGCAGGTGAGCTTGCGCAACCAGTCTTCAAATTAACGAGCGCTTTTGCGTCGGAGTGAAATTCTGGACGCACTGGACTGACTTCTAAAGACGTTAGAAACATCGGAGCAAACGTATGGGGGGGGGACTGGCTGAATGTGACTAGATGCTGTACATGAAAGCAGTCTGTAATTTAGATATGGTTGTCAGGCCATATCAGTTTCCAAAGAACTATCTCGACGTCAAGTGAGGGCCAGATGCTAAGCTCGTAAACATTGATTGTACGGGGGCAAGAAGAGAATTGACGAGCCATATTTCAATTCGACGGATAATGAGACGAGTAGGCGCCATACTAGTAGGAGCAAAGTGAACCCACGAGTTTGCGACCCAGGTTAGACTCATCGCAGATTCAAATGTTTTCCAATGACATCGCCCCGATATCGACACACTGAAGAGCGGGCACCGTACCTGTGGTACCTGTATCTCTGAAACAGCCAGTTCATCCGTCATAGCGACGAGGTGCATGTCACATTCACAGAGCAACTTCATACTTTGGGATGCGCATGAGCCATTGGCTAATGTCATGGTGAGGCCCATTGCGGAGCATGCGTGGGTTTTCTACAGTCTCTCCATGCACGCCACAGTGGACGGAATCAGAGCAAATAAGACTCCAATAGTGAGAACCAGGGAGACAAACTTGAAAATCAGAGACAGCAAGACATATCCGATGTCGACGGGAGTCGGTCAGGTTTATTCGTCAGAAAGTTCATGATAGCCGACAGAAGGCATTTTCCCCCAATCAGTAGTTGGATCCGTATTAGTCCAACCAGTTTGCAGCAGACTGACTAGGAATGTTGTTGGAGTATTTTGAAGCGCTTTCGGAATGTCAGCCCGGGAACTTGATCGCAGACTCGAAGAGTCAGGGAACTCTATTGCGTAAACATGTAGGTCAAAACAGGTGCAAATAATATACCCGGAGGATCCCGAGCCGTCTCCGGCGACAGCGAGCGACCAATCGTCAGAGACCGTTTGCTCATCGACCACGACGATGTTCAGACCATCGTCGTCGCCCTCTCGTGCGTTCCCCTTCTTTAGTCCATTCAGGCTCCGATAATTGACGGTGGATGGTCCGCTTTTCTACGCTTGCAGAGATATCGCGGCCATTCAGGGCCAAGCTTCGTCGCACTTTCGCGACGGTGCAGGATCCACCTGTCCGTCGCTACGGTGGGCTGAAAGACCAGGATCGCATTTTCACCAACGCATACTGCAGGCATGATCACGGCCTCAAAGGTGCCATGGTGAGCAAGCCTTCTTGGACCATGACGTGCGCAGAAGCCGTCTAACGTTACACACCCATAGTCTAGGGGTGACTGGCACAAGACGAAGGATATCATACTTAAAGGTGATTCTTGGATCATTCAGACCATCAAGGATTCCGGGCTCCGTGGGCGTGGTGGTGCCGGCTTCCCGAGTGGTTTGAAGTGGAGTTTCATGAACAAGCCAGGATGGGAGAAGGATCCCAGGTAAGTTGCACGTCAAATCAGTTATACTTCTGTTCTGTGCTCTCTCGCGGACGCGGTGATTCAACGGCGGCTTTTCGCAAAACTCAACATAAAGAGGACTGTTGGTTTGGTTCTCCGTTGTTAGATTAATTCGGTTCAGTAGAACTTATTCGCAGCCAAGTTCAGACTGGGCCCCACGTCAGTCAAAGACAGTTCTTTTCCGTTTTCCTCGTATTTGTTCGAGTTCAAATTGGGTGTCAATACGCTCCATTCAGAGTTATAAACTCTTACTCTCCTTTTATTCCACTTGATCCCAATGATACACCCTGCGTCATCGCGCCAGGGCATTGTTATGACTCAATTTTCTTCTGAAATTACTTGACACAAGTTCTCAGAGTAGCTAACGATTTGTCATAGACCCCGCTACTTGGTCGTGAACGCCGATGAGGGAGAGCCGGGCACGTGCAAAGACCGCGAGATCTTGCGTGGTGACCCGCACAAGTTGATTGAGGGTTGCTTGGTCGCAGGGCGCGCGATGAATGCGACTGCTGCATACATTTATATTCGCGGCGAGTTTTTCCAGGAGGCTTCCCACGTACAGCAAGCCATCACGGAGGCGTACAAGGCGGGTCTACTCGGAAAGAATGCGTGCGGGAGCGGGTACGCGTTCGACGTGTACTTGCACCGCGGTGCAGGCGCGTACATTTGCGGAGAGGAGACTGCTCTGATCGAGAGTCTCGAGGGAAAGCAAGGCAAGCCGCGCCTGAAGCCCCCGTTCCCCGCCGATGTTGGTCTCTTTGGCTGCCCCACTACAGTCGCAAACGTCGAGACCGTCTCCGTTGCTCCCACAATCTGCCGCCGCGGTGCGGCATGGTTCGCTGGATTTGGCAGGGAACGCAATCAGGGCACCAAGCTGTACTGCATCAGCGGACACGTGAATAATCCGTGTGTCGTAGAAGAAGAGATGAGTATACCCTTGAAGGATCTGATCGAGAAGCACTGTGGTGGCGTTAGGGGTGGTTGGGATAATCTGCTCGGTATTGTTCCTGGCGGAAGCTCCGTCCCAGTCTTGCCGCCTAGCAAGTGCGCAGAGGTCCTGTGAGTTGTGGTCATGTCTCTTCTGTATCCGGGAGACCGAATCTTTAGCAGGATGGACTACGATTCCCTTAAGGATGCGCAGTCCGGTCTCGGCACGGGTGCCGTTATCGTCATGGACAAGAGCACTGACATTGTCAAGGCCATCGCCCGCTTTGCCGACGTACGTTCCTTCCTATCCATCGTGTGTAACCAATTTTACGACATTTTCGCTAGTTCTACAAGCACGAGTCGTGTGGACAGTGTACGCCCTGTCGTGAAGGCACGACATGGATGATGAACATGATGGACCGGTTTGTCGAGGGTCGCGGCCACCTGCGCGAGATCGACATGCTTCTCGAACTCACGTGCGTCATCTGCCATTCTAAGTGATTCGTAGTTGCCAAGTATCCCCTCTCCTCATTTCCAGGAAACAAATCGAAGGCCGTACAATTTGTGCGCTTGGCGATGCGGCGGCTTGGCCCATCCAAGGTCTCATGCGCCATTTCCGCCCCGAGGTCGAGGCGCGCATCACAAAGTTCCGCGCTGAAAATGGACCCGTCCTCTTCGGCGGGCGGTTGAAGAGCCAGACGGATTCTACCCTCGCGATTCCCGACAATATGGGCGCCAATCTGCCCGAAGTGGGCGCCCCGGAGGTGCGGTGAGTTCAGACAAGGTTGTGAAGGTGGATGGAAGAGACCGAAAGGAGGGGCAAGTGTGGTTGTGCGTCCCTTCTGTATCAGGTATATGTCAATTTATCTTGTCCGGATTTCATTCGTGTTTGTTGTGAGTCGATCTCTGTGTGGAACTACCCTTTTTACCGTTAAGTGGTCGCAGCTGTCATGAGCAGTGAGCACTCGTGGTATTTGAGAGCGTGGTTCTTTGTCTGTGCGAAGGCCGTGCGTCATGTAGACAGCACGTCTGTCCAAATAGGTCGGAGCAGAGGCATTAGGCGACACGATGATCATCGATTGGCAACATCTCTATATTGGCTTGGATATGATTCTGATAACCTCAGGAAGGATTGAGAAGGTTGAATGATGTCTACGTCCAGTAGCTTCACCAGATATTGTGTTCGTAAGGTAATGATCGTTGTTGGACTGGATACACTGACATTCATCGATGACAAGCCCTCATTTCGTCATGAATTTGCCTGTTAAGTTGCCAACGAAACTTCTCCTGGTGCTCAAAAGGGAGTTAGCTCGGGTCTGTAAGTGCATACGTATCGGCTAATCAGCTTGCAATTCTTCAGGTCAGCTCAGTATTTCATCGGCCAGGTGCAAGGACTTCTGGGAGTTTACGTATAACCCTTGGGGTGTGCGGAGCCGTACACGTTGCTCATAGGCGCTGTAAAAACAAGTTCCGATTGCAAACCATTTCACTCTTTCCACAATTTTACAGAGATTTACCATGAGGCAGGACAAGAAACCCAGCATAAGCGACTCTGTTCAGTCTGCACTCGCCGATTCTCTTGTTCATGGCGACTTCACTGATGTTAAATTCTTCCTCTTCACTCGGCGATTTCGCTCTGGACAAGTAGGAAAACCGCTCCCATTGTACGCGAACAGCGCTGTCCTGAATGCTGCATCGCCATATTTCAGTGGTTGTAGGCTATAATGATAGAAAAGTTGGTGCTCGGTATTTATTCTCATCCTTGTCTTGCAGTGCTCTCAGGCGGGTTTAGAGAGAGTCGTGGAACAAAGCGCGACGATGAATTTCCCGCGAACCAGTCCCCCATCTCGGACACGTATGGCTACGATTCCGACAGTGATCTTGGCGATGACGATGACGATAAGCTGGACATCTCGCATGATGCACGACAGGAGCTTCCGAACAAGGTATGTTATCTCATTCTGAACATGTATGGACCACATGTGGTCTTGTCAGGGGATTACCCACGCCGGCAGCCGCATCATATGAAATGAATGGCCATAACATGATCTTGTAGAAATGCCCTGTGAATGAATCGGACCAAACATCAGTACCTTCGACCTCCGAAACAGTGCAAGAACCTGATGGTAATTCGATCTGCACAATAGTCATAAGAGACACAGCATTCATGACGTCAGTTCATGCAGCTTCCGGATATCCGCATGCATTGATCAATATACTCCTCCACAGTTGGCAATCGCTTGTATTTTACCTATACACAGGACAACTAAACTTCGCACCACTAAAGTCGCAGGGAGCGCGTTTTCTGGCTACAGAAACCGAACTACCTCTGTGTTCTCCCAAGTCCATGTATCGCTTGGCAGATAAGGTAGGTCTCCATCGGGTGTTTAAAGGTACATCTAAGCCGATTATGATTCAGCTTGGACTCGATGAATTGAAAGAGCATGCATTGGAAGACATTCGGTCGAAATTGTCTACAGATAATGTTTTGGATGAGTTATTTAGTCAATTCACGTCTAGGTATGCTTTCATGAGGGTTTAACGATTTCAGTGGGTTGATGCCATCTCAATTTCTTCCAAGGTATCCTGATGTTATGGAAGTGGAGACAGCCTTTCTTCGCAAAATACGCGTTAGTTCCGACGTAATGCCGCTATTACAACAAAAATGCGAAGCCATCGCTGGAGGCTATCTACCGCACGCTGCCGGCGCCCTCATGTCTGTTTTCGAAATTCGGCTCGCAGATGAACAGAGTACACTTACAAAGGAACCAACCTCACCCTCTGATATTAGTCTTGGCGTTCCAGTTGTCGAGCCTGCTTCGCCTTTTCGGATTTCTAGAAGAGGTCGTGGTTCTAGGCACACAGTACGTGGAGGGTACTCATGAAGACTGCCGACGAATGCCAGACCCTCACCAGTATGATCATATCACTCAAGATATTCAGAAATAGATAACTTCAGAGAAAGCTACAGGAGGCTTTGAGAGCGATCAATGTAATTGTATGACAATTCCCAGGAGACACTCGTTAGTCGAACGCATAACCACCGCAGATATTGATCTAATACAACATCGATACAAGCTATAAGCTCACAATATCTAAGAATCAATAAGGGTGGATCGTACACACCGATTGACCTGTTGGCAATGTCAGGCATGCATCGGCAAGGCAGATAGTAGCAGCAAGGAGAGAAGCATACCAGTAATAAATGCAGCATCCTTTGATACTAGGAAAGATACAGTCCCAACGACATCTCTCGGCTCACCATTGCGGCCAAGGAACGTTGTACCTATCAACTTGATAAGTCGCATTGTTCGTCAGTCTAATTCACTGCTCTTAGGTTATCACTAGCAAAAGCGCACAGATTTCATCCAGGAGCCTGTCAGTGATCCGTTCCTTTGTGTCGTTGCCTCATCCATTCCTCTTACTGCAGTGCAACAATCCGAAGATATATGAATGATGGATCAGTGAGAAGTTCTTGTAATATCTCACTACGCACGCATCACTGTCTCGATGGCCCCAGGGGAGTAGGCGTTGACGGTTATGCCAAATTTGCCATATTCCATTGCTGTATATGTAACCGCACAAATTAGCAGAACAACGGGGTATTGGTATTGTCTCACCTGCACTTTGTGTTAACCCTCGAATGGCGAACTTTGTGGAAGAATAGACTGCATTCTCTGCCAACCCTACAAAGCATGGTGAGAATTTTTATGCCATCGGACGTTCAGCAAAGGCTCGACCTTTTTTGCCAGCCACTGAGCAAGCACCCAAGATACGACCACCTCTGCCTTGTTTTATCATTTGTACCGCGGCGTACTTGTAGCAAAGGAAGGTTCCTCGCTGGTTGACATTGACTAGGCGATCAAAGTCTTCTACCGTTGCTGATTTATTCACGTTCAATCATTGGAAGGAGAACCATGCTCAAGCAAAAACTTGAAAAGTTACTTTCATGAAAAGGTCTGCTCAGTCCAACTCCGGCGTTGGCAACCATCTGGCAGAAATTTCGGTCAGTAGTTTTTTTGAATTTCCGGTCCTCTTAGACAGAGTTCAGTACTCACAACATCCAACCCGCCCCATTCCTTTACCACAGCACCAACCAATTCCTTCACATCTTCCTCCAGAGACACATCACCTAATATTTGCAGGGTCCGTCTGTCTGTGCGTTGTTTGATCTCTTCAGCTACCGCCAACAAGCTTGCTTCGGTGGAGGGAAGGTCGAATAAAGCAATATTGAAACCATCCTCTGCTAGTCGTATAGCAATAGCACGCCCAATGCCGTTGGCTGAACCGGTGACAATCGCAGTGCCTTTAAGCTCAGTTGCCATCCTGTGGGAGATTCTAGCAGACAAAACGTAACAGCCCTGTTATATTGGCGGATAGGATGGTTATTATATACTTACCCAGAACCTTCTTGGCTTCGGTACTAGAACCCTCAGTTTCAAACTCACCATATCATATATAACTTTACTTCCTGTCTCTGAGGTGTCTGTTCGGCGAATTCTCTACTCCGAGCTTGCCCTGCAATCATATCCGAAACAAGGGCATACCTATGCGATTCAGGAGCATGTACAAGCCACATAAAGTCAAATTTGCTCTGACAAGGAAGCCATTTCTTGATTTTGGACACGATCACGGCGTTCCGACCCGTCCACCAGTCACGGGTACATGTATTTGACGAATCCTCTTCAATCTGAATTGCACATTGTATCGCGTTCCCATGTTTGCCACAAGTTCAATATGACTTTGTTCGGGAGCACAACCTGGGCGTACTCTCAAAAGCAACTGATGAGTTCCAAGTGAGGGCCAGGCCAGGCATCAAAACCCTGTTCGACGTTTTGTTACAAATGCACATGGTGGTTGCTTCCATGCCGCTGTGCAATGGGATAATTAAGCTGTCAGCGGGTAGCCGTCATATGATTAGTGTCCACTCCACTTGTCAGTAATACATTGAGCGTGATGTGTACGAGACGCATCCCTACGTGCACACAAAAGTTCCACCCTTCTGAAGAAACGTCTCACTGGTTCACTTGCTGCTCCGTCTTACTGTGTTAAAGTGCGTGCCGACCACGGAGGATTGTTAGTGGCGATTGGTCCAACCCCTCCTTCGAGAACATCGTCTACCACGAGTTCTAGGGTGGGTGACACTGTAGTGTTCTCTAGGGCCCAAAGGGCTATAGCAACAGTACTGTTGAGGATTAACTACTGTTAAGTCCAGTTTATGTTATTGTGGTGGGACATCGACTTACTTCGTACCGTTGTAGTCAAGGATGCCTTGAGGGACAGGGAACTTCGATTGAGGCCCGATATTTGCAACCCGCTGAACCACAATATTAGCATCAATCTACTGTACGTGCTGCAGGCATACCTTGCCATAATTCCATCCATTGACGAACAGGAGCGCTCGATAAGGCTGATTGGTGGTATCAAATTGGAATGACATCAAAACATCCGTCTCTGTAGGTAAAGAGAGGTTGAAGGTAGTGACGAAAAACCCAACACCTGGACCACCAGAGGGCAAGCCTTCGGACAGTGCTCGTTCCGTCCAGTTTGAGGTGTCAAAGCCAGGTAAATGCCAGCCTTGACGTTCGCCGAAAAGACCGCCTTCATTGAGAATGCCACGGGTCTTGTCTGGATAGCTGTCTCACAGTACATTATATCAAGCCCTGACGAAACGACATAAATGCTTACGCCACGTAACCCCCAAGTTTACCTTGCACCCTCCACACAGAGAAGTTGCCAGTGTTCAGTTGGAAGCCAGGTATCCCGCGAGGAGATTTTTCTGGAAGATGGAGCTGACATATAAGACAGGTATGACTTGTGATGATTAACGATCTCACCGCTCGGATCTTCGTCGTTACCCATATTATCCTGAAATAACCGCTTAGAGGGTGACACAATGAACATATTCAAACATACCTGTATGACCGTGATCACATTATTCTCTCCGACCTTGACAGATCCCTCTGGAAAGGTGTACAGAACATCCGTCTGCTCAGCATACACGTCATACGTGGAATCAATGAATTGGTCGTTTATCCAGACGGAGGCGGCGAAAGCTAGTCAAAAACAGACCTTTAAAAATGGACACTTCAACTCCTGGACACGACACTCACCAGTTCCACCATTAATTGTTAGATTGACCGAGGTCTCAGAGCCAGTGGCATTGAAGTGCCCACGCCAGAGGACAATGTTTTCGCAGCTTCAAAATTGTGCTTAGTACAATTCATTGTAATCAACAACGGTTTACGCGTACAATCCGTAATCACAACCTGTAGAGACTTCGGTTGAGATATGTCTGACCATCAGACGACCACCGATACGCACCAAACAGTACTCTGCCATCGCCATACAGAGGGCCAGGAGTGATGTTAGTAGTTGTATGATTGGCGATAATCCATTGTTCATCCGAGAAATCCGACGTCACCTCTGGAAGACTATCCGCATACCTCCAACCACTAAGAGTTGGAGCAGTAATTGAAGCTAGGGTTGAGCTGATGGACAGACGGCCAGTCAGGAAGGTGTTGGGTGAGGACCCCTGCGAAGCTGATTCAGAAGTGGCATCGACAGACACAGGGGCGCCATTCCAGGACACGGAAGTGACCTCCGGGGGGGCCACAACAGTAAGCGTAACACTGCTATTCAGGTCCCCTTGCAGGGCCAGATGTCCTGACGAAATGCTAGCATTGCGAACCAGGTATGGGCCACCGACGAGAACAGTGTTATTCGACCCAAATTGCCAGTAATTTTGGAAGGTCGACGACGAGTCATTTGAGGGTATCACAGGTGCCCAGAAAGTTGCCGCAGTCACAGGGTCGCTAAACAAGATGAGCTGTGAGTCTGACTCCCAAACGGTCACTAGCCCGTTGATGCCTGGAAGGAACGTCACGATGGTGTAGCCTCCACTTGTTGAGAACGCCACGTCTGTATTCTGTGTTCGCACTCCGCTGCCTCTGAGAGCCAGTGTCATCTCGTGACTATTATCGGAATCCCCGAACAGGAAAAGGACATCTCGGTTACCGATTGTCCCAGCAAAGAATATGCTCGCGGTGGAATAAAGTACGCTTGAGCTCGCACCGAATGAGTAGTCCGTGACCAACACCAAGCTCTGGCGTCCATCCAGAGCGACGGCATCAAAAGTATGCGGGAGGGTGAGCGTGCCAGCAGACGTAGGCACCGTTAGCTGGAAAGTGATGTTCGCGCTGTAGCAGGGCATCTCATCAGTCTTGACTTCATATCTTACGAAAGGAACTCACAAAGAGCTCGAGTTGCTCTGCCGTACGATATAAAACCCTGTCCCGCTGTCTGAATTCCGCAACAACGTCACGTAAGCCTCGGACCCATTAACAGAGACACCCGGGATGCCGGTACTGGTATCACCGACCCAGTCCGTCTTTCGGAACTCAGGGGAGCTTCGCAAAAAGAGCCCTTGACGCTTCAGCTCGTCGAATTTTGGGCCCAATGCACGCGACTCTCGGATGGAGGAGCCATAGTCATAGCTGACAATGCATGCGACGTGCAACAACCCACTTTAGTGAATAGGCTGGAGGACGCAGAAAGTTGGCGAACCTAGTGTAAACTCCGGGCTCCGGCAATCCTCCCCAGCTTGTACCGCTTCAGAGACGTCATCAGCGGAACGATGGGAAAATAAGGTCAAACAGCACTAACCCGTATACCATGTAGTATGAAATGAGCTTGACATTGGATGCCCAGTTTTGTTTGTAGAAGACATCCATGAAGTCGGGGCCTGTGAGAATTTCGCACGCATCATAGCCAGGACCACCCCAAGGATCAAATGAGCCACCTGGAGTAAGCACGGCTAAGTTATTCACAACACACGGCGCACACGAAGAGGTCCATCATCAACGAATTGTGCTTGCCTTGGAATTCGGGCATATACCACGGTTCGCCAGGGTCCACCTCTTCGTGATACTGATGGTAGTTAGTGACAACGGGGCTCCAGACAGTCGGGTTTGAGCAGTCGAAGCCTTGCGGATACGAGTCCTGCGATACATCGTTCTCATCAGTACGTACATGCTAAGGTACGATGTGATGAGTAGGAACGAACCAGACCGTAGATGTCCACCGCCCCAGTGCCATTAATGAAGTTTCTTCCTTCCCCGGGGTCGTTGTATGTCCTATCAGGAGTCATGAGCAGAACATTCTCGTGAGTAGAGGATATAACTTGCAAAGGTATGATCACCCCTTCCTGGCGATATGCGGCCTCAAGTTCCGCGAAGTACTCCGCGCGCGGAGGCGGATTCTGGGAATACTCGTTGTCTGTGACATTTTCTCATAATGGCAGGTTTTTATTCATGTTAGATCCACCTACCAACTTGAACCACTGCCATACATTTCGTTCCATTTCAATATGTGGGGACTCCCAAAAGGTAAGCAGATGAACACGAACCAAGGATTGGGCCGCCATTAGAAACCTGATTTGGAACAACGAAGGAACTGATGTCCGCAATGTATGGCGTCCATGCCTCCCTGTAATCGGTTGCGTTCGTGCGTAGCTCACCAGCAACCAGGCTGGTTGCCCAATGTGCGATCCCACCGGCGGTTGTCTCTGCGTTGATCTACGTTCACATTAATTGTCTAGCATGAGCAATACATAGGGCCAGTGATTCTTACATATGGTCCTATAGATTATAGACACATGTAAGGTCTGAGATTGGGTGAAGAGATGATATGCATACCTGGGCGCAGCACGATAAATATACCCGCAAGCTTGGCTGCATCAAAGATAGGCTGGAGTGCACGCCATTCATTGAAATCAAGTACACCCGGGGCAGGATTTGTCAATGCCCCTGGCAATACACGTTCAGGGATGTCTCTCCAACTTATGCAAGGCTAAAAGACACTTACAGTGGATATAAACGCTACCATTTAGGAGAGCTTGTCAGCATGTTCGAAATGAGAAGTCATAGTTCAAGTACGTCGACGCCGGTCATTCGCATACAAGCACGAACTACAGGCATCAAATATACTGTGCAGGGCCTGCCTGCACTTCTGTATAGACGATGCGAATAAAACCGGCCATGCGTCAGGAGAGACGGATCCGCACACGCCACAATGAACACTGGTAACAGTGTATTGGATCGGCCATGAAGTCCTTCCAGGGCCTGTCATGTCATTGACTTGCACTCATGTTTGTTCAACACGACACTTATACGTACGTCCGCCGTCTAGAAGACTATAAGCACTAATTTGTACACTGACACACCTTGCTCCATTTAATCCAGCTGCTACCATCTTTTGGAATATGTCAAGCCAGAGGTCTGGTACAGGGAGACGGAAAGTATGAAATTCTCCCGCGCTGTGGAATTGCGCATGTCAAGCGGCCTCAGGCCGCATTTACAGCACTCGTAACGGTATGCTCACTGTAGGAACATGCGCTGATCGTTCAAGAAGATCGTGTAATTGTCCCATTGAACCACATCCGTCAGGTTGTCAGACTTGCGCGGAGGGTCCGATGCAATTGCGCGCTTTTCTTGTGTCGCATAGTCAAAAGACAGACTTGATGCACCAGTACGAAGGGTGATGGGCCAAGTAAGCAAGACAATGAAGAGAGATATGAAGGCTGGGAGAGCCCACGACGAGTAACGGTGCCAAAGCATGCCGAAACGTCGAGAAACGGGCGGGTGAAACACAGCGTTTTTATGCTGCTGGCTCATGTTGTTCTCGTATGATGAATGTTCATATTTAGAGATTCCGAGGCCGTTGAGAGCTTGCGGCCCGGCGTTGAGTGAGGATGGCCCATAGCGGTCCATGGCGGTCAAGACGCGAACCGTGTTCTATGTCATGTGACGATTCACCTGATGGTTGCCGCTCAGCTTTCCATGCAAGAACATGTGTTCAACGGTCCGCCTGCAAGGGAAGTGAGGGAGGGTCAACTTTCATGCTTTCGCTTCCCTCATTTATTTGACCCGCTGGCGGGGAAATTCCAGTATGGAAGAACTTCGTTCCATCTCAAGTGACACGGACGCCATGGAATAGGACGCAGAGGAGCTGAGCGAACAGTCTTGCGAGGAAGGATCCACTGCACCGGCACCGTATTGTATGGCTTCAGAAACATCATCATTGCCAGCTCGTCTCAGATGGACTCTAGAACACAGTCTATCACCGCACATCTCTTCTCGTGGAGTACCACTCTGACCGCCTCTTCCAACGCTCCTTGCAACGCAGCTGTGGATTCAACTCGCCGACCCCATGCTTCTCCTGCAGCTACCGCGATTTGTGAGTAGGCAGGCGTGCGTGGACCGAATCCGACTGTAAGCTGTCGTCCGGAGACTTTACTCCCGTGCCCCTGCGGGTGAACTGCCATCATGGATCTCCGAGGAGACTATGAAGTATCCTGTGAGTGACCATCCACCTTGGAAGAATCAATGGGAATCTCACCGCCCAACCTCCGTTGTTCAGTACTACGGTCAGGAACGGCTGCACATGCTAGTTAGCATGAGCATGATGTAAAAAGATGTTTCCCACCGTATTGTAGCGGCTCGCCATCCAGTAAGATGTACTGGGTGCGCCGAACAGGAAGTCTCCGTCGCCGACTACAGCCGCGATGAGCTCATAGCCCTTGTTCATTACTTTCCCTCCCATGTGAGCGCCTATTGCGGCACCCAGTGCCCAACCTAGGCTTGTTCCCCCAGACATCAGCATGCTGCCCGGGTTCTCCGGCTTCAAGTGGTTCCATATTAACGAAGCGTTGCTGATGCCCTCATTGAGCCATAGAACCTTCTGTCCTTGGCTCGGTGTCTGTGTCTGTACGGCCTTTCGCAGAGCAGCAAGGACGTAGGGAACACTAGGCGTCTTCCCGTCTGACGTGAAAGCGGCCTCGTCCGCATCGAGGCTGCTCATCCAAGTCGAATGCAGGGTCTCCAGCCGCCTGCCTCGTTCATCTATGATTGCACATGGAAGCATATTCTGCTTCTCTGCTCGTTGAACAGCCTCGATGAGCTGCTCCAAGGCGACCTCCGCATCCGCCTTGCAGAGCAGTTCGGCATCAACGTGCGACCAACCCAAAGTCTGCTTCAGCGGGTCGACGTCGATGACGAATACCCGGGCATCTTGTCGGGTCTTGCTGCCCATGACTTGTATCCACGGAATATCCGTGTCCAGGATGATCACCACGTCGGCCTCTGCGAGGAGAACATTCTTGCCGTCTGCGGAGGATCCGAGAAAGTATGGATGGCTATACGGGACACATACGGCAGAAGGGCATGACGTGAAAATGGCAATTGACAAGAGCTTAGAGAGCGAGGACAGGGGTGCGACGGTGCGTGGGTTTCGCCCTGAGTTAGCTGTGATGATAAGGGGGAATCTCGCGTCGAGAAGTGCTGCTGCTATGATGTCCACAGCTATTATTCAAAAAAATAACATGAACGAGGCTTTATCAGAAGGCGCCCAAATTGTGCAGTCCACTGGAGCATACCATCCGGCGACAGTCCCCCGGGTTTCAGAGAAGGCCATTTGGCAGTGTCTACCTTCGTGTCCATGATGGATGAGTCAATCTCTTCCTCGAGCACTTCGCGACGTGCCCACAAATACACTGGTCCCTTCGGATCGCTCGTTGCACTGTGGAGTCGCATGATTGATTCTTTGGTATATTAGGAGGAGACGACACAGCGTACAATTGACAAGCGCGCATGATGGTCTTGGCAACATTCTTTCCGCTTTGTATCTGGGCTGTATACCGCATATACTGTCGGACAATAGCTGCTTGGTCGGGAATATCTGATAGCAAGGTCAGCGACACCAGTCATGTTCTGAAATCGTCAACTCGCTGTCTGCATCATTTCTCTGGCTTGGAAGGGAGGCGGAAGAACTTAACACCGACCTTGCAGCCACAGCGGCCATTCATTCCTCGACCCTTTCAGCTCTCCCTCGGCAGTGAAAGGAGAGGCACCTGCGAATATCAAGACAGGTGTTTGGCCCCGATCGACATTGTGCACTGCACTAGCCAAGGCCTAGCAATGATGCCCGATAAGAAATATGAATCGTCAAGACTGGGACTTGGCAATAAAACGGATTGGTCTGGCTGCTACAAAACGACCATGATACAATCACATTCAAGACCCGGTCAGGTTGGATCCTCAGGGTCTGGATCATACCAAAAATCTCGGACAGGAAGAACTTCTGGAGGTTGTTCAACTGTGGAACAACATGTGTATCAAGTCTATCCACACACTGACTCAAGAGTGCAAGCACATGCGCGACCTCTTCATCCGCCTCCTACAATACACCTGACAATTGATGTCTCGTACCTGTGTTCCGACATCGACATGGACTATCACAACTGCTGGCTTGCCCGTGACCTGTGCATAACCTTGTGCTGCACAGAGAGCGACCATTTCATTTGGACAAGTCACAATTTCGAGCAGAGCTTTCCCTGCATTTTCCACGCGTTGTCTTTCCAAATCTTCCAGGAGCGCTGGGTGATCACTTCCCCAATTTACGAAGGCATGCGTTATACCTGCGTCCGCTAGTGTGTTGAAGAACACTGAAGCTGTCGTATACATGCAATCGAGGCCCTAGATCCTTGTTGACCTTTTGTTTGCGTTCGCAGCGCCGGCTCGAAGGATGCGGGCAGAATGTATGGGGCATTAGCCTCTGATGTAGCGCTTTATAATAAAGTCTAGCGCGTCACGATAGCAGTTATCGTTCCCGGTTCTCGCGCAGGCATCACGAATACCACTAGGTCCGCTCGGCAGCATGGGATTTTATCATAGAAGATTGGTCTTCGGCAGAAATCAGAGGTCATCAGACTTCATGCCTGAAGAACAGTAATAGCGTACTCAGTCTGAAGGCTCTTCCCGCCGCAATTTGCCGAGACGCATCCTCCGTCAGTGCAGTGTTTCTCGCTACGAGACAGGACAGGATGCATGTCCTCCAATGGATACCTGTTGGTATACATGTATGCATCACCTCTACTTCGTATACAAGTTACAATACTTTCAGCATCAACGGTTCTGCTAGTCCCGAGCCTACATCTAGGCGCGGTGCAATACACGTGTTCTACTCCAATAACGACCTTCATCCGCTATCACAAATCATCTTTCAAGGTATATCATTGATTGAAACTGCTATAGCATAACCTTTGACTTGCCCAGCAAACTTGAAATATCGGATGCTTCTGATGGCACCGGAACCGCTGCCGGATAACATGTCAAGCTGTCTTTGAACAGGCTTTCCGAATCATCTGTGACTACTGTTGCTTCAGTTGCGGGTGGCATTTCCACTATCTGCTGCGAGATAAGATGGACGGATATCTTCTTGCGTGATGCCGAACCGCTAGAAGGAGAGACCAATCTGTCAAATATATCCACCACTTCTTTGAGTTTGAGTGCTCGAATCCCAATTGCATCCGTCTCGTCTGCGCGCGTACGCATCAATGAACTAGGAATCACGAGGCGAGTCGACACCGAAACTGTGCACGTACGTTGGAGAAAATCATAATACCCTGAACTGATATGAGCCCAGAAGCGGGCGGTCTCCTCTCGAAGATTCTTTACTCCCTCCAGCTTTTTTGTGACGAGGCCCTCTTTCTTCGCCTCGAAGTCCTCCGTAGACATGTTCACAAGTACCATCTGAAATTGCTCCAGAAATGCATCCACACGTTTTTCAACATCCCATGGTGCGCGCTCGCTCTGAACTTTGATCCCAAGTCCCATTGAACTCGCGACAGTCCACATCGAACTGGCCACAACGTACCTAAAGCACAGCCAGACATTCATTGACTATTTAGGGCATACGAACAAACCCAAGACACACCCTAATTGTTCCTTTGTTCTTAATTGAGTGAAACATGGTTCCTTGATCGCGTGAGCGATAAAAGCAAGGGCCGATCGCAGGGAGTTGTCCGTGATTTCTCCAAACTGGCAGTAGTATGTCAGACTACTGTTTGTCTCTTTGGGGTTGGCATGAATCTTCCGTGCGACAAAGTTTGCACCTGTCAAATATGCCAAATATCATGCAGTATTTACTAGACGGGACAGAAACGAGACTGACCATGCAGGACAATAAGTGAGCGATCTCGCGCGTGTTCACCGCATGGGAGTGCACGTGAATCGAAAGTAGTCTCTACACTTGCAGCGAGCGCAATAGCATCCTAGAGATTCCGACAGTCTCTCAATTTGGCCATTGATTCCTTAACTAGTCAACCATTGCCTACGTTCTTATCGATATTACCATTCACTAATACTTCGATGTGAACCTTAGCTAGCAATGCATTCTTGTGCCGTTCAATATCGTCTTCGCTGATCGCTGTAAAATGACATGGTCAAGTAAATATCAGACGTCCACTCGTGAAGACGCACATGATATCTCAGCGAGCTTATCCGCTGGTGTCCAAATCATAGGCATTAAAAGCCATGAGGCGAACACTTCCGACAGGTTCGATGGTTGATCAAAGTAGTGATTCTCATAACCCAATCTCACCTGCGACACAGCAGAACGCAACGAATCAGTGCATTTCGCATCACTCAGACATATACATAAAACTACCTGCTCCGCAATTACTTTCAGCCTCCCTGGATCGACCACCAGATCTCTCAACTTAGTGAGTGCTGTCTGTAGGAGGAGAGGTAATTTATCATTGTACCCGCTCACAGAGATAAGAAGACCGTGAGTGTGATTTGTCACCGAGCATGCTAATCCAGCGAGTGCAGCGTCGTACGTCATTTCGGAGAGAGCATCTTCGGTGAGGTCAGCGAGGAGGCTGGCAAATCAGTGCGAATTCGAATCAACAGGTTTCTGTGAACGAGTGACCATCTCACCGGGTCATAGTTGCCTGACGAGGAGTTCCATAAGCCAAGGAACTAGACAGTGTAAAAATTAATAACGCATGTTTTTAAGTCATGATGATAGGCAGATTCGAATACCTCCTGATATCAACTATTACGTGGGCTTTTGGTACCCAGAACTGATCGTCCTTCTTGTACCACAGCGTCAACATCGAGGTACGACGAACACAAGCAGGAAATTTTTCAGGCTGCAACGTAGTAGCACAAAACGAATGATAAGAGTTATCCTTATCAGACGCGTCTGGGCACACTTAAACACGACTAGATGTACCACTGATTTGTCCTGCTTCTCGACAGTGAGATTTGTCGGAATGAATGGGTTGGGACCTGGAAGGCACAGATTCATGTTCTCGTTGGATGTTTGTCCCTGTGAAATTGATCAGAATAATGATTCATGCACCGACGAAGCTAAACAAACATCTCCAGGCAATGACATGTCAAGTCTTTGGACACAATACTGTGCACCATACCACCTCTCTGTATCCCATTGAACATCTTTCCCGATGACATTTATATCATGATCTCGTGCTTCGAGCGTCATACGGCCTCTCTCCGGAACAAGCACTTTCAAGGTCTCATGTACAAGGTCTTCATCCCATTCAGAGATTAGCGATGCACCACTTAGCACCTGTTCGGGAGGATACTGTTCCGAGAGTCTAAATGAGAGCAAATTGGCATAGGTATGCGGTTGCGTCTTCTCCAGAAAGCGGAATTTGATAGCAGACATTGTTCTTATTTCTTTGAAGTGATACAGCGCCAAGCGGGAAGAGCGCAAAATGGAAAGATAATTGAATATAACAAGGAAAACATCTCGATAGTGAACTTTGTGTCCCCAGGAGAAATGATAAAGAAAGCGTTGACATGTAAGCGGCTTATAGCAGAGGAAGCAATGAGATAATTTACCGTATCCTTCTTTCGTCAATCTTCCATCCACCTTAAACATTTGAATGCTCCTGTTGCGGCTGTTCGGGCCAGCGCTTAAACTCACAAGCCAGCCCTTCTTCTTCAGGTATACATAGACACTGCCAGGCCCCTCGTGGCCCAAGAAATGAGCAATGATTTCTGCAGGTTTGGTTTTATAGAAGGGACGCTGATCGGGTAATAGGAACGTCAGAGAGAAGGCATGATAATCTTTCACGGTTTTGATGAAAATGATTGACTGGAACGAGAGCGGGTCAACTGTTGATTCTGGAACTTGTGGCATGTGTATAAAGTGAACGTACTCCCATTTCAGCTTGGCCCCATGCTGGTTCCATAATAATAGGTCGAGGGTCTAAGCCACGGTACATAATAGGCGAGAAAAGAGAAACAACGATCTTTGATAACTCATCTAGAGATTCTGTAGCGTTTTGAGGTTAGAAGAGCCTGAGAAAAAGTAAACACGACTGACATACCCCTTCCAATGACAGCTAGAGTCATACGTCCCGCGCAGTACTGCTGATTCCACCATTCGACAAGCCTCTTCCTTGTTTCACGATATACAGTGCTATCTTCGCCCTCCTCATCAACGAATAATTGACCTTCCTTCACTAACTTCCTTGCAGCGTCAGTGATACTTTCAAGGTTCCCTGTGCTAAATTGAGACCACGGGTGACCAGGTGCACTCAGTGTCTTGTTGATCTGTAAAATCCGTCGTGAATCATTCTGTGCATTACGCTTGTATTCGGAGTCCACAGCGCGGATTTCTCTTGCAGTGAGGGATTGTGTGAGTAAGGGGGAATGGAAGAACGCCGCTGTGCGAGCAAGACCACCAGACAAGAAGGTCGGTCCAATGGTGAACCAATAATTGGTATATGTGGGAGCTGTGCCGGCGTTACGAATACCACCATTCGCAGAGATAAACTAGTATCATGCAGTTGGCTTCGAATTCGTAGAGCCATAGGTATCGACATACCGACATAAAGTCCTCCTCCTGCGGGTATAGGATCGAACCCTAGATGAGCCGAAGGTAAACAAACACCGAAGATCATTATATCCATGAGTGAATGACCTTCGACAGCATGTGCTCGCAGAAGTGCGCCAATCCTTGGACATCATGCTCAATGAGCAAGCATATCAGTTACACAGTGCGAACTCAGAAGTCCTAAGATGGACGGGCTTACCGGGTCCTGCATAGAACCTACTGCGACCGTAACACAAGCCGCTGCTTTGTCTGCAGCGGAATCGTGTACCAGGATTGCTCGAAGACCATTCTCTAGTTGTATCAGCTTGTAGTCCCTATCATCAAGATCCGGTTTCTGAATTTGTCCCATAAAGACCGAATAGGCTGGCAAACTATCTTTCGCAGGTAGGTCTTGCCAGGGTGCCATTGTATGAGAAGAGTGGCCAAGTCGGCGAAGCAAACAATGGAGTGGAGGATAGGATAATCGAGCTGCGTGCGACAGCGCTTCAATAGTAGACAGTACGAGTCGATCAGAAGAATACTTATGTAGGCCAATAAGTCGTCAAGGCGCTCGCCGCTGTCAGAGTGGCTCCAGCGCTCTTAAAGAGCAATGTTCATTGAAGACTTCGGACAGGGTCATGTTATGGTGAACTAGCAGCAAGGATCGAATCTATATAGTGGCTACAAACATGTTAGTAGCGCAGCAGAACAAGTTGGATTTTTTGAATAATGCATCATATAGAAGTCACGGCAGGCTACGTATAGCACACACGTCTCGCCGCGGTTGCACTAAGTAGTGTTAACTGGAGCATGATCAGGCTACCAGAGCAATTCCCAGGATGTATAGGAATGAATTCGACAGTCATTAACTGAAACGAACAGTAGTGTTTACAACTTTGACGCTTTCTCCTTACCCAAGTATGCAATTTTGATTGCCCTGCCGCTGAGTCCTTTCGCTAACACAACTTGTCCATCCCCTGGAATTACGTCCAAAGCGTTGTCGCTCCACTTGACTTCCTCGCCTTCACCATCAACGCTCAATAGCAAGCCTTTCACGGGTCTCTCAACTTCGATACTGACTTCCTCGCCTTCCACATCGATCCGAAGGCCTGGATCTGGGATATCCACATGTCGAAATGGCTGAGGCCAGTCTGCATAACGCGCGAGCACTTCCCCAGATTGCAGATCGACAAGGCGGGCCGCCACCACCACCGAGTATGACCTTGTCATCTCAAGGTAATTAGGGTCACTAGCTTGTGTCAATGGTGGACAAGGGCAAGGTATAGACAATAGCTCTGTAGACTGATTAGGATGGAGAACGGCCTTGAGATGTCGATTGTATGTCCAATCGGAGATGAGGTCGACACAATGCAGTACAAGCCTGACTTCCTGAGCCTTAAGGGTACCATTGGTCGCCCAGACCTCAATGCGGGCATCGATGGATCGAAATGCCCCAAACTCGTAGAACTGAACAACACATCAAACAGCTCACGTTAGTCCCCCCATATTTGAAGTACGGTCCATTTCGCGTACCTGCTTCGGCCTGTCATTATCCCTGTTTTTGGTGACCTGCGAAGCCCGTGTCCGTATGGTCAAAATAACATTTGATACAACAGATACTTACAACTCGGTATACCCCAACGGTTAATGGTGCCAATTCACGAGCAATCGCGAAGTAAGCTGGTTTAGGTCGGAGCTATGAGGGCTACGTTGTAAAGGCCGGAATCGAGGGTTTCATAACATGCCCTTACGAAATAGTCCGCAATTGCCCAAGATGTCACCGGCCAACAGTCATTCAGTTGCCAGACAAGTGCACCACTGGTCTGCACACCGACGAGAAGATCAGAACGAAAGTGGCTTCATGTTGCGACATACATACATATTCCTTTCCTCTTCCCTTCCATTCCCGTCTCCACATCCTGAATGCTAGACTGATAGCCTCCGATTGCATGAGCTGAGTATTGTAAATATGCCTGCAAATGCGAAGTCATCGCGTCGACGGTGAGATATGACGGTACAGCCGACTTACGTCTCGAGATCACTAGTTAGTCGGAAATTCTCATTCATGATGACGGCGAAACGCCGCTCATGATTACCAGCCTTGTTGTGCTGGGCCATGAGCTTGGATTGTGCCCAGCGTTCATTCTTGTTGCCATCCAACCAGTAATCCACTGTACGGATATCTGGCATAGACGGAATTCCAAATTCGCTGTCCGTGAGTACCAGGACACTCAATTGATGAAAATAGACAGACGACAGAAAGCCCATTATTCGTACCTGATGAAACGACCTCCCATAGTGCCATACTCCTGCCACGGCCTCTCTTTCCCCGCCCATATGTCCCATTGATGAATGTCACCAACTGTAGGATCAGCTGTGTCCCAACCCTCCCCTCCGTAAGGTGAGCCTCGGTGGTATGGAATAAGCGGATCAGTATGTTCAGCAACGACGGAGGGGAGCACCGACTCGTATATAAGACGGGCTGGCAGATCCGCTATCCCTGGATGCACGATTTGAATTAGCGCACAAGCCATGAATATAAGTCATGTAACCCGTAAACGAGCGCACCTCCCCATTGAAGAACCTGCTGATAATCTGCACGCAATTCTTCCTCAGCATGGGTCAGGATAGGATAACTGTCTCTTCGCACCCTCATTATTTCCACAGAACAATACTATGGCTGGATGATGCCTGAGCCGTATCACATTGTCCTCCGCCTCGGCCTTGACATTGGCAACAAATTCACTATGCACAGGATATACGCCACATGCAAACTGGAAATCCTGCCAAACCAAAATGCCTAGCTCTGTGTGCACGTGAAATGAGCTCAGCTTTGATCGGTAGGAAATATCAGACCTACCATCACAGATATCGTAGAAAACATCAGGTTCGTAAACTCCTCCTCCCCACAATCTAACCATGTTCTGGTTGCCGTCTCTGAGAAGTGTGAGCCAAGCGCGATACCGCTCCTCTGTCAATTCCGTGAGGAAGTTATGCGCAGGAATCCAGTTAGATCCTGCGTGGGCTAACAGTTGGACCAAGCATACTCAAAGTCAAGAAAGCACCCACCACCCATGAACATTCTGATACCATTGACCTCGAACAGGAAAGTGGTACCTTTACCATACTGATCAACTCCCTGTAGAGGCTCCTGCACGAGTTCAATGCGGCGAAAGCCAATACGTTTCGACGTTTGGTCAAGGATAGTATTGTCCTGGTGAATGCATGTCACATATTAGTCGAAAAGTTGGAGAGTGTGCAAAATACGGTGGAAGGTAGAAAATGGAGCATCCGACTAACCTCGGCAAATAGCACCACTTCCAGGACATACATACTCTGTTTTCCATATTTGACGGGCCACCACAGTTCCACCATATTCTCTAAGTTCCAGCTCACGACTTCGGCTTGGCTACCATGGATTCGGTCAAGGGAAAGGAGTATTCGTTCCTCCTTGATAATCTGACCAGTCGTATAATCCTTCAGAACAAATTCGGCAGACCTAGCTGTTGATACTAGTCCAACCACAACAATATCGACTTTCAAAGAAGGAGAGAGAGCTGGTAGAGGTGAAACGTATGCATGAGTGTGTACGGAGCGTACACGGGTTGTGTAGATGACAAGGCTGATGGGTCGATAAGGCCCACAGGTCATTAGCTCGGGGCCCTGAGTGGAAGTAGGATAAGCCGAATGATCAATATTTCCGCTTGAAAAGTTGAACTAACCCAATCCCACCTGCGGGATATGGAACGAGTATGATTACTGGTGCCTTCAACCAACTCATGAAATTACACTCACCTCCAGTCATACTGCGCTTTGCGAACGTATACTCGACTAGGATCGCCGAGATTGGTCGACCCAGCTCTGACTCGACCATGTGTTTTCTCGAGCTCCTTTGCAATCAGTTTTGCTGACTTGAAATGAAGGAGCAAGGTGTTTCTTGCGGCAGAAATCTCGATAGGAACCTACGAGATGGGTTTATATGAGAATCACATTCTCGAGAAGGATAGTTAGTTGTACCAAATATGATCGGAACATGTTGTCCGAAGAAAGTATCTTGATGCCATTCTGTTCATGACGGTCAATCCAACGTTCATATCAAGACATCAGGCATATCTTGAAGTGATCTTGGCTCGGAAAAGTTACAGTGCTCCTGGCCACACCGCAGCCCTCTGCAAGAAACCTTCGATGACTGCCCAGGCACGAGGTCTTCATGCGCATACTATACATGTCAATATATAGGTCGTGATAGTTCGACACGATTGACGGGAAGGCTCGCTAACAAAGGTGCAGTCCTGACTTATGACACGATGGTCATGCTTACCAGGTAAATGTCGCAAATGGTATCGAGACCTTCGAAAAATAGCTCTACTAGCGCATCCACATGGCGTAACTCACACGAGAAAGTGCAGGCGTAGAGCCATTCTCTCTCACCGACCCCTTCCAATTGCATCAATTGCCAACTGTTAGACGGATCAATGGGACGGGTCTCACATTGAACTTTATGCTCATTGAAGCCGATGAAAGGATCAGGAATGTGGCCAGCCTTCAGCAGTTCTACATGTATTTCAGAAGGGAATGTTTGTGCTGCCGTCCAGGTTGAGTTGAGGCTGTCAGTGGCATGGGTCAACTGCAACGCTTCGTCCCAGACAGATCGGTAAGTCGCATCTCGTTCCTTCCAGTGCCAGCCGTCACTGAGTGTAGATATATGGGTCTGCATACTGCTACAGTGGGGAGTATGGAGGGTTAGCTATCTAATAGACTCAGCAACCGTTTAAAAAGACTTCTCGAATAGCTGGTAGACACGAGACCTAAGATTCGGATGTCCGGGCCGTTTCATAGGGATGTGAGTAGGTGAATTATCGGTGCGAAGCCGCTGCTTATGATACCTTCATCAACTCCGACAAGACATTGCGATAATTTTATGGCATTCGAATCGGCTGGTTGAAACAGCGTTTGGCACCCTCCTCTGACAGACTGATGCTGACAAGACCTTGCTGAGCTGAATGGGTACTGTTGCATTGCACAGGACTCGGAAACGCTCTGGAATAGCAAACTGACCTTTGTCGTAACCGGCGAGTCCAGATACCAGCAGACATTTTGAACTCACCAGGCAAGTATCAGCGCCGTTTTCGACAATTTCCTGACAATAGGTATAGCGTCCAGCCGGTGAGGTCAAATAGATCTAGGTTCCTACTATTCCCTGACCTTTGTGGGCCGAGCTTGCGCCTAAAGGTGTTCAAATCAATAATTACGAAGATGGTAAGACACGAAAGCGACCATACGTTCCAGACCTTCGTTCCTATGAAGGAAGGATTGAGTGACTGATAACATCGATAAAGTCAGTCATGACGGACTTACATATCTCATGCCAAACTCATAGATGCACAACTGTGTGTTGTATAAGGGATAGGTTTCATCTTCCGTACAAGCTCCGGTGTGAGAATGGTGGTTATACGAGTCCCATCAGCTTTGGCACTAGTATTTTCCGATTTGAAGACGTGCTATGCGTTGGATCGATCAGTAGACATTCTGGATGTAACCGAAAGTGAGTGGAAACGGCTATTGAAGTGACAGTTCTCTGTGCGATCTAGGTAATAAGTACCACTGATGCCGACGATATAGACTTCACACAATGTAAGAGACAGGGATGTCCTCGCTGCCTTGGGCAAGAAGTATTCGTATACAGCACAAGTTGAGAGTAAACTTTTACTATGAATTTTCAAATTACAGTGCTTTGATCGATAGACACCGGCCGTGATTTTTTCAGACTCCGTCGTTCACCTGAAATGTACTTATATATTCCTCTTGCCAATGTGCACCGCGACACCAGCAAAGCTTGCTGAGCTTGGATTTATGACGCTTTACATCTAGCTTACGTGACCACATTCAATGGATGCCAAGGTCTGACACTGCAATGCACTGACTTATATACAGATGTTTTCACACTCGGAATCCTGATTATATAGTACTACAAATGTAATGTATAATGTTCCTCTACTTTAACAGTGATCTTTCTATATACATTTCCTTAGTGTCTGAAGGCTGTATCTTCTATTACTCTAATCATACAGGAAGCTGTAAAGGAAGGTCTATATGGTCAATGTCTGTCCTCCCACTAGCTACCAGTAGGTCCAGGGGAATCTAGCAAATTGTTGTTCATGTCGCTAACATTACTGATGTATTCATCCCAATCAGCCCATCTGTTGGATATAATCAGTTGAGCTTACGAGGTCAAATACACTTCATCACTCACTCAAATCCACTTGGCGCATTTGACCACATGGCAAGCATATTGTCGGTGAAGCAAGCATCACTGGCTAATGTTGCCATGCTATCAGGCGTTGAATAAATCCCAGATATATCTTGCTGCTGGTACAATGGAGGTTCCGCCGGTAACGATGATGGCATCGCTGTAAAAATTGGGTCATGTGCACTTGGAGGATGCGTAGATAAGAACGATAACATCGAATGGTCTACAGTGTTTGGTAATGCTTCTCCTGGACCAATAGGAGCACTGCTTGTAGAGGGGCTGACTTGCGAGATGCTAGGCAGAGAAGCCATTACTCTATTGCTAAATGGAGAATTGAGCCATAAATTGTGCATCATCGATCCGACCGCATTGGGCGCTTTGATTCCAGAGTGCAACGGCAGTCGACCTAATTCTTCACTGTGAATAGGAAGCACAAAAGGATCTAAATTGAGGGGCATGACAGAGAAATTTGACATGGAGTTGTCCGGGTCCTGCATCGGATATAGTAATGGCTTTGTATCTGCCACCAAAGTAGAGGGACCAGCTACAGTTATTTCGCTGGATACTCGTTTTGAATCCACGGGATCGTGTGATGTCTTGTCCGAAACCAGCGTTGTAGGGATCGTGGATGAGGTGGCTGCTGGAACCAATATCGGGCTGGCCACTTCTCTTTCACGTTTATGGCTTGTAGGTGAAGTCTGCGGGAGTGGAAGGTCTCCAACAGAGGCCAACTCGAATAAGATGTCCCTGGGTCCAATATAAGACCAAAGCACAACTTCTCCATAATTTGATACTCACCACAAATGGCCAGCCGTATACCACCTGTACAGTGTGACTCAAATAAGAACAGGGCATAAACGAGTACTTGAAATGTATACTTCGCTTCCAATGCCTTTAGCAGTTCCATGCATTTATTAACATCAGCCACTTCTTCCGAAGGATTACTACTGAGGCCCGAGCGCTTTCCACCCCACATGTTCAATAGAAGCACGATTCCGGCAGTGAAAAGGGTGGTCTAGGAAGGTTGCATTAAAGAAAACTAAGATGACAAAACAAGATACATTACGCCATAGAACTTACTAAGGTGTGATGCATTGTCGTTTCAGTACGTTGAAATTGGAAGTGTAGGACGTGGACGCAAGATCGGGCTGCATTGGTACAGATCGCCAAGGAAGGGAAAGACAATGGCGAGGGCTTGCGAGGCGAAGGGATAAACGGGCGGTGGACTGTGATTTGGATTTGATAGTAGAAGGCGTAAAGGGTTGCGGATTGATTGAGGAACAAGATGTTCTCCTGATTAGGATCCCAACGTACTATCCCACGTATATCAGATAGCCGTCGTCATAGATTATTTGAGCATGGTACGTACAGTGATTGGGAACTGAGTCGATCCATCTATTTAGTGAAGAATCCAATTCTGCTACAGTATGTTGCTCCCATTGTGGCCCTACGAAGCCGAGTAAAAGTTTCGACTTATTGATCGAGTACTAAGTAAATAGTTTGTCAATATGTGCATCGCAAGACGCTGACAGGCTGATCTGTAGTCTCCACTTACGATAGTACGTAGAGCGAATGCAAGGATCCGAGTCAGCTTTAGAAAACAAACGAAGTATGTCACAGTCGACGGTTTGCCCGGGGGCTGCTTGAAGGCAAGGTCCGGATTAGGATGTGTCCAGTACTCGTCGTCGCACTCGATGGGCAAATCGAGGTCGAAGCTGGATCCCCCAATCCAATTGATCAACAAACCGAGTGACCAGAGTCCTAAGCCCACTTACTCTTCATCCTGTATGGCACAGGGCCGTCCAAGAGCATGGCTAAGTGTTCTATCCATGGCAACAAGGACCCTATTTCTATAGCTAAGGACTGATAATTTTTGATTGACGGAGACAACATACCAGAATGCACGCTTCCATAGCTCGTCTTCGACGGTTGGACGCGCATTATACACTTTCCGACGGTGCGCGCCCACATCCTGCGCCAACCGAGCACCCACCCCAATTATGGTCCAACAGGTCTGTGGGGCCGACGTACCCAGCATGAAAATGGGCGAGAGCTATGGGAAAACCTCATCAATACTCTTCAAATGAAAGTGAAGGGCACCTACACAATAGATTTGGAGATCGTACAATCGAGGAGGCGCGAGAAGTGATTTGCGAGTCGGCTCCACTTGCTGGAACCATTGCCATCCACATGAGTGAGTCTCTGATTCAAATCCCTTGAGATATACCCGGGGATCGTCCGTAAAACGAGAACCTATAGCGCAGACGAGGAGGACAACTGAGCCGAACCCCTCATCACGAAGATGCAGGCCATTTCTGATACCGTCTTCCAAGGTCGGGCGGTGCAAGAGCGACGTGTAACAGTTTACGTTGACAAAATAGAGGTCAACGAGCGAGTTCATTAAGTCGTCGTCTGGAAAACTCTGATGTGGTGGCGGAACCTCCTGCACCGCAGATTGCAACCACTTTCGTGAAGGAATAGAAGTGGAGAATAGCATGAGGACCATCTGCCCTCCGAGCCTGAGTTGGTAAGGAACATACCGGATGTACGCTCCAATATTGCGGTCGTTTGTACCTCAGATTAAGGTGCGTATTGGGGTGTGGTACATTGCTGGTATAGTGGGCTCCAGAATATTCGCGCTTCAAGTCTATGGCTGTTTGAAGAAATGTAATGTTACTCGACTTCCCGAAGAAACGCAAACGGCCGGGATCCAGGCGCATCTGCTTGAGGTTCTGCACCAGAGTGTTCTGCACCGAGCGTTCATCATCGCTAGGATCTAGATTCTCCGGGTTTGGGGGATCGAGGACGCACGCACAGCCCGCCGTTGAGATAGTAGATGGCGGAGCATCCGCAAAGGGTTGTGGCCGATAAACCGCTTCGCCGTTTTTGTCATGCTTGTCCTCCAATTTTTCAAAGTTCTTGATAAATTGGCCGCCCAGCTCTTTCGAGAAGTCTGCATTAGGACGTAGCTGTCGACGTGGAATCAACTGAATGCACAGAAAATCGGGTTTTATGCCACTTACGGTGTTCAATAACTTTTCCATTTTTTCGAGACGAGCCTCGAGGGTCTCCACATATCTACCAATTATTCGTTATACACCTATGTGTTCCCACATACGGGGTATCCTTACCCTTTCGGTGGACCACGTTTCTAGTACAAGACTGCAATTTCAGAGTGACAGTTCGAGTACATTGAGAGAAGGCTTGCCTTTGCAGCGTGAAGGTAAGTACAGTCATGCTTGTAGATGTTACAATTTGAGCATTGATTATTGGGCATTTGACTCCCGTCACCTTCAAATAAATGAATCAAAGTCCTTCTGCGGCGGCAGTGAGTGTCCCTTACACCGGACTGTGATTCATTAAATCAATGCTGCATAAACTATGTAAAAGAATCGAAAGGGCGTACTCTTCTTGCGCCTACAAACGTCGCATGCGCGTTGTATTTTTCTCTTCTTTAGACTCTGGGAAGTGATCTCGCTTCCATTGAACTCATCTTCTTGAGAAGACATGAGTATGGTTGACTCCGATATAGCCTTAGTGAGGGATATAGAAAGCGAAGATGCCCGGCGTTTGATAAGAGGTTGGCGATGGGTCAGGAATGACTGAAGTCAGAAAACGCTGTTGAATGTTGAAGGTGGGACTCGCATACGGCGGATAGGGTTGCAATGCCGGCGGCACCCCGTTACATGTTGCTGTTGCACGAAACGAGTCGCGCAGCCAAATACACGCCAGTTTCCGCCTCAACCGCGTTTCAACTTTGAATTGCGATATCTCACGAACTGCTCAACATTTTCGCTTTCTGTCAACGGAATCAGGCTCTGCTCGTCGATGCGGAGGGCACAGTGCCCACTATGTCTCCATCTGGCTACTAGGTCATGGTCTGCTGTCTGTGTGTGCGCTTGAGTTTCGAGTCATATTCACACTTGATGGGGTGCTTGGATGTTCTCGCACAGTGATGGAGAGCTGTTAGATAGATGGTGGGCAGGGCACCATGTTTTTTTTTGGAAGGAGGCATAGCCGGAAGCTTGAGGTACTATGCATGCTACTCGGACAACATTCACATCTACCTTATCTGCTCTTCACCCTATGTATCTTGCACAATTTTGCGCTAGATTATTATATGATATCTTCAGAACACATCACTGTTTTCTGGAAGTGTCAGCTGCATGGCTGAATGCATACAGTTTTTTGTCTCCACTGTGTCTGCACCACCCTGGCTTCAACTTGTAAGATCTCCTGAATGATGCAATATATTTTCTTTCTCTCAATAGATTTGGCTTATACTTGTCAATTTGGCGGGCATGGTACCAGCAAGGTTAGTATATAACCGCTATATTGACTTCTGACACATACTCTATGACTTCAAACAGCATCTGTATTGGATGGGGTGCACAGGCAGCTCTCAGAAGTAACGGAGATATTGGATATGGACTACAGACAGGGCAACATATTGTTTTTGTAAGCAAATACACTCTGTTTCAGTTGTTTTCGTGGTGCATACTACGTATGTGACCGGCTGGTGGTATAGTACACGCTCTGGAGAACTTGGACTGTTGTGCGCACTACTCAGACCCTTCAATATCACTCTAAGGATATCCCATAGGGTCATGGGTCAGTTCAAGTTGTCCCAATGTTGAGCACTGTGACTTTGGACAAGTTTCTAGTTCACAGTAAACAATGTACATCCTCAATCATAGTTCGACGTTGGACTCAACTTTTTTTGTCTTGCGTATGATCTGATGACAGTCCGGGTGAAGTATAATAGATATGCACAAGATGCAAAAAGGAAATGGAAAAAAATTGTAGGGAGCTCTTGTCCAAGGTATATACATCATACCTCGAGCTTCCGGCCATGCCTCCTTTCGAAAAAAGAACACATGGTGCCCTGCCCACCATCTATCTAACACCTCTCCATCATTTCGTAGGACTATCCAAGCCATCCGTTAAGTGTAGACTCATTCCGAAGTTCGGGAATGCACACAGACAGCAAAACATGACCTAACAGATATAGGCATAGTGGGCGCCGTGCCCTCCGTGTTGGTGAGCAGAATCCAGATCCGTTTACAGAAAGTGAAAATGTTGAGCGGTTCGAGAGATATCTCAATTCAAAGTTGAGGTGCCAGAAACGTGGTCGAGGCAGAAATGTGCGTGTATTTGGCCGCACAACTCGTTTCGTGCAAACAGCAATAACCTTGGTTCCCTGCAGGTGAGTATGTCCCACTGGAGATGCAACGTTACCCAGGTTTGTTGAAACGCTCATCTGATCTACAGCGTACGCTGATCACGGTGACGTCCTCGCACAGGTTAACATCATGAGCTTTGACATCAGTACCTCGCAAAACTGAGTGCAGCCAGCTGCAACGCCACGCCGCACGATACCCCAATGCCGACGAGGGACCCGCCTATCGCGATTCGGTCAAGCGGCGCTCCTCCGCGCACAAGTTCGCCGACTCGCACCTCAAGTTCCTCGAAACTTACAAGTGATAGCTGGGCGAAGGGGAGCTCGTTCCATTCGGCGCCGTGCAATCCTTCGAGGCGGGGGAGGAGGCGTACAGACGATATGCGCACCTCGTAAGCCCAGAAAATTTGCCATTTGTAAGGGCATCGGACGCCCCGAGGGTAGTCGCCACGGCGAGAAATTGGACAGCGGGTACACTTACCTTGTCAAATCTCCCGATGGTGCTGAAGCAAAAGCAAACGTATTTATCTAGGCTTCGCAGCTGCAAGTCATCAGCGGTACAATCCTGGCGTTGACGTACTTCTGTCCGAATCAGTACGTGCACTCATCGTCCCTTGGATGTCTGGCTGACCCGGTTACAAGGTCAACAAGACGCTCAACAGCGATGAGACGAACGCTGGCTCAGGTGCTGCACATATGGACAAGTGGCTCTCGATATTTGCGCCACCGGTTGCGAAGCGGCTGAAGAAGGCTGCGCTGGGCGCGGACTTGAGAAACGCAGACGTGTTCAACCTGCTCGCGATGTTCCTGTTTGAGAGCCTCGCGGCGGAGCGCGCGAGTGCCTTCTGCAGGCCGTTCACAGAGGACGACTTCTGTGCCTTCGACTACCACGGGGACCTGGAGAAGTACTACAAGACGGGGTGAGCACTCACACGTGCCCATCGCCATCTAGCGGGCGCTCACAGCATCGCGCGGCGTGCAGGTACGGCGAGCCCCTCGGGCCCGTGCAGGGCGTGGGCTACGCCAACGAGCTGCGCGCACGGCCCGCGGACTCGCCTGTGCATGATTGTACGCAGACCAACGCGTCGCTCTCGTCCCCACTGCGGCGCACACTCTATGCGGACTTCTCGCACGAGAATGCAATGGTCGCGGCAATCGGGCCGTTCAACGTCTGCGCGCTTCGCGATGCCCAGTCCGGGGGATGGGCGCGACGGGTGGATCGCGTCAAGGACGGTCCCATTCTCGGCGAGGATGAGCACGGAACGAATGGAGTGCGAAGGGCAAGTTAAGGATGGAATTGAGAGGGGGACGTACGTGAGAATTCTTGTGGATGATGCAGTGCAGCCGCTGGAGCTCTGCGGGACGAATGGGGATGGGCTATGCACTCTTGATGCCTTTGTGGAGATTCAAGGGATGCAAGGAGGACAGGGATGGTGACTTTGATAAGTGTTTAGACATCGCCCACTCACCAAACAGTACCTAAGATTATTCTTGGTGCTTCTCGCCCGTGTCATAGAATTATGAGCTGAAGTATGTCGCATGCAGGGTGTAGCTTGCCGCTAATCTTAATTATGATACGGGGCTGCTTCATGACACGAAGTCGCCGTCTACAACTTGCACAACCACAACCATAACGAGGGAAGTTGGACATTATTGAAGAAATGATAAGCTGCCATCTGTATCAGGGAGCTCTCACAAGAGGTGGGAGATAAACGCACATCAGGCCAAACATTCCGCTCGAATGCGCGATTGTGCCTTTCAAGGTTGTCGTTGAAGTGATTAATCATGTATGACACGGGTAAAAAGGTGCACCTGAAGGGCTGAATCGATAAGAATCACAGTGCACACTGGTTCATCTGCAGCTGTACAGAGTTCAGAGAACATAATGCAGTGTGTGCAAGTAGTCAAAATTGGACTCACTGCAGCACAGACAACAGAATAGGGCCCATCCTCGCGATATGAGGTTGTATGCCCTGGACCTGTCCCGGGCGAAATCTGAGGAACGCAGGGAAGTCGTTGTGCACTAGGAGTACGACGCCAACAACAGGGACACAGATAGCAAGTTAGTCTGCCCAGGGAATGATGCACTGCGCGAAAGTAGAAGAGCTTTCGACGGGCCAATTTGTCTGGGAGGAGACGGGAAGGGAACAGCCGTGACTCGTGAGCATATACGTCACATATGTCACGATGTGACTTGCAAACAAGACTTCTGAATGACCTCTGCGGTACTCAGTTGTTTCCACAGACGACCGACCACTGACAGTCTGCTGCTCATGAGTACCCTCTTGTGTTTCTATCTAGACCTGTGTTTGCGGGGCCGGGCTTGGATTGTCTACCTCTTGTCGTTATGCTTCTTAATTGCCTCTATCGCTCTTTCACGACCGTCCGCTTTGCCGTCCGCTTTGTCGTCCAGCTTTAAAGCAATAAGCAGGTCAATATTCCCGCTAGACCGTTCAGTCATCGCCCTTTCTTGAATCTTCAATTTACAACAGACATCGTTGCGTGCGCCATGGCGACCAATATCGAACAGGCCATATCCACGCTTTTCCTGCATAACCGCCCCCTCACCCTCACCAACGTCCTCCGCGCGTACTTCGCCATCGCAGGCTTCATCGAGCCAGATGCCACCGACATCACAGTGCCACACGAAGCGCTCGTCGCGTTCGAGCACGCGATGGACAAGGAGCCTGCGCTCTCGCGCACCGTCAGCCCGGACGGCGCGTTCCACAAGCGGCTGTACACCGCTGAAATCTCGGAGCTGAGGAAGGAGTATTGGCAGAGCAGACTGGGAGCAGGGTCCGTCGTGCGTTGTACGTGCCCTTCGTGCGGGAAGACGACCGGGTATCAGCGCGAGGAGCTGGAGGAAGAGCCCGAGAGCCAGTGCGCGCCTAAGCGCACAGGAAACGGACGACGTGAGTTTCTCGCACTCTCTTTGCGCCCAAACATGATGATTAAATGATTGATGAACAGGGAAGGTGAAGCGAAAATGCTTTAAACCACGCAAGGATGCGACGTGTGACAATGCTGTGCGCGATCCTAATGGTCCGTCGACCAGTGCGCTTGTTATATGATCACCGCAAACAATCGTCTTGTACCAACACTCGTGTATTTTATCCAGCCATTTCCAATCTTCGTAGTATTGAAGCAATGTCTTCGTTATCCAACGTTGAGTGCTCTTCAAAGTATTCTATCGTGCAAGTCACATAGCTTTGACTTTTTTCCACGGATCATTGAGGCATTCTCAGTGTATGCGCAATTTACATTACTTACTGCCCAACGGAGTGTTGTTCCTCTCAATTCCCGATGCAGCAGCAGTCCCGCGATAACATTACGCGGGGAAGATGAGCCCAAACAGAGCTCGAAGGCATATGCCTTTAAAGATACACATTTCCCTCCCCACATCGTACGCAGGGCTCACCGTCTACCGTCCGTATATGGTGCACATATTGCTCTTTTGGGCTGCCGCCTCGAAATGACGTCAGCGTATCTGATTGCGACTCTGTGGGGAGTCGAGACAGTAACTTCCGGTTCACTGCTTGAACGCCATATATAAACGGCCTGTGCCCGCATCGCTTTTCAACATCCCGTAGATTGCATTCTGCACTTATCACCATGACATCGCAAAACTTTGTTGGCAACAAACCCGTCGACTCCTTCCCGTCCGAGTCGGTCTCGAAGATCGACGACGACGACGAGCTCACAAAGTGCGAGGTGCACCGTGATCCCGCCAAAGAGCCTGGGGCCAACAGGCGCGCAGGCGTGGCGTCAAGAAACCCTGCAGGTAAGATGGCAATCCATACGCCGTATTCCGCGACTTGATGAGCATCTACACCACAGACTTTGACACGACCGGGTCTGGAGGTCGAGGAGGCTACGGAGATCCGAAGCCTGTAAGGGGTGTGTCACAGATGTATTGCTTACGCTCAATCCGAGCTCATGCACGTTTTCAGATCCAATACTATAGAAGTGTTGATGGGATAGTTCGAGTGTAAACGATTCTATATCATTACAATCGTGATTCGACATGATGTAGGCAATACAACACTGGCTATCAACGAAGATTTTCGTCAGTCGGGAAAAATCAAACAGTCGGCTCGACTCACTCTTCGGTCGACTCAATAGATGTAGCACCCGCTGTCAAGCTTCGGCTGCACCGGCATGATCTCGCCATCGCTCATACTTCGCAATAACATCAGGCGTGATCTGCTTCTTGATGGCTCTCGCAGCCTCGAGGAACGCCTCATGGGGCACCTTCGCAACATCGCAAGCGGATGCTCAGCACATGTCGTAGTTAACGTCCGTCGAAAACCCACTTACATACGGTGCGTTGATATCTCTCTTCATGGTCAGAAGCGCCGCCTCCTGGCAGAGTGCAGCAATCTCCGCACCGGAATAGCCCTCCGTCTAGCGTCATGTGCAAGTGTTAGATCCGAGCTGGGAGCAGCGCAAGCTACGAGAAATGGGGCACGCACCAATCGTGCGAGCTCGGAAACGTCCATTCCCGGTTCGACGCTCATCTTGCGCGTGCGGATGCGCAGGATCTCTTCGCGACCTTGCTGATCGGGTGGTCCGACGTACAGTATGCGATCCAGGCGCCCGGGCCGCATGAGTGCAGAGTCCTGGGCATGATGAGTACGTCGAGGTTGAGTCGCACCGAGACCATGTGAAGCACAGAGTATGAGACATACGATGATTTCTGGTCTGTTTGTAGCTGCTACGATAGTCACACCGACCAGCTCTTGCACGCCGTCCATCTCGTTGAGCAGACTTGTCAGAACGCCTTCGTGAACACCACCACCTGAATCTGAAGATGAGCGTGATGTTGCTAGGACATCTATTTCGTCCTTTTGTGGAGCGAGGCACGGGATCAGACGGTCGCACGGAGTGATCTACAACCAAAGGCTCCTCACAAAAAAGACAATAGATGGGGCAGCAGCACGGGCCTTGCTGAAGATCTCGCGCACAGCCCGCTCGGATTCCCCCACAAATTTGTTCAATAGCTATCCAGCAGTGGTAAACGAATCCGGGTCAGCGCTCTGATATGCAGCGACCGGGCCACCCACCTCAGGCCCCTTCACGGCAAGGAAGTTCACACCGCTCTCCGTCGCGCACGCCCGCACGAGGAGCGTCTTGCTGCAGCCCGGGGGGCCGTACAGCAATACGCCCTTCGGCGCACGCACGCCCAGCCGCTCGAACGCCGCCGGGTGCAGCAGCGGCCACTCGATGCACTCGCGGAGCTTCTGGATCGTCGCGGCCTGCCCGCCAATGTCCGCCCAGCGCACCGGCGCGATGTCGAGGAAGAGCGAGCGCAGCGCGGAGGGCCGCACGGAAGGGAGCGCCGCGTGCAGGTCCGCGAGCGCGAGCTGCGGGAGTGGCGCGGCCGTTGTTGGGGGCGCGTCTTGCGCGAGACAGGGAGGTGCAGGGGAGGCGGGGTGGATGCTCTGGGAGGATAGCCAGCGCTTGATGGCGATTGTCCCTGCTTCGCGGACGACGGCGCTCAAGTCGGCTCCGACATAGCCGTGGGCACTGGCTGCGATTGTCCGTAGGTCATCTGGAGAGATGGAGTGGGGGGTCTTCGCCAGCAGCACGTTAAGGATCGAGAGGCGGGCAGCGGCATCAGGGATTCCTGTCACGAAGACCTCAGATGCCAATAAGCGAGCCGAATGAGAAAGTACCCCACCTATCTCTATCTCTCTGTCAAACCGTCCTGGCCGTCGAAGCGCCGGATCGATAGCATTCGGTCTGTTGGTGGTAGCGACGACAACGACGCGATCTTCCCTGTCCTCCTTTCCTTCGTCCCCCATGCCGTCCATGATGGTCAAGAGCTGCGCAACAACGCGCTTGTCAACCTCCCCGCCAGGTCCGTCTTCTCTCCGCGGACAGAGTGCATCTACTTCATCAAGCACCACAATGGATGGGCTGCGCGATCGCGCCTCCGCGAAGACATCGCGCAGCTTCGACTCCGTTTCTCCGTGGTACGCAGACGACAGTTCGGGCCCGTTGACAACGAGGACGGCAGAGCGAATCGACGCCGCGATCGCGCGAGCAAGATGCGTCTTGCCTGTTCCTGGAGGGCCGTGTAGAAGGATGCCACGCGGCGGCTTGAGACCTTGGATCACAATCCAAAGATTACGAGTGAGGGATTATCGCAAACAAAAGTGACACCGAGAAGCCGGTAACGATGAGCCTATTACGCATAATGAAAAAGTGATGACATGGATGACGAACCGAAGTGACGAAATAATTGCGGGCGGGTGAGTGGGATCTCAATCAGGTCCCGAATTTGTGCAATCTGCTTGTCAAGTCCTCCGACAGATGTATACGCATCTAGACCAGCAGTATGCTCCACATTGTGAGAAGCTACCTAATAAATGAGTTTTCAGAGCTGAAAAGTTTGCGGACGATCAACCTGGCCCACCTCATTTGCTACTCCATCCTTGTCGGTCCTAGACCGGTCGTGCTCGAGATATACCGCAGTGTTCCAATCCACGGTCCATAATTGGGGTGGAGAATCCAGTGACAAGGCTCCGAAAGCTTCTGCCAAACCTTCGCTTTGCTTGTCTTCAACTTCCCAGCTAGTAGACGCCGAAGTTACAGTAAGCCGGTGATCTTGGCCTTCGTAGACAACATCTAGCGTCTGCGTTGGTGTGAGATATTTCAGGTCAACTAGGCACCGGAAACTTCGATGAGTATATCGCAAACTGCAAGTCCGAACTTCTTGCGGGATCGCGGGAAGGTGGAGAGAACGAACCAAGTGCTTCTCTGATCAACAAGGTCAGCCAGTCGCGTTGCTTGCCCTTGTTGCGTTCTGGGGTATTGGCTACGGATCTTAGCCGTGGAATAGAGTTTTGGGAGACGTCTTTGACACGGACCGTGCGCGCCGCTCGAGCTCTTCGTAGAGACGGAACGCAAGGTGGTAAACCGATATCATTCAACAAGAAAATTTCGGCCTTGGCGCCTTCAGATAACTGAGCGGTAAGGAGCAGGGATGAAGAGACTAGGACAGCTGTAGATGGGAGAGAAGCACATTGTCAGTTGGGCACGTTCGCAAGGTGACTGCCGCTGGCACATGGGCAGAGGTTTGGGGAGCAGAACTGCTTACAGTCTGGCGATATATCAAGCGAGGGCCATGCAACACCCACAGCAAAAGCCTATAAGTTCAAAACAACCCAAGTTAGTAGATGATATGGACTCAGCGTGACATGGTCAGCTGTACGAAAGAGACGCGGATTTATTGGTGGCTAGCGGTCCCTTACATTCAGGTCCTGACCTGTTTATTCTCACCTTCTTTTGGGAACCAGCTGCGGACAACGAAAGAATATCGCCAGCACAGACTTTTGCTCCCTTTAGAGTTTCAGCGTTGACGATAACGCGCCGTGCAGCACGAGATGCAACGTCGGAGACATTGGCCAACCCGACGCTGAAGGGCCTGGAGGAGATGGAGGTCATCGCAAGCAGTAACTCTACCTCAGTGTATATAGGCTTAAAAAGTGCTATTGCTCAGCGTATTCAGAAACTCGACGAGGTTAGAACATATGGATCATGAAGGTGCTGAAGAAAGGATCGGCCAAAAGCGGTCGTTCTTATTCTGAACAAGAGGAATGAGCGTTGGCTTGGGGCCGGATGTCTTGTTCTGTTCTTCCGTTATGCAGCCGTGTCTTTTATCACAGCCAAAAAGCCAGATGTTTTGACTTACAACCTCAAACTCAAAAGTCGAAGACAGGCATGACACCAAAAATTCGTCTCCCTTGTCGAGCACGTGGCTACGTGCAGTCAGTGTGAGGATGTGATGTCGCAGGATGCGGTATCATTCATGGTTTATATACGGCACAGATGCATATAAACTGGCTCTCCAATGTCTGCTTTCTATTAACTCTATCCTTTCTTCGGGTGGCAGCCATCAACAATGTAGAACAGTTTGACGAAGAACTGACGTTGAGGCCTCTGAGCGACGGAAAACTGGCAACTCGTTTCTCTTTCACGACCCTCCTCAGAGATGCAACTCCGAGAAACCCAGAAACGCTTTTTGACGATGACGACTGTACGTTCAACATTTGTAGCTACATACCAACGTGGTATCTGACGAAAACGGTCACAGCACAACATTATACCTTGTTCCCGCTTGCCCTGGGTCAGATACTTCGCGAATATGCTGTCACCGAGTTGCATCTCACCCTGAATGCCGGCAACTGGAATTACGATCGCTGGGGCTACCCAGATGAACCTGGTGTCGGTACAGGCGCAGAACTGTGGGCATGGATGGGGGATAGCTCCAGGACAACGTAAGCTGTATTTTGAGGAGACCTGTAATGATGCTGTCGTCTGAAATTTGTCCTTAGCATTGACCAACGATGGCAAGGGTTGCGCAATGCTCTTGCAGGACTTTTTTGCGCTTCTCTGGGCTCGTTGGATGAGCAGCGCACTACCGAACCTACTCTTACCTTCCGACCCGAAGGCTCCTTACCGAATTGGACCACCCCGCACCATCTTCGCCATGCAACTTTACCGTCAGAGCATGTTTGCACCGAGAATCTTACACCATTCCTCAAACTTCTACCTTGTAAATCCATTTCGGGCATTGCAAGCCTCCTAAATCCACACAAGCTATTCGATGCAGACTGGCACGGATTGGGCGTGCATGTCCGATATCTTCACAATGCGGGCGTTGAAGTCCGACTCGCCCTTCAGGCTGTGTTTGATCCCGTCAGATATTCCCCAGATAGGCGTCGAGGTGCGTATTACAATGTGCCTTGTCCTTAATAGTCCAGTTGATACGAGTGGATCGTGTATGCGTCACTCCAGATTGGTCACTGAGCTCTGTTTTTGATCGCACTATTGACAGAGTGTGTCCTGTTGCGCGTTCGAGTCAGATCCGAGTAGAACTCCCAATTGAGACGTCGCACACGATTATGCCTACTCCGACCGTGATAGATGGCAACTTCGCGATATATGATGTCAAAGACAGTCAGTCATGTCTATGACGTTATGAGTCTCTTAGCATGAGCTAACAACGCCTTAAGGACATGAAGCGTTGGATATTTCTGTACAGTGGCCCGCAGAATCTACATTTCAATACCGTTGGTACCGACTGTCTTAATCCTTGCACTCCTATCATTAACAATTCACTATCCAATTTCAGCATCTGTCAACGTTCCTCTTACCCATTTGTCCGTTCGGCGCACTCTGAAAGGATCGAGCCAATCTGACGCTCAGCTATCTCTGGTGATCGAAAACAATCTCCCGGTGCTGGTGCGAACTAGCTATCTCGAGACCATGCCTTGGTTGTTGCAATTCTATCTGCATACCATTCGGGCGCAGAGCGACGGCGTTCCGCGTGGTACGTGCATTCGGGCGGACGGAGCGATCCCTGCTTCTGTTGCCAATCTCATATTATTACATAACTCATGCCGATTTGGATTTCTCAGATGATCTAGTATCTATAATTTCGTACACCGCGCCCGTCCCGCACTCCCGACCCTCTCTCCTTCAGGCCGTGCTAACATTGCCACCCAAGAGCACGTTGCATCTCACCATGGATGTCCTGAAGCCTTTCTTGCGTTATACAGAGCATCCACCAGATGCTCAGCGAGGTTGGGATCTGCCCCCTGCCGTTCTGGTCCCTTTCGCCTTTGGTAATATCTCAGAGCAGAATCAAGATGCAAAGATCGGTATTTCAATTCAGCAGAACAGGCCAAGACGAATTTACACATCTACCCTTCTTGTTGACTTGGCTACCCCTGATTTCAGCATGCCCTACAACGTGATCATCATGAGTTGCACTCTCATTGCTTTGATATTTGGAAGTGTATTTAATTTACTGACCAGAAAGTTTGTGGTGGTCTGTATGGATTGCAAACAGTGATGCAAGAGGCCGTTTGTCAAATTTGGATTGGTTCATACAATGCTTTGCGAGATCCGTTAGCTCTGGTGCCGAGAGGTAGGGATCGCTCCACGGCTTGTCAAAATTTAAGATAGGGAGCATCGTGCTGGCCACTGGCGTGTCTGTGTGAATTTCTTTCGGACAGCTGACTGGCTGAGGCATACAACGTGTGCATGACTAGCTTCAGTTCTATGAGAAAACCAGCCATGGGTCCGAACTACCTTCCGCAAGTGCATCTTCAGTTTGCTAGTGGAGGCAAGTCTTTGTCTGGCTCATAGATGAGTTTCACGCTTGCAGGTTTGAACAGACCTGGCCTCAAGTGGATGTTGATGAAAACTCGCAATTCACTTTGGAAGAAAACCATTCGCGAATGACGGTTCTACAATTTGCAAGGTTCAAGCACGACTCGCTGCCTCGCTGCCGACACTGACAACCGTCGGCTGAGTTGCGAGATAAAACAATCCCATGACGCTCGACGGTGCCATCAAATATGATGTATATTTTTGTCTGATCTTGGAACAACACGATAGCGCACATCGGGATGCACATCGATGAAGGTCTCCTACCAGATAGGATTGCCCAATCGATAAAAGATACATTTGTCACCCGGAAGCATTGACAGCGTCCATGCCATACGTGTCATCATCTTGCAGCACAAACCAAAGCGCGAGTATCTCTTGATAACCTGATCCGAACCACAGTATTTAGATCCGGATTTTACTTACAAGGCAAGTCGTGAAAATGATTACCAATGTCGCTGGAGAATGTCAACGGAATACTGTTAGGTGGTGTACCCGTCCTACCCGTATTGACGATATGCCAGAGTATAACGGTCCTGTTCGAAGTAGGGTATGTGGCAGCCTGAGGGCCAGGACGACGAGACAGGCGGGTCAACTATGACATGATATTTCAGACACCTTGGGTCCTGGAACTTCGGGAAGCCCTTCGGTTTCTTCCTCGCCGCTATAGCTGAGGCGTATGAATCGCTCAAATTATTCTTAGTTACCCACAGTTCTGTGGAAGCAGGTAGATTGCGCGGTTCGACGTGAGGTTCGCGATAAAGCCAGAATACGAGCATCATGGAAGATTCCTGGTAGTATCCATTCTCAGATGCCACTTCTACATAGCTGCGTGCCTTCGACATCCATAGGGGAGATAGAGCGGGTCATTAGCTTTTTTGCGACTTGCACAACTATGAAACAACACAAGGCAACCTCGCAACTCGACATGAAGTACTAGCAATTTTTGCGGATAGATGTTTCGACAAATGCGCAATCTGTGGCTCGGTTTGGCAAGAACTTCTTCTCCATTCAGCTTCCGCTTCAGTTCGATCACCGGACAGATTGCGCACAGATGATAAAGAAATAAAACAGAGTTGTCACATGATAACGTGGGCGAAGAGATTCTTTCACCGGGAGGTCAAGTACGGCTAACGAGCGGCCTACGGACTAGGACAACGAAGGTGTCTCACGATTCGCATGTTTCTCAGATCAATGTGGTGCATTGGTACACCGCTTTTGTGGTTCTGATACTGTGGGCACATCAGCCCAGCGCTTCTCGGAAGTCGTGCTCGCATAAAAGACAAAGCGACCTCACTTTGGAATTCCTTCTCTTTGTGCCACTTCCAACTACATCCTTCTCTGCAAAAGCACAACTTCCTCACACAAATCATCTCGCGGATTATAATTGAAAACGGTCACATTGAGCAACTGCCGGATACGAAACCATCCAGATGTGCCGCCGTATCGCGTATGTTTCACCATGTCCATTATCATAAACTTACTGAGGGACCAACATTAGCGAAGGAACAAGGTGGACAAAGTGTGGGGTAATCGGATTCCTCACACCCATCAACACCTGTTGGTCAGCTGAGCTGTATGATCCAAATTCTTATAGCATTTCCAACGTCACCTTGTTGTTGCCATCATGGACTGCAACTCGAGCCACTGCGAGCGAAGTGTTCTGCATCCTCGAAATTGCAAAGATCCCAACTGCCTAAAGGTGAGCGGCCATCAGTCCGTTCCCACCCTCGAATTGCAATGCGTGCTTTCTCGAAACATGTCCTGATCTTCTCTTTTCATTTCGGCATATTTTCCAGAACTACGGGCCAGATGTTCAAAAAGACGTTGACACGGTGAAGGACGAGTGCTTCCAATGTCGAGCGGCTGCTGCTCGCAGACTGCCCGCATAAAAGCCGAATACCTTAGGCCATCTTCCATCAGACAGCTTGTGCCACCTTCGTCTGAAGGTTCGTCGCACGGACAATTTGTATGATTTGCACGTCATTGTTTTCGCCTCGCACGTTCCTCTTCGTTATTCGCACACATGTAGTAATAGTAGCAGTGCAACTTGCGACCGGCCGCAGCTCATCAGCTTTGCATGGCTGTCAGCTGGACGGCCTTTGGGGTCCCGCTAAAGGGACGACGTCATGATGCTATGATCCTGTCTCGGACATGCATACACGCGACTCAAGATTAAGCTGCTAATTTGAGAAACAAGGCGTACCAAGGTAGTAAGGGCGCGCGCATCAAGGCGGTATACGACGGCGCAGGTTTTGCGAACTACCATGAAAGCTGCGGGGCCATGTATCACGAAACACTCAGAGAGGGTGAGAATGAGCAACAATCAGTTGTGCGCCTGGAGAACACGAGGAATCCACGAGGATTATGACCGCCGGAGCTGATCGAGATCAGAAGAGACGCGGCAGCATATTATACCTGCTATGTACAATAAGAAGCGCGTGGAATTCTTCAACGAAAGGGGATACATAAGACAGGAGTTGCTGTTTCTGAATAGTGGCGCCCCTCCAGCAAATCGTCTCTGCTCATAATTGTTTGACTTGGCCATGGAGCATATCGTCAAGGTCCGTCCGAAATCACACACAAGCGCCGAACGGGGATAGATGTCTTGAGAGGTACGTGTGCCTATATTTATGTGGTCGTCAATGAAATGGGACATCGGTCATGACGAATAGTTTCAGGGCGATGACGAGAACCGAAGAATCTCATTCGGCATATAGATTTCTGTTGCTTGGTACTAAAGCCAAGAAAACAAGTACGGTGAAAACAGATGCCACTAACGGGAAGAACTTACCAGCGTTTCCGTGCCATGACGCGAACCATAATATCGCGGACAATCTTCGAATAGCGAGAAGACCGAACTGACAAGAAGACACACATTGTATCTGACAAAGAAAGATGCACAGGTCAGTAAAATGACGACAGCGATCTTCCTCCCAAGTGCCCGGGCAGTTCGATCCAAGATGTCGCCTCAACAGCGATTGTACGTCAAGATACCCGAGAACTGAGGTAACCGAACTTACACGTCATTAAGCTCGATGTGAGTAGTCGTGCGAAGAAAGACTGATTATCTTGACAATCCAACTTGTTGATAAATAAACTGTCCACAGTCGAAGAATGCTGGCATGCGACTGAACAGACAGCGATGGGAAATGGTACGGCTGGAAAAAGTAAAAGGTATCAGAGGCCTCAACAGTTTGGAGGTTTCACGCATGCGTGATGACGCTTCAGATTTGCAGACAAAAGAGGGTGCATGTTCTGAGGAAATGACAACTCGGCAAGTTCTCTTCAGTGATTGTTTGGAAGCGACTGAATCGGTGATAACTGAGATCACAACGGTTGTGGACATTCTCGGTACAAAAAACAGTCGTGACATCTTTCGTACTCCACAAGGACACTCTATCCACCTGCCTGCAATTAGTGGGAATGGTTCTTGTGATGCTCTGATGATGCGCAGCCAAGGTGTTAGTCAGGGGCTTGTCACGATGAGTTAGTTGCTTACTCAAGTGCACTGCAACAGTGAAGATGGCTCATGTGAGTTTATACGCTGCAAAAAAGGGATGAATCGCGTACTCTGGTAGTCAATGGTGTACCCCAAGCCCATGACCCCAAAAATGGCGAAGAGAAGAGGAGCTGCCGACGCGTTCTTGCCATTGAAATATCTAGCCTTGATACCGCCGACAGCAGATGTAGGAGCAGGGCCCTTAGGCAACTTTGAATAGAAATTGACGAGCGGACCGAGTCCTGCTCCGGAGCCAGACGACTAGCATGGACGAGTTTGAATATCCTGAATGGTCTCGCTCCCAAAGTAAAAGTTCTCACCAGAATGGACGGGGTGGCGATTTTGGGTGGGACAAGGCCACCCAACTGGCGGCGAATCAGCGTAGGCTGCATCTCGGTAGAAGTCAATGAAGCTGGTGTCGACTCGGGCGTTGCAAACGGTGACAAGGCCAGTTTGTTTGTTCCGAGCAAATATCGCGTTCACCCGCCTTCTCCCGACACTCCACACGACAGTGCTCATAGATGCAGGGCGTCATGCACTGGTTGAGCGACATGGATTTCTTATTGAAATTATCGCTATATTATCAGCATAAGATTCGCAGCCAACTTGCAATCTTCCATCTTGCGTAGCTCTTATGAGAGACCAGTGTGTTATTCATGTCTGCGAGAATTACATTTCTCTCAGCACTGATTAGACGTTTTATTCTCTTATCATGATACTGAAGCTTTAGGAAGTGGTTTGGTGCCTTTTCTAGCCGTGGCCGTGCTTTCAGTCGTTGATAGACAAGCCGCAAGTACAGATGAAGTCTGTCGTGATGACATCTGATTTTTAGGCGAGGTTTTGCTCACTTGGCATGCACATTTGCCGACTGCTCTCGAAGGACGTCCTAGTGTTCGCTGTGCATCTGAAGACCTGAAAGCTTTACCTTTGATGATATTTTATTACTTTATTGTGAAAGGATTTTGATGTCGTGGACTAATCACTAGCAGAATGTGGTGACAATGCCCTGCTGTGAAGAAGTAACGTGTTTTGAGGACATATGGTAGCCACACGACGCATCGGAGCACCGTCTGGATTCCCTTACTAAAAAGACTGAACAAAGGATATTGTAAAAGACTGCCCCAGTGAGGCTCGAACTCACGACCTTCCGATTGCGTAACAGTCGGACGCTGTAACCAACTCAGCCATGGGGCATGAAAATACCCACTAATTCAGATTTCTATGTACAACTTGGCACTGTTCAGCTCATGAAGGAAAGTTGCACCCTTACATGTCGATATAAAATCAAGCAAACAGTGGTCGGTTCATGAATTTCAAGAACACTGTTGTGAATGAGCCAGAGATGTGGTCACAATTTATAGAATGGTTCATAAGATATTTACAAGCTAGTTATACAATTGTTTGTAAGATTTTGTCAAAAATGTTTCGGGGAATCTCCTCATGTTCTGCAAATTCTGGCACATTTTGTCGTGAAAAATCCATTTCATCAAGTTTAACCATCTTTGTCTGATGAACCAATTTATAGCCAAATGTTAGAAGCATGAAAAAAGGCTATGAAACCAAAAATCTATCAGTAATAAATGCTTCAATAAAATCAACAAGCCTACAATTGGCATATAAGATGATAGAAATACTGATACAGGATCAGGCACTCTATAATCATTGTCTGAAGTTTGTGAACAATAATGACTTGGTACTGATGGGCCTGTGTTATTGACAGTGTCCGCTGCATATAATTTAGATGATCATACAACAGCATTTAAACTTCACTACTTACCTATTCTCCAATCATTATGCACAAAAACTGACCTGAACAATATTAATTATATATCAACACTGAGTCACAATTTGAGCAAAAATCATTACCATCCATTTGCAAATAGAACAATTGTGCAAATAGAAAAAGCATAGTATGCAAGCTGAAAACATATAACAACAATTAATACACTATTTTCAACAGAAGTGAAAGGTATTTACATATGGCTGTCCCTTATGTCTATGCTTTCTTATTCTTGAGATTTGATTAATCACTTCAGTGGATCGTTCATCTGACTGGTCTTTATGCTTATTTTCTGCATAAACAGTACCCTGATGCCATCTTTGAACACACTGAGTTAATTACTTAGAGGTACTGGCAATTGAATGTCAACTCACCTGATATAAGTAAACAGCATTCCTGCCCAAGATTGCATGGAGGCAACACTGGCTACAGAAACCAGCCATTGAAATACCTACACTTTATTCAGTAACAACTGAGATGCAACAACGAAAAGCATACCATTCCAGCATTATTGTTAGTTCCAGAAAGAAACCCTAACAATCCAATTGATGCTGATGCCATAATACTGGCAAATGGCAAAACAAGATATGGCTTTTTAGAAGATACTGATTCATTATGGCCACCTGTTTGCTCTTCTGTAGATTGCATCACATCAGAATTGACCTGAGCAGAATGATCAAAGTCTGATGAATCATAGGGTCCATGATGTCTAATATCAATAATGGATGATGCATCACTGTCACTATCATCTCCATTAACTGTTTCTTCCTCATCATGTAATAGAGATGCATGATGAGGATGTTTGATCAAAACTTTCAGAAATTGAGGGGCATGGCCACGAAATGCAAGAAAATATAAAAATCTGCTGCTGATATAAATATCAGATGCTGCAGCTGACCAAGCTGAGACCATGATGGCAGCATTTACGATATGAGGCAACTGGCATTTCAGTTTGTTTCAAGTTGGTCAATGTCAACCTTCAAGTTCAATCAGAGACATACCACATGTATCCTGTGTCTGTTCAGGGCAATAACAAAAGGTGATGAGGCACCAGTATTGTTATCAAGTGCCAGGTGTGAATCTGATTGCGGAACTAGAAGTCCAGCACTGAATATGCCACCTATATAGAATAGGGTGCTAAGAGAATGTAAGAATTGTACATCAGCAAAAACTACATCCTTACTCACATTCTAACCCAGACTCGTTCTAGGGCACGAGGGACATTCTATCAAAATGTAAGACGACTAATTGCGCATCATGCAAAACTAGATGCTCACTCTGGTTGCATCAATGACCTCTCCAGCAGCCTGTGATAAAGTTACATGTCAGCATAACAGAAAATTTGAGAAATGAATCATACACACAATTCCAGGCACCTCAGAGCCAAAAAAAGAGAATGATGCTTGCATGAGCACAGCAAGAAATCCAAGGAATCGACCTTTAGCACCACATATTCCGAGATATGATGATGCAAATGGTTTTGACCAATTATGCAAGAAAACTGGCCTGTATAATCGTCATAAAAGGAGACATCACCATGTAGCAAAGACACCTACTGTGGCAATTGATCACCATCTCCTTGATCATGTGCCCCAGCTCCCATATCAATGATCAAACTGACAAGTACTACCAAGAATGCGTGGATCAGTTATGCGACCCATCATTGCAAAGGAAAATGTAAAGGGGAAACACAAAAGAAGGCTCACTTATCGAGACGATAGTCACAACTTTCATAAAGGAGAACCAATACTCAAACTCCCCATATGTGCGTGTCGAAAGTAAGTTCAACGCTAATGCAAGACACAACTGTACAGTAAGGTCAGCGTTCGTTATGCTAGATTCGACGAGTCATCCATACGAAGATTGCTGTTAGGGCAGTCACTCTGGCAATAGATTCAGCACTTTATAGAACGGCGTTGTCATATGACTTACGGGATTACGTGCGCTGTATCCCAGAATCCGACGGTCAACGCAGCTGCTGTGACTTCAGCAGCTACACATGCGGATTTTAACTCGGTCATTTTCGATCCATCGCATCAAGGTATATGCACGTACGAAGAGTGACGCTCCAATTGTACTGTCATGGAGGAATGAGACCTCGAATAATCCAAGCCAAAAGGGACCGCTTACCCAAGCTGCCCAGCCCAGCGAAAAACCAAGGGCCGGATCTACGTACAGATCAGCCAACCCTACCACGCCTCCAACGTTCGGACTGAGAAAAATACTTAAGACGCTATTATAGAAGGCAAGCCCAAACTTGACACTGACAGGAAAGCGATCATTTCTCCAATTGAGACACAGAGACAATATACAACGCTGCCGATGATGCTGTAGCCGATCAAGGCGCCAATAGGGCCACCATAGCGCAGAGCGTCCTGAAGACCTGATGAGCCAGCATAACGATGCGCTAGTTGGGTCCGGCTACCGCAGAACCAAGAAATAAGCCTGTTCCAATAACACCACCTAATAAATATGTTGATTAGCAGTCTATTGGTAGCTTGGAAATCAAACTGTGGACCTATCGAGATCATTCCGACTGGCGTTTACAACCACGTGACATTAACCCACAGAGGACGTTAGTAGAGCACTGATAACGAGGGAAGGACGCACTGTGTCTTCGAGTAAGCTGAGGAGGAAGATCCTCCTTGATATCTCTCCATTGTCTTTGGAACTTACGCACACGTTCTGACATTCCGCGACGTTTCTTCAGCGGCTTTGAATCCTGGATATTAACGTGCCTCGTCGGGGAAGATGGCATACGCCGGCCCTGGAGGCCATCATTCCCGGTACCGTTGGTGCGAAGAGACATGGAAACTGATTTCAAGGAGACTGAAGGTAGTAGTTCTGCATAGCTGTCCGCAATGTTTATATGCAAGTGTGCGGCACAGCACGCGACCGTCTGAGACATCCGCAAGTAGCAATACAGGCGCTGATCGAGCGCTCGCTAAGATAGCAACTAGTACACGCGTACGACAAGGCATGTCCTAAACTTCATAAAGCCACCGGAGGTTCCGCTAAAGAGGCTAGTGGTGGTCTGTATTGAACCAGGCACCATGCTAACCCATAGGTATGTACCTAACCAGAACACGGCCAAGACCATTGCATACGCAGGTCGAGGGGCAAGTCGTGTGCCTCGTCGCCACTACTTGTATAACCAGTTTGACAGATAGGCCAATACTACGAGGGCCGCGCTCACTGTCAGGCTGTCAGACTGTTAGCGCCGAGGGCCGTGACAAGTATGAGACGCCTTCTCAATCCACACGCTCAGGCTGTCCGGCACAGCACGTCTCGGAACTCGAGGAATTCCCATCATTGTCCGTGACGGCGCAGCACGCGACCGAAACCAGATCGAACACATAAATGACCATATCCTCCAATTAATTTCCCAGTTCCCCAGTTTACCGAGGAAATTTGACCACACCCTTGGCGCTTTCAAAGCTCCTTACTTTGGAAGTGTGTACACTGTTAGCTGGCTCTCGATGACTTAAAGCGTGCTTGAGTACTCAAGTGTTCTCCCACTAGATTGATTGGCCCGTTTGCACGACTGACTATGCTATTATGCCACTTGCCGAAAGACCTGCTCAACAATAGCACTCTTGCTGCCCAACAATGCTCTGGGGATTTAGCTCCAGACGCCGTTTGTATCGCGCTTTGTCCAAACACTGATCTCGCGGGTATCGGGGTTAGATTAGCGTTCTACATGCAGAGCTTCTTCAACAGTGAGTCCAATGACCCGTTACACGTTGGTCCGACTTGCCGCGTCGCTAAAAGATCAGTGATTAGCTCTGCTGGTGATATTTTCGCCACGAGATTCAGTACCAACAGCATGGGCAAGCACCCTGCTGACAGCTGCGCTCATCATTGCGGCCATTGTCCAGAAGATCCAGAATCCTCCGACGATGACATTGCATCACGCTATCTTGGTCTTGAAGTGCGTAAACGAGTCTCTATCCAGTAGTTTGTCCTCATAAAATATACTTGAAGCTATGCTACCCTATCATGCATAAGCTCCCTTGCCGTAGCTCCAATCCTACCAATCTGGCGTTTGCGACCAGGCGAATATTATGCCAGAGAACTGGCCAGACACGGCATAACTAGCCGAAGTACCAATGGTCACGACGGGGAAGATATTCTCGAGAACGGATTGTATCATAACGCGCATAAAAAGAAGATCAAGAAAGCACAGAATAAGCAGCGCGTGGTCTTGGCACTTGCGCTCCTCATTCAAGTCGGTGACGCCAAATCAAATCTGGATTAAGTTCATGTCGCTGACTCCGTCACGCAGGTTGTTCTACAATGGGCCTGGGCTACTGTTATGTTTGTGTCTCCCGCTTACAGCCAGAGATCATGTAGTGAAGGGACGGTCCTATTCTTTTTCTTCTGGCACTTCACAGTCGGGGAAATCAACGGTGACAAGTTCTTCGTTTGGGCTCTTTGGCTTCTCTTCTGTCTCTCCATCACGCTTTTGCAGACCGTGGCTCTGGCGGTGTCGAGTCCCAACAGGGCATACGACTCGTGGTCTCGCCTCTCAACGAACTCGACCCGCAGCAGCGAGTCTCCAAGAACCCCGTTGTTCAAACAGCTGTTTTACGCTGCAGTTGCCCATATTCCTCCATGGAAGGACCGAACAAAGCAATTGATTTTTTGGGGAAACGTCCTTGCCTTCGGCTTATGGTCGATGTATATCATCAGTATGTCCTGTCTGAGATGCCATATACGGGACTCTGATCGCAGGACTTGTCAGTATCCGAAATACAGATTAAGGCGAACTGTATATTTGACGGAGAGAACAACTTCGGAGGATTTGGCCAGGTGGGTGAATATGCCTTATTCACCAATGAGGACCTCGATAGATTCATTTTCTATGCTTATAACAAGGTCACCGCCATCCTTCTTGCTCTAGTACCGCTCTGGAGTCTTACTGTGGCAATTTACAAATACCCCTCTGAATTGCGCAGAGAGAAGCAGCGTCGCGCACACCAACAAGCAGAGACTCAGTCGTTGGTCTTGAATGATGGGCCTAGTCCTTCTCAAGACCATACTACGGTTGCGGCAGACCAAGTTGAGCCCTCCACACGCCCGGCTGTGCGCACAGGCAGCAGGCCCCTAGAGACAGATGTGCATAGTATGGGGTTACGGTCACGCGGTGTCCAAGACGCTGGCGCCGTAGAATCATTTGAATTGACCTTTATGCCGAGGACACTTCCCTTCATACTTTAGATAGGTTGTTCTTGTATCGATATACCAGGATACTTAGCTGTGGACGTTGTAACATAGCAAATAGTATTATCTAATAGCTGAGATCTCGTCAGGCAATGTATCGATTGACACGAAGGCTGAGACGGGCGTGCAACCCTGGCCAGCGAACAGCTTGACTTGACAGAGGCTGTACGCCAATGTCAACACGATATAAGAAATTGGACTCTCTAGATATGTCGATACAAGTGTCGTAGTACAACAGGCTATAAACACAAGTCTAGATATGTAAGGAACTTTGGAGGCAGATGAGAACGATATCCAAATAGAAAAGATGATGTGAACAGCCCCCGGTAAGGATACGTCAAGCATACCAGATACAGAACTATGATGGGCTGACAAAAGGAATCGTCGGAGAAAGGAGGAAAGACAAAGATGAGGGAATAAACAGTGTAAGGCTGTAACAATGAATGCAATGCGCATCCGTGTTTTGTCTCAATGCTAATCAAAAAGATCTACAATGCGGACCTGTCCCGATAGAAAAGAGAAATGGACCGAGACGCCAAATGCTGTTACTAGAATCATACAACATCAGCGGTGGATGAAACGCGGGAGCTAGACACTAGATCCGCAATCAGCATTGAACGTTGCATAAGAAAATTTACTCACCTCCACAACGACTGGCCTCATTGAGCGACCAAGACCGAGTGACTACCGGGGGAAGAGGCGGCAACCGCCATCTGCGCAGCTTTGCGTTTGAACTGCTGCGTTCGTCGAACTCCGCCTCGTTTCGTTTTGCGACGGGGGGCCTTCTGATGTTCTGATCCAGGGCGGGTGACAAGACTTAGTACAGGATCGCCGTTAACAGAGTCTATGTGGGAGGGTGCCTCAATGCACCTCGGCGCCTCAGTGCGATGGACGTTGCGGTCATCGATTGTGTCGCATCCACTGCGGTCATCAATCGTGTCGCAGTCGTCCTCGCTCACCGAGTCGCCGAAAAGGTCACGCTCCTCGCCAGATTCTGCACGGAAGTCCTGAGGTTGAGAGTCCTGTTGTTGGTATTGCCATCCGTCCGAGTCCTGGTCGTCCATCGTTTCGCTCCACAAGATAGTTGCGCCAACGGCGTGGTCGCCAAGCCAGAGACGGTACTGCGTAGCTGCGTCGTTTCCACTAAGAAGCTCGACGCAGACTTTGAAGTCAGTGGAGTCGTCAGGATGCGCACCGGGGGCAAGAACAGACATGTAGAGTGTAACCAGAGCGCGGTCGCCTAAGCGAGGCTGAGAAGTCGAGTCGACGTCAAAATGAACAAATTGCCAGCAGACAACTCCTTGCCGCCTGAGAAGGTCATCAAGCAGGGGAATATCATCAAGAGACAAGTAGAACCCGATGTCGTCGGTGTGAACGGTGTCCTCAATGATGTCATCAATACCGGGGGCGATAGTAAGAGCCGCGCCGCGTACAGCCGAAATTGGAACCAGAGCCAACCCAAGCATGTCTCGAAGAACAGAAATACAGCTTTCAGACATGACAGGAACGCCGTAGGGTTGAGACAGCATGAGCGACTCGCCAGAGGGCTGACTAGGGAGACTTTGTACAGTGTAAAGTTTGCGGCGTGGCACCAGAGAAATCACTTGGTCGACCCAGGGTGTTGCGAAGTAAGCACCGACAGACTCATCAGGTGGAAGTCGACCAGGAACGTCCGAAGAGAGCACTTCAGGAGTAGTAGGCGAGACAGACGGAGAGGAAGTTGAGGTCAAGCCACAGGCATGAGACAGACCAGCCATAAAACCAAGCAGATAAACTGCAAAACAAGCGACAGCAGCCGAGTCGGCTGAATGAGCGTCATCGACAGAGACCGGTGGATCATCGAGTAAGGTGCAAGTGGAATCACTCGAAAAACCAGGCGAAAGCGGCCGGCGCTCACCGAGGAGCGGGATCGTTTCGTCTGCCTTAGTGTGTGATGAGCATGCACCGGCACCTGTTGTCCTTGTGAGCATTCCTGTTGTACGCCTTGGAGCCAACACAAGAGATGTCTCTCTCGAGCCAGTGAATCTTCCCGTTGCTGGATGACGCAGGACCAAGGCAGTCGCCACCGTCGAGTGTTCAGTCGCGTGAGGGATCGTTGTCACAATCCATCCGGCGGTCTTAGACTCAGACGGCACAACATCACCAGAGTTCCTTTGCGAAGAAGATCCACTACGAGAAACAGCCTGGAAAAAGAACCAGTTAACATTGAAGAATGACGCTGTTTGACTGTTACACACCAGCTCAGTATAGGCTCCGCCAAAGTTAAAACCGTCAGCTACATCAGATCCCTTTGTGCTTGGTACCTTGACCACCAACAGCGAGAGGATGGAGATGATGACTATCAGCAAGGCTCCCAAGACGGCAATTATTCCACCATAACCATGAGTCGACGAGGGCACATAGCCAACCTGTCCAGCAGTGCTGATTGAAGCCGACGGCCAATCAATCGGGTAGCTGGGAGTAGGAGCCTTGTATGTTGGAGAGGGAGGAGGGTCATAGGGAGGAGGATCGGACGGCGGGTGCAAACAATGAGGAACTAGGGCCTCAATCAATGCAACGCGAACTTTGTCAGAGAGTAGTTCCTGGGTTATAAAGCGAAGAATATGCGCGAAAAGCATCTTGCGAGCGAAATGTGCAAGTTGTGGTAGGGGAGTAGAGAACTTTGGTGAAAACCAGTTGGAGGAACTGGCGGTATTTGTAGCCGCGCGCTTTGACGAATTACATAATCAACGCCACATTCAACACGACGCGTCGGATAACGTGGTCGCGTTCATCTAAAGGATGGCTTTGGCTGATAGAGCCACTGGCTTTGGCCTACGGCAGAACTCAAATCAGCTCCGTGCCTCATGATGTTCATGAACCGATATGAAAGGAAAATAGCGACTCAGCCAGATCTTGCCCTTGTGCAAACGCGGTGCATTTGGCGGGTGCTTTGCCATGGCCGTACAGCACCAATGAATGCATCAGTGGCGTCTGTGACCGAGAGTAGCCACTTCCTCCCAATCAGTTCTCGAGAACAATGGCAGTCGTGCGGCTGCTGTAAGTCAATCAAATGTTCAATGCTACACATCGACATGATGAACAATGACATCGGAGTGACCGTTGATGGACTTGATTAATAAAACGCACAGAATTGTCCCCCTGATAAGTCAGTATAGTTGTAGGACCAATTCCGTCATGTAATAGAGCAAGCTACTCAAACTGACAGGGCAACTGGAAAAGGTGAATGCTTTAAATCTGTTGTTTTTCCAAAGGGTCCTATCAATGTCCTAACTCCCCACGTCATTGACAACAGAAATTACACCTTTCGTGACGGAAATCGATAGCAGGTGGAGCGGTCACCGATATACCTCAGACGGACTGCCGCCTCTCAAGGATTAGGGTCGAAAGCCGAAAGTCAACATTGTATGGATGAGAGGCCACGGAAGCCTCGCGGCAGAATGCGATTAGGAGGCATGAAAACAACGTGTCGCACGTTCACGGCACATGCCACACAGCCATTTGCATAGCATCTCCTCAATTAAGACTCGTGCAGATTCATAACCTCACTCGAGGTCGGGACAAAGAGCTGTGCCCACAGACATGATGTTGTTCGTACTCGTGACTCCACCTCAGTGCATGCGCCCAGTGCCCACAGCACTGAGCAAGAGCCTTTGTCTTGTGCAACTCAATTTCTCCAACTGGAAACATTTTCCTGGACGCTTTTCACATTTTCGCGACTGCGAGTCGTAAGCTTCATCGTCAACACATTATTTGCTATATCAAAGAGTACGGCCAGTTGATATCCAATTCCATAGGCGCCCAGCGTGTACGGCAGCCGCGTGGCAACGCGCGCGCAATTTCGAAAAGGGACTGTCAAAGCCTTCGATGTTTGTGGGCCTCCTTTGCTGCAATTGTCTTCTCCAGTACCTCAATCAGTTACATTGCCATGGAACTCTACGGCAATTTCCTTTGTTGCAATGCCGCATATTTCAAGCTCTCATTGTTGTTCCCGCTGGGAAGACTACGCAAAGCACACTGATTACTGCCGTCTGTTTGGCGTCCACGATGTAGGTGCATTATGCTCGACTTGAACATTGACAAAAAGACTACTAGTCCTGTGTAATGTATGTCCGATCCCTAGCGGGATTTGTGAATTCTTGCCGCTCATGAAGCACCATTAGGGCTGATGTTACTTCGGTTCCCTCAATTATTCTCCCACGAAAAGCCCAGACTGACGGCAGTCCCGCCCTCAGAAAGAAAGGGGGGCGTATGTTTGACAACTCAACCACCAATCTTTCGGCGCACTTAGTTCGGGGAATCTATGTCTATCGTCAGCACACAATGACATGTCAACAAGCGGGTCAAAAACGAGGTCAACGGTCCCACGAAGTGTGCCTTCAAAGGCTGCGCGCATCAAGGCCTCGGTGACTCTGCTCCGGCACCGCGTTCGCATCTCTCGAGGAGCTTTTTTTAGAATTTCATGCTGTACGTTTGAAAATGCCACAGCGAGCAGCCCTCTTGGTCAAATTCTATGTGCGGGGTTAAAACCAGACCTGTTTTGCTCCGAACGCCCTTTCTGCTGGCCACAGTCAATTTCTCGATCTAATCGCTCACATTTAAGCAGCCTGCCGATTTATAGATGGACGATTTTGAGAAACCTGTGGAGAGCAACATTAGTCCCTCTGCGATTGATGGTTCCCGGACGTCCCTTTCGTCAGATCCGCGAACGGCTGCAGGCGGAATAGTTGTCGACTTTCTGGATAGAGGGCTGAGGGCATGGCTCACTGTCATGGGCGCTTTTTTAGCATTGTTCTGCACGTTTGGGCAGCTGAACGCCTTCGGGACGTTCCAATCATGGTATGCTGAACATCAGCTGCACCACTTGCCCGCTTCGACTATCTCTTGGATTGGCTCGCTTCAGCTTTGGGTTTTCTTCTTTTCGGTCAGTCAGTCAGAATACCTCTACTAAGCTTGACTGAAAAGGCCCTGGTTTTCGTAGGGTGGCTTTGTCGGCCGGATTTTCGATGCTCATGGTCCTCGCGTGCTCATGATACCCGGAACAGTAGTCCTTGTGTTCAGCATTATGGCAACGAGCCTTTCTACACGATACTACCAATATGTTTTGAGCCAAGGCATACTCTTTGGACTTGGGGTTGGTATGCTGTATGTCACCCTAGCATTTGAGTTGGATTAACCTGATAGCAAGCATCACCTATAGATTTTACCCATCCCTTGCAGCTGTTTCGACACACTTCAAGAGGCATCGCGCGAGTGCTATCGGGATCGCTGTCGCTGGCTCAGGAGTAGGTAGGCACAACTGTCTGGGTTAAGTGCCCGTCAGACACATAATGAGAAGCGTTTCAGGCGGCCTCGTATACCCAATTATGCTTCGGCAGCTGTTCACGAAAGTTGGGTTCGCATGGGGTGTACGCATCTCCGGTTTCATCACCCTTGCGCTGTGCACCATTGCGACAGCAATGGTGACCAGTAACCTGTCCGTAGGGCGGCGTAGTGGACCTTGGTTCGACGTGAACATGTTCAAGGACACGCGGTATCTACTGGTTGGTTTGGGTAGTGCTTTGATAGCTCTTGGTCAGTCGATCATTCTCGGTTCGCTTACCGAAGTTCTCACATCACATTCCAGGTCTTTTCATTCCATACTTCTATATCGTCGACTACGCGACGGCACACCGTGTCTCATCCAACACGGCTTTCTATGTACTTTCCGTGATGAATGCCGGAAGCATTCCTGGACGAGTTGCACCTGCATGGCTCTCAGATGTCCTCGGCCGCTTCAATCTCATCGTTCCCTGTGCGTTCCTCTCCGGGCTGCTCTTGTTGGTGTTCTGGATATTCGCAAGAACACTCGCCTCGATCATGGTCTTCGCGGCGCTATACGGTTTTTTCTCGGGTGCGTTCAACGCGCTTATCATTCCTACCGTCTCGCAGATCTCGGATGTCACAGAGATTGGCACCCGAGTAGGAATGATGTACAGCATCATCTCGTTTCCGTTAGTTGTGTTTTCGTTATCAGTGTCTCCAGACTGACTTTCAAACTCGTGCAGATCGTTGGGAGGAAGCCCTGCAGCGGGTGCGTTGCTGAAATACGACCATGGTTCTTACTCGGGTATGATTGTATTTGGTGGTGTGACGATCATAGCCGGTTCTCTCTTCATGCTGTGGGCGAGACTAAAAATCGAACCTCGAATACTCGCTGTTGTTTGACGTTGCTCAGCTCGCTGCCGTACACGACCCTCGTATCATTATTTCGAACGATCATGATGTCAGCATGTCATTAATTCTCTACGACCTGTAACGCATAGATTATTCCCAAGCTTTTGTCGGATTTCGATCGTTCTTCATTCCTGCCCCGGGTACAGTACGCGTTCGCAATGTAGTGCGCTTGGATTCATTACCATGTGAGATAATGGTGCAATCATTGACTTCACCATGAAGGCCGACGATAGGGTCAACGGAATGCAGCAATCGTTGATGAATGTAGAAGGTTACGGTGGCAATTGACTACTTATGCGTTCTCCATAGATACTTAAGAAGGTCGAACAGCCCACAGAACCCAAATAAGGGAAAAGAGCTTGGCGCATCGAAGTCGCGTCGTGGACTCGGATTTTGTTGCTCCGAGTTGTACTGACATACATACACATTCATTCCCACTGACGACGAGGAGACGCGTCTAACGATAAGCCGGCCTCATTGGCAACGTTTACACGAGCATTCAACGCCCATCTATTGCACTGATCACATGCCCTTGCCTAACGTTGTTTGACGAGCGTCAAGTATCATTAACCCAAACCTCCTAGTCCTTGTTTGTCTCGTCGGTCACCTTCACGAGTGGTTACGGGACGGGATACTTACAAGTCTCGAGGACTAGGTATGGTTTTGGGATGTCAAAATCCGGCGCAGTCGATTCACAGGATTAGCATTGCACAGCATCTTTCACGGTCTCCGCAGTTGCATATATACGATTGTGATCTGAAGCTTGGCAGTAAGTCACTCTAACAATGTCGCACTACCCAGAGGTCAGTTGTCTGCTGCTGAAATTTGAAGCCACTGATCATGCGTTATAGCCCGATGAAGCACAGCATGGGCATTACAACGACGGCTATGCGCCATACCAAACATACGCACCAAATTCTTACGAGCTGCAGCCCACTCCCAATCCGTATGAACATGAACACCAAGCCTTCCATCCCATACATACAGATCCATTCGTTGGATCGCAGTCACCGCCTCATCCGAGTCTATATCGTTCCCCGCCACCTCTTCACGCTCCTTACACGAGCCCAATGCATGGTGCCTCGCCCCCACTCCACATTGGATCGCCGCCGTTACATCTTGGATCTCCTCCCCACGTTCTCCCTCAACCTAGTGACTATCCCGAACCTGACTATGGCAACACACACTCCATGACGCCACCACCAATGCGGGCCCAGCCCTCACCTATGTCTCAGTTTGATCCGAACTCGGGCTATGAATTGCACGATGATCAGGACCCAGACGCGCTTGATTCAGGTGACTTGCCACTGCTGAGACGTGATAATACGATGTCCTCGATGCCTATCCCAGGCGACTATGAACTGGTATCCTCGGATGACAGGTCCGAGAGCAATATACGATATGGACGCATTCCTCAGCGTGTCCCAAGGCGATACAAGACCATAAAAAAGGTCGAGTGAGTGCTGGGTCCTGCTTACTGGCATTGCGAGTGTTGAAGTCTTCTTTCAGGCTATTCCAGGGAAATTTTGTATTGGATTCTGCGGTGCCTACAAAACTGTTAAATATGTGCGCAATGCGGAATGAGCGTGAATTCACGCACATGCGCTACTCGGCGGCGACATGTGATCCAAATGACTTCAAGGACTCCGGTTTCACATTGCGACAGGTTCACTACGACCCCCCGCGACGAACAGAGCTGTTCATCGTGATGACCATGTATAATGAAGACGAGGAGCTGTTCTGTAGGAGTATGCATGGGGTGATGAAGAACATTGCACACCTGTGTAAGCGGGATAGGAGCAAGACATGGGGAAAGGAGGGATGGAAGAAGGTCGTCGTCTGCATCGTTTCTGATGGTCGACAGAAGGTCAATTCGAGGACGCTCAGTGTGATTGCAGCGATGGGAGCGTATCAGGAGGGTATTGCCAAGGTATGAGCAGTTTGAGCCTCATGCTAATGTCAAGCTCACTCTATTCAGAATATTGTGAACGGGAAACCCGTTGCAGCGCACATCTATGAATACACTGCGCAGAGTATGTGCATCATAATCACACTAAACTTCACACTCACGCCCTTGTGTAGTTTCGGTGTCACCGTCGATGAAGATTGAAGGCGCCGAACGCGGACTCGTCCCTGTTCAGATCATCTTCTGCTTGAAGGAGAAGAATCAGAAGAAGATCAATTCTCATCGGTGGTTCTTCAACGCGTTCGGACCTATCCTTCAGCCTAACGTCTGTGTGCTCTTGGACGTTGGCACGATGCCTGGGCCCACTTCTATTTACCACCTGTGGAAGGCTTTTGATATCAATTCGAACGTTGGAGGAGCATGCGGAGAAATCGTTGCCCTCAAGGGCAAGTATGGACAAAACTTGATCAATCCTCTTGGTAAATATTTCTCTCTACTCTCTCTGGCATTGTCTGACCCGTGTCTATATAATGTAGTTGCTGCGCAGAACTTTGAGTATAAGATGTCAAACATCTTGGACAAGCCCCTGTAGGTCTAGTCTCTCTTATCTTACATTCCGAACCGTCGCTGAAGGGTTACCTCCAGAGAATCGATATTTGGTTACATCACTGTGCTTCCTGGTGCCTTCAGCGCATACCGCTACATTGCGCTACAGAACGATGCTACCGGTGAAGGTCCTCTTCAAAAGTATTTCCTGGGTGAAAAGATGGTCTGATACGTCATGCGTCAATTTTCTTCTTCGGAACTGACAGGCTATGATTCATAGCACGGGGCTGGTGCAGACATCTTCACGGCGAATATGTATCTTGCCGAGGATCGAGTACGTGGCTGCCTTGTCTTCCTTTGATTGCACCCTGCTCATGATTCGTGATCTAAGATCCTGTGTTGGGAACTAGTCTCGAAGCGCGGTGGAGCATGGATCTTGCATTACGTCAAATCTGCCTACGCCGTAACTGACGTACCCGATCAAGTAAGCCATGCAAAGTTGCTGAACACTCACATCTAACGGCTATTTGTGTTAGATCCCGGAATTGATTTCCCAGCGACGTCGATGGTTGAACGGGTCGTTCTTTGCAGGTATTCATAGCACAGTCAAGTTTCACTACATATATCGCTCGTCGCATTCGTTTGTGCGCAAGTTTTGGATTCATGTAGAACTCATATACCAAACCTTCGTCCTGATTTTTTCATGGTTTGCACTGGTGAGTGTGGATCTATCTCGGCGTGATTGACTCTAGTCCACCGCACTTTTACATCTGTCGTTCATATCTAACCAACTCATCACACAGGGTAACTACTATATCTCTTTTGTCATCTTGAGCCAAGCAATGGACGATCCCTCCTTTCACCTTGGAAAGGCTGTCAATGTTTTGAACATTATTCTAAATTACCTGTATCTTGGTCTTCTCATCATGTGTTTCCTGCTATCCTTGGGAAACAGGCCCCAAGGAGCGAAATGGCCGTACACGTTCGCATTTATTGGGTTTGCTGTCATTACAATATACATGACCGTAAGTCATGTGTATATTGTTTGTTGGACTCCTGTCGCTGATTTCTGGCACCGCCCACTACGATTGATAGATAGCTGCCTTCTTCCTAGCCTTCAAAGGCATAGACAATTTAGCAAAGTCGAGCGGGCCTCTCACGGTGTCGGACTTGTTCTCTAACTCGATCTTCCGGAATATTGTCATATCAATTTTGGCTACTCTTGGACTGTATATCCTCGCATCTCTTGTGCATGTAAGCATTTACCTGCCGCACGATGTATGGTACTGATTTCTGAGTTCCTGTTCTAGTTCGAACCCTGGCATATGATCACATCGTTCCCCCAGTATATGCTTATGGCGCCGTCGTACATCTCTGTGTTGAATGTCTATGCTGTACGCTGTCAATCTCGTACCCTGACAAGCCGTTGATTTGGCTGATCTTGATCTTCTCTAGTTCGCAAACGTTCAGTGAGTTGCCCAGTCGTAGCATTGTTGCGCCGCTGAGAATAGCTTGTCGTTGTCTTCCATCAAATTAGCGACGTTTCGTGGGGCACGAAGGGTGACAACAAGGTTTCGACGGATCTCGGTGTCGTCCAAACCGGCAAAAACAAGAACGAAGTCGAAGTGGCAGTACCGACTGCAGACACGGATATCAATGCTGCTTACGAGGACGCAATACATGTGTTGTCTACAAAACCTCCCAAGTCAGAACCCAAACTTGATGCGCAGACCCAGCAGGAAGATTATTACAGGAGTTTCAGAACAAAGTGGGTCTTCTTTCTTCCCTGTTGTATAGCGATGATTTGACGTTCTTTTTGACAGCGTGAGTCGTGTCATGTTTGTATTCGGCAGCACAGTGAGATACTAACCGCTGGGAAGGTCTTACTCACGTGGACACTCTCGAATGTTAGTCTCCTGTTCCAGTTTCTAATTTACTATCAACTTACGTTGAACCTCAGGCTCTTCTTGCCGCGATAATAGTGTAGGTCAAACCTTCGTTCCCAGTCTTCTTAGTTTGCTGACGCCTTTGCAGTACCGCCACGGGCGAGGCATCAAAGGTCGGTGCTGAGCATACTGTCAGTGGCTATATGGCTTTCATTCTTTATTCCGTTGCTGGACTGGCATGTAAGTCGTCCCCTTCCATTTTCCGAAACAGCGCACTCAATCGTGCTTGTTGCTACGACCAGTTGTTCGCTTCGTGGGCTCCACTGCGTATATGCTCGTACGGTTGTTTGCTGGTGAGTAGGGTCGGACACAGCCAGGTGGGATGCTGCTATCTTTTGGATGATTTAAATGATGCTATCTGCAAATAACTATATATTGATCGTTGCATTGTGTTCCGTCGTCGATACCCTGTGTTTAACTAGCTATTACGATACGCTATCCTATGTATAAACCCTCCAATTGTCCTTGACCAGCAAGCTGAGCAGGTAAATATGGAGGAAATGGTCTGTAGCGACTCCGTCCTCCTCATTATGATCCGGGTATAGGGTCGGGCGAGACGCATTCTTACGGCATATGCGGCGTTCTATTCCTATATGGTCCTCAACATTAGGCCTACCAGGGTCCAGACGTACAAAGGCCAGCCTTACAGGTCGTTTTCGTCTTGCAATCATGAGGACGGGTTCATCGTCCTCATCAGACGGGTAATTTGTGACGACTGACGGGAGTTTCGTCTGCGGATGTGATCCGAGACCACCGCAAGAGGTATCAGTGAGCCTATGTGCACTGGCTCCGTGAGTTGAACTTGCCTCTTGTCTCTGCCTTGTCCTTTGAAGGACCCTGTTGAGCTGTCAAGAGGGCGGTATGAGAATGACACTTGATTGACAGCGTGTGGCGGGTGAAAGGCAATCCCTCTGCCACAATGGTTACCTTTGCCTCACTGACGCCCTTGGTGCGACTTGGTGTCCCATAATGCACCATATCGTTTGTCACGGCGGTCATTGTGGGGAACGACGACAGGGAGTGGGCAAGGCTGGGCAGCGATGCGATGGACGGTGTCTGAGGGGACGTCGGACATCCCGGTAAGCGTGCTGGATGCATTTCAACTGGCCACCGAGAGTGCTGTGAGGATGACGAGGCAAAGGAAGAGAGACTCGGTGCAGACATTGAAATACTGGGGGAGGCTGATACGGAACAAAGAGCTGTGTTCGCGGTCAGCCTCTATATGAAAGGCGCCACAGTGTGCCGTTATCCAGATATCCGTTCCAATGCCATGACAGGTTTATGAAGAGGTAAAAGAGTATAGCTCAACTGGCATGCGCCGGCCACGGTCGCTGACCGCCCAATACTCTGCCAGATATGGCGAACTCGAACCTGAGCGGGAAATGCCGGCCCAGGTTTACGACCATAGCAAGGCGCGTACAGTGGTACAGATCCGAGTTGCTTGCGTCGACGGAGATGGGAATTCGGCCCAGAGCCTAGCCAAAGACACTTCCTCAAAGCGCCGTTGCATGTACATCTCCGGCATCATATCAGGTCAGAATCAAGTCAGAATCACTCGAGTTCCGACATATCTGCTAGATTATCTATCATTCCGTGAGTCATGATTCTTGTTCCTCGTATCCGAGATAGATTCCCGACCACAGAAACTAGCTATGCCGATAATCAAGTACGTACCTGTGAAGAACAGTCGAAATGAAGGATACATGGTAACGTCAGCACAGCACGACATGCGGACATGAGCCCACATACACGGATTTATGAACCACACATCCACATATCATCCGAGTCAAAACACCATCGCCGCACTAGACCAAATTAGTCCCTATGGTCCGGTATCTTCTATTCTACACTGCATCGCACTGTACTGACACCGTGCGGACTGCTGCCTCATGCATTCCGCCAGAATAGCTCAGTCGAGGGAAAGCGGTTTGGGAAGTGTGTGCTCGTCCATTCATCGTCCTGGCATTGCCAGAGGAAGTGATGGTGACTGATCCAGAAGCAAACACAACTCAACGAGGGACAGTATATGCGCAGCTCGGCGGCGATTGTGCGTTGAAAGGGCTCCGTCAGCCGTGGCTCCCAGTATGTGACATCCACGTCAATACTGTCGAGAGCATGCAGGCGCATCAGGCATCGGTGAACTTCATGACGCTGATAGCTTCAACTCAGCTTGCTGGTAGCCCCAGACATCGATAAATTTCTCACCTGCTGTATCGGTAGCGGGATTATTCCAAGGTGTCGAAGGCTTTGCGCGAAGATGGATGTAGAAACGAGCTGTAATGTCTCCAGCATGAGTTGCTCCGGGAGGTAAACAATATTCAAACTTCGCAGAGTTCTTCTGACTTTGCCCAGATCTGTGATAACTGTAGGGAGGATCGGTACTGTGTCCTCTTGCAATGACACTTGCACATGCGTGAGAGGACACGCAATAAGCTCGGCTAGTACTAGTAGAGGGCCGTCGAAGATCTCTAAACTCTGTAATTTGCCCGCGGCGATGGAACACGGAGGCCCATCTTCGGTCGAGTCCATAGTGTGCAACATACGAAGTCTATTCTGAGACTGCAGAAACGTGACCACATTGACGTCCCAAATCAACCAGAGAACCGCCTCCCGCAGTTGAAACTTGATTTCAGGAGAATTGAGGATCCAGGTGTTAGTATAGGTTGGATCATGCAGCAGGATGGATTCAAGGTTGATCATCGTCGTCAGAGCACTCTGGACAGTCTGCCAAAACTCGTAGGGCAAGGAGGTGGACCGCTGGACGACACGGCGGGAATCCAGCTGGAAGTGGAATCGTCTTACGTATCCGCCGCGGAGCCCGTCATGAGCAGTGAGAGATTGACAGGCCTCGAGTGCAGTTTGAGCATCATGCAAGGTGAGGCACTCGTACAACTTGGCCTCCGCCACACGTTGCAGCGTTTTGCTGGTCCGGCATAATGTAAGGATGTCCTGAGGCGATGCGTAACGAACAATCTGGGAGAGAACTTCAGAGGGAAAGACGACCATGGCAATACTGTCGTTCCGAGCACGGATGAGCGGTTTGCGCGATGTATCGTTCAAAGCACATACAATGTAACGGCCTCAGACTAATAAGACAGATAGCTATAAGGGCTGTCTGAATGCAAAAGGCACCGGACTTCCGTGTGAAGCTCGTCTTCAGCTAAAACGAGAGTCGATGTTGTGGTTGACCAGAACGGGTCCTTGCGTAGATTGTGGTCGCGGTCAAGTGGCGGGCACGAAGGAGACCACGGCCTTTTCGACGCGTCTCGACAAATCTGTGTACATCTCCGTGAAAGTGACTCGACTCTCATCGGCCACCATCCACCCCATCCTGCACCTCCGTCTTCGCACATACGCGTCACAAAATGGGAGAATCGCGAACAGAGCTGCTCGCATGGCTCAACGACTTGCTCCAGATCAACTACACCAAAATTGAGCAATGCGGAACCGGTGGCGCGTACTGTCAAATTATGGACTCGGTCTTTGGTCAGTAAGAATCCGTTTTGTCGTCGTGATTCGCAGGCGAGTGACCAGGCCAACGGGGCTGTCTGTCATGTACATCTCGTTTCCCGCTTCATTGTGGAGGGCAGGCGATATACCAATGACGCGAGTCAAGATGAATGCAAAGCATGAATACGAGTTCATCGCGAACTTCAAGATCTTGCAGAATGTTTTTCGGACGCACAAGATCGAAAAGGCGCGTATATTGCTATGTGGTTGAGATTCTAATTTGCTGACTGTGTATCACAGCCTATACCTGTAGAAAGGCTCGTAAAGTGCAAGATGCAGTATGTTCACATGTGCCACTCGACGGTATCGGCGGCTTAGCATAGCTCTGTGCTTGTCCTTTCAGAGATAATCTGGAGTTTCTGCAGTGGAGCAAGCGCTTTTGGGACACAAACTACGGCGGACAAGGTTACGATCCTGTCGCACGACGACGAGGTGCGCCGACGGACACACCGGCGACTATTGCGCCGCTCGCGCCCTCTTCGCGTGGTAGCTCAGGGAACCTCAACGTCGGCGCTGCTAGGACGGGAGGGCGAACGCCAATTTCCGGCCATCGAGCAGGGTCGACACAACCTAACGAGCTGGTGCAGAACTTGCAAGCCCAGTTGCGGGAGATGTCTACACATTTGGAGGGTCTGGAGAAGGAACGCGATTTTTACTTCTCCAAGGTGAGTGGCCACTCGCATGCTGTTCAAGCCAGATGAGCCTGTCATGATGTCTCACTCGATATCGCGTCGCGTCGTATGATCGTGCTCTCAGCTGCGTGACATCGAGATTCTGGTTCAGCAACAGATGGAAGCCCTTGAACAAGAAGGCAAGGACGATCCACTACTGCGGGATATACAAAAGATTCTTTATTCTACCGAGGTCAGCGTGATTTCAACAAACATTATGTATGGCTGATCATCATCTGCAGGAGGGCTTCGAGGTGCCGGACCCGAACACTGTCGATGAAGAGGAGACCTTCTAGTTTTCCCCTTCTACCACTGTTGTACCTCGGGGTTCGGTCTCGCGACAGCGTAATTCGTGAAGCAGTTTTCCTTATTGTATACCTGCACAGAGCGTCTCCGGCATGCCCCAGATGTATCGCCACATGATTTTCTGATATCAAACTATCGTTTTGTCATCTACCGTGATCACTGTATGACATAAATAGGCTACATTAGCGACGAGCCAATATCCAATTACGAGCCCGAATATTCTCATGTAGGAAGCCAGCTTGCGGCCACCCATACAACGATGGCAAGATAGGTAGGTATGCTTTGTCACATCCAAGTCGCCTCATCCTTTCAACATCTACCAGAACTGAGACGCGATGGCTCGGCATCGTTTGAATCATACAGGCCTCTTATGCGTGCTTCACCAGGTGTCACTGAGCCTCGCCAGTATCTTGATCAGCCTGGGCGGGGCGCTAATATATACGGATATCCCGAGCCTACGAAGGTTAGACGTTGAAGCAGAGAATCTATTACTTACCTTTGAGAGACTACGTCTGCTCTTCTCTGACTTTCCTTGGCATCGTTATATTCAACAGTATAACCTCAATCGAGTGTGCCGGAGTTTCAGACATGCACTTACACCGTTACACGAGATCGACGATCAGTGCGACCGAACTCGATACTTTGCGGTACCAGTATAATGGTTTTTCGGATGTCATTGATACGATGATAACGACGGCTACGATTTTAATCTCCATCTGCAACGTTCGATGGCAACGGTAGGTCAAGGTATCAGGTCCATGGCAGCTTTCGGCTTCTTTTTCATTTCGCCACGTCCTCCTACTTGTGGTGTAGCATGAAGCTATTTTCCTGACTCAGGAAACCGGTCGTCTTACTCTATATAGAGTCCCAGTTTTTGTTTGCCTCTTCCCCGGATATTAGCATCTTTATGCCTCACAATCAGTCACGATGACGCAGGGCCGTATATATATCCTCGCGTGCAGTTTATTGAAAGGACTTATGGACCACGCCTTCGGTTTTTTCGCCAGCAGGGTTAACAAATTCTTATGTCCAGAGTTGCAGCCATATACACTGGTGTATATTGCCAGCGTGCATCAGGGCCTCTTTTTTGGTTGATATTGCGACTCTTTTATCTGAAAATTTAGTATGTTCTTCAACGTGATTGGCACCGTTATAATGTAATCCCTGACATTTTCGCTCAGAACGAGTTCAGTCACATCTGAAGACCTCGAAGGCTTCAATATTTAGGCACCATTGCTATACATGACACGGTTCGTATTCGTATACCAATTCATAAGTTATGACACCTAAACATACGATCATCAAACATAAAACCCAGACTTCGTAGTGCTGCTGCCACGGGTGCTCCCCATCATTATCAATTCTCAGTATAGCTTGGAGGAAACTCTTGCGGGTCACCATTATTACCATTAGCTGGTAACGGCAGTCCGCCTGGTCCAAATCGCAGTCCCGCGTCCGCGTGGTATAAAACTGAAGAAACAAATGGAGGATTGCTAGTGACCTCCGCCGGTGGATGATTATCAGCGGTGCCGGAAGTGCCATTATTGACGTTGTTGAGCAGGGGGGTGGCGCGTCCTCCGGAGCTCGCCAGACTAGTTTTGCTGGCTTTGCTCACATGTCGTCGCGTAAATTCAGCGGCTGGACCGGCACCTGATGCGCCAGCAAGGTGTGGCGCTATAGAGGCAAAGCCCATAGGGCTTCGTCAAGGGCAGGAGAATTTGACAGATCGGGTGAGGCAGTATATGGCGTGACTACATACACTAGTAAGACGAAATTGAGCATTAGCGTTCAGAACGTGAATCAGCAGATCACACAGACCAGGGTCCAGTCCAGAATCCAATAGGTCGGGATAGTCAAAGTGAGTTCTTCTCTTACGCCTGTGGCGGAGAAAGAAGAGGAGAAGCGCAGCCGCTACGAGTGCAACCACGCCTCCCACAACTCCGCCTACTATCGCATCCGTCGGAGTCGAAGATGACTTGGACGAAACAGCCGAACTGGCTGGCGCTGCAGTGGCCCCTGATGTTGCCGACTCAGACGCTACTGGTGAAGTAGGACTCGCTGGATTGCTTGTCGATGGAAAAGGTATTGTACCGTTGATCACCCGGGCTATGACATAGTCCATCAGAAATGGATATGTGTCGCTTGCCTGGGTGAGGCTGATGACAAGGGCGTGCGGCCCATTTGACAATGGCTGGGATGCGAAGAAGACTATGCCAGTGGTTGCTTGCGTGTAGTTATCCGGAGTGACGTATATGGATGGCGACGTTCCATTTATTGAATAGGATGAGATGGGCAGAACACTAGCCCCGTCAGGGGGGATAACAGCGCCGACAACTCCTACTTCTATGATGCCTCCAGCGTGCGATGTGAGAGCACAACTCCTGAGTTTGATAGGCCGACTTACTGTCACCGTTGAACTCAAACATCGCCGTTGAATTGGTGGTATATGCAGCACTCAGAGTCCCATCCAAGACAACCTGCTGGTCAGTCATGTGGTACCATTCACCAGAGTAGCTAATTCGGCCACCCTGATCATCGAATTTGGCGATATAGGTGTCTTTAGCAGACATGACCTCGACGTCGCAGCGGGATACCAGGACTGGAGCACCAAGCACGGGAAATGTCCCCAAAAGCTAAGTGCCCTTAACAGTGTTGCATGTGGCTTATTACGACGCCCTCCTTCTTGTGTTTGTTTGTCATGGTGGGTGTACAGCATGTTCAGCAGTAATTCATGATTGCTGGTACTTATATCTGTATATTCCACCTTGGAAATCACTACACATGTGCTGGACCTGCTTGGGATAGATAAGAAGTCAGTACGCCAGTTTCCCTTTCCCATTCTGACTCACAGAGAATCTGGGGAATTTGAACACGAAACCTAACTCACCGGACATGTTGTACACGAGTATACACACTAGGAGAGAACCAGTGTGGACATCCGACCGAAACACACTCGGAGAGGGAATTTAGAAAGCACAGAAGTGACCGACATCGGAAGTTTTGAGAGCCCTTCATCGAGTGCAGAACTGTAGGCACGTGTATCACCAAATGTTTGTGTCCGACTTGTGTTCAACTTTTCCGGGAACCGGATGCTACTTCACAATAAATCGAACAGCTTGATGAACTTCACTTCACGAGCGTCAGTGCAACGCTGAGTCTGTTCGAGTCACGGCGCGTATCTGCAACGCGCTCACAGGTCTGTTGTTAGCGTAAAATCGAAGCCTGTGAGCAGCACACAGTAGCGTCCTTGCCACAAGCGCGTATCGATCTCTGCGAAGCAGTACTTATCAACCCAAGCGAGAAGCTCAGGATGGGAAATGAAAAGGCGATGCGATTGTACGTACTCCTTTGGTACCAGACTGTCCGTGGGCACAGGGGAAGTACATGTTCCGAAATGAGTCCCAATCAGGCCGATCCTGTGCACGAAAGGATTGAGGAAGGCCCAAGCAGAAATAATTCTGAGGAACGATAATCAAGAAATAGCTTGTCCCCACGCAACAGCAGGATTCGAGCTCAAATGGCCCACCAGACGTAGAGTATCAGTAAATATCATGATAGTCAATTTCAGGTTGTAACTGTACAACTTCGAACTGTACAACTTCGAACATAACGCAGACGCACCGCGGCCGATCACCGATGGGACTATTTCTAAAAATGGCTATATAAACATAGTATGTCTCGTCGACTACTTTGTCGCTCGTAAGGCGACTCAAGAGACCGCTAGATATGTATTACCACCACAAACTTACACGAAAGACCATGTCCGAATACTTGCCCATCCTAATGATGTAAAGCGGATCTCTGATGACTGTCTTCAAACACACAATCCAGATCCAATAAGCAGGCAGCGAAAGTGCGAGTTACCAGTAGCTGTGGGTCCAATCAGCCCCAAGGCAAGGAACCGATTTGTAGTCCTGATGCAGAACAATGTGCCCATATCCTTGCCATTGCTAACAATCCTAGTCATAGTCTGGGCGAAATTCGTTTGGTGGTAGGCCGGGACTGACCAACGATGGTAAATCGCCTAGTCCGAACCTCGTTCCGGCGTCTGCATAATGCATTATCGCAGGTGAGACCGGATGGATGCCTGTCACCTCAGCACTCGAAGGTCGATCATCAGTAATGCCGGAGGACTCTGTATGAGTGTTGTTCAGCAGGGGGGTGGTAAGCGCTCCCGAGCGGGATCTGCTGGAATGCCGCGCCATGAATTGGGCGGCCGGAGGTGCACCCTTCGCGCTGACGAGTCGCAATACCACAGAGGGAGACTCCGGAGGGCCTGCGTGCTCGCTTGTAGCCGGAGAATATGACTGGTAGGGCGGTGAGAGGTACGGCGTGACTTCATAAGCTGCACACAATACACTCAAACAATCAACACCTAGACCATAGATGAAAAAAGAGCACAAACCAGGATCTAGTCTATCATGGATAGGGCCAACGCTTGCATAGTTTAGTCCTCGATTACGTCTGTACCAAAGGAAGAGGAAGATGGCGGTGAGGATAGCGGCGAGGAGGGCGGCCATGCCACCGACAGCTCCACCTACTATTGCGCCAACTGGAGTGGAAGGCGACTCGACAAGAATTGCAGCAGGAGAAGTTGCAGCGGCAGGAGAAGTACTAGCAGGCGAGGACGCGGCTGCAGACGATGATATAGTTGTAGACAGAGATGTCTCGGACGATGAAAGCGATGATGAGCTCGAGGTGGCGGAGACGCTCGAACTCGCTGACTGGATAGTTGTTGTGCCATTTCTGTAGTACATCAGGATATAATCCAATAAATACGGGAGAGCAGTGCTGCCCTGTAATAGAGCGATGCTGAAGACGTGCGGTCCGTTCTGTAACGGTGGGGACGAGGAAAACGTTATTTGGGTGGCTTGTTCTGTGTAGTTATCGGGCGTGACGTAAAAGCCTTCCACTGTCTCATCCATGAAGTACTCTGAGACAGGCTGAGACATTGATACACCCTGTTTTGGAGGGAAGACAGCACCAATGACATCCAGCCTATAGTAGACTCCAACCGCGGTGTGTGAGAGAGGGTCCGAAAAGTTGCAAATGGGCTCACAATCAGCATTGAAATAGAATGATACGGATGAGTTTGCGGAATACGTGGCGCTCAGCGTCGAGTTGGCGGCATCTTGTTTCGTTAGATGCGACCATTCACCAAGATAATGGATCTGCCCGCCCTGATCATCGATCTGCTCGCTATAAGGGCTCACCACGGACATGTGTGATTGAAGTATGGGACCGCCAGACGAATCGCCAAGTGCTATCAGCACAGGCAGAGGGATATATCACAGGTGAACATACAAGTCGGCTCTGCATGCACTTTATTACGATACCTTCGGTCTGTATTTGTTTGCGGTAGTGGATGCACTGCATGTGCTTCCTTGGCTTGTGATCTGTTCTTGACCCTTCTTCATGCTTGCGTTTGCCATATGTGTCGAAACCACCATGGACCTACTTAGACAAATAAGAAACCAGCAGGCCACTTCGCCCGTCGATCTTACTTGCCCTGCATTCCGTCCTGCAATCATGCTTATTGCAAACAGCTGTCTCAGGTGCCGCGGACAGAAGTTGTGGACACGATGCTCGATGCTGGCAGGCTTCGAAAACAGGTCGAAGGGCATGATCCATTTAAACAGTGCATTATACAGCTTCGATATTGCTAGTGCCGGTCGGTAGTGACAGAAAATGTGCGATCTGGCAGGAAAGGGCCAAAGGAAAATAGCTATGGCGCTTGGTGGTTGATTTTATCAGGGTTCATGCGTCTCCGGCTCAAGGCAGCACGACTCGGTTGTCTTCACGAGGACTTCTCTAAAGACTGGCGAGAGTTTATTGTCAGTATCGTACTCTTGAGTCCTCTTTCGCCCGCGTGTTATCGATCTGTCTGAACAAGCGAGCTTTGCATGAGGCTTCGAGCATTAGGGGGACAATAAAAAAACTCATTATGATTCAAGTGCATTTTCGTAAGTGGTTTGAGAAATTGTGGTTTGGAGATAAAAGTCAGTAGAATTTACCAGAAGCGAGGAATTGAGCTACTGAGGCACACCATACTCTTTAAAAGCACTAAACCTCGACCCGTCGTATGCGCTGAAGGGACAGTGACACCTAAAAGTAAGGCGAGTAGTGAAGTCAGTCACCAATCTGCCCTTGCTGCGAGTTACTGCAATGACCGGGAGTGCGCTATAGTGAGATTGGGAGGAAGAATATCAAGAGGTTGCACTACATACGCTCGATCACGTGGACGTGCCGAAATCGTCAAGGCGTCTATCCGCGGAACTGCGTCTGGCGTCTACTGCTTTAATCAGAGCACTAAGGGCCATAAACAATACCTATTCAACCATCTGCGCTCTTCGCTCTGGACGTGACTGGTCTTCCACAGACAGCTTGCTAGACAGGTCTAGGTACATCATCCATACGATCAGAGGCCCAGGCCAGCCGGGAGCGAGCATCGAACTAGTGAAATACGGATTCACACAGTTTGACCTCTTGTTTGTGTCCCAGAAAAAAGCCATGGCATCAGCTTCACCAAAGCCGATGCGCCTACAAGTAGAGGAGTACATATCCTCCCTTCAAGAGGACATCGTTACTGCTTTCGAAAAGCTAGACCCGGCTGCTCCTGCATTCAAGCGCGACTCATGGCTCCGCGCTCAGGGCGGTCGTGGGCTCTCTTGTGTATTTGCAGTGCCCCCATCTAGCAATCCCGAGTCTGCCTCATCAGCGCAGACCGTCCTGGAGAAGGCCGGCGTGAATATATCGGTCGTCCACGGCGTCCTACCGCCCGCCGCTGTGAAGCAGATGCGCGCGGATCATAGCTCCATGAACGACCTGCAAGGCAGCCTGCCGTTCTTCGCTGCGGGCATCAGTCTCGTCATACACCCACGCAATCCACACGCGCCCACGGTGCACGCCAACTACCGCTACTTCGAAATCACCGAGCCTGTGGAGGAGGGCGCAGGCGCGGCCAGAGAGACGGGACAGGCGAAGGTCGTGGCATGGTGGTTTGGGGGCGGGTCCGATCTGACGCCGTCGTACCTCTACGAGGAGGACGCGCGGCACTTCCACGGGACGCTCAAAGCGGCGTGCGACCCGTCCGGCGCGGCAGTGTACCCGGCGTTCAAGCAGTGGTGCGACGAGTACTTCTACATCAAGCACCGCGACGAGTCCCGCGGGATCGGCGGCATCTTCTTCGATGACATGTGCGACGAGCCGCACGCCCGCTTCGCCCCAGTGGGTACTGACACGCAACGCCCGCGCACGCAGGATGATATCTTCGCGATGCTGCGGAGGCTCGGGGACGCGTTCGTGCCGTCGTATATCCCGATTCTGGAGCGGCGCATACGCACACCGAGCGACGACCGCGCGCGCCGGTGGCAGCTGCTGAGGCGCGGGCGGTACGTCGAATTCAATTTGGTGTATGACCGCGGGACGCGGTTCGGTCTCTTGACACCCGGGGCGCGGATCGAGAGTATACTGATGAGTCTTCCGGAGACGGCAAGGTGGGAGTATATGAGTGATTTGGGCACCGACGGAGATGCGAGTGAGGAGGGTAAGCTCATCGAGGTACTCAAGAGACCTAGAGATTGGGTTTGATTCAGAAATAAGAAGTCACTGACTGTATCCATGAGTAAATGCAGTCGATGTGCGGTGTACTGATGGTGTCATTGTTGTAGGTATCATGATATAAATAACCACCCCTCTATATCTGTAGACAACGGTCCGTCAAGGTCTCTAGTCTTTCCCAAGAATACGCTATCGCGCAAAAGCAAGGAATCTCTGAGCAGACCGGTGCTTTGTGCCTTCGGCCATGGCATATAACATACAAGTTTTCTGTCTTCACTCTCGTCCGCAAGCACACGAAGCCTGCTATCTCCCTTCCTCAGCAGGTCAATAGAACTCCTGAATCCGAACCGCATTTTCGTCAGCTGTCGTTACAGCGATCTCATCAAGAAAAGCTCACAATCCATCCTGCATCAAGGACATTCTGCGGATTGAGATGTGCAACAGTCAGGAGTGACTGACGTCTTTGCTCAGCTCTTTCCGTAGAGTCGATGGGATGATAGCATCGGTCATACAGTCTAAACCAATGCTGATGACACTTCGCGAAGTGGACAGCAGAAGTTGCTAAGCGGATACGACAAGACATCAGTATCGTCCACGAGATTCTCATCCGCCAATATCATTCCCGAAAATAAAGGTCAGTCCGACTTGTTGGCTCGTCTAACAACGAAGAACATCTGGGATATCATGGCGACAAACTACAGAGCCGCAATGCAAGGTAGAAGCCTGATGAGGATGTCCAGAGAATGCTATCATGGGATATCAGTCAATGTATCATAGAGCATCAGAAGATATTTGCTTGACTTCCGACCCTTTCATCGAAATGGCGAAAGAAGTGAACGGACTCGAGGCTTGACCGACTTGCCAGGAGGGATTGTCTTCCGACAGCCATGCTGGTCGATCTCAGAAATTGCTCAAAAAGTAAACCTTTTCAGTTGGGTTGCGTATAGTTGTAGCTCGTGTGCGTCGGTGCGAACTAGCCATCCCGACAGCATATTCAACTAGATATTCTCAAAACAAAGTGGTGTCTTTCATCTAATAAGTATTTGAGTATGGCGGTCGTGAACAGCCAGGGCGGCCATGCATCACGCGCAAGAACGCGTCGCGTCTTGTCGCGCCTGGACTTAACAACTCTCCCCAGGCAGACTACTTCCTTCAGCCTCAGGATATCCGTATCTGATCTGGACTACGCGCCAGCCCATTACCAGCCCAGAGTCGAATGCGGGTCATCCCCCTGCGATCATTGTCAGCTATGGCTGACAATACATGTCAGCCCATGGAATCTCGGGGGATGCATAAATGGACGGCCCTCGTCCGGAAATACCAACTTTCACGTACATTTATATACAACATCAGCTACTAGTAGTATCCGCACAACATGTTTCAATTCCAAACCAAAGACATTCTTCACTTCATCGCAAACAAACTCCTCTCCGACAACATCAGGCTTGCTCTGATCGATGTCCTTCTGACTCATTCACGTCCTCCTGATCCTGAGCAACCTCCCCCCACTCCCGTCTACAAACCTCCTCCTACTCCAAGTTACCCTGTTCATTGGCCGCCCACGCCAACCGCCAGTCGAGCAGTTGGATATGAAGGTCCTGTCCTCCCTCACGGCAACTTCGCGATAATTGGCGTCATCATCATGTTCATGATCACCGCGCTCACGATGATTATGATATGGAATACGGGAACAAGGAGCTCCGAGTCCTACATAACGGTCGAGGAACCGAAGATCTGTACTAGCGGTGGCAAACTGAAGAAACAGCTCCGCCGTTTTAGTTGCAAACGCTGTCGGCACATCAAACTCAAGCGCAAGAAACCCCCTGCGACGTCGACCGCACATGCGACGACGACCGCAAAGCCTACCTTGCGCATTCCGACTCCGGAGTCTACCAAGATCACGGAGACGGCGACGACCGCGGCCGCGAGAACGACCATCTCATGGCCGCTCTACAAGATTCCGTTGCCTCAGATTCCTGCCTTCAGGTTGACGTCTTCGGTGCCTATACCCGGACACACTCCCTGCGCTTCTCCACCCGTCTTGAGCGTCCCGCTACCTGTTGAGCCGACGCCTCCTCGGTTCGGAGTTCTGCATGATCTGGGTCCTCGTCCGTTCATAGGTTCACCCTTGTCCCGTTCTAATCCTGGTAAGTCATTGGATTCACCTATCGTGCCGCGCTCTAGTTCTAGCCGTCAGACTAGTCTGCTCACCTCGACTCTGCATTATACAGCTGCGACGCCCGTCGTCTTACCGCCGATCTTGGCTGCTGTGACACCTCGGACGCCTCCGTGCAGTTTGATGACTTCGGTGACCGAAGCTAGACAAATTGCCCGCGCATCTCCAATGACTCGATTAAGCGTCCCGCTACTCGTTGAGCCATCGACGCCTCCTCGATTCGGAATTCTGCGCCAGCCGGGTCTTCGTCCGCCATTGGACTCGCCTCTTTTGTCTCGCTCTAAATCTGGTAAGTCCTTAGGTCTACCTACTCCGCCGCGAGTTCTTCCTGATCCCGGTTTGGATGACTTTCATTATTGTAGTGACGACGCCTGCCATCCTGCTACCGACCTTGACTGCCATGACACCTCGGACGCCTCCGTGCAAGCTGATGGCCTTGGTGACCGGAGCTGGACCTGTTGCCCGCGCATCTCCATCTGCGATTCGAGTAGGCGTCCCGCTCTCCAGTGAGCGCTTGACGCCTCCTCGGTCCGGATTTCTGATGCGCCCGGGTTCTGGTCTATTGGCCTCCTCACCGACCGCGCTCCGCGCCGCTCCTCGTGGCCCATACGTTGGTTCGTCCATCTCGCCCCACGCTCCGCTAATCGCTGCAACTCCGACGCCGCTTGTCTTGAAGTCGGCCTTGGTCGCCGCGACGCCCCGGACGCCTCAGCTAGGACTGGTGACTTCCCTGACTAGAGCTAGGGCTGCTAGGTTCTCTGCCCGCGCAACTTCATCTCTGATTCAAATGAGCGTCTCGCTCCCTGCTGAGCGCGCGACGCCGCCTCGATTCGGACTTGTGCTGCGGGCTGGTCAGAGCCCCTTGCCTAGCTCGCCTATCGTACTACGTTCTCGTTCTGGTCAAGCATTTGGCTCGCCTGTAGTGCTACGCTCTAGTTCGGGCAAAATACTCGGGTCGCCTGTCATGTTACGCTCTGGCTCTGGTCAGGTATCTGGTTCGCCTATCATGCTGCGCTTTGGAACTGGTCAGGTATCTGGGTCGCCTATTTCATTGCGCTCTGGCTCTAGTCGAGCGTACGGCTCGCCCATCCCGATTCACAAGCGATTCATGAAGGACATGTCTCGGATTTCGTGCTCGACACCTGGTCCTCGTGTTGCTACAGGTCTTTTCCGGTCGGATGGTTCTATGTCCAACTCGCCTGTCCGGGCTCGTCCGTCATTTGCAGTTAACTTGTCTCGCGACTCCTGCTCGCCTCGTCGCCGTGCTGCTGCCAACCGTCTCTGGTCAGATGATTCTGTATCTGAGTCTCCTGTTGCCACTCGTAGGCAGTTCGCGCGCCACATGTCTCGCGCCTCGCCTCCTCGTCGTGCGGCTGCTGGTCTTTTCTGGTCTAACGGTCCTGCCTCTGGTTCTTCTGGTGCTTCGTTCTTCGCGGATACTCGTCCTCGCCGCGCTCATGACGTCTGTGAGACAGATATCTTCACACCTCTGGCCAAGGACCTTGCCGACAGTGATGACGATACTCTTCAGGACGACAGCATTGACCTTTTCCTGCCTCGTAAGAAGACGTCTCCTCGCGACGATAGTCCCACCCTCGGTGGCAGCAGCTCCTCTTCGATCTCCCCCTCGCAGATCACGGACGTGCTTGACGACGACGGTGTCGAGAACATCTCCCGTGACGATGGCGTTGGCTATTTCCTGAACGACGACGATACTCCCCTAATCGAGTATTTGCTGGTGATGAATGGTGTCACCTCCTACGTCCTCTTTGAGGTGGAGATCCACGAGTCCAAGCATGATCCATACGCCGTTATCGTGATCCAGATAGCCATGAGCCCCCCTGACGCGCATCCTGATGACCCTCCTTGCGAACGCCTGGTCAGAGTCAAGCTTCTCCCCGAGAACGACGCGGCTGTGCAATACAGGCTCTGGCTGAACGGACATGCCCTCGGCATACAGATTCTTTCCAGCGAAGAAGTACAGGACTCTGATCTCTACGAGCAGTCGCAGCGAGAGGAAGACTTGTGGGAGCATCCGGAACTCGAGGCGAAAATCTGCGAGGCGGAGTGCGACAATGGAGACACAGAAATTGACGATCTCAGTCTCGCCGGAAACTTGGAAGACCTCCTTGTCGCAGAAACCGACGATCTCAGTGCAGTTGACCAAGTCTACAATATTCTCGACGACCTCGAGACCTTCAGCCTCCGCAACTGCGATGCAATGTCCGAGAGTGGCCGACAAGGTAATGGACTTGAGCCAGACTCCAACGATGACGCCGCTGCAGTTTACGAAGCTGTGTGCGATCTACTCATGGCTGCATCTGATGGCGACCGCGATGATCCTCTGGATCCGTTTGTCGTCAAAGATCGCGCCGTCCTTGAGGTCGATTGTTTCGACGAATTGCTTGAAGAGAACGGTGATGAGCCGCTTGAACAAGGTGACGACGACGACAAGCCACTCGGAGGTGACGACGACGAATTGTTTGGAGACGACAACAAATGGCTTGAAGGAGACGACAATGAATTGCTTGAAGGAGAAGGCGACAAACTGCTTGAAGGGGACGACGACGAACTGCTCGAAGGAGACGGTGACAATTTGTTTGAAGGAGAGGGCGACGAATCGCTCGAAGGAGATGTCACCGAAGCTAACCCTGTGCTCGGGGTGACGGAGGACAGCGGAAGAGAGGCGCCTGATTCTTATGACGGTTCTCGGGATATGCTCACTGACATTGCCAACGAGCCGGAGCGCCCTCCGAGGCAGTCGAAAGGACGCGCAGGTGTCCGTCGGACTGCGCAACGCCTCCGACAAGCCGCCGCTCGTGCGGCAGATGCAGGGAATCCAGGCGAAGCGAGTACTTCGGCTGGTAAGTTGGTGAGCTTGCGAGGACCCTGTTCGGCACTTACATCTGGTATAGGGGGAAACGAGAATGAGCGCGAGCGTGAAGCAAGACCACGGGCTGGTCGTAGATCCACCCCAGCGCGTGAAACAGAGCCTGGTAGCGAGCGCAAGAAGAAACCAACCAGGAGAGCAGGTGTACGACGCACTGCCCAGCGCCACCAGCGAGCTGCTGAGAAGACTGAAGCTAGGAATGCTGAGCGTGCGGGAGCGAATGCCGAAGGTAAGCTCAAAAAGTCCGTAGGCCAAAAGACGCTGGGCTGATTAGAGTTGCGATCGTGTACTGCTTTTCAGCGTCGTCCTCTACTTCCCGCGTTCAGGAGCCTCCTGTAGAACGCATGCGAGGTTGGCAGACCCCGCCTTCAGCATCGTCGCGCATTCCACGCCCGCCAACGAATCCGGAACCTCCTAGCGAGCGTCCTACCTCCTCCCGCCGCCCTCCTCAGCGTTCCTCTTCCACACGAGGCTCGCCTCGGGGCCGTCGTTCTTCGCAGACCCCGTCTCAGCCCTCGTCTTCGGCACAAGGTCCGCCTCCGCGCCATATGCCTCCCGAGAGCCATTCCCAGCGCAGAAGCTACTCGGACGTTGCTCGCGACCATCCTTCCTCTTCGCAAGCCCAGCCGCCGCCATCGTCTCGTACATCGAGCCGGCCCAATCCTCAACATCCTCCTCGGTGGCGATAAGTCCTTCTCATCCCTTCCAAAGCCTGTCCCCAACGGATGCATGCGCATCTGTCATGATAATTTCTACTCTATCGTTCACTGCCCTCCTCTCCACCGCCCCACGATTGACGCGCCTGTGAGACTCTTATTTCTCGTCACGAAATCTGTATTCCTTCGTCCCGGATAGATCATCGCCCAATATTCTAGAACTTATATAGATACGGTATATATATATATTTATATAAAATGCATCAGCTTAACGATGCGGCACCATAGGATTTCGTTGAGTGTTGCTCTCGGCGCGTAGCCGCGTATGCTTTTTGGCTGGAGCGCTATACGGACTACGCGGTCATGTGGGCTATTTATTGCTTGAATAAGTACTAGCTCCATCAGTGGACTGTCACCAGGAAGCCAAAGGATCCTGTCATCCAATTCCGTCTATGGTCCAGCGGAGACCAACAGGTACTCCTGGAAACAAATCATCTTGCTGCATATAACGCCACAATGAATTCGTTTGCAACGTCTGATCTATTCAGCATATCGGGGAAGGTGGTCCTGATAACCGGTGGGAGTCGAGGAATAGGCAAGATGGTATGTAGGTATTCGGTCTACGAGTCGACCCTACTGATTAGAGGTATGACTATTGTTCGGGCCTCTGCACAGATCGCGACAGGCTTTGTGAGCAACGGTGCAAAGGTATGTCATCGACATGTTGTGCACTGGCATCTAGCTCTCATTACAAGAAGGTCTATATTTCCTCACGCTCTGCCAGGGACTGCGATGCAACGGCAAGGGAGCTCAATGCAGCCGGGCCTGGGACGTGTGTTGCTTTACCGGCCGACATGCAGAAGCTCGACGATGTGGACAGACTCGTGAAGGAACTCGGTGCGCGCGAGAGCGCGCTCCACGTGCTTGTAAACAACGCAGGTGCTGCATGGGGTGAGGCTCTGGAGGACTACCCTGTACGTACGATTGGTCATACTGCACGGAACGGCGGGAGAGACGGATGCTGAATGCGCAGACTAGGACGCAGCATTTACCAAGGTCCTGACGCTCAACACGCAGAGGGTCTTTACATTGACACAGCGATGTCTTCCCCTACTCCGTGCGGCGGCCACGCAAGGCGGGATGAATGGCGAGGTATACAAGGACCCGGCGAGAATAATCAATGTAAGCCCCGGCGAGCTTTTATCGTGTACGGTACTGGAATATAATGGGTACCGTTTAGATCGGCTCAGTAGAAGGCCTCCGCGTGCCTGACCACGAAACATACGCCTATTCAGCGTCGAAGGCTGCACTGCACCATCTCAGCAGACACCTCGCAGGACGTCTCGGATGGGAAGGGATTACCAGTAATACGATAGCGTGCGGTCAGCCATCTCGCGCATCGATATGATCTGCTCCCGCATTGATGTGCCTTGTCTGCAGGCCCCTTTGAGAGCAAAAGTGCATACTGGTTCCCCTAGCGTTCGCACAAGACTGACCATACCTGCCCTTTGCAGTGATGGCTGAGACCCTCCGCACCCAAGGCGAGTTCATCAAGAATACAATCCCTCTGCATCGCATCGGCAGTCCCCAAGACGTTGCTGGCACAGCCATCTTCCTCGCCAGCCGCGCCGGTGCGTATGTCAACGGAGCGACCATCACATTGGACGGAGGGCAAACAGTCGGAATGGAGTCGATGCGGCCGGGTGTCAAACTGTGACACGCCTGGCAGGCACATGATGTCATCAGCGTGCAGCAGGGCGGCTCGCGTGTGCATACAAATCGTTCGACGTCTATGAATAGATCATTAGATGCATTACATGTCTTACTAAGGTATTCTAAGGGCACAGAGTCAACAGTCAAACCATCGTTGACTGACCTTTCTCCTGGGGTGTCGTCTCCGCTACCTCGAGCACCTCCCTCGCCCGCGGGTCTTCCTCCACCGCATGTAGATAATCGGACACTTTGTCCGATGCCTCGTTATACTCTCTGCTCTTGCGCTCTATCCCGTCTTTTTCGGGATCCATGGTGGCGGCCTCCTGCGTCCGCTGCCTTTCTGCTAATTTGCTCTTCCGTACCTCAATACCGCCCTTGTATCCGAACCATGTATACCGCGGCACGTGGGGGCCCCGCAAGAGTATCACGAACAGCATGAACCCGGTCCATGCCACCGACACCCAAGCTGCAGCGCGCCACCCGTGGCGGACGAACACGCGTGTGCCCACGGAGGTGCCCATCACCTGTCCGACGAAGTACTGCGCGCGCGCACGCATCAGCGCACCGAAGCAAACTCGCTGGTTAGCCATAACGCGGCGCGAGACGTACCGCGAGGAGCAACACCGCATTGAGCCGTGCGCGCGCAGCGGGGTCGAGCTTGAAGACGGCGGTCGTGAGCGCCACTTGCGTCGTCTGCCGGAAAACGTCGATGCCCATGCACACGACCACCACCGCGGCGATGTTGACCCCGCCCGCGCCCACTTCGATCGCCTGGAACACGAGAAGTGCGAGGATGGCGATCACGGTAGCGAACCAGGGCACGAGCCCGTCGATAGCGCGTCCTACCAAAGGCGCCATTGCTACGCCGAACATGCCCACCAGACCAAAGAGACCGATGACGAGCCTGGTTAGCTCAGTCAGTTCGTATTGATTGGGCAATCATCCTACAGAACATACGTGGAATAGTTATAGGGCTCTGCACCCAATAAGAATGTCAAGGTGACCTGGATGAAAAGGCAGTCAGGACAGCATCTACCGCAGCTGAGCAAGGTGGGCCATACCCAGAAATTCGAGAAGCAGGCGCTAGATGGCAGGTTGATCAAGACAGCCTGGATCAGCAGAGGCTCCGTGACCGCGAACTTGGCCATGCTACACAATATCCCAAAGTACGTCGCGCCCTTGTTCTTCGCAGGGTAGTCCGGGAGCACCAGGTAAAACAGCAGAAACACGAGATACTGCAGGCCGATCGCGAGGTAGTACACCACGCGCCACGTCGTGAACTGCGCGATGACGCCCGCGAGCACCCGCGCAATGAGCACGCCGAACAGGAGCCCGGAGAGGACGATGGACAGCGCGGACGCCTGCCGCTCCGGCGGCGCGAGGTCTGCTGCAAGCGGCATGAGGATCTGCGGGACGACAGTGGTGACTCCAACGATAAAGGTGAGCGCTTCAAATGCTGCCAAGCTCTTCGTGATCGCAAGCCCGATTGTTAGAGACGCCGAGAGAAACACGAGCAGGAGGATCAGTGGCCGCCGCCGAACAAGATCGCCCAATATGGATATAGACAGCAGACCGAGGGCATATCTACGGGCGGACACGTTAAGGGCGCGGGCACGTTAAGGGCGATCATGGCTCGGACTATTTTAGCTTACCCTCCTTGCACCAACGTGGGGATTCTGGAGACCCGGTCATACGATACGCCGAAAGATTCGGAGAACTGGACTGTAGGTAAACTTAGTAATGCAATCAAAGGAACCTTCATCTGGGTAATAGTACTGCGCATGTGTAGATATGCACGCAGGGTAACGGCCAAAAATTCGACACAGCCAACCCAATGGAACTCGTAACACGAGAATTACCAGTGTCAAGGACAAGCCCCTTGAGATTTGTGGTCCAGTCGCAAGTGATCATACGGCTAGAATCGCAAATTGCTCATCATACGAAACATTGCAGGAGCAAACTGGAACTTTTGGATGTACATAGACCGCATACACCCGCGGTGGTCAAGGAATATGCACGGTCATAAGACATGGGCGAACAACTTGTATTCGTCAGTACGGTACACCTGCTCATCACACATATCAGGATGTCAGTCCCATCGGCCCGTATGCTACATCGTGTCCTCTGGTAATAAACAATGATAATACGTGAGTGGGACTGGCCTATGCATTATGAGCAGGTGCACTGTGCTAGTGTCCTCAGAACTTTCGACAGTACTGTCTGACGAACAGAAATGTCCATGAGGACACCTCCGATCAGCGCGAGTAAATGAATGCGCTGCATCTCGTGATGGAACCATGTGAGAGCGAAGAGACCATGTTTATTGCATAGTTCAGCCCACCATCGGCTCCATCTGTCGTCCCCTTGTGACGATTCTCCATGGCACAGGACGGAGTGTACGACGAGAAACAAACTTACTCAATAAAGGCTGACAATAATACAGGTTGGCAATGACTACGCAGCGGTCGTGAATTTAACATGGCAATCTAGCACGAACCAAGGACTCACCGAAAGTGCTGCCGAAGCCAAAGGTCAGGTTCAGCACCAATCCAAAATGCGCGGGATTTTTTGGGTCATATCGCAGCCGCCTAGGAATTGGAAGGAAACCGAAGTCCTTTGTGATAGTGGCATCCTGGCCATCTGAGGGAGCAACACCTGTGACCGGAACGATGGACAAGGTTTCAGCATCTGCAGAAGCCGAGTGTCCCACTTGGCCGCGCATGGCCTGCAAGATGCAGAGCTCCAGGAATGCGGGCGAGGGGACCCATGAGTGCTATTTATGCGAGTAGGCTCAGGCTTCCACACACGAGTCCCAGTGTGCATTATGAAGCAAGATGAGCCCTTATCCTTCATAATTGGCTATCGGCTATCTCCAACACATAGCTTATCATGTCCTATTCGGGACTTGCGGAAACAAATATTTGCCCGCCACTCGCGGCCACTGCTCGTTGCCAATTCCATCGAGGGCAGTCGCTTCTACAACACTCTTTTCCGTCTTGTGGTCAATCCTTCTTTGTCTTTCCACTGTTGTTTTTCTACAACACCACCTAACTGTACGCTAGCCATGGACGCCCGTCTCCGCCGTCTCAACAAGGAGATCGCAGGTAGGGACTCGGCGCACTTCATGCTCTGATCGGGCGTGCCAAACTCATGCTGGACATTCATCGGACGCGATATTTTACAGATTGCAAGAACGACAGATCCTCCCGCATCACCATAGACCTCGTCGACAATTCTCCGTATCACCTGATCGGCGCCTTTGATGGCCCCGAGGGCACCCCGTACGAGGGCGGCCACTTCCAAGTCGTGCGCGGCATCCGCCCTTCCTCTCGCGCGTTCGTTCGTTCCCTTGTCCGCTCACCTGCATTTCTCCCAGGACATCGTGATCCCCGATTCCTACCCCTTCCAGCCCGTCAAGATGAAGTTCATCACGAAAGTGTACCACCCAAACGTCTCCTCCGCGTCCGGCGCCATCTGCCTCGACATCCTCAAAGACGCGTGGAGCCCCGTCCTCACACTCAAGTCCACGCTCATCTCCCTCCAGTCGCTCCTCTGCTCTCCGGAGCCCCGCGATCCCCAGGATGCGGAGGTCGCGAAGCACTACATGACCAGCAAGAGCAGCTTCGAGGACACCGCTCGCTACTGGACCCACATATTCGCCGGCGGACCTGGTCGGGAAGGGTCAGGGAAAACAAAGGCGGACGCTGCAAAGGACGACGTAGCTATGGCGGGGCTGGACCGAGCGCATGTGGACCGATTCCAGGCGATTGGCTTTGAGCGAAGCAAGGTGGTACGTATAGTCGACCTCTCTTCGACCACCGCCAGACTGATTTGCGCCTCCATGCCACTTTCAAGATCGAGGTGCTGCGACGCTTAAACTACCGCGGGGCCAATGTAGCACAGATCAACGACGACCGAGTTGTTGAGGAACTCCTGAAGAACTCATGAATGATATCTGTATTGTTTTCTACGCTGTGTTTTGCATCAGTTTGTGCATCGCAATGTATGGCTCTGTCGCATTGGAATCAGGTTCAGCTTTTCTTGCAGCTCCTGTCGGTCATCCGACCTGCTCATGTCAACGCAGTTCACGAACGTTCCAGCATGCAGATATACTATCGTAAGCATGCGGTCTCCAGTGTCAAGCAAGTGACCTATTTTTCCCAATCGCTATGCCTTTTATTTCCGAAAATAGGCTGGAAAATAGTATCAGATACAGGTGTGGCTAGAGGACGCAAATCAAGTCTTATCCGTGAGATGCCGGCAGATAGTAGTATAGTGTGTAGGGGGATAGTAGGGATATGTTTGTAGGGCGGCTGTACATGAAGGCAGATAAATCCGAGTACTTGAGATGCGCAAGGCAGAAGATGAGAATAATGATCCAGCGAGGCCAGAGCTAATGGCGCTGAAACGTGAACGACATCTGTTCACGTTTCGGCGCCATTAGCTGTGTTGAACGATGAATGGTTGAGATATTGGCGGACATCTGTTGTTGAAGTGAAGATCGAGGGATGAGCAACGGAGGATATGTGTGGAAGCTTGGAGGCCGTGGCGTTGTTGGTCTGAAATCCAGTCGTAAAACCCGATGAACGGATGGACGATGGCAGAAGCACGATCCAGAGCAGAGAAGACGGACATGTATTCGCAGCGGAATGAGTCGGAGAGATCAGGGAGTCTGTAAGGAGTGAGAGTGCAAGGCGAGATGGGGACGCAGGTGCCAAGTAGGCATCGACTGCAGTGACGAACAGACGTCAGCGATATGTATGCATCGTAGACAAATTGCGCTCACCAGTATGACGGCCGAGACAGCGAATGGGTGGTACGCAAGCTCAACAAGGAGCTTTTGTACGAAGCGTTCTCGGGTCGACATATTCGGTTGCTGGCGCCGAATCCATCATGCGTCGAATCGTTGAAAAGATATCGATAATTGTCGCCATATACGTACTGCAAATCTCGTTCCTTCCTCGCCATTGATTTCCGATATCCCGCTAGTCATCCGAGTCCTAGTCTTCATGAGCCTGCGCAAAGTATGGATGCGCTTGAGCCTCCTCTACCGTGATACGCTGTTGAGCATCCCACGTGAGCATACGGCTCACAAGATCGTAAAACTGCATGTCCTGTAGGGTTTGTGGATTGACGATATCCTACAGTAAGTCAATGATCGTACGCGCAACGTCAGCGTCATGCGCATGAAGATTCATTCACAGCAAAACGAACCCAGAGACTTCGCCATGGGCCCATGTTCGCCGCGTACCGCGTGGTAGCCTCATTCGAGGGTCTCCAGTTGATTGTACCGTCGCTACTGAAATACCCGAGGTTGATCGCTGGAGGGACCAGGCTGGGTGGTAAACCGCCGAGAACGATGATCATCTGCGACAAGTATTCCATGGCGTCGCAGGCATCGAAGAGGCGGTCCCCAGTGAATAGCTCGACGAGGATGCAACCCAGGGAAAAGACATCGAAGGGAAATGACCAGTCGAGCCCTATCATAAACATTGGGCTTCAGTAAATGCCACACAGATTTGCGTCGTGGTACTCACCAAGGATCATTTCCGGCGACATGTAACCGAGCGTTCCCTGCAAACCTAGAGGTGCCTGATGAAAGCACAGCCTTGAAAGCCCGAAGTCGGCGATGCGGATAGTGGTATCGACCAACTCCACAAGGGGACCCTTGTCAGGATCGATCGTTCCGTAATCATAGACCGAGTCGCTGACAAGTAGGATGTTCCCCGGCTTCAGGTCGCCGTGGATAAGCCCACAACGGTGCACAACTTTGAAGGAAACAGTCAGAATGCTTTACATGGAAGTGAATAAAGCTGGTGACTCACACGAGAGGCCTCCGCAAAGCTGATATGCAAACGACTGCACATGCAGCCGAGGGAACGGGCGGCAGGAGTTTACCCTACGGAGATCCTCGAGCGACAAACCTAAGAACTCGGATACTATGCACACTCGATTGCTGTGCATGAAGTGGTCCAAGATGTAAAGGCACGCCCTACAAATTTAGTTCATGAGACGTCGTCAACCGCAACAATGTACAAATGCCGCTTACCCTCGTCCGATGTCATTGCTGGAGCACAATATCAGTAACCGGTCGTCAAATACAAATGGATACATACCAAGCACGACCCCATAAGTCCAACGTCAACAGGGAGGCAACCTCCTGGTTGCAGCTCGATGTACCGCTCGCCTGGATAACCTTGACGGCCACAATGCTGTTCGTCGACAGGTCGCAAGCTTTGAATACGCAGCCAAATGCGCCCTTGCCAAGTACCGAAAGCAAGTGATCTACAGCAAATAATCAGGATCAAACACTGTAGGTTGACGACTAGCGACACTCACACCGTCCGTTCAGCACACATCCGGGCCCGATGTGTCCCTGCCGCTCGTAGCGCCTTTGACTGGCATACGCTACGAGCATAGCAGAGATCGCAGCGTCGGCGTCATCAGCGAGTGCAGCGTCAGGAACGGGAGCAGAGACGATATGTTGACCGAAGGGAGCCGGTTGCGCGTCTTCAATAAGGTCCGCAGTAAACAAAGCCATGTTAGATCCAAGTAAGTGGGCGCCGACACTGTCATCGATTTCCTCGACGTGCGTTGCCTCTAGTTCATCCTCACAGTCCTCGCGTAGTTGCAAGGGTAGTTGTATGTTGCAGAACTGAGGACCCTGATTGACCGTGGGCAAAACTGCATGAGACCAAGTCTGCTCGCGCGTAACGTAATGCGATGTAGACGAGACAATGCCGCCATCTAGACCCGAACGTGCAGAGAGAGCTATACCATTGGCTCCAGTGTCGAGCAAGTGGATCGAGGCTGCGTCAGTGTTACCGTCTCGCACAGAATCGCCGGTAGCACATCTTGAGCCATTCGTTGAGAGACAGACAGGTTCAGTTGACACTTCACAATGCAGAGGTGTTTCAATCAGGTCAGGACCGGAGCCGACGATACGACGAATAGATCTTCGTGAGCTGTCCGAAGCAAGCCTTATGAAGTCATTGACTTCCGCATTCAGATCAGTGTGGTCGTAGTCAGCGTGGTCCACAATTGCATTGCTACTGTGAGACTCGGCGACTTGAGACACAGGACCTGAGTGAGACTCCCTGTACACGCCAGATTGCCATTCCCGAACGTTTGTGACCACGGAATCACGCCAGATGGCAATGATACGAGTGCGCGAATCAGTAGAATGCAAGCGCCAAGAAGGGTCGTCCACCTCTTGTTCTTCGAGGTCGAGCTCTGAGTAAGGCAATTCCTTGAAACCCAAGAGTACTTGTTCGCAAGCCGGAGACATGTCCCTCTCGCACATAGAGCTGAGAGTAGGCAAGTTTGCTTCCATGCCGATATGGGCAGTGTCGTTTACCCTCTCACCCAGACGAGGCCGCCACAAGACAAGTTCCATACAACCAGGTAGCCCTCGAGAGTCTTCCGCAGCGGACTGAACTACACTCGGAACACCAGACAGCGATTCTATACAGTCGTTGTGTGCTTGTGCCTGTGCCTGCACGTCGCCGCTAATACCTGAGCAGGAGTTACGAGACAGCCTTTCCGTGTCGTCGAGTTTGTCCATGGTTTCATCGAAAGAAGATAGTTGCTCCACACAGGTTGTATTGCCAGAGCTGCGCCTCGAGTTGGACGTAGAAGTTGACGCATCCAATGGTCCATGTCCGAGCAGACGATCGCCCCGTTTTGAATCAGCACTGTAGATCAATGAACCGGGAGTTCCTGCTTGAGGTTGAGAAGATGATTGTCTGAAGAATACCTCGTGAAGACAGACCAGCGACTAGGCATACATCAGTTCAGGAATACAGTCGACGATGAGTTTTTACTCACAATCGTCAAGTTGATGATTTCATTTCGCCACTGCATGAGCGCAACTATGATACCGTATTTACCCAGGAAGGTCTCGACTACAAGAGAGAGTGGTCGGATGACAGGCAGCCAGGCAAGGTTGATTGCCAAGGAGAGTATGAACCGCAGGAAGGTCTGCTGCAATCCAGAGCCGATGACGATAATGAAGGCGGCTAGATGAACAAAGCCGTCGTAGAAACCTGAGAGGAACAAGTGACAGTGGGCGGCCGCGTTGTCGAAGTACAAAGAAGAGTCACTAGAATGCTCGAAGGACTCAGCCAAGTGCAAACATAGATGCCTCAGGGTGCCAAGAAGCTTTCTTGATTCGATGAAGGCAACAACACAGTGCCGAAAGTGGCCGAGAAAGTCACCCAGAAGAACGGACAGGTTTCGCCACAGGTCCTGAACGAAGTCTCCAATATGGGCCCCTTCATAAACAACTTGCAGCACTCGAGCGATGTGTTCTGTAGCATCCAAGACAAAGACCAGAGTGGTGTATAGGGAAATGAGGAACAGTACAGCCGAGATCTTAGTCTTTGATTTTGCGGCCAGTAGCGCCAAGCTCGACAAGGATGTAAACAAGAGGACATAAGATAGAGCGGAGCCTGTAGTCACAGTAGATGTAGTCATTGCGAGTAGATGCAGAGGTATGGTGGGCGATGGTGTCGCAGAAACCGTAGACGTTGGGATGAGCTGAGACGGGAGATAGTCCAGTTCCAGAAGAGCCATAGGGTCATCCGTGAAATGGAATAGGTTATCAGGAGGGGGAGGAACTGGTGGTGTGATGATAGAACGAAGTTGTGCGGCAATCCAAGCACGCATGACAAACAGAGGGAGACCACGAGCAAGGCCAAGATTCATGGCGCGGTTAGTGGAAGAGGAAGTGGGTGAGGGTTGAGTGAAGATATGTAGGGGGCGAGGGGGATCGCTTATAAGGAGAAAAGTGCTTTGTGGCCAAGGTTTATACTCGAACTGTTTGTCAGAAACAAACATGTCAGCTTTGTCTGTCCATGAACACCTGCCTCATTTGGTAACCGTATATCCAAACTCGGCACGCCACGATCAGAATCATTTCTGAGGCTGGAACAGTCGAAAGCGTTCAATGGACGTGAAATATTCACGTCCATTGAACAATTTCGATTGTTGTTGATATCGACAATAAAAATACTAAAAATTGTCGGAATCCCCCAGCCGCTGGCTACAGCACAAGTCCAGATTTACCACACCGATCAGCCGCGCCACAGTAAGATAAATACAATTTGTTTACTCACATAAATCCATATAGTGTACGTAGATCAGGACACGGTCCGTGTAGAAGGCTACACAGGGATTGACGCAGGAGAGGGAGGGTCTACTAGTAATGGCATCATTGCGGTGTCGTCCTCCACATGCGAACATATGCAACATCTTCTTTGAAGAACGTTTCCCCAAATGGCATCATTCCCCTCCGTTTGTACCAGCCCAGGGTCGACGCCCGTGCATCACACCAAACCACACTGCAGCCCAAGTCGGTGTAGGCCACCTCGAAGACATATTCCAATAGCCTTGTCCCGATTCCGCGGCCCTGAAAAGCCGGATCGCAGGCAAATTTGCGAAAGCGAGCTGCAACTGTTTCAGCCTGGACGAGCGGTAGAGATTCCTTGAACACAGAAATAACTGCGACAGGTCGCTCTTGAGACGGAATAAACGCTCCGTAGTGAAAGCCTGAATCATCGTCAGGGATCCTGACATGGGATACAGGATAATTTGGCCAGAGCACTGAGTGACGCAGAGCAATGGTCTGATCAGCAGAGATTAGTCGGATTTGAACATCTCCTAGATAATATGTTCAGGATAAATCCCGGAGTCTACTACTCCAGTACGTGCCAAGTTCAATCTGCATGATAGCGAAGCAACAAAAGACCTGAGACCTGAGAATTGCAAGAAGGTAAGACAAGAAAGTGCAAGCACTAATATGCCACGTGGTCCTCTGCGAGACTGCTCTACCCAGTATAGGTCTTCTTCCTCAGAACACATCTGACTCACTCAATATTGTATCATTGCCATTGGCAATAGCGGCCATGGCGGATCCGACAAAAGCTGAGACAGAACAAGTCTTTAAGGTCTTGAAGGCACAAAAAGGAAACAAGGTGAAGTCTCTTCAAGTTAGCCTCCACAGGCTCGCTCACACCTTACAGATGTGCTTCGATTGTCAAGCTCGCAACCCGACATGGGCAAGCGTCACCTTCGGAGTGTACATCTGTCTCGACTGCTCCAGCGTACACAGAAATTTGGGAGTGCACATTAGCTTCGTAAGGTGTGTATCTGCACCTCACAGAAGCTTACTACAGTGCTGAAGCACGTCTCTGTAAGATCGACCAACCTCGATAGCTGGCAACTGAACCAACTACGAACGATGAAGGTTGGGGGGAATGCCTCTGCGACAGAGTTCTTCACCAAACACGGTGGTTCTGCGTTACTTAATGACTCGGACACAAAGAAGAAATACTCAAGTCGCGTCGCAGAGCTGTATAAGGAGGAGCTCGCGAAACGTGTTAGGGAGGATGCTGCCAAGTGAGCTCTGGCACTCAGTCGTACTTATGACACTCAAACATAATCTTTCAGATTCCCTGAGCGGGTAGCGGTGGATGGAGCTGCTGAGGCCGCTGCCACTGCTGTCGAACAAGGGGGCGGCGAAGACGACTTCTTCTCCTCATGGAACAAACCCGCGACGCCGAAATCACCCGTATTTACTTCTTCCAAGCCCTCCGTCCCTGTCATCGGCCGGCCATTAAGTACCGCTGCATCCGACAGCCCGCCCGCGACCCCGCGCACCATCAGTTCATCCTCTCTGCGTTCGTCCTCCACCGCCGCATCCGGAGCCCGCCCGGTATCCAAGCTCGGCGTCTCTCGTCTCTCATCCTCTAGCAGCACCGTCACCACCACAACCGCCGCCTCCGCACCCAAGAAGCCCAAGTTGGGCGGCCTCGGTGCGAAGAAGGCTGCCGCGCCGCTCGACTTTGCAGAGGCGGAACGGCGTGCCACGGAGGAGGCGGAGCGCATACGACAATTGGGGTATGACCGGGAAAGGGAGAAGGCCGAGGAGGAGAAGACACGGAGAGAGGCAGAGGTAGCCGCTGTGAATGCAAAGACGAAGGCCACTGTGAAGGTGGTGCAGGCTGCCCCGGCAGATACCAGACCAAAGGGCAGTGCTCAAGATATGGAGAGGCTGGGCATGGGCATGAAGAGGCTGGGCTTTGGTGCTGTCCCTGCTGCCGCCAGTTCTTCGCGGGCCAGGTACGATTTGCCCGTCTGTTTCTCGCTCGGCTATAACCACTCATGCCCGGTCCTATAGCTCTGTTGCAGAAGAGGAGAGTCCGACTTTTGCCCGCGAGAAGTTTGGGAACCAGAAGGCCATCTCGTCTGACATGTACTTTGGCCGGAACGCGTACGACCCAGCGACAGTCAGCGAGGCTCAGACACGACTGCAGTCCTTCCAAGGTGCCTCGTCGATCTCGTCGAATCAGTACTTCGGACGAGAGGAGGAAGAGGAAGGAGGAAATATCGGCCCCGGTTCTGATGGAGGCCTGTTGGGGGATGGTGCGTTGGCTGGTCTCGAGTTGGCTGCAAAGGACGCAATCTCAAAGGTGTTGGCCAACCCCGATGTACAGAACATGGGCGAGAGCATCAGAGCTGGGGCTCTTAAGGTGCGTAATGCCAACTCCCATCCACATCCTTTCTGATCTACGGTGCCTCTGGCAGCTCTCGGATTATCTTGCACAGATGTCTGAGCGTTGATTTCTAGGTTTTTAAGCAGGTCTCAGATTGAATAGAGCGGAGAAAGCCGGCCATTTCCTATGTAATTCTGTGGCAGACCAATTCTTTCGTGTTTTCAGGCTTGTTCATGGCCCGTACATGTTTCGGCTTTGTCTCTGCCTTCTGCGACAATGTGACAGGGATTTCGCGTCAAATGTTGCTCAATCCCGCTCATCGTGCCCACGTGCGATATCTTCCATGGTAGGGCCATGTAATCGCGTGAACTCGTTCCTGGGTGTGTCCTCGTTTGATTCATCAACAACCTGGTTCTGCATACTTGTTTTCACTGTCGGAAGATTCAAGCTCGGCGTTTTGTCGGTCTTATTGTGTTCTGGGAGGCACTGCTGCATTAAAAGGATGGGATGAAAACATTACTTTCCCTCGTGCTGCTTCACGAGGCCAACTGCGTCCTCACCGATATTCATGCATCCATGTAGCGTGACCGCGCTCATGTGCACTAGTTCTGCTTCCTTCTATATAACTGTCGGACAGTTCGGGAACAAGGTCTTGATTTACGTTGCGAGAAAGATTTGCTGGTAATATATTTCTGGCATCGGTCCGCGAGCATTAGCGTGCCTGCTGCTTTAAAGCCCAGGTTGTCTTCATGGACATATACTGCCCATCGCTGGCCCTTCTTGCGTTTTCGCAGTCATGTATTTCCTCAGGTCGTTAGCACTGGCAGTCCTGGCAAACTGTGCTGCTGCAGTACAGGTCCTTACCGGTCCATCTGCTTGCCTGACGGCTGGTGCATATACACTTTGTCAAAACCAATGGGGTGCAAGTCAGTCATCTACCTTGTGACAGTCGTCAAAGTTTCCTAACATGCTCACAGGTACAGGCATTGGGTCTCAGAACTCGACTTACATCGACGCCTACGGCAGTATGATCTCATGGATGACCGATTACACTTGGGCTGAAAGCCCGAATAACGTGAAGACCTGTAAGTCCTCATCCCAGGATGTTCATTTACGGCGCTACATTTTATCTGCAAGACGCAAATGTCCTCCAGAACTCTGCTAAGGGCATGCAAGTGAGAATAATCACATTTTGAAGTCACGAGGGCGATTGACATCTCAACATAGCTGTCTGCTATTACGTCTGCTCCGACTAGCTGGCAGTGGGCGTACTTGACAGAGACTCCAGGTCTCAGAGCCGATGTCTCGTACGTGGAATCACTCATTACTAGGGCCGATTGTGCTTTATATTGCATAGCTACGACATTTGGACGGGTGTTCCCTCAGCAGGGGCGCCAGCGTCGAATGCTTCTTCTTATGAGATGTGAGCAGGCAAGCTTGGCGAGGCTTGACTTTGTTCTAGACTCACTGTTTCCGTAGTATGATCTGGCTTTCTGGCCAGGGCGGGTAGGTGATCTAACTCTTAGATTGGCTTTCAGCGATCAATGGTTCATCACATTGACAGAATCACACCTGTTGGCTCGCAAATACTTGCGAACATTCCTATTGCTGGATACACATGGAACCTTTGGAGAGGACCGAACGCAAACTGGGAAGTGCTGTCCTTTGTCAGCGCTGATGGCAACATCAATGATTTCAACGCGGATCTCAAGGACTTCTTCGGTGAGCTTGCACACTATTTGGTGCGCTCGAAATACTTAAGATGCTATCCTATGGGATAGATTATCTCATAACCAGTCAGAGTGTCGCGTCAACGCAGGTAAGAGATCTATGTCTCCATTCTATGGTGTCCTTCTACCTTAAGATGACTGTCCGGTCAGTATCTGCAAGCGATTCAGACTGGCACGGAACCTTTTGTCGGAAACGCCACTCTGTTCATCGCTAGCTTCAGCGCAGACGTCTACACTTGATGACTTGATAGTGCTGAGCCTAAATCGTGGATGAAGCTTTGACGGCCCGCTTCGTTCAGTTTTTGCGTGTATACTATGGGGTGTATGACAATAGTGATACACGTGAAAGACCAGCTTGGAGTAGTATAACCTCAACCAGGTCTAGATGTTTTACCTCGTTTGAAATTTTGTCTCATGACCTACCATTGGAATTCCCCGACACCGTCTTCCATGAGCCTTATGGTTAGATGTTGACTTAGAATGGAAAACCGGGTTCGCCGCGCCGCATCTTCCGCATGTATTGTCTTATTATGGGATGTTAACTTGTTGACTCGGGAAGAGCTGCCGCTATATTTTACCATGAACAACTTCTCAATACCGGTGCCGGCTCTCTATCGTACGGACAACTTGTCTCACCGACCGCTAAAACGCATTTCCTGCTTCCTACAGTATATAATGCTTCGTCATAAACGAGTGGAGCATATTCCTCTGGGTCTCCGTTTGCCTTGCTTCAGCTTAGGATCGCGTGGAACGTAAAGTGCACTCTCCCAGTGCGATGTATACGACCGCGTCAGTATTTTTCAAGACGCTAGCGGACGCGGGTGTAACGCATGCTTTTGCGAACTGGGGAAATGACCATCCGGCACTTCTAGAGGAGCTAGAAAGGCAGCGTGTGGAAGGTGGCGGAAAGTCTTCGCTGGACATCATAACTTGTCCCAATGAAATGGTAGCACTCAGTGCAGCGCAAGGATACGCTCAAGTAACAAATAAGCCCGCGGTCGTGATTGTTCACGTCGACGTTGGAACGCAGGTCTGTACCCTCCTGATCCCATTACTCAATCGCTCTTCAGAACTCTGTATACTACACAGGGCCGTTTGGCCGGCCCCATGACTGTATGGTACATGTTTTTGAATGGTCTCATGGCAGGGTCCTATCTTAGCCAGCCTGCGTCTGGGTTATACGGCCCAAGTACTGCCTGACTAGGCTTCTCGAGTTCAATATGCATCAGCCGCACACAAGAAAAAAATGATCTAGAGGGCTGACTGAACATTCGTTTGGATAGGCTTTGGCAGGCGCAGTCCACAACGTTGACAAGGGTCAGACTCCCGTTTTGATCTTCGCGGGAGCGTCGCCTTTTACAGTAAGCGGAGAGCTCAAAGGATCAAAGAACGAATGGCCGATGTGGGGGCAGGGTGAGTTGCTGGCTCGAGCATTCCTTGTTCCCCTCGCAAGCTCCTCTCGAGGTCAATGGTCTCAAGTGTATAATTTGCTGAGTTAATCGTGACAGACGCGCCTGACCAGCCGGCCATTGTCAGACAGTACATGCGTTTCACCGCACAAATAATGAGCGGCAAGAACGCTGCGAAGACTATCATGCGCGCTTGGCAATTGTAAGTTTTGTTGGAGACTTTCTCGATCACTTTTTCCTTTGCACCTTCATCTGATAAACATAACGACGCGTGAAACGTATAGCTCACAGTGTGCTATATAGTGCTACCAGTGGTCCCAAAGGCCCTGTTTACCTTTGGGCGCGACGCGAAGTTCTTCAAGAGGAAGTTGACGCATCCCTGATGGATGCAGGGCTTGATACTCTAAAATGGCCTTCTGTGCAGCCGAGCGGGCTGTCTCTAGCTGGTAAATTTGGTTTCAAACCGAACTGAAAAATTTCTTGACTATCAATTCATGGACCTCTAGCTGTGGAGAACATCGTTGAAGCAATTTCCGATGCGAAGTTTCCCCTTATCATAACCGCCAATGCAGGGCGTAATCAACGGACTGTAAATCTTCTCAAACGCCTGTCAGACCTCCGATCTGTTGCCATTTATACGTCTTGTCCCATGGCGGTCTGCATTCCATACAGCCACCCGTACCTGATCGGATCTTCCTTCGACGGGAAGAACAAATTCCTAGCAGATGCGGACGTGGTCATTCTCATAGACACGGATATCCCGTGGATAGAGGCCATGGGAACTTATCTGCGTGACGATGCCAGGGCATTCATTATCGACGCTGACCCTCTCAAGCAGCGCTTTGGTTGGTCGCATGTAGATGCAGAAATGATTTGCAACGCGGATGCAGAAGTGGCTCTGAACCAACTCGTGGCTTCCGTGGCTCTTGCAGATGCACAGGCACCAAACCGGGTTCAGCAACTGCACAAAGTTGAAGAACGCGGGAAGCTGTTGAAAACTCTTCATGACGAGTGGATGAAAGACCTTGACGCAGCAGAAAAGTCGCTCATTCCAGAAAAGGGTGTGGCCAATGTGCCATTCATCCTTTCGGCACTGCGAAAAGCTGCGGAGTCGCAGACACCCAGTAGAGGACAGGATGTCCTGTGGCTCAACGAGGGAATTAGCTTCTACAGTGCAGTTTGGAATCATCTGAAGCCAGAGTTTCCCGGAAGCATGTTGACGTCTGGGGGGTCTAGTTTGGGATGGGCACTGGGTGCTGCGGTCGGGGCCCGGCTGGGCGCGGAAGTTGATCACAAAAGCTGCGAGCTTATAGTTGCTGTAGTCGGAGATGGCGATTTCTTATTCAGCGTGCCGAGTACAGCGTATTGGATGGCAAGGAGATACAATACGGTTCGTATTACTCTTGGTTCGTCTAAGTAGCCTTGCTGATTAAAACACTTGTACAGCCGTTCTTGACAGTCATTTTAAATAATGGAGGCTGGGCGGTTAGCATGTTTTGCTCCTGTCAGTGCTTTTGACTGTCACTGACTAATATGTTAGTCTCCTAAACATTCAATGATGGGTATGCATCCTCAAGGACATGGCAGCAAAGCTTCTGGGCAACAGCTAACTGTCGGGTTTGGTCCGTACATGCCGGACTACGCTCAGATTGCGGTCGCTGCAGGTGGTGCGTGGGGACGAAGAGTGGAACAGGCGGCTGAGATACCAAGCGCTCTGGAAGAAGCTATTAGGATCGTTCTTAAAGAAAGAAGAAGCGCCGTCGTCGATTGTATGGTGGAGGAAATTTAATAACGTTAGAATGTAAAGTATGGAAGATAGTTATGATATAAGTATCAGGAGAACAGTTTGCGCGAGTCGTGCCTCCACGAAGGGCGATCGCAGACATCTTGCATTAGTTCCTAATAACTCGTCTTGCTCGCCAGCCCTTTCTAATCGGGTAGACGTACTTATCCGCAGGTGTATATTGTCTCGGCAGTACCATTTCAGTGTTGTCGTGAACGACAGAACTCCGGTTTCATTGCATTTGACCGCCTTGGTACGACAATAAATGTGCTGATCTTGGTTCTTGTGTAGTGTGTTGATAAGATCATAATTTCTAGTGTGATCTTGTACTTTTAGCAGCGCAGGCGGCTCAGCAAACTATGGTGGCGCCCATGAATATATGAAGGTAATTAAAGCCAGCGTAGTTCAATTTGGTGATGAAGTGATGTATGCATGAACTCAAAACTCACCCTTGAGTTGCATTAGTTCACCGACATCGCAACCACCATCATGACTCGTGCTGCAGTCGAGTCGAGCCCAGTGTAGAGTAGGGGGGGTTCTAATTCCTGTTTGAGCTCTTTATTGGGTTTCGATTGGTTCAACCAGGTCCAACAACGTCGGGTTCCAAGACTGTCCTTTACTATGAAACATATAGCTAAGATTCTGGCACAGTAGAATGGATGATATATTGTTGGCGCATGACGGTCAGTTATAGACTTGCAAAGCACGTCTTTGATCTGCCCTAGATCACAACAATGGAAATACAGGTCAAGAAGAGGCACCTTGTATGGATTTCGGAAAACGTTAACAGGCTGCTGTCTCCATCCAAAGTAATCAGTAGATCTACTCATATTGTGAAGTAGCCACCTGTCCAGCCTCACGGAAGAGATCCAAAGCCTTCCACGCCTCGCCCGATGTGATGCTCTTCATTGCCTTTTCAGCGCCCTCCTTGAAATCTGTCGCCACGCCTGCTACCATCAACAATGCGGCAGCATTCATCAACACAAAGTGTAAAACAGGGGTGAGGCGTTCAGGGATATTATCCCCTGAGGTAAGAAGTAACTTGAATGTTTCCGCGTTCTCGGCAGGTGTTCCGCCTGCGACAGACGACAGCGGGTGCACCTGGAGCCCAAACTGTTCCGGGTGCAAGACTTTCTCCGTGACTTGGTTATCAATCAGTTCCCAGGCGTACGTTTCGCCTGCACAGCTGATCTCATCCAGCCCTTCCGCCCCACATACCACCAACGCTCTTTGGACACCACCATTGCTGAGAGACTGAGCAAAAGTTGGCCCAAGTTCGCGCTCGGCAACACCGAGAACCATCCCGCGCGGCCGGGCAGGATTAATCAATGGTCCCAAGACATTGAACATGGTGCGATGCCTTTGAGAGGAAGTCAAACCGAGAGAAAGTCTGTATGTGGAAGAACCTACGGGAGTGCCTTCCGGTAAGGCGCGATCATCGCCAGAGCAGGATGATAATGTGGCGCAAGAATAAAGGTGAAGGGGAGGCGGGAAATGGACATGGGTACTCCTGCGGTCGGTGGCACGAAGTGACAGCCAAGAGACTGCAAGAGATCGGCAGAGCCTGACGAAGATGTAGATGCTCTACTACCATGCTGCAATAGTCTAAGAGACAACGATTGTACGAGAAAACGCTTGTATACGTGCCTTGACCACTCGAGCACCCGCCCCTGCTGCAACGATGGCAGCGGTAGTGCTTACATTGAATGTGTTATGCCCATCACCACCCGTTCCCACTATGTCAACCACAAAATCATCGTCGGCACCCTCCACAACTGCCTTGAGCGCGCGAGCCCGCAGAACTTCTGCTGCTGCTGCAAGACAGTCTGGTCTTCTTTCGACACGTTCGATATGCAAAGCCGTCAAAAATGACCCAATCTGCACCGGCTGGGCGGCGTCGGGTGTGAAGATGTGTTCTAAGGCCAGTCTGAGATCATCTGGACTAAAATACTCTGGCGTTTTCACCAGCTTGCCGAGCAAGGGCTTGAACGAGTCGGGGGAATAGTCAGGCATTATGAGCGACTCGCAAGGCGATGGAACGTATGACTCACCTGGTCTCCTCTACCTGCTTTCTTTTTTATCTTGTCATGACCGATCTATCATTTGTTGGTCATCGCCGCTTGTGTTGTCCGTGCAGTGTTCGGACCGTTCAACTCCAAGCTGGTCCCGCAACGGCAGATGGCCAATACGCAGTGCTCGGGATGTGACAACTTATGGCGGCGGTTTCAGATCTCAAGCGAGACATCCTTCAAGTTGACCAGACTACTATCGATTCAAACCTATGGACGGCCTTCCAGAACATAGATATTCGTTACAATCGTTAATGACTCTATTAAGCCTGTAGTTATGAATTTTATGGTGATTGTGAGCCATGATAGATCACCACAACGAGAACTTGAATACAATCTATACAGTACGAGTTCTTAGACTACCAATGGTGAGACAAACTTGGATGAACAAGGGACTGTCAAACATGAGCAGCAATCCTGGTAGCCTAATTTCCAGGGCTTGGTGTCTACGAGACATCAGAGTCGAATGAGACATCGTTGGACCAATATGTATACAATGTAGGAGTTACTACGGGCGCTTAACGAGCGTTTCCTGCTTGTAGCTGCGGCGGCTTATGTACTATCCACATTCATCGCTATGATTAGATTCATCTTGGTACAGGTGTGTAAGTGTGCTCAAGTTTCTTTCTTATGTGCTGGCTGAAGTCATTCTTCCCAGAACCGTCAGGGAAAGACACGATTGTCGAAATGGTATGTCCCATATGATGACGACGAGAAGGTGGGCGTTCCCGCACACGCCCTGCCCGTGTCACTCAAATCAGTCTTTCAGGTCAGGCTACGAGGCGAGGTGCATCGCCTAGTTGCCCCAAGGGATCAGAAATATCAATCCAACTTCGTCGAAGTAAGTCGAGTTCGAGTCCCATTCGGTTGTGTCAAGCACTACCTCACACCCGCTTCATCTAGTTCCGCAACCACAAGATTGTTTACAGGCGTTACGCGGGTCTCTTCTTTTGTGTGTGTGTTGATGACGACGACAATGAGTTGGCGTACTTGGAAGCAATACATCTATTCGTCGAAGTGCTTGGTACGTTTCACACATCGCCCAATTCCATCGCATTCGTATTCCGACCAGTCAACCTCCCGTAGACTCATTCTTCGACAACGTTTGCGAGTTGGACCTGGTCTTCAATTTCTACAAGGTCTGCACTGTCTGGCGTCATGTTTGTCTGTGCTCTAACTCTGGTTCTCGTACCTACAGGTTTACGCAATTCTCGATGAGGTGTTCCTCGCAGGAGAGATTGAAGAGACAAGCAAGGATGTCGTGCTGGCTAGGCTTGAAGAGCTGGAGAAACTAGAGTGAAGAACAGCATCATCCCAGCACCATTCGGCCTGGCATCAGTGTCGACCTACTTGGGAGAGGGTATCTTAAGGCTTCCTGTTGTTTCTATTGGACATCAATTCGTGCAGATTTGTTGGGTCAGGATGTTGTCGCGGTTTTCTTGCGTTTCCCGACCTTTGCACAAGTCAATTTGAATTCCAACCTTCTCGTGCAGAGACGCATATAGGATGGTAGTGTATCGTTTCATATTATTGGTAATATTCATATGATCATGCCGCGCATTTCTCTGCACGTTCTTCAGTTCACATTTATCCCCACGCTCATCATGTGCGGCCATCTGGTCCTTCCAGGTTAACCTGAATCTGTCGATCTAGCCGTCCTTCCTCCGTTCCAATCGTGAATGTGTTTGTTGGATTATATGCCGCTTGCCTATTTCGTACCCTCGACCAGATGGCCATTGCATGGGTGCAACATGACTGTTCGAAGCAGTAGAACTTGTTCTCATCAAACTTGTCTAAGTCCTGTCCGTAGGTGAATAAGTGTACTTACATGTAATTGATTCCCGTAATCCAATCAACCCAATCTCTTATGTCAACCGTACTTCAGGATCATGCCTTTCCTGTCGAGTACAAATTAAAGTTGTATCATCAAGTTCCTACTTTTCTTGAGCACAGGGAGCTTAGTAAGCAGATTGAGGCCTCTTTCCAGAAATTCTCATCCAAGTACACTATCTACATCATTGGCCCAATTGTTGCCACCAGGTCATTTGTCAGATAAGGATATCCTGAGCCTGTAAAGGTTGAAGGAATTGGCTACGTCGCCTTTGGGAGACTAATGAGATGCTCAATAACCCTCAATAGTTGATTCAAGACCTCTATGACTCTTCCAACGATTGCAATTGAAAACCGAACACCCAGTCAACTTTGATATGTACGATCAAATCGAGGAAGCAAACGTGGATGGAACGTAAAATATCATACTCAATTGTTATACGACAATAGAGTGTATTCGCACCCGATTTAAACTCGAGCAAAAAAGGAAGGAACACGCAAATAACGGTCTCTGATTGGTGTGGGGCCCAGTTGGAACTTAGCTGCGAATACGCTCTAATGCTAGCACCAACAGGAGGAATGCTCTTTGCGAGTCATGTATAGATTGTTGAATGAAGTGTTCTAGGATGACCCTCCACCTTCCATGAGAAAGGATGAGGAGGAGCATGGTTGTAGGAGCCCTTCCAACTAAATTCTGAGTCCGACTTGGATCAGTCACTAGCCGGGACACTGTTTTTGTTCGAGACGTCGTAAGTATCCCGGTGACTCGTTTGCTTCCTATTACGTAACAGCCAATTCTTGTTCTTGGTGTCTTGCTAAATTTGTGCAGGCTGACTCTACGTAGGAAAGGGGACTGAATATTAATCGATGATCACCAGTAAGTCACTAATCATTAGTTCTATGACGTGTAAGAGCCTTCCATAGAGGTGTCCGCTATTCGTCTAAAGAGGACGATTAGTGGAAGCGTGACGGAATATTGAGACGTGTAATGAGATCGACCAACGCAGTACTCAATATCCATAAACCGAAGGTATACATATGGTCACTCATCAAGGTTTGAAGCTGATCACAATGTTTGTCAGATTCATAGTGACAAACGATAGGCAGACAGTTCAAGGTGAGTCTAATGGTGGTTGCCGTATGGCAAGAATTTTGTGAAAAGATGTGGTACAAGCAAATTCACTATCGTTGTCGAGTATGCTTGTCATAAACATGTCGTATGTTACGTCTTGGTCGAACGCGTACAGTTATCGCTTCGAAGGAGACACAATATTTCCTTGAGACTCGAAATCGAACATGAAGCCCATATCCGATTGCGTGTATTACACTCCATTTTGGTTCAATGTGACTCTACGGGGTGTCTCAAAAGGGTCATCATGCGAACTTTTCGTCCAATGTGCTCGAAACCTAGAGAGACTACCATACCAGCGCAAGCTTGACCGATGAACGACTGTGGCAACCCCCACAGAAGTGGGTGGTCCAAAATATATATAAGCAGCGTTGCGTGTTTCCCGTCAGTATCAACACCATGTCTGAGGAACAGCTTAGCCTTCTGCGATCTTGTATTATCGAGAGACCTCCATTTAGCGGGACATTTACAGTCCCGGAGAACAGCCTTGTTCTGTTCTACGGCAAAGACAATGCTGCGCGGTGCGCTCGATTTCCTGGGCTATTGCACTAATGAGCCGTTGTCGCTGATTCTTGACTGCAGTCGCATAGATTTCTTGAAGACATCCGAGAAGGAATTGGAACACCTTGCACAAACTTGCGATGCTGCTACCTTTGGTGTGGATCAGAAGGATGTGCTCGATGAATCTTATAGGAAAGCGGGGAAGCTTGACGCTGCACATTTTGCCATCAAATTCGATCCGGCGCGTCTTGGTCTAATTGATGCTATTCGTACAGACCTTTTGGAAGGTCATGAGGCTCGAAGGTCTGTTTACGCTGAACTCTACAAATTGAATGTTTACGGTTAGTTGTCTTAGTGGCTCCCTTCTAAGCTGCACTGACCCAGGTTCATGACAGGAAAGGATTCTTTCTTTAAGGCCTATCAGGATACGCCGCGAGGAGAGTCTATGTTTGCGTCGCTTGTTGTTGTCTTCCCCACTTTCCACGAGGGAGGATCTCTTTTACTCCGCCAGGAGGGTAAAGAATGGACCTTCGATTCTGCACAACTCCTTTCCAAACAGACGGAACCCTGCGTTGCTTTTACAGCATTTTACAGCGATGTCGAACATGAGGTCACGCTCGTCAAGTCCGGTTATCGAGTCACGGTGACATATAACCTCTATCTCGGAGGTTCGTCCACAAGCAGCAGCTCGCTTGCACAATCTCCGGATCCCAGTGCAGCTGCAATCAAGTCTACGTTCAAAAGATTGCTAGATGATCCATCGTTCTTACCAGAAGGTGGTCACCTTGGCTTTGGGTTGCGTCATCGGTACCCAGTGAATGTTGAAAATGTCGGATGGAGGTTGATGGGTATGATCAAATATCTTAAAGGCAGTGACGCTACACTTTTGAAGGTGTGCAATGAACTTTCTATCGACGCATCCCTCAAGATCGTATTCAAGGACGATGATCTAGATGTTGAGGGTAAGCCTATCTTGGTGATGTTGGACTGGCTTGTCAGCTTGGAGAATTCCGAGTAGGGTATGCCATTTTGGGAAACACTGTGCATACCATGGAGGCAAAGTTTTGTCGCAGACCGAACATCGGGAACCAGACATGATTGTCGATTGGGTCACAGAAGCGCCAGAATCGCACCTCCACACGTCTGTCATCGTTTACGGGAACGAAGCATCTCTTGAGTACCGTTATGCAAGTTTTTATCTCCTTGTAGATGTCGGGGCAGTTGGGAAGCGAGAAACAGCGTAGTAGTAATTCGAGTCAGCCTTGTATATTGGTAGATGCTCAAGCAAGGTCTCTGATCAAATACACATTCATTGCTTGTTTCAAACTTGAGTGCAGTTCAATTCTTGATGTCCCTCTCCGTCCTCTCGGAGCCCTGGTCATCTGTATCATGCGGATTAGTAGCAGTGTCCGTTTGAGCTGGAGTTTCCGTCATGTGTCTACCATATATCAACACTTAGCTAATGTAGAACCAGTGATTAAATATTCTCCGTGTAGGTTCCATTCCGCCTGCGTGCGAACTTGAATGTTCTACGTTAATGCAGAGTTGGCGGTCAATCCCATTTCTGTTCGAGCTGGCCTCTCCCTTTGCAGGCTCGCCGGCATATGCCCACGCCAAGTGCCGAGGGCGCCGCATTGTCGACGACCTGCTTCCTGGGCGTGGATGTCCACTTACTATCATTCTGCACTCTACATGTACCTACGAGTACGGAGTCAAAATTCTAAGAGTTTAAAAATAAATAAATAAACGCCATTTCTGTTGATCGTCGCCCGAGATAGTTTCTGTCTTGGACGCCCTATTCATCACTGAACAAGAACTAGGTAAGGACAGGGCCGTAATTGTGCATCCTCCTTGCAGAAGGAGGAAGGGAAAGTGCGAATCGTGCAATAATAGTACCTGCGATTCGACATAAGATCTAATCTTATCTAATCTTACGCCAGAGCCAGACTCGGGCGCATACTTACCTGTCGTAAGTATTCCGGTGACTCGTTTGCTTCCTATCACGTAACGGCCAATTCTTGTTCTCGGTATCTTGCTAAATTTGTGCAGGCTGACTCTACGTAGGAAAGGGGACTGAATATCAATCGATGACATCGATGATCACCAGTAATTATTGGTTCTATGATGTGTAAGAACTTTCCATGGAGGCAGACGGGCAGAGGCTTCATCTTAAGAGAAGGATTAGTGGAGACGTGACAGAACATTGAGACGTAATAAGATCGACCAAGCCAAGGAAAGTGGAAATCACTGATCACCTGACCATCTGAAGCCTCTGACCGAGATATACTCTTTTGGCCCCCGCATGAGCACACCTCAATGGTTTTTTAGTGTTACTGTAAATATATGTTTTATATGCTATTGAAACATTTGGTACCAGTTCTACTATGATATGTGTCAGGAAGATGTGCAGTGTGAGATTGAAAGAGCAGAGATCTGAGGACCGGAAATCCCCGAAAATTTCAAGATCTGACAGCCAGCTGACCAGCTGATCGCTTCTGACGACTACTGAAGGCTTCCGAGGCCTCTGAAATCAGCCCGTCAGTGGACTTTCAGTTTTCCTGATGCTTTGTTGGATTCATAGTAACAAACGATGGGCAGACAGTTCAAGGTGAGTCCAATTGCGGTATGTCCAGAATTTTGTGAAAAGATGTGACTGGTATGCTCGTAAACATGTCGTGTGTTACGTCTTAGTCGAACGCGTGCAGTTATCGCTTCGAAGGAGACACGATATTTCCTTGCGGCTCGAAAGCGAACATGAAGCCCATATCCGGTTGCGTGTATTATACTCCATTTTGGTTCAATGTGACTCTACGGGTGTCTCAAAAGGGTCATCATGCGAACTTTCGCCCAATGTGCTCGAAACCTGGGGGGTTACCAACGCAAGCTTTGACAATGACTGATGAACGAACGGAAGCGGGTGCTCCAATATATATATAAGCAGCGTTGCTTGTTTCCCGTCAGTATCAACACCATGTCTGAGGAACAGTTTAGCCTTCTGCGATCTTGTATCATCGAGAGACCTCCATATAGTGGGACATTCACAGTCCCGGAAGACAGCCTTGTTCTGTTCTACGGCAAAGACAATGCTGCGCGGTGCGCTCGATTTCCTGGGCTATTGCACTAATGAGCCGTTGTCGCTGATATTCTCGACTGCAGTCGCATAGATTTCTTGAAGACATCCGAGAAGGAATTGGAACACCTTGCACAAACTTGCGATGCTGCTACCTTTGGTGTGGATCAGAAGGATGTGCTCGATGAATCCTATAGGAAAGCAGGGAAGCTTGACGCTGCACATTTTGCCATCAAATTCGATCCGGCGCGTCTTGGTCTTATTGATGCCATCCGTGCGGACCTCTTGGAAGGTCATGAGGCTCAAAGGTCTATTCACGCTGAACTCTACAAACTGAACGTTTACGGTTGGTTGTTTTGGTGGCCCCTCTGAACTGCGCTGACCCAGGTTCATGACAGGAAAGGATTCTTTCTTTAAGGCCCATCAGGATACGCCGCGAGGAGAGTCTATGTTTGCGTCGCTTGTTGTTGTCTTCCCCACTTTCCACGAGGGAGGATCTCTTCTACTCCGCCAGGAGGGTAAAGAATGGACCTTCGATTCTGCACAACTCCTTTCCAAACAGACGGAACCCTGCGTTGCTTTTACAGCATTTTACAGCGATGTCGAACATGAGGTCACGCTCGTCGAGTCCGGTTATCGAGTCACGGTGACATATAACCTCTATCTCGAAGATTCGTCCACGAGCAGCAGCTCGCTTGCACACCCTCTCGATACCAGTGCAGTTGCACTCAAGTCTACGTTTAAAAGACTGCTAGATGATCCATCGTTCTTACCAGAAGGTGGTCACCTTGGTTTCGAGTTGCGTCATCGGTATCCAGTGAATGTTGATGACATCACATCTCAACGGAAGGGGAAGGCTGCATTGAAAGCTATGGTCAAGTATCTTAAAGGCAGCGATGCTATACTTTTGCAGGTGTGCAGCGAGCTTTCCATCGGCGCATCCCTCAGGGTGGTATTCAAGGACGATGTGTTAGATGATGAAGACTGGATTGAAGATACAATAAGGGTTGGGACCGTGCCTACTAGGCCCATCTTGGTGATGTTGGACCGGCTCGTCAATTTGGAGGATTCCATGTTGGACATACCATTCTGGCAAGCTCTGTGTGAATACTATGGGGGCCAACTTTTGTCGCAGACTAGATATCGGAAACAAGATATGGTTGTTGATTGGGTCACAGAGGCGCCAGAATGGTACCTCAAGGCGTCTTTCCTCGCTTACGGGAACGAACCATCTGTCGACTACCGTTATGCAAATCTTTGCCTCCTTGTAGATGTTGGGGCAGTTGGAAAGCGAGAGACAGCGTAATACCTTGGGTCAGCCTTGCGTATTTGTAAATGCTCAAGTAAATCGATGTATGCTCTGCGTTCACTATGGTCTCTGATCAAATACACATATTCATTGCTTGTTGTAAACTTGAGTACAGCTCAATTCTTGCTGTCCCTCTCCGTCCTCTCGGAGCCCTAGCCATCTGAGTAACGACTCATGCGGATCAGTAGCGGTATCTATTTGAGCTGGAGTTTTCGTCCTGTGTCTACCATATATCAGTAATGATAGCTAACGTGGAACCAATGATTGAATGTTCTCTATGTAGGCTCCATCTCGCCAGCGTGCGAAGTTCAACGTGAATGTATAGCTGTCTTTCGATTGACCGCCTTTCGAGGTGGCTTCCCGTCTCGGAAGTCCTATTCAGCACCCGACAAGAACTGGGTAAGGACTGTACCGTAAGAATTGTGCAACCCTCCTGCAGAAAGAGGAAGGGAAGGTGCGAGTTCGAAGATCTAATCTTATCTAATCTTATGCCATAGCCAGTTGACTCGGGCGCATACTAAGTTTATGACTGAAGCAACCAACGAACGCTCAGTAACAATTCCTGCCTTAAGTTCGTGTTAGACATCAACGATAAAAATGAGTGAGTATGTGTTCGTTCATAAAATCGCAAGAAGGCTAATTATGTCTTCAATATCAGATGCCGACGCTCTTGACGGTCGTCTTCTGTTTGCAATTCCCAAAAAAGGTCCAACTCGTTTCTACTGCTTTCACGGCTCTGACTCAAGTTTTCGCACCAAGGACGTCTGCATGAGAAGTGTCTTGAATTGCTGGCAGGTGAAATTTCCTGGCGTCAGGTTTATTGAGCTGAGCGTTGACGTTTCAACAGGTGCTGACATACAATTTCGGCGACACCACCGGTTGGACGTATGTCTCGTAAAAAACCACCCAATTGCACTGTACGGTGTATCCTTGACATCATTGGCTACCTTTCTGAACCATCATCAGCGTGTTCCTCCCCGCGTCCGACATCCCATCGTTCGTCGGTAAAGGAAATGTCGACTTAGGCATAACCGGACAGGATGTCATCCTCGAGGCAAAAATGGAAGCCCATGTAGCAGAAGTATTGCAGCTTAACTTTGGCAAGTGCGCGCTGCAGGTACAGGTCCCGGAAGCTGGTCCGATCAAGACCGTAGAAGAGCTCGCGGGTAAACGGGTTGTGACAAGTTTTGAAGTTCTCTCGGGGGAGTATTTTAACAAAATGGATGAGTCGCTACATCTTCAAGGAGAGAACAAAACAAAAATCGAGTACGTCGGAGGGAGCGTGGAAGCCGCATGTGCCCTTGGTCTAGCCGATGGGATTGGTGCGTGAAAGACACAACCTTCCACAACTGTATACTTACTATATCAACATAGTTGACCTTGTTGGTGGGTAATGCTAGTCCCAGGAGTATTTTACGATTGACATGTCTCTTTAGAATCTGGTGATACTATGCGTGCAGCAGGTCTGCATGCCATTGCGACACTCCTCCAGTCTGAGGCAGTTCTCATCAAATCTAGCGTACCAAAACACGAGTATCTGGAGCCGCTAATCAACCTCATCACAAGTCGGATAGCTGGTGTTATCGCGGCGGGCAAGTATGTGATTTGCGAATACAACATTTTACGCGCGAGGCTTCCAGAGGCAACAATCATCACACCAGGGCGGCGTGCTCCAACAATCAGCCCTCTGGAGGACGAGGCGTGGGTTGCTGTTAGCAGCATGGTAGAGAAAGGCAAGGTGGCAGATGTCATGGACGAGCTGGTTAAGATCGGTGCGGAAGATATCTTGATTTTCAACCTTGACAATTGTAGAGTATAGGACCTTGCGTGATCAGCGCTTACTGCAAGATATTGTCTGTAGAATAACCAGCAACATTTCACGGGTCTGACGTTGGGTGCAGTTTCCAAATTGATGACATCCATGCGCTGAAGACCGGGGTTCCCAATCTGTTGCCAGATCGGTCAAATAAACATGGACTCGTCCGACAAATTTCCTCCATGCTTTATCATATGACGTGGAGTGCTGTGTACACATAGTACACAACGTGTCATCTTTTCGTTGTTGAGCTTGGTGAGCATGCGCCTTTACTATCACAGACGGTGACCTGTGAGTAGTTTCCAATACCTCTCATATGAACTAATGAATGAACATAATCAGTCACTGGTTCCCGTTTTGTGCCCTTCCGCTCGTTATTAGGCTCTGCTGCATCAGGCTATATGTACACCTGATGATGATAAGACAGGGAAACTTTACTGCTGCGCAGAAGCAATTGCTACTAAGGTACCTATTTTTCTAATTCTTGGCTTCAATGAGTCGGATGATTGGAATAGTATCTGCTGCATGCTCGGAAGCGATAGAGGACAGCTAATTTGGTGTTGTCTTTGGACATCGTACCCTGCCACGAGTTCATCTCTCGAACGCTGAATATTTCCGAATGTTTGTGTCACTGATGAAGTATCATTACAACCTTTGGAGCCCAATTTGCGGTAACTTCGCTTCTCCCTTTTTTCCAATATAAATACCTGAGATTTGGATGGAGAGATGCAGCTCAACCCACTCCGGAAGGCGAAGTTTTGACGTGCAGTTAGCATTAGTGTTAGCTGTGCCTTTTCGTCCGTCTCATAGCCGCTCACGCAGTCAACCATACGCCTTCACCCGGGTCTCAATGTCCTGCGACCGCATGATCACAGATGGCCTGTCGCTAGCGCCGATCGAAACACTGGAGAGACCTGCAGAAGAGGTGGGCAAGAAAATTACAGTGAAGGATCTTGAGTATCTCGCATCACACAACTGGCTGGACACTGCGCAACCCACGATTGTCGTCCCTGGTAAGTTCTGTGCGTCAGCACTTTCGGTACAACTTCCCAAGTCACATTCCAGGCTCTCCTCCCGAGTGGAGCAATCGAGAAACTCCATACACCGTTCCTCCTGATCACGAAGTACAAGTCGTTGATCAGACCGGATATCGAATGCATTCCTCTCGGCTGCTCCCTTTGTTCCGTGCAGTGGATATCATGACAGAGGAGAATGGACAGACTTTAAATTGGAGCGCCGTTGATTTCTGTACGAGTCGAAATAGCCTGCGGAAGCTTCTACGGTGGATCGACCACGAAGGCGATTTTATCAAGGACTTCAGGATTGATACTGAGCTGGCAGGCAGACGCACAATCTTCTTGAATCGCTGGGAGACGAGCGCGACAGAGTGTGTGGGGTTCCGTAGTTATGGGCATACCTTTGAACGGGAGAGTACATTGCCCGCTCAAGGATGCGAGCAGAGCGTGGGACACAACAGAATTGTGAAATACGTGAGCGTTTCGTGTCCCTTTGCTCCGCGACCTGACATCCCAATAGAATTTTGATGGGTTGATTCTTGTCGTGGGTTTCGAGGTAGATGCGTACATTGCTTCGCCCAGGACAGCGAAAACCTCCTTATCCGCCACCAGCGATATCGAAACCTTACCGGCCTTGCTATCGGGGTTGGATGTTTCTAGCAATGTTGAAACTGCTCCTGAACTCCTCACCTCTGTTTCTGACACCGATCTGAAGATAATTCGAGCGGGAAAACAGGTGCCACAGAGCTCCATTGTCGAGCTGAAGACGCGTTCGAAAAGATATGTTGCTCAATTCGACTGGGCCAATGCCTATCCCCAGCTTTACCTGTCGCAAACTCCGCATCAGTTCTTGGCTGTCCACGACCGGGGCCTGTTCGAGACGGTCATCAAGAGAAAACTTGGGGACCCTGAGTTACAGAAGGTTGAGGAGGCTGCACAGCTCGGCTTCGCGAAGCTGAGTAGTATTTTGAAGATGATACAGGAGCTGGTGATAAAGCATGGGCAACGACGTCTGAGCTTAGTATGCCTGGAGGGAAAATTGCAGGTATTCGAGAGAACTGACCAGAAGACCTGCCTACCGGAGGCTGATATGAATCGGTTTGGAGTTTAAATCTTACAACTTCATATCCAGTACATTAGCTAAATTTTTCAGGACAATTTCCTACTGACGAGATACTCATGAACGACTCACGGTGACATTGTCGCTGTAAAGCAATTCAATCTGTAGCAGTGTCCATTGTCTGCTATATGTGCAGGTTATGTTGATGTAGGGATTCGGTGCTTGTAGAGAGTTGCCTGGATGCTAGCCAGTTCTCATTCAGCGAATACGAATATAACCAGGTTGACTCCGAATTGTTTTCACCGTGGGTTTGGACATCCGTGCGTACAAGCGCCCGTGTAATGCGGAAGCAACGGAAACTAACACTCCGAACGGCCTCCATTCCAATTCCCGGCATCGATGAGCGCTTTTGTGCGAATTGTGCAATTCTAATTTCTGATACTTGAGTACATACTTACTTGAGTTCAAATTTACACCTTTCTCTCATCTTTCCCGGAGTCCGAATATCTTTGCGCACCCAGTTGTCAGTTGCAACACGTACTACTACTACTTCCCATAAGCAAGGTATCTTTCGGGCCATTGTATGTCCCGAGTCAAAGCCTGCTGGCTCTGTGATCCTTCGAAACCCAAGGTGAAGTGCGATTTTGACTAGTCTCAGTGGTCCATAAATTACATCTAAGCATGTTCTGTGCTCCCAATTGTCAGCTATAATACGTACGTACGAAAGCAGGATCTTTTGGACTCTCGAGTCAAGGTCATTTGTCGGAATCCTGGGTATTTGATCCTCGAATCAGAGCGGCCGTGCGGCCTGAAGTTGAGAGGTATTCGAACTTCGTCGGGAATGTCATGCGTTTCGTCTGAAGGAAATCAATAGCATCGACAATCTCACGTACCTCTGCACGCTGGTGTGCGCTTCTAGATATCTTAATCAAGAGTTGGTATCCTCCCGAACACCCTCCCTTCTTTGATGGCACTAGCTAGGAGGTATTTATTCTCGCACTTATGATACATTCGCCAACCATTGTGGGTGAAAGTAAGCGGCGGGGGCATTCCACTCAGTCCTCAACCACTGACAACGGGTCATCCATTCTACTTTTACCTCATCTTATAGTTTCGAATTCGTTGACGGCTCTTAGCAACGTCGCTGGTGGGACTGGTAGGACTGGTACTTGACTTTCCTGCAAGTTCAATAAAGTCATGCGGAGCGAGAGATCTCTAGGCCGTAATGAACGGAGATCACTGGCATCGGGCCCGAGAGATCAGTCAGCGGGAGGACACAACACATGTAATATGAGGAAATATTCCGAATGGCTCTAACCAAGGGTGCTGGGGAGCGAGATTTCTCCTTTACTAATTGATGATGATGAATGCAGAGGAGCTCCAGGGACCGATGGCATATCTCATGTTGCAAATCATGGTTGAAAACCCGACATATTTACACGATTTTGCCGGGAACGATCAGTGAAGCACGGATGGTGCATCCGAGCACCACGGAGCAATCACGAGGATTGGCGGAGAAACACAACCCACGAACCTAGCAGCACTCATATAGTCAGACAAATTGACTACGGCGGTCCGGATATATGGATGAGCGACGTGAACGTGCTTATGTACAGAACGCACCCAGGGCAAGAAGTCACGGGTTTGCCTCATGCTTGAGGGTAACACACTCAAGGATGTCTTGACGGCCTATAAAGTCAGTCCAATACCAAGACGTTGATAAACAGACAAATTTAAGCGTGCAGGTACAAAACAGGGCGAAACCCCGGTGAATTATCCGCACAAGCTGATTCGCAATTCTGCCACGACTTGAATGTGGTTCTGCAGCTATAGAAAGCCACTCTTCCTTTGAAGAGAAAAGGACATCAATTTGCAAAGAGCTATTTCAGACCACCCTATAGCGCAAGTACCTTGCTCTGAACAAGAATGGAAGCTCAGAGTACCGGCGAACACAGATAAGACCTGCATCTGAGTCCACGAGCATCCACGAGATAGGCGTTGAGACCCAATCGTGGGTGCACTGAACGCGATCGTCACGCAATCCATGCGAACATATCAGCCAGAGTCGGACGGGTCTTGAAATGCTACAGGGCGGATGTCCCGGGGCGGCGGATATTTGCTGTAACGCAGAGGTTCACCGCAGCACGGAGGAGACTTACTAGGCACCCGACTAAGACACAACGCACCATGCCGGCGGATAGTGAGGTGTACACGCCTGTGTGCGCAACTTCCAGGGAGCACCAAATACGACCCAATTGCAGTGGGATCAGCACAACTATAATGAGTAGCTTGATGTCACACGAGATTGGGGGAAGCAAGATGGAGAGGAGTCCCGGTCAGAAGCACGCGGGAGAAGATTAGAGCAGAGCTCGGAACCGCACCCAACATAACAAGACAATGGGATCCCCCCGCCAGAAGGGAACCTCGTCTGAAGCAACTGGTCTTCGGTCGGAATGTATTGCAATGTCGTCAAGGGTAGAGATAACCGGGCAAGTCGAAGCATGCCATAGATGGAAAATCAGGTTGTATTGGCCGCTTATCATCCCCACAAAATGTTTGAGGGAGGGTGGAGTAATGAACACAGGATGGAAAAGGGGGACATTCAAAGTATCATATAAATGTGATAGCGCATGGCCCGAAAGCACCTGATTTGGGTTTGTGATAAGCAAGAGACAGGCTCGATCTGGGAACGGAGGTAGAGTGGGATAAGACAAGGCATGGAGGGACGAAGGCCAATCTGCGTTGCTGAAGACCGAAGTCTCACCGTCGTGACTTGCAATAGTAGGGACCACAGAGTTTGTAGGATACTGGGACCATAACTATTGAGAAAACTAGTATGTATGGAATCGGTGGGTCAGGGTATCTTATCTGATAAAGCTTATGGCACTGTGTACCGCCGACGATGTTTGGGGAATTCCTCTCTATAAGATGCCTTAGGATTCTGTCGAAAACGTGATATGTGTACCTGAAGATGCCTGAAGCCTGGACTGCTGTGTCAGACACATAATGCATGATTGTTGCCAGCTTACTGTACGGGCGTTCCAACCGCCGTTACTGACATACTCAGATACTACAGGTTTGTAATCGTAAGAGGAGATAATCACAAATGCTTCGCGGGTGCTTTGAAATGAGTCCGACGTCGTAGATACCGAACTTCCGCTAATGTTCCTGGAAAGGATAACAACATGCCAGTCACCGTCGGACTGCTGAACAAATGTGTGGAATCTGGTTCAACACAGCCTCCCACTTGTCAGATACACGCGTGAATGGCTTGTCTCGTTCGTGGAGACAAAGCTTGACGAGACTCGTTGGAGAAATCGCGGGAAAAGTGGGCGTGCTTGTCCGGGAAATCGTCGGCAGAGTCGGAAACAAGGGCTGGCGTATCGAAAGGAGTAGAGTGATATCCGTCAATTGGAAGCTGAGCTTCGGTGGTGTGTTTAGCTACGTGCAAGCCGGAATGAGGGAGAGAACTTTGAAGTGGAAAGGAAGAAGATGGCGAAGCAAACTTAGGCTGAAATCTCGGATTTTCATTGGGACTCCGACTCGCGATGGTGGCGCCTGCGCCGAGTGCCCAACTGACGCGGCCCATCACCTGAGAGTATATACATACCTCCGTCCGCTGCTCCCTCCTTTCCCTTTCTGTTTTCTCCAAGTCGCACGCGTCCTCCTGAGCCATCTCCTAGTTTACAGAAATTTACCAGCGTTCGTGCTCAGTTAGCTATGCCCGACGGCTCGTACGAACACCCCCAGCAGAGGCAGTTCAATCCGTACACAGAAAATGGAGGTACAATCCTCGCCATTGCTGGTGCGGACTTTACCGTCATTGCGGGTGATACGAGGCAGAGCGAGGGTTATAGCATCCAGACGCGATACGCCCCCAAGGTCTTCCGACTGTATGTGGATCATCCGTAACGGGGCACACGATGGTGCTGACGCGTCTGCTAGAACTGACCGTGCGGTCTTGGCTGTGAATGGTTTCGCAGCGGATGGAAACATGTTTGTGAAGAAGGTTAAGCAACGACTAGAGGTGTGTGATTAAGTTCTAGCATATCCTCCGTTCTCACAAGTCAGCTAGTGGTACCGCCATGCTCACGCGAAAGACATGCCCTTGCGTGCAATCGCAAGACTGATTCAAACTATGCTATACGCACAACGTTTTTTCCCGTACTATGTATATAACATTCTAGGAGGTATCGAAGAAGATGGTAATTCCAACTTTGATCTTCCTCGCAGCTCAATTAATGAGCCATCCCTCGTGTCCAGGTTCTGGTGCCGTATATCACTTCGACCCAGTGGGATCATATGAACGTGAAGCATGTCGAGCAGCAGGTGCAGCGCAGTCACTGGTGCAACCATTTCTAGACAACCAGGTGTGTTTGTATTGCTTCCGAATTCTGTATCTCGTCCAAATACATGTGTATCAATCTCACACCGGATGTTCGTCTCTTTGACTGGCGCTTGATATAGATATATTTCAAGAACCAGGTAGCGGCGCCCGGAACTTCACACCCCACTCATCTGCCGCTTTCTGACGTTCTTGCGATCGTAATCGATTCATTTACGAGTGCGACCGAGCGCCACATCGAGGTATGTCAATTGGATATCGGAAATACTTCGTCGATTCTGATGTCTATTGCACACTCACACAGGTCGGCGACGGTCTCGAAATGTACGTCGTGTTGGCGAAGGGGCGACCCATGCAAGGATTGGAAGGCATTCGGGGCATTCAGGAGCTGACCGCGAGAACGGATGGCGACCGTGTCTTCGTGATCAGACGAGAACTCAAGAAGGATTAGGAACCGTGTATACTTGTTTGTGTCGTTACAGTCAAACTGAATGGACTTCTCCGCCCCTGCCAATTTGTTCCCCCCCTGGGTTCCTGTAGATTGTAGTAGCTCTTATTGGCTTCCCTGGCATAGAGTGCGCACCCTGATAGAAGACAATGTAACTATCGTTGAAGCAAAATCTCTTCCAGCAAAGAATTGCAGCGTTGTGGAGCATGCGAAGCATTCACAGACACCGGCATCCGTTCACGCCGAGATACCAGCCCGTTTGGGCAGGACACGACGAAGGGTGATACCAACGTTCCTCGGTGATGCTCGCTTACGAGAATGTATATGGGCCGCAGAACACTCACTTGACTTTAACTTCCCCACAGAGCTCCTCGAGAGGCCAAATGACCGCGATACCTCATTTCTACTGCGTGGGCTGTCGCGCTGTGTCAGGTCTGCGTCAGCTATGCCCGGGACCGAATGCAAGACCTGTAGAATAGAGTTGCGCCGAGACTGATTACCAGACATCGCCTGACCGAGGCCACGGCGGAGAAGTTGCTCGAAACCGCGGCGCGCAGTAGGCTATCAAAACAGGCGATCAAGACTACCAGCCGCAGAATCCTAGAAGGCCACGGACAAAGACATTCTACTGGCTGGGAAAAGAGAATGAGTACACAGGGCAGAGAAAATCCTGACTTAACAAGCTAGTGTACTTTGAGGCTGAAGTCATTGCACGCCACAAAGCCAGGCACCCCCCACCCCGTGGGGTCGAACAGGAAGCCTCGATTCTCGTATCTGGCAGGCCCACGGGATAGCGGATTGCATGCCGAATTATCTGATAGACCCACCGTGTAAACTTAATGGTCAAGGCTGAGCCTAGAAACAACTTGCCTGAGCCAATGCTAGGCCATGCAATGTCAATCCAATTCAGTTGGTCTATCGAGAGGTAAACGGTCATCTGACGATCTTCTGTTCCACATAAAGTATCGACCGAAAAAGTAGCAGATGAGAATCCCGACTGCTGCGAGTTGAACAAGGCAATGCACCAAAAGCTGGTCGGACCACTGAATAATGCAAGATAAAAGTCCCGTCGTACACACAAGGCTAGCGCCGGTGAAGCCGGCACTGTGTGAATGGGCCTATAGGAGATAGTCACACAGTTTGCAATTTGTGTGCTAATCCACTTGAAGATCCCGCCACGCCAGAGTGATGTGGAAAAGTGTCATAGAGACACCAGGTCGGAACCAATGCGAGTACTAAGGAAATGTGCTCTACGGATGTGAACTTTCCTGGAAAGTGCATGATTGTCAGAACCATTGCCATTAAGGTGACTTCTGCACTTTACTCGATAGGAGATGGGAAAGACAATCCATCGCGCAGCTCTTGCATCGTGGCGAGTGATAACACCGGCTGTTCGCAGAGGATGTTTCTCTACGCCAACGTACGATGAGTTATTCTTTGCTATTCCCTTCCAAACACATTCGTAAACGAGACATCAAGACAAGATTCCTAGTAATATCAGGGTTTGGCTTGGGAGGGTGGTCCGCGCAGCACAAAGTAGAACATCTGAAATTTAGGTTCATGATGGTTAACGTTGCTTCTGATTAGCCTCTGAAAAACAAAACATTAGAAGAAGACGTCAAGTTCCCAACAGAGGTGCATATGGATGAAGAAGAGACTTAAAGATCATTAGGATGAGAAGGATACAAGAGAAATCTCGGCAGTGAACCTTACTAGGAGTTACCCGCATCCTAGGGCCCTCGAACTCAACTTCGAAGCATAGCGCATATGCTCCCAGGATTGGTTTCGCCAGTCCCATGTCACAATGGTCAATTTCTGTCATATGATTTTGCATGGACCCATAAGGTTTCTCGACTTTGCATTCGCCGTAGGTTTGTTGGAAACGCCATGGGCTCTCCGATTGGTGCATTCGGAAGGGATCAACGCGGTGATCGAGGAAAGCTGTTACGAAATCCGATGGAAGCGCGGACGAGCGCTGAAGATGTCACGCATTCATTGGATCGGTGGAGGAAAATCCTCGGTAGCGACGCTCAGTACACAAGCCCAGAGATGTGCACAGAATAGTACTAGCCTATCTTGCGACTCAGCAATTCTCCTGCTAAGGGCCACCTGTACCTATTTGTCTTGGATCAAGTTCGAACAGAGAACTTTGAGGTATGTCTTTACCTAGCCTCCTTTCCGTACGACGGTCATTGGCTGTCTTGGTATCAAGGCAACCTGGGTTACTAGTTGAACACCTACCAAGATACAAGAAAGCAGGACTCGGCCAAGGATCCACAAAGAAGATAAGCTCGTTTCGCGGCAAGAAAAGAATGTTCGGCGATAACCTATATCATGTGTCACAAAAAAGGTATTCTCCTTGGACGGACATCTGTTCGCACTCATCAACGTGCTAATCATTGCGTCAGCTATGAACATCGCTGTGAAAATGCTGAATGAGTTGGGACATACCTCCTGTACGCCCATTCCACAGATATGGTAATCTGAAGACACATTCATAATGCTATGTCGGGTGGACGCCGACATACACAAGCTTTAGAAGATACGGAAAGTTTAAACCGCCTAAGCAAGAATGATTCTGCAACAAGCACGATTTGCCAACCTGTGCACTCGCAGAACGCCAAGGGAACCGATGAGAAAGGATTCCTGACTGGAAGTGGAGAAAGATCAGCTGTATAGATCATTGCTATTAGCGAACATTGTGTCATTTTGAAAAAGGGAGACTTGGTTTGATTGGCTTCGTGAGATTTTCCATTATAGCGTTGCAGGCTCGATGGTCGTGTTGTGTCGGTAGGCTTGCTAGGACAGACACCCAGAACGTCGAGACTGGCCAAAATATCGTATACAGGTGACCAATTGATCGGCACCAGTGCTATAGCCTGTGGTCCTACAACCGCCTTCAGCAAGTCCTGAGATAGTCTGTCCCATGTGTACATGGGTAAGATGGAAGACTACCAATGTTGGCTATGGAAGCGTGGGTTTGCTATAACATGGCAGGCCCTCTGTTACAACCTGTTGCATGAGAACAACACCGAGTCGCGGCAAAAGACAGCCTGCTGTAAATGATCTATCAGTGAGTATGTAGGTCCGAAATGGCCTACTCTCGATCGAGATCAACCAAGTATTGTTCTTGGAAAGCACGCCGCTGAGATCATGGCGGCTACGCAGCGAGCGATATCAAGATCAGAGCTGGTCTTGTACATGTTGTTTGCTGGTATAGCATCTAACTATGCGACTGTATCCATACCACTCGAAGCGGATATGCGTACATTACAATACGGGTGGCCATATGTGATGCAAGTCGAGCGCAGCGAAAGGAGCGTACGTGTAGCGGTCGACAGGGTATCATAATGCCGAACATGCACCCCGCCCCCGGCGGACGACATGGAAGAAATTGTACTGGTCCGACAGCCGATGCGAAGGAAAAAGGCAGAAATATGCGAGTGATAAGACGTGTAGCAAGAAGGCAGATCAGGAAAAATGGAGAAGATCGTACGAATAGAAGAGGCGGGTCCACGTCCATCACGGTCACAGGAAGAGCGACCCCAGCCCCACCGCAACTACCGCCGACACCAACCCTGTCACACTTGCCGCGCTCCACACTCGTGTGCGCGCGCCAGCGTTCACTGCGAGGTCCGATCGCGACTTCAAACTTGGCGACGACGACGTTGTTAAGTTGCGCAGCGGCCGTGTCGGCAGCATATTTGGGGTCACAGACACCTGGCTCTGCGGTGGCAGTGGTGTACCATCGAATTCGAACAGCTGCAACTGGTAGCCGAGCACCGGATCCAAGTAGATGTCCCAGCCCGAGTACATCTCCGTGTCGTTATATGCTTGAATGAAATTAGACACCGCTGCACACGCGTCCTGAATTTGCTGATACCCGTCACCGAACGGTGTCATCACAATCGATCCGTTAGACTCTAGCGTATAGGTCCCGTGGCACCAGTTCATGACACCAGTTATACATTGTGGCTGAGTTCCTGCACGCAATATCTTCAGTTAGGATCGCAGGTAGAACGACGTGATGACAACACATCTGCCTATCACAAGTGTTCGACAGTTGCGGTTGTAGCCGACAGACACGAACCCTCGCGACGGCGGATTATAGGCAACACCAGTGACTGTAACAATAGGATTCCTATAAAGAGTACTCACCATTGCTATTGAAACGGTATCGTGCGATTTCATAGTAACCATCGTCCGTACTAAGGTACGGATAAGTACGAGGAAACGGCGAGTTCTTGTGCATCACTTACAAGGAGAACGAGACACCTGTTGTCTTGGGGTAATTAAATGATTGGTTAAGAGGATTCGCGAATCCCTGTCAGTGTGCATTAACGGTCAGCGGAGCGTTAACGATAGGCAGTCCTTCTGGAGACGACGGGTGATGCCTTAGTGAAGGTCCACAATTTGGACACTGCTCGTCTACACTTGAATAGTCGCTCGTCCTCTCCAAGTCAACTAGATTCAATGAAATCGCTGTTGCTACCGACTTCGTCCCACAGAAAACCCTTGATAATGCAACAGACGCCACCGCCCCAGAATTTGTAGCTCTCCAGAAAAGCTGAAGGGATCATAGTCTGAAGACGGGCACTTACAGAGCCTGTCAAAACATTCTGACTGCCTGAACTCCATGTACCGATGATAGGAGTAACGTTGTGGGCAGCGGTATACGAGACGTCCTGCGCTAGGGCCGGCGCTGACGCGAGCACGAGGGCGATTAATGAGTTTAACATCATCGCGGAGGTCGTAGGCGAGGGGCAAAGAGGGAGACAGAGGCGACCTCGGGCGTGGAGCGCGAGCAGGGCTGGCGGTGACGAGGGGAAGAAGGTAAGGAACGTGTTTGGTTTTGTTTCGACCACTGTGACAACCGCCGCACAAGTCCGCACAAGTCTTCTTTCCACGCGCTCTGCTCCACTTACATTCTCAAGTCCCAAAAGACAGAAATAAGCCTCATTGCATCTCACTTATTGTTATGGCAGACATAGTCCAATCAGTGAAGGTAAAAAAGCAGTAAAATATTGTGAAAAATGTGTCAAAGAATCTGTGAGGGTTACTGAATTTGTCATCTCACCTTCTGATTGGCCTAGAAGCCAATACTTGACGCATTTCTCTGAAGCACTTACGGAGTCTCGGCACTGGTCGACATACAGCTTGGTGCCAACGAATGCGATTGGCTAGGTGGCGACGGAGAAATGCCGGTATTTGGACAATAAATAATGGGGACGTGTTCCAAACTGATCAACACATTTTCCATTTTTAGAAATTATGTAAAGACTATGTGTCCCTTGTACTTATGTGTCCTACCTGATGAAAAACTATTTCAAGCTTATAGCTTTTCGTTGAACTGTAACCTGCATGTGAGAATTATGGCATCACGTGGATTAGGTCTGTGACTGTCACTATATCTTGAATTAGAAAAAAGCTCCACTTCGAGTTCAAAGTTGAGACCTAGGTCACTGCAAATACACTCTATTACATGCCCTTCTGCTCTTGTTAGCACTGTCAATATCCAGATGTATTTCGGTTCAGTGAGGGCTAGCTGTATACTTGTTGAAATGAAGCTTCATGGCTGGGATTTCGAGTTCTACGACTGGTTGTTTATGAGAACTACCTGGGCCAAGGAAACTACATGACTCAGCTTTCTCTTGCCTCAGGATATCCCTATCTGACAACAGGATTGGGCAAAGTCATGCACTGGTATAATAATGTTTAGTCCACACTCAAGACATCCCCCATTCAGCATGTAAATGGTCTGCCGGAGCTAAAGTGGCGGTACGGTGTGACTCAGATATCAGATTGAAAAGTACAGCAGCAGCAAACCAAAGTGACCAGAGGGTGGAAATTGGGTGGAAAGGCGCGCGGCGGACACAGTAACTGTATCGGGACTGCACGTTTCCAGCCACACAGCATATCTTCATCTGTGAACATCGGTTGCAACATTCCGCAGGACTTTCCAAGTCGACATGTCAAATACTGCCTACAAGCCGTTACCTACTGAGGACTCTGATACAGGCCAGGTCCAGCAGCGGGTACGCCGCCCCCAACGCCCGTACAACCGCAAGAGAGCTCTCATAACGCACTTTGCGACGCTCGCGGCCGTCATGGTGGTCACCTACTTCGGCGTGCGCTGGCTTGTCTGCCTAACCCCCAAGCTGCGCAACTCGAAAAAGTGCGGCATCTGCGCCGACACGGCACACACGCCTTCCTCGCTCCCTACACACTACACGCTCCCGTCGGGTGACAAGATCCCCGCCGTTGCGCTCGGTACTGTGATTATCCCATCTTCCGTTTCCTGCATCGTTGAGAATTGGCTTGTTGATCGCAGGTGTTTGGCAGGCGGGCGGGGGCGAAGTCGGTCCGGCTGTGCAGATGGCGCTCAAGACGGGCTACAGGCACATTGACGGCGCATGGTCGTATGGGGTGAGACTAGCCGCTTATATTCGGCCCCACGAACGAGTAACACTGGTCTCACTACTTCTGATTTTTAGAACGAGGCGGAGGTCGGCCAAGCAATCAAACAAAGTGGCGTCCCTCGCGAACAGATCTGGTTGACTTCAAAGGTAGGCATGTTATTTCTCATCATCGTACATGTAAACAATGATCTGTGTCAAAGTTGGGGAATAGCTTCCATGCGCCAGAGGACATCGAGCCCGCGCTAGATGACTCCCTGAACAAGCTCGGCACCGACTACCTGGACTTGTATTTGATCCACTGGTGGGTGTGTGTTCATAGGTCGTCTTATACTTTGAAATGACATCAGCGCCTAGGCCAGTTGCATTTCAGAAGGATACAGACACAATCGACGAGGAGCTCACTGCCAATCCCTACCCCACCTGGCAGAAGCTGGAAGAAATGGTCGAGAAAGGAAAGGTGCGCAACATCGGTATAAGCAAGTAAGCTAGTTCTTCATGAGTGCCGCGACTGTCTTGTTGACCATTCCTGGACAGCTTCAACGTCCAAAGGTCAGCGAGGTTTCTGTGTTTGTACATCAGCAGTGATAAGACTGATGAACATTGGATATTCAGGATTCAGAACCTCACAGCCAATCCCCTCAAAGTCACGCCTGCTGTCAATCAAGTTGAGCTCAACTACTGGAACCCGCAGCCTGAGCTCCTCAAGGTCTGATAAATTTAATTGTTGGTGTGAGGTTCCCACTGATGGCTGAATTTCTAGTGGTCGAAAGAGCATGGCATGCTTCTCGAGGCATACTCGCCGCTGGGGAGTAGCAGGCAGGTCAAGGAGACGCTAGAGGTGCCCGAGGTGCAAGCGATTGCGAAGGAACTTGGTATCACTCCCGCACAGGCGATCATCTCGTGGCATGTTCAGAGAGGAGTAAGTAGCACGATGATCCGTCAATGAGCCGTTCGCTCACAGTCATCGACCTGCATCAACAGACAATTGTCCTCCCAAAGAGCGTGACACCGTCGCGCGTGGAGGAGAACTTCAAAGGTGCGCATAACTATGTGTCTTTCCCCTCAACTGGCTATAATTCCGAGATATCCAGTGTACCGTCTACCTGATCATCTTTTCGATCAGTTGGAGACGGCGGCGAATGCACATCCTCCTCAGCGTATCGTTAACCCATCTGAGCGATGGGGACTCGACTACGACATATTTGACGACTACCCATATTAGGTAAATACTTACGTGTAGCGTCCAAAGGAATTTTGAGTTGCCGTATTGATACTTATTGCTCATGTTTTGCCCGGTTACCTTGTTAGTTCACGATCTCTGACTGAAATGTACTGTATGTGTCTGTTGTAGCTATACTACACCTCATTGAAGGCTGGTGAGGAATTTGAAGCTACGGTCTACGTCGTATCCGCAAACTACCCGGTTACTTTGAGCATGGCCACTTTAAGGGGCATCTGGGGCTCGTTGCTCTCCTTGCCCACTGTGGGATACCATATACCGGCCACGTTCCAAACGATCGGCTTCTCCGTCAACTCAAAAGTGAAGGTCGATAACAGGACTGATAATATAACCTCTGATCAGGGTCTCAACGTCAGCAACGAGGTGGAGTCACAAGTTGAATACTGACTGATTTCCATCTCCGAGAACTTGAAACCACTGAATCACGCAGATGCGTCAGCGCATGAATAGGACAAACCTTGCGCAGCATAGATGCTTACATGCACGATTTCCCTCCACCCAAGAACGTAAGGCTGGGAGTAACGTATGTCACCAAAGTATAGGCACTAATGCGAAGGCTTACAGGTTGGCATATACACCTGGGATATGGGCGTCGTTAACGGCCTTAGGAAGTGGAGCGAGCCAGCGCTCTGGTTTCCAATGGAGGGCATCTTTGCCCCAAAGGGCCCCGTTAACATTGGATCCTTGTATGCCAATCCAGACTTGAGTACCCTTCGGGACAAAGATCTCATGCATCAACTGCCCATCAAGCCCACGAACGGGTTCGGAAAGCGGAAGAATCATATCTTTCTTAGGCCTGATCGTACACGAGCGCCGAGAAAAATCAGGGAACGTCACCATTCATGCCGTGAGAATGATACGCACTCGCGAGAGAGGAGGGTGATCGGGGGATACCTGCAACAATTTCTTGTTGAGGGGTTGTCAGCGCCAACACATGTCACTCACAGACGTAATGTCTCCCGACAGACGGCATCGAGATATGGGAGTTGGTTCAACTCGTCATACGCAAGAGATTCTCCTGCGTGTGCCTCCAAGATCTCCTTGCGCACTTTTTCCTGCACTTCCGGATGTTGTGCAAGAAGATATAAGGCACGAGACATTGCACTCGATGTGGTATCCATTGCACCGAATATAAGTGTTCTGTACTGCGCAATCAGTCAAGATATCAAGTGACCAGAAAAAGCCGACTCTCACGTCATCTGAGCAATCAACTCGTTTTCAGGCAATCTATCGCCTTCGGATGCTACCATATTCGCCTTCACTGTCTGATAGTGAGTGAAGAGTCCTACTCTCAAGAGCAGATGGCGCACTAAGAATGCTCATGATATCCTTACCCTCACCCACTTGCCGGAGGACCGCCTCATCACCCTGCTGTAAAGCAAGTTTCTTGGCTTCGAAGATGCTGACCGACTTCTGGTCCATGATATCGATGATCGACTTCAGCTTCTGGACACCCTTGTGGGGGAACATATCGATTACGCGCCGCTGAAATGATGGCGAGCCTATCCAGGAGACGTATGGCAAGAGGGGAAAAAGCAGGAACAGGCTCTGCAAGGTGGGACTGATCTTCAAACCGTGATCAGCATAGTTTGAAGAGTTAAAGTAGGAAGAATGATACAGACGCCAAGGATTTCAACGCCTCCGCGAAAGGATCTTTCATGTCTTCCACCAATGAATCGAACGAATATCCCAGACCGCCTTGTCCGATGAGCTCAAGAGCCGTGCGCCCCATCCAGCCTAGGATGTCGATATGCTTTGGACCATCGCGCACCTGAATCACGAAGGCTTCTCGAAGCTACATCTCGAAAAAGTAAGGGATGACGAATGTAGGTACTAATTGAGTAGTCAACCTACCCTGTGAGCAGTCTTATAAAATGTAGGCAACATGTGGCGCATATGATTGATCGAAAAAACTGGGTTGAGCATCCTTCGCTGTCTGCGATGCTGGTCCCCTGCATGAGTGCGATCAATCTCAGTGGTGGGGAAGAGGGGTCCTTGACAGACCTTGCGTGCATATTACGCCGGGGCCATGTATGAGAAGGTTGGTCCTTGGCCGACATTGCATTAGCTTGTAGGATGATTGGACGAAATGCGTACTGTACGAAGGCGTCTCCTTCCTGATAGATATTTTGTTCCTTGATAAGTATGTTGTGAAGAGCTTTCGGATCATATATATATAACATCGGAAGCTATTTGTGTGGTGGTCAGGCTAGGAGGTTCGTTCTCTGCAGAGTGAAGACAGACACCGAATGGCCCGTAGAACTTGACGACTGGGCCATACTTTTTCGAAATCTCTTGGTGAAATTCTGACCCGTGTCGATGTAAAAACTGATGGAGGTTGCCTTATACCACATATGAATGAGTACATTGATACAATGAAAGCCCCCATCCATTACCCACCCATCCAGAAAGATTGAGCTGGCGGTCCAGGTATATTATCCAGTGGGGACTTCACAAAGCGCTGTCGCATGTAACGCCACAACAACCATGCAACAACACATGTCAGGAGCCATCTAACGAGAAGGTTGTCGAACATCATGTTTCGCTTCTGCAACTTGCAGACCGAGAGGATTGCGGGACACAGGTTTCCACTATGCAGTGGAGATTGAGTGCAGGCCTTAGTATCGCATTTGTAGATATATAATGTACGTGCCTTTCAGTGTAGGTGAGAGCGACATGGCCATGGGAATCACGGAACTCTAAACGTAACTGATTGTTCCCGTGCTGCACCTCGTACGATGCCTGGATTGTCTGAAATGACAATGAGAAAGCGAACTAAACCCGCCTGGGCCCATCCTGCTCTCCTGGATGTGCACCACGTTGATACATGTTCCTGAAGGGACCTTCCTGTATCGTTGCGCCGCATTGAAGATATGCAGGTGATCTTAGCACGCCAATTGTCAAGCGTAATACCAACACATGAGGATCTCCAAATTTCCCATGATTCGAGATACAATGTTGGAAACTTGATGTGAATTGGCAGTGTCCGGAGGTCCCCCAGATCGTCGTTCTAGAAAATTTGTAGATGATGACAATACTCTGTTAAGCTGCCATAGTATTCATAGATTGGGGTTATCCGGTGGTTGATGCAAAACTTATGGGCTTACGCCCAAGTCAAACCACCGCGTTCAATCAAGCCTCACAGGCGAAGAAATCCGAAAGATGTATAGGTGGTCATACACAAGATGTTCAACGATCGCGATGCGTTTCTTAGATGTGCGAACTTCAAAGTACTGAACAGTGAAGAGTGAACAGTCTGGGGTTAAGTAACACGTCGAATTGCAGGCTAGCTTGTTTAGATAAGATCTAGCGATCTGATATGGACATTCACATACTACATAACAAGTTGTAGGCCTCTTTCCGATCTACAAATCTGATAGTACACTGGCACTTCAACTTACAAGTAGCTGGGGCCAGAGATGATAGGAAGGCGAAGTCTAACTTTGGGTTTGGAGAATGACGGAGCAACTTGAACGGATCACTAATGTATCACCGGCAGAACCTAGCCACTAGAACCCCCGCCGTACATACTAACCTTGAGCGGCATCTGTGGTTGATCGCTATCCTTGCCCACTGATGGGTACCAAGCACCGGCCACATTCCAGTAAATGGGCTTGTTTGACAGCTCAAATATGAAGTTCGTTAACAGGACGGACATTATACACTCTGATGGGCACGCCAAAGGTTAATTTTTGATTGCAGTTGAAATCAGGGAAAACTAGAGACTGACTCATTTCTGTTTCAGAGAACTTGAAGCCGCTGCGAGGTATGCATTAGCAAGAGAGATTTTCTGTGGAGACACTACGTACATGCAGGCTCTCTTGCCGCCGTGGAACGTCATTCTATGCACGAAATTAGTCATAAAGCGACATGGAAACTACGATGAGACTTACAGGTTCGAGTATACACCTGGGACACGAGCTTTGCTGAGGGCATCAGGCAAAGGAGAAAGCCAGCGCTCGGGCCTCCATTCCGATGCATCTTCGCCCCAAAGAGCCTTGCTACAATTGATTCCAATTGTGCCGACAATGATCTCTGTACCCTTTGGGATGGGAACTTCGCTGATCATTTTCCCGTCCCGTCCTCGAATTGGTTCAGACAAGGGCATGACAACGTCCTTTCTAGGCCTAATATCAAGGATGAATACGTCGAAGATCTAGAATAATTCAAAATCCAATAAAGGTCATACGTACTCGCGAGTAAGAGTGGTACCGGGCGGGTAGCTGACGAATCGTTAGCGCCGCGAGTACTTTTTCGATCTCAGGGGTAATAACGTACACTCGGAGTGTTTCACGACACACAGCATCTAGAAGAGGGAGTGAGGCTAGCTCGTCATAAGGAAGATGGTCGCCAGCGTGCGCTTCCAGGATCTCCTTTCGTAATTTCTCTTGAATCTCGGGATGTAGCGCCAAAAGTTGCAAGATGCGAGCCAGTGTGTTAGAGGTAGAGTCTGTGGCTGCAAAGACGAACGTGCTAGACGAAACAAGTAGTCAGGCGGGTTTCCCAGTAGAACGACGGAAGGCTCGATTCCGCACGACATCTGGGCTATTATCTCCTCGCTACTCAGCCTGTCCGTCTCAGACGCCGCGTTGTTCGCCTTGACTGGAATAAGTGTTGAATAGTTTGTATACGCCTCTTCAAAAAAACAACCCACTGAGAATACTCATGATGTCCTTTCCTTCTTCAACTTGTCGTAGCACAGTCTCTTCCCCACCTTCCATGGCAGCGACCTTCGCTTCGAAGATCTCTCGTGATTTACGATCCATGACGTCCACGATTGGTATTGCATTCTGGACGTGTTTATTGGGTACCATTTTCAGCATCCAACGCCGGAACCACGCAGGACCCCACCAATAGATGTACGGAAGGGCCCGACGTAATTCATGCACTTGATCAATTTGTGGGCTAGCGGCGTCATAACATACACCAATGGAGATGGGTCCTTCTCAGCGCGCGTACCTGCAGAAGATGAAAGATATCACCGACGTGAGCGACTTTAAGGCATCCCCGTACTTGTTGTCCGAATCAGCGGTCAACGGATCGAAAGAGTGTCCCAGGCCGACTTGTCCGATGATTTCAAGTGCAGTGCGACCCATCCAACTGACCATGTCAATCTCTTTTGGGCAACCCCTTACCTGTGCGATGATCGCATCTCGAAGCTGTCCGTGTGGCATGTGAGTGTTCAACGTCAAATTATACTGCATTAAGGCGAACCCGATGGGCAGTGTTGTAAAACAGCGGCAGCATACGACGCATATGATTTATGGAGAAGGCTGGATTCATCATCTTCCGTTGTTTGCGATGAGCATCGCCTGCAAGAAGAGTAATGCGCTAGTGCATAGACAGTCGACTGCTCCCCGACTTACCCAATGTTGCAGTCAGCCCAGGGCCAACCAGGAGATAGTTAGTACTGTGACATATGTTATATTGCCACTTTAAAAAGGGGGTAGCTACGCACATCAGAAAGATGTCTGCTTCTTCATAAACGTCATCCTCCTTGATCATCATGGTGTGCAACGCCTTTGGATCAGAAACATATAAGATAGGGTTCTATAAGAACCAATTTGTCAACCTTCACAACCATGGTGTGTAAATTATGGCCATACGCCGCAGAGTCCGTGAAGCCTGACAATAGGGCCATAGTTCATCGCTACTTCCCTGTGGAAGTCTGCCCCGTGTCGATGATAGTATTGTTCAGTATTACCTGCACATAAACAAATCAGATCAATATGTTCGCATCTTTAGCCCAACACGCATCACCTACCCCTCATAAAGGACTGAGGTGGGGGACCGGGGAGGTTGTCCAACACGGCTTTGAACCTATAACGACGTAGATACTGCCACCACCACAGCGTAGCTCCGAAGAATAGTAGCCATATAGCTAAAGCAGCAAACATGGTCAAGATCTGCTATGGACCTGTAGTACGACGCACCGTGTTTATATATACAGAAATTCTCCATTAGAAGCTGTATAACGTGTAAAACGCAAGTCAGCGGTCCGCGCTATCAGATGAAAGGATCAAGAACCGAACAAGAGGTGTACAACGAGCTCACCCCTGGCGTATATACGCATGCCTGTTTTAGCCGTTGAGACAGTACTGGAAATCCTGTCAAGGACGTCTGCTTACATGTATCTCCATAGAAGCTTATGAAGATGGCAGAAAGAGGACCAGTTCTGTATGTTGCAGGAACTGATACAAGTGCATTTTGGTTGCTGTCGTAGCAGTCCTTTGATTGTGCCAGACTTGAGAGGCGTACGCAGACACGAGAATACATATGCCCGAGGGTACAAAGCACGTACTGTCACGACTGTGATGAGGTTCATTCAGCCGGTGCCAGTGCCAGTGCCAGAGCTAGGACTGGAAAATGATAGGAGTGTAAAGCTAGGTGTGTCGTCTTTGCGACAACAATTTCTGTTACTGGGAATTGCGATTGGCAAACTCACTGCTTGATGTACGTTATCTAGACAGCTTCATAGCTCGAAAGGTCTCACAGGACCTGTAAGTAACCAATGCCATTAAATGGATTGAGGTCATCGCAGGTGCGAAAAGGAAATCATCGGATTCGGATAACCTGTGGAATAAGCACGACTTGGTAATATTATATGACAAAAACCAGCGTTAGGTAGAGCACGGATTATGTCTTCGCGAAGCTTGTCAGGACGGAGTACCAACAGCAAACTGGCAGGACTTTCCGGTGACGTCACAGCCATGGGCTCTTGATCGAGTTTTGAAAGTCGATTGCCTGAAATAAGGATGCCGTCTCCACCGACAGAAACTAGAAAGCTTCGATTACTAACAGGAACAAATACAAAGCTACCGAAGACCAGCAGCAAACTTGGACCATGTCCCTGCACCACCCTCTGCAGATTATACTTGAATTCTTCCTTCAATTCCCATTTAGACAACACTCACAGTAAAGGGGTCTTTGTCAAGCCTCAAGAGAGCGTGCCATCAGTTTGCCTGTGATGCTCGTTTATCGTCCGCGTATGTGATATTCACAGAGACATACGTATGCCCATGTCAATTCTGAACATGGGCAAAGTCGTGAGCCGAAAACTTGACAGACTCTTGACGACGGATGGTTGTGAAGCAACGGCCTGGCAGAACAATAAGTGTGGTTACTCCGCCGTGCATTTTGCGATTTCGGTAGTCCAGAATGCTATGTCTTGAATCCAGGAAACGAACTGTTTTATGTCTCCCTTACCACTTCCTAAATATGGCGACCTCGTGAGTTATAATCTAGCAGCACTTGTGCATCGTTATGACACAGCAGTATTGACAAGTACTGACCATATGCTGAAGCCGACGCCACTCGAGGTGACATGATTCTGAGTCACTGCAAACCAGTTCCTCAAGTCAAGTGATCCTCCGTCGTCTATTCTGCTACACGCACTTCGGCAGACGCATGCTTGGATAGACGCCCTCGAATACGGAAACAACTTTGGATGCGTACGAACTGTGGTCTGGACTCCTTAGCAGTGAACGAAGCAAAGAGTGTAAACCTTAGCAATTAGAACAAAAAAGAAAGATGCAAAGACTCTGCTTGCTTTGGTGACTTCAGAAAGATTGCTATCGGGGTGCCCTAATATTGGGGTTGCAACGTTTGTCTCGGGCTGGAATGGATATGCTATCATTGGGTTCAAGGACAAGCAGAATTACTTGAACGCTTAGCATGTACGTCTTGACGCTCGCTGAGGGTAAATATTGACTGCCATATACAGTTGATTCGGAAATTCTTGGGGAGACGCGTCTCGGTAAATACGAATAAATCAAATAAATCAGAATAATTGTAAAATCGTCTATGACCTCTCCTCTTGGTAAACTGCTCTACTTTGCTATGGTCTGTCGACGGATAAGCGAAGAGATGAAGCAGCGATCTTTAGAGCTCCTCCAGGAAGGCTGGGAACTCCCACATATCGCAGAAGCATTGGACGTCTCGCCGCAGAGCGTGAGCCGGTGGGTCGACAATTATCAACAGCATGGGCATGTCCAGCAAGGATGGGCGAACTGTCTTCCGCCGATATGGACGAGCACCTGCAGGAGAGTGTGCGTCGCAAATGATGCCACTTGATCGAGGGGTTCGTTATAGCATTCTACCCGCTCTCTCCTTGGCTGGATACATTGCGCTTCGTGTCGTTGAAGGTTCAATAGACGGAGAAGAGTTCTATGATTGGGTAGTTAATGATCTGGTATGTTTTTTGACCTTCCTCCATGTCTATACAGTGCTTGGATATCTGATGAAGGGCTAGTCCACTACTCTATGTACCGAAATTAGGAGAAACTACAAGAGGCTGAGGTCCCGGAGATTGCATTGATGGAGGGATGCTTGCCTGCTGTCAATTCTCCAAAGGTAAGGGGTTGGGTCACACATAGTAGATACTCCTGAAAAGACAAGTCATATTAAATGGCTGTACTATAATTGAACATTGTGCAAATATGGGTGTCAAACATATACCATCAATAAGTAGAATGATATGAGCAGAGACCTAGGTGCTATAAGATTACTGATGAAGGTAATGAAAGTCTCTTGAGCTGGGACCGGGGGGACCATCTCTTGAGTGGATCCGGAGCTTTGTGTGACCGCAGCGGGGTGAAGCTAGAAGAATAGTAAGTACAGGTTCATACCTTGGTAAAGGATTCCTGATACTCACCTTCAGAGGCTTCTATCATATTCTCCTCCACAGATTCAGATGTACTTACTCTTGTTATCTTTGTTGTCTGCGATCGCTGCCTGAGAGATCACTTCGTCTTCATCTCCCCTCTCCTCTTCAGTCTCCTCACCTTCATCCAGTCTGCATGACAATTGACAGGCATTGTTCTGGCTGGTAAAAGTGCCTCGTTTGTTGCATCTATGGCTTGCTGCATCTCAACCAAGTCGTGACATCAGGCACTTTGAAGTGATCGTGCTGCTCTGAGGTTTTGGGAGATGCTTGCGACATTAAACAACAGTATATACTGTAGAAGATAGACTGTAGAAGTGAACATGTGTACAAGGAATGATTTTACGATTATTCTGATTTATTTGATTTATTCGTATTTATGAACGCTGCCAAGACGCGTCTCCCAAGAATTTCCGAATCAACTGTAAGGTAAAGGGCGGTCAACGTGCCTTGTCATTTTTACTTATGCGACCGGCAAGTTTGCTCAAGCCTCCCTTGAGTTCTCCAGGACGGGAAATACGGTCGACATGCGCATACATATTCTGACTTCCCGCCGGATAAAAGGGGAACTTGAACGCAATCACTTCACTCTTCTCAACCCTTACTGCTAGCCGCCTCCTCGCGCATGATGTCGAAGAAGAACGAGGACAAGAGCATTGTCATTGTTGGTGGCGGGTATGTCGGTAGTCTACTCACAAGGGAGCTGTCCGCCAAACTCAACGCGTCGAAGTACGATCTCATTATGATCAACGAGCGCCCGTATACAATTCACCTGATAGCTGCGGCCCATATGACTGTTTTCGAAGAGGGGCGTCTCGAGGATTCCGCGCTTATCCCGTACAACTGTTTTCATAAATGGGAATGGGAGCGTTCAGTTGGGTAGGGTCACTGCGATTGAAGAAACGACGCCAGGTGCTGGCGGGGTGGTTGTACCACAGAGCGGGGAGCGGATCTCGTACACCGCGCTTGTCCTTGCATCTGGATCGATATGGCCCGGCACTTTGAACTTCTTTGAAGCTGATTCGGACGTACGTTTGCACATCAACGAGTGGCAGAAGAAGTTTGCCTCGGCGAATAATATATACTTGGCTGGAGGCGGTGCCGTTGGCATCGGTGAGTTTCGCAAAAATTCGCCATCTACAAATCTGACGAACATTTTTATGTTGTACAGAGACCGCAGGAGAGATAAAGGACGCTTAGCTACGTCTAGTAACATTAGTTTCTAGAACAAAAAGGTGACCATCGTGCATAGCGGCAGCATGCTCCTGAGCGCGGTCTATCCCGATAAGTTCCGCAAGGATATCGAGCGCCGCTGCCGTGCACGGGGCATTGATGTCGCCCTCGGCGAGTACGTCGACCAGATCCCCGCATCGTGCACCACTGGTCTCACGACGCGGAGCGGGAGGACGTTCACCACCGCAGATTTGGTAGTGCGTAGTCATCAATGTCTTCGCCTTCTCTTCTCTTCCAACGGCAGAAACTTCTAGGTCCCTATATTTGGCTCGCGTTCAGATACCGCCTTCGTCGCCTCCCTCGGTACGGACGTACTTGCTGACAGCGGCTGCGTCAAGATCAAGCCGACCTTCGAACTGATGTCGCACCCGGGTGTTTTCGCCGTGGGCGACATCATTGACTGGCCTGAGCAGAAGCAAGCGGGTAAGGCCCCCGCGCCCCTCGCCATCGCCGTGCCCAACCTGCTGAGCTTCCTCGCCGGCGCGCCCCAGACGAAGGTATACCAAGGCAGCGCTGAGATGGTCGTGATACCCATTGGCAAGGTGCGTACTGTATGGTGTAGTACGAGATGTGACTTATAGTTAACTACTTGTTTGCTTATAGAATGGCGGAGCCGGATACTTTGATGTCCTATGGGGCATTGTGGTGGGCGACTGCATTACTCGCTTCTTAAAAGCCAAGCATTTATTCATGAGCAGGGCGCGAGTCGAGCGTGGCCTTTGAGAATGAGATCTTGTGTTCACGTAGTCTTGGTCTTGTTTACGGGACCTACGTCATAAGGATATGATCTCGGTGTATTTTGACACTGCTTGACCAAGTCTATTTTCACCTTTTGTCTGTTGTTTTCTGATCATGCCTTCGAGCTTCGCAGTCGCATGGATAACCTATTTTGTTTGTTTTGAGCTGTCGATTTTCACGCTGCTGCGGTTCCTGTTTTATGAAGCTGCCTACAAGAGTCCTCATTCTTAGCCTGACCCGCTCAAATTGAAGTTCGACAGATCTGGGTTCTTGAGACAAGAAACCGAAGCTGGATCTTCAATTAATATCTTTGGTTCTGACATACGATGGATCAAGTCATTCTATCCCTTCTTTTGTTTAAATGCTAGTTTGGCTAGGTATACGATTCAGCGTAATTGCTTGCAAAAAGAGTGTCTGTTTAATGGAATGAATACCTACGTGGGGGGAGAAATCGGCAAATTCCGATCCCCGTCTTTCTCGGGATTACAGCAATAGGACGCGTGGCCGTTCAAGCTGGAATCGACTTATAGTCGACTTTTTTAGGCTTCTGGCATCGCCTGCATCGTTTGTCTAGCCTTTCTATATGTCTTTTTCGGGCCAACAAGAGGGACTATGCCTTCGATATCCGGAGAACTTAGCTGCTCAGCCGACCCTTACTCATGAAATGGCGGTATCTATGCTTCTTCGGGCTACACAGCTCGCCCTACACACACCATTCTCATGGGGCTATATCGACAAACCTTCCGGTGAGTGAGACGTTAGATTGTATGTTATCTGAAATGTCTTTTCTTCATTTTGCTCATGGAAACGGCTTCCAAGAGGGCCAAACATTCTTGATTTTTATTACCCCGCAATTGCCATTTCCTCCGGATGGAATTAGGTTCCAGGACCAAGAGCAACGATACGTGATTCCAGCAGGAGCCGGGCGGGTATGTCTTTTCCATCGTCCTTGTTGAGTGCAGTAGTTCAACGGGGCTTGTACCTATTGTCAGGAATTGGAGGTGCTGGAGGTCAAGTTTGGCTTCATCCCTGGCGGACAGGACAGTGCTGCTTTCCGTGTGCGGCGGCGCTTTCGCTTGCACAAGGGTGGCCATCCACAGCTTGTTCTCGTTCATTACTCCCGTGGCCAATCACTCCGTGGGTCTTAGTGTGCACGTACCTTCCTTCCGCTAATATCATTCTCAGCCATCATCCCTTCCCTAAACCAGCCCGTCCGATCATACCCACTGCGCCCGGTGAATGAGCCTTCTTTGTTCGTCATGGGTGAGAAGATGGGCCAAAAAGTCTACCCCACCGCTGCTCCTGGTGCAGGCGATCGCCAGCCGTCGCTTCCTCCCGGAGTTGGCATAAGCTTCGGTGGTGGAGTTGGCATTGGAGGGAACCCTCAGGCATTGCTAGCGCAGCAGAATAGCAACATGGAGGCGCTTGAACGAAGAAGCCAGAGAGAGCGAAGTGGGAGTATGAATCCCGTAAGTATTGTCTATGTCTTTCTTGGTTTATGCATCGATTAGCTGGGACAGCGACAAATTCCTCCGCAATCTCGGGCGGATGAAGAAGATTCTGCCGGTAAGGATATGATTATATGCATTGCGGTTTCGACTCTATTCTGATTTTGCATAGACGAGGCTGATACGATCTCGACCCGGACACTTGCATTGACACGCTATAGACGAAACCATGAGTTGATGAATGACGTCTTTATGCACGCTGCATTTGGTATTTTAACTGCCTTCTGTTGCTTTCAATTGTGACCGATCCTATGGTAGGCAAGAACAAAGAGCTTCCTTCGTTACCGCCTCCATACTCGATTTTTAACAAGACTGATTTGGATGATAAAGTGGTATGTTTCCATTTGCAAAATATTATATTGTTCGTGGTTCGTATTACCAAGACTAAAAATTTTTCTCCAGGCCAAACTTAGCTCTGAAATTGAGGAGCTAAGAGCGAAGGCGGCCGCTCGAAAAGAAGCAAGGCTAAGGACTGAGGTAGGGGCAAATTTGGATGATGAGCCTGTTGATGTGATGATGGAGTCGATAGCGGTCGGCTCCGAGGAGATCGCTGTGTAGTTGCTGCTGTTGTCATGTTGTCCTAGTACTTATCAGTATAGCAATAGTCTTGCTTTATAAATTCATTTTTTATCCTCAACGTCAGGAAGAGACGTTGACTGGTACCGAACACGCTCTACGAGAGCGAACTAGATAGACACGGGATCATATTGGAGATTCGTGACGAAGATACTGAATTGCGCCCCCAAGTAACGTGGCCAACGACCGTGTCGCCTAGCTACAGTACATTAACAAAGACCATGCGGTATACGTACAATCGACTAGTGATGCGAGCCCGAAACAATTAGTACAGATACGAAACATACGCTGAAGAGGTATACAATAACATCAGCATGAATGGTACGTATACAGTGAGGAAGGCTGACAGCAACATCATGATTCGCGAAACCTAGGATGTGGAAACCCAGCAGCATAATGATAATAAATAGGGAGGCCAAAAAATGGATGATTGATGTCGTCGTCGTCTCGTAAAGAGTCGGCCTCGTTCGCGGAAGGGGAGATACAGTGGGTATTATGGCTGTTAAAGTGTGAAAACTTGATAATGCCTGGCTTAATATGACACAGGCTGTGCTTTTGTCCAAATTTCGTTTGATTCTGAGCACCGAGCTGGTGCTTTAGAGGGCTCGCGGACGCTGAGACATTCAATCATCGCCAAAGTCAACATCCACGCTCCGGCTCCGTGTCGTGTGTGGCCTACGAGGGATCGGTTTAGGCGTCGACGCGGATGGTTTGCCTTCACACTGAGACCATGACATAGACGGTGCTGGCGCAGGCGGCATGCTCCCAGGCCGCGCATCTTTCTTTCCCCTGAGCACACTCGGTGATTGTTGGTTTGCGAGCGGGAGGAGCCGCAGCGCTCGAACCTCGTCTTCGTCAATTTCTGGGCCATGTCCACCCAGCATATCCGGGCTTAGATCTGCTGCATCAGAGCGAGCATCAGAAACACGCCGTGTGTGTATGTACGCAGGCTCGCTTAGGGGTTTGTCATCATCCAGTGCTGAAGATGAAGACTTACGACCATGTGCACCCGCAAAGCTTCCTACACTGATGTCCTGAGGAGTCAAAGGCGCCTCGATCGGGCTCACTGAACGGGAAACGGATTCATCCACAGACAGGTGAGCCTTAGGCCTCAAATTCCTGCCGCGTTCTGGTTCACGATCTTGCGAATGACTAGGCGTCATCAGAAGCGCAGAGTCGTTGTGCAATGAGGAGGACGAAGCGGAGGACGAAGCGGAACTAGTGCGTAGGATAGCATTCGTGAGTGCAGCAAGCGACGGCTGCATTGGCGGAGAGTATGACTGATGATGCTGGTGGGGATGGTGATGATGGTGCGGCTCGTAAGGACGGTGAGGAAGGTGTCGTGAAGCGCTTCTGCTGGAACGCCGGACCCCTGAAGAGCGACTCGTTGAGCGCGCAGAGCGAGAGGACAAAAAAGGGCTTTCTACATCGTCCACCGCGCCTGTGTCTAGCTTTGGGCTAAGGCGAGACCGCGAGCACGAACGCGAGGCGACGCGCGACGGTCTACCGTCAGACTCGGATGGAGGGGTCACGTCGTCGCCCGCTGCACCCCAACCGATGCCCCAGGCTACCTCATCGACCATCGCGACGGTCCATCGGCTGGGAACCGATCGCTCCAGACAACCTTGTAAAACACGCTCCGCACCCCGGCCAATTCCCTGGGGGACCTCGTACACACCTGGAAACCGTGATATCAACGTCAGAGAAGTCCTGGAAAAGATCGAGAGCCTATCTGAATCGATAACACGCACCATGTAAGATTTTCATCTGTAAACGCGGATCATATGAGTCGACGAAGGGTAACCGCCCAGTAAGAAGGGTATATAACATTACTCCGAGTGCCCAGATGTCCTGGGCAGGATTTGGTAAATGACGGCTCGACGTGCTCGGCGGTAGCAAGAGTTCAGGTGAAGCATAGGGCAGCGAACCTTGTGGAAATTCTGGCATGGAAGGAACAGGTTTCGATATTGACGATGGGAGAGGGCTCGAGATTCTGTGACGAGGTCCGTGATGTCGTCTCAAAGATAAATGGACAGGCAGTGGACCCTGCTTGCCATGCGATCGTCGCGGGTGTGGAAGATGTGGACTGTTATGTTCTCCGCCTTCCTCAGCCTCACCAATTCCAACATCCTCATCGACCTCGCCAATTTTGTGTGCCATTCCGAAGTCTGTGATTCTACACACACTCATTTCGTCTACGAGCACATTCTCCAGCTTCATGTCTCCGTGCACGATCCCTGCCACCTCGTGCAGATACCGTAACCCTCGTACCACCTGCCTGAACATCATCCCAGCATCATCTTGGGGCAGCGCTGGGCGTCCATCTCGCTTCAGGATGTCAAACAGACTACCCGCTGGGCAGTACAATGTGACAAAGAAGTCTGCGTACGGCGTTCGCGTCACTGAGAACAATGGCAGAATGTGCTCATGACTGAGTGTGGTCCAAACATTCGCTTCGCGGTCGAGGCGCTTACGAGCCAGTACAGGGTTGGCTTGTTTTGAGATAACAGAGCGGCGCACTATCTTCACAGCTACCGTTCCACCTTGTGGGGAAGACGCACGACGAATTGTAGAAAAACCACCATGGCCAATTATGGGACCTAGTGTGTAACCGGCGACTGTTTCGCCTTCAGAGTCAGGTAAAGATGTTGCATGAGTCGTTGGACTGAACGAAGAGAGAAACATGGCGGCAGGAGACATGGAGATGTCAGATTCGGGAATATTACCATGCGAGAACGAAGAGGACAAGGGCGAGGTAAGTAAAAACGTATCCTCGGTTTCTGGCACAGAAGTAGCCTTCACATGAGATGGTATGCTTTCAAGTTCTCGAGACAGTCTTTGTTCTTCATCCACACCCTTCCGCGATTTTCTTCGTTTATCCCCATCATCCTCATCAGTGATGATGCTGGGCAATTTGGGCCTCGCATTCGACAGTGCCTCATCGCGCCAGAGCTGGGTAGACAATCCGCTGCGGCTCTCTTCAGTTACAGATGAGAGCATCCAATGTAACAGACCTTGCTGCTTTGTTCTTAATGGTGGTGAGAGTGATGAGATGGAGAGAACAAGCACGGATCACGCAGCAGGTAAACCTTGGTAAGACAAGAACAGCTGAGGGAGCTCCGCCCGGCACAGGGGTCGCCTTACGTAATATTATCTCTTTATGGAAGGTGCTGTGAAATCTAACAGCGGGTATATACATCGATTTCAAGTTTTGTCTGAAAGAAAGCCGAGGATAGACAAGAGACCCATAAAACTCAAAGATGTCATTTTACATGCTGGAAGGGGTAACTGTTTGACAGAAATAATACATGCTAGTGCTCCCGCTGCTTGGTTCCGAAAGGGAGAAGTCAAAATTGCGTGGCAATAGGACAAGACAGTTTACTCTCGCCATACAAGCAAGAAGAGACTTGGCTTGTTTCAGGCCAAAGTGCGTACAGCTAACCGTGACGGTCAGGTTCACTGAATCTCGTTGGGAGCACTGCTTTTAGGGGATTGTCGGCCACGTGCCATAGACGCTCAAATTGAATATTGAAGTGTTGCATTCTGATCGGCTCAGCTGGGACATGAAAGAATTTCAAGCCTAACTCTTTCAGCTTCAATGGCTCAGACTTTATACTTACTGTTAACTAGCGTACACTTACGCTGGTCCAACAGGATAGTGCTCATGATAGTATCTCTCTCCTGGGCCCGGAAATTCCGACTCGGACGACTTGGGACATCGCTGTACCGGCACAGGAACAAAGAATGTTCCTATGGGGATGCGCTGCGGCACAGTATCGCTTAGTACGAAGTCTTGGAAGTTGACTGAGACAATATGTCGACCTCTCAGTGGTACAGAATTGTGAATGATTCTTTCCATCATGCTGTTGTGCACGTCATCTCTTACAAGGAATTCACCCATTGTCGCAATTTGAAGTACTTGTACCTTTGCTTACTTCAGGTCTCGTTGGCACACTGGGATGCCATTGTAGCAGCTGAAAATACAGGATCCTTTATTCAATGGATTTCTGGGCGTCCCGACCTATCGGTGAGATCAGACAGTGACGCTGGGGCGCCAATCGTCGAAACCTGGGACGCTGTCAGCTTTGACTCAAACGGGCATGGCATCACACATTTCAGACTGTAACCTTGCCATGCAAATCGACGCGAACAGCTAGGTCGATCCTGGCGGCGCTTTTATGGAGATGTCAAACTTCTCATTTCCCTGAGCGCCCGTCTTGGGTGTGGTGCCATAGGCATAAATCAAGACCCTGCAACAGTCCAATTCCAGCCAGCCATCTATCGTACGATTTCCTGTGTCGAGTACAGCTTCCTATCAATAGGCAGCTGAAACACACGAAGATGACGTTGACAGGTTCTAGTATGATACACCCCGACCGTCCGGTCTCGTAATCTATCTCCGACAGCCGGGCTGTCTTCCTCCATGATAGCAGAGCAGCAGAGCATGGACCTGCTCTGTATAAATGACAAATGGATTAGGATCCGTCAAGTAAACTCCTTTGGCTGCCTGCTGAGTGCTTGTCATATCGATCCCATGACCACTATGAGTCCTATCATGCAGGGACTCCTGATTTGTGCAGCGACATGGCTCTTGTGGCAGTTTCTTAGGCGTCGTCTCTTTAGGTCTCCTTTAGATAATATTCCAGGACCGGCATCTCAGTCCATATTGTTAGGTGAGTTACGCTCTTCGTGATGAACGATTGAACGCACTTTGACAATGCTATTCTGTGCAGGCAATATAGGCCAATTCTTCAATCGGCATGGGTCAGATTTCCAGAAGGACGTAGCTGTGAATTACGGCTCTGTCGTGAAACTCCACGGGCCTTTCGGCGTGAGTGTGGAAGTGAGGAAAGCAGACAGCCTGACGCTCAACCTCGCGGGTGTGATTAGACTCGCATGTTGTATATAGCCGATCCTAAAGCCCTGCACAACATCGTCATCAAGGAAGAGCATATTTACGAGGAGCAGGATATGTTCATTAAGTATGCAAGGCAAACAACGGATTGAATCTTTGAGATAACAATTATTGCAGAAATAATAACCTGTTATTCGGGCCTGGTTTGCTATCGACACTAGGTACGTTAGTCTATCGTTGCGTTCATCTCTATCTCATTAATTCCTCTGCAGGCGAGCACCACCGCAAACAGCGTAAGATGCTGAATCCAGTTTTCTCCATCAATCACATGCGCCACCTCCTTCCTGTGTTCTATAACATTTTGCATAAAGTCTTATCCTTTAGCCGCCATCACGTCTTCGTACTCATATTTTATATGTACAGCTTCGTGGCGCAATCGCAGCGCGAGTCCAGGACGGACCCAAGGAGATCGATATGGCGAGCTGGATGGGCCGCACTTCTCTCGAGCTTATCGGTCAGGGTGGTATGGGATATTCGTTCGACCCGCTGGTGACCGACGTAAAGGATGCCTATGCAGAAGCCTTGAAGTCGCTGTTGCAAGTATCGTCGACCTTCCCTCTGTCAGATTCATTGACTAACCTCGTTAAATCCTATTGCTAGTGCGCAGCTCGAACAAGTGCGTTTGGTGTTACCGAGCGTCCCACTGGTATGCAAACTAGGACCAGCGTGGTTCCGGCGGATGTTGTTGGACATGATTCCGTGGCCACAACTCCAAAGGCTCAAGGATATTGTGGATACGATGTCTGATAAATCTACAGAGATTTTCCTGAGCAAGAAACGGGCATTGCAACGGGGCGATGAGTCTGTCCTGCGGCAAGTCGGAGAAGGGAAGGACATCATGAGCATCCTCAGTGCGTTAATAGAACCGTAGCGTGGATTCCTAACGTACTAGCTTCCGTGTAGTGAAGGCGAATGTCGAGGCATCTGATGATGACAAGATGCCTGACCATGAGTTGATCGCAGAGATGACGTGAGTGCGCTAGCTCTGTTCCTGCGCTACAAGCTTCCTGATAAATCTGTCTCACTTAGGACACTGATACTCGGCGCGATGGACACAACATCAAACACCCTCTCGCGCTCGTTACACCTTCTCGCGCAGCATCCAGACATCCAGGAGAAAGTGCGCAAGGAGGTCTTGACGGAAAATGCTGGAGAACTTCTCCCATATGACGAATTGATCCAGTTACCGTGGCTGGATGCTATTGTCCGAGAGACTTTGCGGCTGTAAGTGACACTCGCATGGGATATGTGCTCAGACTCACGAGCGCGATGCTAGCCATCCTCCCATCACCATGCTTACCCGAGAGTACGTGGGCCTTGGCGTATGTCCGCGTTCCTCGGGATGTTGATCAGCACTCTTTAGACCTCGCAAGGACATGATACTACCATTACATCAGCCCATTCGCGGACTGGATGGCCAACTGATCAGCGAGATCCCGATCGCGAAGGGTACCCCAATCGTGATCGGCACACTAGGAATCAACAACAGCAAGGCTCTTTGGGGCAACGATGCACTCGATTGGAAACCAGAGCGTTGGCTGTCGCCGCTTCCTAGTTCTGTGATGGATGCCCATATCCCAGGAACGTACTCAAATTTGTAAGCTTGGAATCACTAGCACCCCTTGAAGAGTGACTGATGTTACAGTAACCTAACTGCAGGATGACGTTCTCAGGCGGTAAAAGAGGATGCATGTAAGTAATTGTTTCAAGCCGAATTATCTGTTTGTGTACTTATGTCATGAAACCAGTGGTTTCAAGTTTGCGGACATGGAGCTGAGTGAGTGTTCACTTATATGCGCTCATTAACTCATTGATTGTCTCTCTGCATCAGAGGTCGTATTGGCCGTCTTACTGTCAACCTTTACGTTCGAATTGACGGATAAGCCGATCGTATGGAACGTAGCGGGTGTGTGGTATCCTACCGTTGGTAAAGAGAGCAACGAGCCGTCAATGCCGCTGAAGGTGAGACTCTGCAAGGCCGTCAGCAAATAGGTCTGCCGTTTAGACTCCGTCGTCTTTCTTGAGTGCTTGTACTCGTATTTCACAGCTTATCGTTCAAGACTTTGTCATTCCTTGTCTTGTTTGCCCCTAGGGAGTGGATGAAGGGTGGTTTCTTCAGTAGATGTTGTACTGACGTATTCACATATATTATTCCAAATCCAAATTGAGCCATCATCACTTGTCATTAGTCGCAACCTGGTACCCTTCACTCTAAATAATTCTGGTACTGTGCCGTACAAAGGTATTGCACATCCCTGTAGTCCTCTTATCGAAACCCCTATCATCTACGAACACGAAACAGAACTACTCAAAATCCGCCTTTCCCTCTTACCCTCGCGATACTGCCCTGCACGCCTTTAATCATGCCCATGACACCACTCTTCACGCCCGTTGAGTCAGCGAGCTCGACCCCTTGCGCATCGCGCCATACCCCATCGTGGCCGACACGGTGCAGGTGCGTGTTCTGCACTCGCCGGATCGCGTCCTGCCATTCGCTGCAGATGGCGGGGCTATCGACCATGACGTTCACTTCCTGGCTGTGGTACCACGACTGCGTGTCTGGACGCACGATCAGCATGTCAGCAAATGTCTCGCTCAAGGAGAGGAGATGGGAGACTACGCGAACCTTGATTGCCATTGCCCGCAATGCCAACTGTATCGTCGACAACCATGAGCTTTACCTGTGGCAGATGCCCGCATCAACTCAAGAGGCACCCCAAAGCAGCTGATCAGACACATACGTGACAATTCCGCTGGTTAAGATGTGCATTGATCGGCTTGATCTGATCCTTCCCTACAGATGCACAAAACGACCGGCATCAAACCCAGCACGATCTTCACACTTGGGAACACTCACCAGTATACCAATGGTACTGCAGCCGCTCCTTCTCCTCCTCCCGCAGCTCCGCATACATCCGCCGCACGACCTCCTCGTTCGTGCCGCCCTGCAGCGGGAGCACCTCGCCGCCGTCGTTGAAGCCCACGTCGACATACAGCACGCACGTCACGCCGCGCCGCACCGCCGCGAGCACGCCCGCGACGACGGGGGCCGCGCTGAACGTCGGCGTCTGGATGAACACGCGCGCGCGCGCGTACTTGAGCCCCGCGAGCCACGCGGCGTCTTGCGGGTTCAGCAGCGCGCGGGCGTCGTTTCCCGGGGCGCCGCACGGCGGGCGGTTCACGAGCGCCATGGGCACCTCGGCGTGCGGCACGTGCAGGACGTGTGGGGTGTACTCTTCTTGCGCGGTGGGCGCCGCGGGGTCCGCGGGGATCGTCGCTTGCGTGGTCTGGTCGCCGGCGTCTGGTGAGTGGTCGGCGTAATTAGCGGGCGCCGCGGAATTAGGAGGAAAAAGCAGACGTACTGAGGTGATCCGTGATGCTTTGGTAGGTACCAGAGACGAACGGTGTGCTGCCACCCGCATCTGCAGCAACTGCCTCTGGCGCGGTGATCTCGTCCTCATCCGGCGATCTGCGTCGCTCTCGCTCCATCCGCTTGGAGATCTGCACGCCTTCCCGCCCGTCCAGATCGTGCACCGTCATGTACGGATTGTCCATGCCGAACGTGTACCCGTCCGCGGGCGGCTGGTACGGTGTGCCGAGGCACGGGAGCGACGGGCGAAGCGCCTTGTACCAGCTGATGAGCGCCATGTCGTACACGCTATCGACGATCGGACCCTCGAGGTGCACCATCATCTCCATGTTGGGCCGGTCCTGAATGTTATTCGAGCACAGCAACGCGAGCTTGCGGTCGACGATCATGAATTTGCTGTGGAACGTCCCGAGAAGGGGTCTGTGGACCCGCGGGCGTCAGTGATGTATTTCTGCCGCAGAACACGCATAGGCAAGGCGCGGCTCACTGATGGAAGTTGACGAGCTCGAAGTCGACCCAGGGCATCTCGCTCGCCTGGGGTAGTAGCACCTCCTCGCGCGTCCACTCGCTCTCGCTCACGAGCAGGTGGCTCTCCGTGAGCATCTTCAGGTTCGCGCGGTCGTACATCATCTTCACCACGACCTTCCTGCCCCTCTGCTCGGCGCGCCGCGAGAGCTCGCGCAGCGCATCGCAGATCTTCGTCGCGGACTTGGACGCCTGCCAGAAGTTGGTCGCGAGGAAGACTTCGTGTTCCGCGCGAACGATGCAGTCATAGTGGTGCTGTATGATGTCGGGGATCCTGGTTAGGGCGATATGGTTCATGATTGAACAGTTGGGGACAATTTAGAGTCAGGAAACTTACACTGAGATGATTGTGAGCGGGATTACCCCGCGCGAGCCGAGAAGAGGAGGGGAGACGAGACCGGCCCACGGGTCCACGTCCAGCGTCTTCAGGATGTCATGGTATATCTAAGACGGGCAAATACCATTGGATACCCTCGCGCAGCATGTCCGAAGGCGCACATACTTTGAGAAACAAATCGCTCGGCCTTGTGCCAAACCGGCCACACTCTGCGGCTCTGTCAAGATCCTCCTGCGAGGGCTCTTTCTCTTTCGCGATTTCCCGAGCCTCCTCCTTTGTGCTTGTCCTAAACATACCCTTCACCGTAGCACAGATACCGCCCGTCGCATTGGGCTTGTGTATCCCATGGTGGTGTTCCTCATACAAGGTCTTGCCCAGCTCGCCCGGTGATGCATCTGGTGAAGCAGCGAGTGCAGTGGTGAGGGTTTTGTCGGAGTGCGTGAGGGCGTATACGTTGTCGGAAACCATTGTTGTGAGAGAAGGGGCTGCTCATAATAATTGAGAAGGGGTAGTTATGCCTGGAGGCTAGCGCCGGGCCCCACAGGAGGAGTGACGACTCTGAAGGCGGTCATTAGATCTTGCCCGTGCTTGCGCGGTTGGGCACTGCTCATCGTGGGGCCATTCGGTTCCGCAGTAGCGGGATCCACTTTGTAGCGCAGCATGCGAGACAGGTTGGATGCATTCTCAGCTTCAGCAATGAACCTAGAAATGTTGAGTACTGGGTCTGAGAATGCTTCCAGTCTGGTCAGAGCGCGAGGTGGCATTCATAGCGTGTATAGGAGTGGAACAAGAGTGGAGTGTAGCTCAGTCCAAGTCAATTGTATCTAGTTGCATGGTGGAGGTATAGGTACCCAAGCACAGATTGCATAAAGAGTCCGAGTCCATCAAGGAGCCATCTGAGCATGCCAAGTCGGTCGAACATGTCTAGAGTACCAGTTGTGTGCCCGTCGCAGCACGGGAGGCGTGAAGCCAGTCGAGTCGTCCACCTCGTCGCACTTCCTCTGCCCGGCCATCTGAAAGTCGTCGTCCATTATTATCATCCAGCGTGAACACGCCGGGCCTAATTGCCTATCTCATGGCTGATCGTCGTCCCTCCACTTATATATACCTCTCTGCCCCTTTTCTCCCAGGCTGAGTTCCAGTCTGCCATCGCCTTCTCGTCGAACGGAGTGCAGGTAGCGACTCCCCAGCAATGTCCAACTCTAGAGAGTATCCAGCACAGCGCCTTGACCCCCCCTCGCGCTCTCGTTCGCGGCGCCGTCCCTCAGCCAATCCCGACGCATCGATTGATGATGAGGCCTCAGAACGGGGCCACCCTGACCGTCTCGATTCCGAACAGACCCTCGTAGAGGAGCCAAGGTCAGAGGCAGACAAGCTTCAGTGGTCACGCAGTCTGCCATGGTGGAAACGGCCCTCGCCCTGGTGGTCAGTCGCACCCTCCCACCTTCTATCATCGTGATCCTCATGTCGTGTGCAGGTTCGTCGCCTTCATCCCGCTCACCGCAGTTGCGATGTCTGCGACTGCGGCGCCTCGCATTGAGATATACATACAGTTAATCTGTGAAGCGTACAAGCCAGAATATACCGGCGGCCAGCGAGAAATGTGCTCGTCCGACCCGACTATCCAGGCTGCTGTTGCGAAACTGGCGTTAGCCATGACTGCCTCGATGGGTGTCCTCGGCTGTCTGACTACCGCGTGGTGGGGATCGGTGAGCGTCTCGGTTTAGCAGATGTGCGACGGCTCGTTTATGTCTGTGCATTCACCGTGCCTCTGGCAGCTCTCGGATCGGTATGGCCGGACTAGAGTCATGAGTTGCGCCGCGATCGGTCTACTGTGTACAGACTTCGACTTCATCCTTGTCTCCAAATTTTGGAAGGTCCTGCCCGGGGGCTACTGGTTTCTCATTTGTGGACCTGTCATCGAAGGTCTCCTAGGAGGTGAATACCCGTCTCAACCGCAAAGGAAGTACCCCACTGATACGAAAGCCCCAGGAATGAACCTGACAACTGCAGCCATCAATGCATACGCAGCAGACTGCACCGACAACGGCTCACGGTACGTCGCCCGCGCGCCCCTGCGTCCCAGGCTCACAGCCCGTAGATCGCGCATTTTCTCGCTCTTCATGGGCCTCCTCTTCGCGGGCATGAGCCTCGGGCCCACGCTCGGCAGCCTCATCATCAGCCTGACCGGCCGCGCGCTCTCGGTCTTCTACGCCGCCGCAGTCGTGCACGTCGTCTACGCGCTCTGCGTCTGGTTCGTCATCCCCGAGTCGCTCTCTGAGAGCCAGATGGCCGAGACGCGCGGGCGGCATGCGGACGAGACGTTGCGGGGAAGCGGCGGGGCGGGGCTGGGGAGGCTGCTCAGCTTCTTGGCCCCGCTCGCGCTGTTCGTGCCCATCGCAGTCGAAGACAATCCGTTGAAAAAGGGCAAGAGAGATTGGAGTCTCGTCTTGCTTGCTGCCGGCTATGGAATGGCAGTCACCATCAAGGTGCTCTCGTTAAATGCAATCGGTGATCGTGCTACTGACTTCAAGTTTTAGGGCTCATCAGCTTACAAGATGCAGTATCTGTCTTTGGCTTTTGGCTGGTCTGCCGAAGAGGTGCGTTCTGTGTAGTCGCAGGGATGACTAACCTGACATGTTACTGTTCAAAGATCGGGTACTGGTCGAGTATCCTCAGCGTTGCACTAGCTGTGCACCTTACTGTTATTTTACCAAGTATGATCTTCTCTGCCACTTGATGATCTCACGGATGCTTATGCCTGAAACCATTCTCTAGCCATCATTAAATTCTTTCAGCCTAAACCGCCCGCCATTCAGCTTCCAGTCGAACAAGACGAACCGCTGCATCCTTCGGCAAGCTCGTCATCGTCATCTTCGCCGTTGCCATCAACCAAGGCGTCCCGTCCTTCTCTCAATCAAACATTTTCACCCACCTTCGATCTAGCCGTGGCGCGAATATCCCTCGCGATTGGCGTGGTCTCGTACATCCTCATGACAGCCGCACCGAACGGCTACGTCTTTACCGTCTACACCGTCTTCAGCGCGTTCAGCATGGGCTACTCGCCCGCGACGAACAGCGTGGCCTCGGCGCTGTACACCAGGAGCGGCGGCAAGGAGCTCGGCCGGCTGTTCGGCGCGCTCGCCGTCGTGCAGACGATATGGTACGTGCTCTCCCCGGTTTCTCATGCAAGCGGTGGCTCAGGGATGCCGATGCTCTGGCCCTTCGCAGCTCGCAGATCGTGGGCCCGTTCTTGTTTGGGGTGACGTATATGAAGACTGTCGCGACCTTTCCGAGCGCGATATATTTGGCTGCGGCCGGGATGTTGGGTGCCTCGTTGGTTTTGTTTTCTTGTGTTAGCCTGCAAAGCGCGCGTGTATTCGCCTCAAGTACAGACATGGAGGATCGGACGCCCGCTAATTCTATTTAGGACATACAATACTGTCTGTAACCTGCCTGAAGGAGATAGTATTTTTACACGTCATGTACGCGGGCATTTGGCACAGTGGTAGCGCGCACGCTTCGCATGATGAATGTTCTGTCTTCTTGTGTGTGCGTGAGGTCCAGGGTTCAATCCCCTGAATGGTCCAGTGGGTGCATCGTGATTCCCTCGGACCTGGTGATGGTGTATATCCCATTCCTATTTTTTATTCATTTAATATCAGGTAAGATGACTCCAGAATACCCAAGGCATGAATCAATGAATGAAAACAGTCAGGTGCTGTATATCAAAGGGATCAATAGGTGCGCCAATTACATCGCATAGAATGATCAGGACTGCAGTGACCCAGACCGCAACCATCGTTGAGCAGAATGCAACTATCGAGAACTTTCGCTCCGCCAGTTCAGCGCGCACCAGATGATTGCCTCCACAATTATGGAGTTCCATATCGCGAGCACCGCGTGCAGGCCGGCACTAGAGCAAGTATCCCCCTCCCCATTGGCAGGCAGACTAGCTAGACATTATGCGGCAGGACGTTGGTACTGCACGTTCAATACTCCGATCGAGGGCCAAACGATGTGCAAGGCAGGATACACTACCATCTTCTGAAAACCACCGCCTGTTGGCAAGGTTCAATCGGTGGGCATTTTCACTTGCGTCAGCTAGTGCGGTTTTTCATGCGCCGGTGTAATCGAGAACGCCACAGGTGCAGCCCTGTCCAGTATCCGCGGCGCCCGGAACGGAAGTGAGAGAAACATACATACAAACAAGGGTCCTGCGAGCTTGAACGGACACGCGCTGCTCCAGCCGCTCCCGGAGGGGGGGAAGCCAGGCTGAGAGCATAGTCCGGACCGCAGACTACATACACGCAAACGCCCACTGGTACTAACACGCCACGTCCGCGACACGCTCCGACTCCGCGCCCGCACACGCCCGCCGCCTCCACTGCTTCTGCCCGCCACAAACGCGCAGCCCCATGGCACGGGGCACTCACTGCGGGTAGTCGTCGAACACGTCGAAGCCGAGGCCCCAGCCCTGCGACGGGTTCACGACGCGCTGCGGCGGGTGCGCCGCCGCGGCGTCCTCGAGCTGCGCGAAGAGGTCGTCCGGGAGCGCGTGCACTGTGCGTTGGGCGCATGTACGGGAATGGGGCGCATGGGCCGTCAGCGCGTGTGCAGGTGCGTGGAAGGGGGAGGGGAGGGAGAAGGGGACGGACACGCACCTTGGAAGTTCTCCTCCACGCGCGCTGGCGTGACGCTCTTCGGGAGGACGACCGTCTAGCAGCGCCGTAGCACCATGTCAGCACCGCCAGACCAGACCAGAGCAAGCACTCAGGCAGACAGACAGACGCACCCCGCGCTGCACGTGCCACGAGACGACCGCCTGTGCGGGCGTGATGCCGAGCTGCGCCGCGGCCGCTTGCACCGCGGGCGCGCGGAGCGTCGCCTGCACTTGCTTGGCGCTGCCGAGCGGCGAGTACGCCTCGAGGAGCAGGCCGTGCGCTTTGGACCACTGCCGGTGCGCGGGCGTCAGTACGGGCTACGAGTCAGTGGAGGGGGAGGCGGGGAGGGAGGGGAAGAGGAGGAAGAAAGGGCGGACCTTGAGCAGCTCGGGCTGCGGGTTCCAGAAGTTGAGCTCGACCTGGTTCACGGCGGGCTGCACTCTGAGCGGGTTGGCGGTGAGGTTCTGGATCCTGTCGTGCGGAAAAAAAAGGCGAGAAAGGGAAAGAGGGGGGGGGTTAGCATTCTGGCTTATTTGTCTGACGAGAGCACGCGGCGGTACTGGCCTCTTGATGTTGAAGCTGCGACGACCGGTGGGGTCAGCAAACGGAGGCGGGAGTGGGAGTGAGAGAAAGCGAGGCGCGGAGGAGTGGAGGGAGGGAAAGACGGACGCACGCACTTGCTGATGCCGATATTGCGCACCTTGCCCTTGGCGACCACCTCCTCGAGCGCCTGCCACGTCGGGTACGGGTCCGCGGTGAGGCCCTCATCGAGCACCGTCGTGCCCTTCCTGAACGCGATCGGCCTGCGGGGCGGGGCGCGTCAGCACGCACACGCGGAGGGCGGGTAGAGGGCATTCACCAGTGGACGAGGTACAGGTCGAGGTAGTCGGTGCCAAGCTTGGCGAGGGTGTCGTCGAGTGCGGGCTCGACGTCCTCCGGCGTGTGGAAGGTGTTCCACAGCTGCCACCGGGGGCACATGTCACGCGTCGGTCACATGACATGCCTCGAACGCGGCAGAGGGGGTCCACGCACCTTGGAGGTGAGCCAGAGCTGGTCGCGGGGGACGCCGCTCTCCTTGATGGCCTGCCCGACCTCGGCCTCGTTCTGCGGCGCGGGGGGATCCGGGGGTGCGTGCGTGAGACATTGCGAGGCGCGGCGGCGAGGAGACGAAAGGGGGACTCACGCGGTAGATCCAGGCGCCGTCGATGTGCCTGTAGCCGGTCTTGAGCGCGGTCTTGACGGCCGCGCCGACCTGGCCGGGGTCGGCTTGCCAGACACCTGTAACAGCAGGGGTCAGTGCATGTCGGCTTCAGACGGGGGGAGAGCGGGACGGTACCGAGTGCGATGGCGGGGATCTGGTCGCCCGAGGGGAGGGTGTAGTGCGAGGGGAGCGAGGAGAGGTTGCGATGCGACGGCGCGATGTGGCAGGGGGTACGCATGCGGGGACGGATGCTACCAAGGGCGCGGAAAGCGGCATACATGACTGCTGCGAGGAGGAGGAGGCGGAGGAGGAGGTTCTTTGCACGGGCTGAGTGTGAGTTGGGGTCGGGGATGGCTGGGGAGTCTGTGTGGGGGTCGCGCTCGGGGTCGTGGGTAGATAAGGGCTTGTACGCGACTGGCATGGCGGGGGCGTGGAGGGACTGGAACAGCGTCGACGCGGGGCTTATAACGAGGTGCTCTCTAAACATAGACGGACGATCCCACCACGGCGGCCGCTCCAGCTAAACGAAAGCGGAGATCGACTCCAGTCATTTACCTGGTCGGTCGCGTCACGTTGGCGAAATCACGTGCTGACTATCAGGACGGGTCATGACGGGTCGGACCCCGTCACTGATCAGTGCTGGACCTTCTCTTCTTACCTCCCTCCGACTCTCAGATCTCAGCTCTCAGGTCTTTTACTGCCTCACTGTCATGGACACTGAATTTGGCACGTACTGGAGTAATGGGCTCTGGGATTTATCCTGAACATATTATCCAGGAGATGTTCAAATACGACCAATCTCTGCCGATCAGACCATCGATCTGCGTCACTCAGTGCTCTGGCCAAATTATCCCGTATCTCATGTCATTATCCCTGATGATGATTCAGGCTTTCACTACGGAGCGTTTATTCCGTCTCAAGAGCGACCTGTCGCAGTTATTTCTGTGTTCAAGGAATCTCTACTGCTCGCCCAGGCTGAAACAGCTGCAGCTCGCTTTCGCAAATTTGCCTGCGATCCGGCTTTTCAGGGCCGCGGAATCGGGACAAGGCTATTGGAATATGTCTTCGAGGTGGCCTACACCGACTTGGGCTGCAGTGTGGTTTGGTGTGATGCACGGGCGTCGACCCTGGACTGGTACAAACGGAGGGGAATGATGCCATTTGGGGAAACGTTCTTCAAAGAAGATGTTGCATATATTCGCATGCGGAGGACGACACCGCAATGATGCCTAGACCCTCTCCTTTCCTGCGTCAATCCCTGTATAGCCTTCTACACGGACCGTGTCCTGATCTCTATATGGATTTATGTAAGTAAACAAATTGTATTCATCTTACTGTGGTGTGGCTGATCGGTGTGGTAAATCTGGACTTGTGCTGTGGCTAGCGGCTGGGGGAATTGCGACAATTTCTAGTATTTTTATTGTCGATATCAACAACAATCGAAATTGTTCAATGGACGTGAATATTTCACGTCCATTGAATGCTTTCGACTGTTCCAGGCTCAGAAATGACTGATCGTGGCGTGCCGAGTTTGGATATACGGTTACCAAATGAGGCAGGTGTACATGGATAGAAGACGGACAAAGCTGACATGTTTGTTTCTGACAAACAGTTCGAGTATAAACCTTGGCCACAAAGCACTGTTCTCCTTATAAGCGATCCCCCTCGCCCCATACATATTCTCACTCAACCCTCACCCACTTCCTCTTCCACTAACCGCGCCATGAATCTTGGCCTTGCTCGTGGTCTTCCTCTGTTTGTCATGCGTGCTTGGATTGCCGCACAACTTCGTTCTATCATCACACCACCAGTTCCTCCCCCTCCTGACAACCTATTCCATTTCACGGATGACCCTATGGCTCTTCTGGAACTGGACTATCTCCCGTCTCAGCTCACCCCAACGTCTACGGTTTCTGCGACACCATCGCCCACCATACCTCTGCATCTACTCGCGATGACTACATCTACTGTGACTGCAGGCTCCGCTCTATCTTACGTCCTCTTGTTTACATCCCTGTCGAGCTTGGCGCTACTGGCCGCAAAATCAAAGAGTAAGATCTCGGCTGTACTGTTCCTCATTTCCTTGTACACCACTTTGGTCTTTGTCTTGGATGCTACAGAACACATCGCTCGAGTGCTGCAAGTTGTTTATGAAGGGGCCCATATTGGAGACTTCGTTCAGGACCTGTGGCGAAACCTGTCCGTTCTTCTGGGTGACTTTCTCGGCCACTTTCGGCACTGTGTTGTTGCCTTCATCGAATCAAGAAAGCTTCTTGGCACCCTGAGGCATCTATGTTTGCACTTGGCTGAGTCCTTCGAGCATTCTAGTGACTCTTCTTTGTACTTCGACAACGCGGCCGCCCACTGTCACTTGTTCCTCTCAGGTTTCTACGACGGCTTTGTTCATCTAGCCGCCTTCATTATCGTCATCGGCTCTGGATTGCAGCAGACCTTCCTGCGGTTCATACTCTCCTTGGCAATCAACCTTGCCTGGCTGCCTGTCATCCGACCACTCTCTCTTGTAGTCGAGACCTTCCTGGGTAAATACGGTATCATAGTTGCGCTCATGCAGTGGCGAAATGAAATCATCAACTTGACGATTGTGAGTAAAAACTCATCGTCGACTGTATTCCTGAACTGATGTATGCCTAGTCGCTGGTCTGTCTTCACGAGGTATTCTTCAGACAATCATCTTCTCAACCTCAAGCAGGAACTCCCGGTTCATTGATCTACAGTGCTGATTCAAAACGGGGCGATCGTCTGCTCGGACATGGACCATTGGATGCGTCAACTTCTACGTCCAACTCGAGGCGCAGCTCTGGCAATACAACCTGTGTGGAGCAACTATCTTCTTTCGATGAAATCATGGACAAACTCGACGACACGGAAAGGCTGTCTCGTAACTCCTGCTCAGGTATTAGCGGCGACGTGCAGGCACAGGCACAAGCACACAACGACTGTATAGAATCGCTGTCTGGTGTTCCGAGTGTAGTTCAGTCCGCTGCGGAAGACTCTCGAGGGCTACCTGGTTGTATGGAACTTGTCTTGTGGCGGCCTCGTCTGGGTGAGAGGGTAAACGACACTGCCCATATCGGCATGGAAGCAAACTTGCCTACTCTCAGCTCTATGTGCGAGAGGGACATGTCTCCGGCTTGCGAACAAGTACTCTTGGGTTTCAAGGAATTGCCTTACTCAGAGCTCGACCTCGAAGAACAAGAGGTGGACGACCCTTCTTGGCGCTTGCATTCTACTGATTCGCGCACTCGTATCATTGCCATCTGGCGTGATTCCGTGGTCACAAACGTTCGGGAATGGCAATCTGGCGTGTACAGGGAGTCTCACTCAGGTCCTGTGTCTCAAGCCGCCGAGTCTCACAGTAGCAATGTAATTGTGGACCACGCTGACTACGACCACACTGATCTGAATGCGGAAGTCAATGACTTCATAAGGCTTGCTTCGGACAGCTCACGAAGATCTATTCGTCGTATCGTCGGCTCCGGTCCTGACCTGATTGAAACACCTCTGCATTGTGAAGTGTCAACTGAACCTGTCTGTCTCTCAACGAATGGCTCAAGATGTGCTACCGGCGATTCTGTGCGAGACGGTAACACTGACGCAGCCTCGATCCACTTGCTCGACACTGGAGCCAATGGTATAGCTCTCTCTGCACGTTCGGGTCTAGATTGCGGCATTGTCTCGTCTACATCGCATTACGTTACGCGCGAGCAGACTTGGTATCATGCAGTTTTGCCCACGGTCAATCAGGGTCCTCAGTTCTGCAACATACAACTACCCTTGCAACTACGCGAGGACTGTGAGGATGAACTAGAGGCAACGCACGTCGAGGAAATCGATGACAGTGTCGGCGCCCACTTACTTGGATCTAACATGGCTTTGTTTACTGCGGACCTTATTGAAGACGCGCAACCGGCTCCCTTCGGTCAACATATCGTCTCTGCTCCCGTTCCTGACGCTGCACTCGCTGATGACGCCGACGCTGCGATCTCTGCTATGCTCGTAGCGTATGCCAGTCAAAGGCGCTACGAGCGGCAGGGACACATCGGGCCCGGATGTGTGCTGAACGGACGGTGTGAGTGTCGCTAGTCGTCAACCTACAGTGTTTGATCCTGATTATTTGCTGTAGATCACTTGCTTTCGGTACTTGGCAAGGGCGCATTTGGCTGCGTATTCAAAGCTTGCGACCTGTCGACGAACAGCATTGTGGCCGTCAAGGTTATCCAGGCGAGCGGTACATCGAGCTGCAACCAGGAGGTTGCCTCCCTGTTGACGTTGGACTTATGGGGTCGTGCTTGGTATGTATCCATTTGTATTTGACGACCGGTTACTGATATTGTGCTCCAGCAATGACATCGGACGAGGGTAAGCGGCATTTGTACATTGTTGCGGTTGACGACGTCTCATGAACTAAATTTGTAGGGCGTGCCTTTACATCTTGGACCACTTCATGCACAGCAATCGAGTGTGCATAGTATCCGAGTTCTTAGGTTTGTCGCTCGAGGATCTCCGTAGGGTAAACTCCTGCCGCCCGTTCCCTCGGCTGCATGTGCAGTCGTTTGCATATCAGCTTTGCGGAGGCCTCTCGTGTGAGTCACCAGCTTTATTCACTTCCATGTAAAGCATTCTGACTGTTTCCTTCAAAGTTGTGCACCGTTGTGGGCTTATCCACGGCGACCTGAAGCCGGGGAACATCCTACTTGTCAGCGACTCGGTCTATGATTACGGAACGATCGATCCTGACAAGGGTCCCCTTGTGGAGTTGGTCGATACCACTATCCGCATCGCCGACTTCGGGCTTTCAAGGCTGTGCTTTCATCAGGCACCTCTAGGTTTGCAGGGAACGCTCGGTTACATGTCGCCGGAAATGATCCTTGGTGAGTACCACGACGCAAATCTGTGTGGCATTTGCTGAAGCCCAATGTTTATGATAGGGCTCGACTGGTCATTTCCCTTCGATGTCTTTTCCCTGGGTTGCATCCTCGTCGAGCTATTCACTGGGGACCGCCTTTTCGATGCCTGCGACGCCATGGAATACTTGTCGCAGATGATCATCGTTCTCGGCGGTTTACCACCCAGCCTGGTCCCTCCAGCGATCAACCTCGGGTATTTCAGTAGCGACGGTACAATCAACTGGAGACCCTCGAATGAGGCTACCACGCGGTACGCGGCGAACATGGGCCCATGGCGAAGTCTCTGGGTGCGTTTTGCTGTGAATGAATCTTCATGTGCATGACGCTAACGTTGCGTGTACGATTGTTGACTTACTGTAGGATATCGTCAATCCACAAACCCCACAGGACACGCAGTTTTACGATCTTGTGAGCCGTATGCTCACGTGGGATGCTCAACAGCGTATCACGGTAGAGGAGGCTCAAGCGCATCCATACTTCGCGCAGGCTCATGAAGACTAGGACTCGGATGACCAGCGGGATACCGGAAATCAATGGCGAGGAAGGAACGAGATTTGCAGTACGTATATGGCGACAATTATCGATATCTTTTCAACGATTTGACGCGTGTCGACCCGAGAACGCTTTGTACAAAAGCTCCTTGTTGAGCTTGCGTACCACCCATTCGCTGTCTCGGCCGTCATACTGGTTAGCGCAATTTGTCTACGATGCATACATCACATCGCTTACGTCTGTTCGTCACTGCAGTCGATGCCTACTTGGCGCCTGCGTCCTTATCTCGCCTTGCACTCTCACTCCTTACATACGTCCGATCTCTCCGACTCATTCCGCTGTGAATCCGTGCCCGTCTTCTCTGCTCTGGATCGTGCTTCCGCCATCGTCCATCCATTCATCGGGTTTTACGACTGGATTTCAGACCAACAACGCCACGGCCTCCAAGCTTCCACACATATCCTCCGTTGCTCATCCCTCGATCTTCACTTGAACAATAGATGTCCGCCAATATCTCAACCATTCATCGTTCAACACAGCTAATGGCGCTGAAAGGTGAACAGACGTCGTTCACGTTTCAGCGCCATTAGCTCTGACCTCACTGGATCATTATTCTCATCTTCTGCCTTGCGCATCTCAAGTACTCGGATTTATCTGCCTTCATGTACTGCTGCCCTACAAACATATCCTCATCCCCTACTATCCCCCTACACACTTGCACTATCATACTACTGTCTGCCAGCATCTCACTGATAAGACTTGATTTGTGTCCTCTAGCCACACCTGTATCTGATACTATTTTCCAGCCTATTCTCGGAAATAAAAGGCTCTGCATCGGCATAGCGATTGGGAAAAATAGACCACTTGCTTGACACTGGAGACCGCATGCTTACGATAGTATATCTGCATGCTGGAACGTTCGTGAACTGCGTTGACATGAGCAGGTCGGATGACCGACAGGAGCTGCAAGAAAAGCTGAACCTGATTCCAATGCGACAGAGCCATACATTGCGATGCACAAACTGATGCAAAACACAGCGTAGGTAAAGTACAGATATCATTCACGAGTTGTTCAAGAGTTGTTCAACGGCGACAGAGTCGTTGGTCTGTGCTACATTGGCCCCGCGGTAGTTTAAGCGTCGCAGCACCTCGGTCTTGAACGTGGCATGGAGGCGCGAATCAGTCTGGCGGTGGTCGAAGAGAGGTCGACTATACGTACCACCTTGCATGACTGTGAGGGATGCAGGGTCTCCTGGATGTACGGGTACACATAGGACACTGCCAGTCAGCGTTGCAAGTATCTCCGGAAGCAGCCGGGCGACAGCGTCATGCTCCCCTCCGGCGCTTATCTCCTGCAGCAGCTGCTACTTACTACCTTTCTCTACTCGCACCGACCATGGCATCCACCACCACAAAGTGAGTCGTTCTCCCCCTCTGGCGCTTCACCGCATACTCCGAGCCGCTACACGCACGCAGGTCCCTCGCCACCTGCATCTTCTGCAAGATCATCAAGGGTGAGCACCGCGCCCGCGCGCGTCCACAGTCCCGAATCTCCAGTCCCGAATGCTGAGTGCCGTACACCGAATACCCAATACCCAATATCGAATACCCAATATCAAATACCAAATACCAAACACCGAACACCGAACACCGAACCGTCCCGCCGCCGCCCGATGCGCCACCGGCGCGCGCAGGGGAGGTGCCCAGCTTCAAGCTCGTCGAGACCGACGCGTCCTACTCGTTCCTCGACATCAACCCCCTCGCCAAGGGCCACGCGCTCGTCGTCCCGAAATGTGCGTCCCTCCCCCTCCGTGCCCGCCTGCCAGTCGCCTCCAGCCGTGTGTGCCACGCAGAGCCGCTGACTTCGCGCCCGCATGCACGCCGACCCTGACTGGACCCCGACTCTCGCACTGACGCTGACCCTCACATTGACACTGAACCCGACCCCTGCACTGACCCCGGCCCGCTCCCACCGCACGATGCCCGTCGCCCGCTGCAGACCACGCGGCGAAGCTGCATGAGCTCCCGGACGAGTCGCTCACGGACATCCTCCAGATCGCAAAGCGCATCGCGCTCGCCGTCGGCGTCGAGAACTACAACATCCTCCAGGTGCGTCCCGTCTCCTCTTCCCTTCCCCGTCTCCTCTTTCCTTCCCCGCCTCCTCTTTCCTTCCCCGCCTCCTCCTTCCTTCCCCGTCCCTCCGCCCTCCGTCTCCTCCCCCTCCCCCGGCAGGAACCCCGCGCTCACGCCCTACGTCCTATGCACCCACGCAGAACAACGGGCGCATCGCGCACCAGGAGGTCGACCACGTGCACTTCCACATGATCCCGAAGCCGAGCGCGACCGACACGGAGGGCCTCGTGGTCGGCTGGCCGCAGCAGAAGATCGCGATGGACGAGCTCGCGCGGCTGCACGAGGAGCTCCGGGGCAAGCTGTAGCCGTGGTTCCAAGTTTGTGGTCACTGCTGACCGTGGCGAGGCGGATCAAGCGTGCGGAGGGCACGCGTGAATGGAGATCTCAGGTGGCGGAGGGGCATCGCAGGGTGTATTCGGAGTGAATGAATGTGTATTTTACTTGAACAGTGCCCGATGCTGGCGTGCGATCTTTTCAAAGCATCAGCTTCTAGTCGAAAGCATAGAATACACAAACGTAAGTCAGAAGTACAGAGAGGCATTGACAAGTCTGCCAGGGATGTGCATACGTCGGAAGAAGGGGACATCGGATACACTGCTGATACGTAATACACAATTCGTGAACGAGGCGTCGGTCCCACTCCTACCCACCCGCGAGGCCGACTGACAGAACGCGCTCGAGACAGCAAGCCAGTCGAGCAGCACGAAACGGGGCGCAAGCCACACGTACACACCATACAACCAGCCAGCCGTCCATCGCGGCGGCCGCTCACGCGATCTTCTCGAAGACGAGGAGGCAGGTCTGGCCGGCGGGCCGCGACGAGATCACCTGGTCGTCCTGCTCCATGCTCGCCGTCATCTCCGGCGCCACGCGCGTGCGGTACGTCGAGTACACCTCCCGGAGGAGCAGCTTCATCTCCAGCAGCGCCAAGCTGTGCACGCCGCGTCAGCACCAGCAACGCACACCGGGGCGGGGGGGGGGGGGGGGGGGATGGCGCGCGAGCGCAACTCACTGTTTCCCGATGCACCCGCGCGCGCCCGCGCCGAACGCGAAGAACAGCCGGCTCCGCGCCGCCGCGCCCGCGGGCGCGAGCCACCGCTCGGGCACGAACGCGTCCGCGTCCGGGAACACCGCCGCGTCGAGCCGGTGCAGCGTGTACGCCTGGCAGCCGACGACGGTGCCCGCGGGGACCCGCGCGCCCGCGACGACGCGCCCGCCGCGCGGCACGCGCCGCGGGAGGCCCATCGGGATCGGGCCGAAGCAGCGCAGGCCCTCCGTCACGACCGCGTCGAGGAACGGGAGGCCGTCCGGCGGCGCGTGCGGGTGCGCGGCGAGCTCGCGGTGCAGCTGTGCCTGCGCGCGCACGGCGGCGGCTGTGGGCAGGGAGAGGTGGTAGAGGAGGAGGCAGAGCGCGTCGCCGGTCGTGTCGATCCCGGCGACGGCGTGGTCCATCATCTCGGACGCGATGGCGAGCGCGGGCAGCGGCGCGGGCTGCGCCTGCAGCTTGTGCAGCGTGGTGTGGCTTGCGCTGTCGTGCCGGCGCATGAGGTCCAGGACGCGCGAGGCGAGGCCGAGCGTCCGGTCTTTGCGGTGGGAGAGGCGGGAGGAGAGGCGGTAGAGCTGGGGGAAGTAGTATTGCATATACGACGCTGGTTGGGTCTGGTGAGCACGCTTGGACGCAAAGCAGGAACTGATGGGCTGACCTCTTAGGTTGTCGTGATAAGAGAGCGCCTTCACTAGCGCGAGATCAGATGGCTCGGTCAGTGAATGCAGGCCGTAGGGATCAAAGAGGTGGTGCGTGACGCAGTCGAGCGCATAGCAGTGCAGATGGAGCTGGGCAGCAAGTCAGCAGATCCCAAAAAAAGGCCGTGAGCTGCAAGGGACCGACGTATATGTCGGCGGCGGCGCCGGGCTTCTCGGTGCATCGTGCTACGAACTCTTCCGCCCGCTCCTGGATCCCAAGCACCACATCGGGCTGCATGATGTGCGTCTTGCTGTATCTGTCCGCAATGCGCTTCTTGATCTCGCGATGCTGGAAATGGGTGGGGTCAGATGTGCACATGTGCGAGTGCAGGACGGATGCTGGTAGTCACCGGGATTCTGTCTAGCGTAGAGAACATGCATCTGCACAAGACGTCAATGAAGGCGCGCGGTTGGGGGTACAAACAGACGCACGGGGTGTTGTAGTTGTCGAAGAGGTGGTAGAATGATGTCTTATCATACCCGCCTGCATCTACGTAGATCTCCTTGACGGCATCCCACGTCGCGAACGAGACCTCGTCGGGAGCAACGCGGACGACAGGGCCGTACTGCAGATGCAGACTGTGTACCCAGCGCCTGCGTCTGCGCGTAAACTCGTAGTACATGAGCGGTAGCTGGCTGAGGGATGTATACCAGGGACCCGGGAGACTTGCGAGAGGGGAACGGAAGAGACGATACAGGAGGATGTACAGGACACGGAGGAAAGCACAGGAGCATAGAATGTACAACGCGAGCATGCTGACGCCTCCAGGGATGGGCTCACGGCGGAAAGTGATAAGTAAACAGAGCGTTTTCTGGCTTTGGGGTTACTTATCGTTGTATGTACCTGATATCGGTACCGCAACACTGGATCGCTCAAGACGCCGGTCCCGATACAGATCTTGTCCTCGATCAAATGCCGCGAGAGTGCGAGCACGACCACCGCCAATCCCTATACGATCTTTAATATTAGAGTCACCGAAGTCTGAGAGCTGAAATGTTCGATTCAAATAACCGAATTTCTGGTCCGCCGGGGCCCACTGTTAGGTGCCAGAAAACACCGAAAATGGACCAACCAGCGATGGGGTTTCCGCCTATGGAGGCACCCGGTCAGGTGCCGATGCAAAAAGGTTTTTTTGGTGAAAAACGGGGTAGTACTCCAAGGTGGCGGAATCCGTTTTGAGGGGCAACCAGACAAATCAGGCGGCGAGCTTTTTTTTTTGGAGGTTCGATCCCGTTTTCAACCGATAATAACCATTGGCGGCTGACGTTACGTGAAAAATCGCCGGATTTGACCATGTTCAGACCACCAAAATAGGATATGTTTAGGATCAAAGCTCTTGTACGGATTGGCAGTGGTCCTGTGCAAGTTGGCTGCTGAAGCATTCAAGCTACACACCTCGAAGGTAAAGTACATACTTACAAACGTGTTCGTGGATTTTCATGTCTTTTGCTCGTCTGAAATAGCCTTCAGCAACGTCGAAAGATTTGTGGTCCTATCTCCGCGTCGTTGCAAAGGCCACGCTCGACGACGCCGCGGCATTCTTACGATGGGGAGAAGACGCCGTGGCGAGATAGTCTGAGGGGCCGGTCTCCCAGAATCTGGCTAGTCAAGTACTGCTGGTCTATACTGGCTTGCTATCGTACACAAGGCTCGGTCGTGCTGTTGTTGCTCGTACCAGTTGGATCCGTGTGCACCTAGGAGGTCCGAGGCACGATGCGAGGAAGTCGTTCTACGCTCTTCGACGTAGCTCAGTTCAAGCGTCCATGGTGTTGTTGCCGAGTGCGCTCGCCGGGTCTCTACAGCCCAGAGACCTTGTTGCGGAGGCCTGCCTTGTTGGCATGAGTAGACCGCGAACGCGTTTGTAACGGGCACGTGACCGTGACGATGGACTCTTGATCGTGCAGTAGCCTACTAGCTACTAGCTAGCATAACATGCCTAGTATCAGAAGACGCGACTGAGGTAGGAAAGTCTCCGTACGATACAGAAGCCAATAGACTAATAGTAGTATTACGTAGAAATCGTAACTCTAACATGTCTTGTCGTGCACCAGGAAAATCCAACTTTTCCTCTTATATAGGGCAATCCGTGTTCTTGTAAGTCCTTAACATTCTTACTTGTCTTGAATAAGACTATAAGACACATTCAACGCAGTAAGGAAATCTGAGGTTTTGTGGTGACTGTACCCAGCGGCGGCGACAATTTTGCATTGGGCGGAAGTCACCAGCTGGGCAATCGCATAGCGGTGACGAGCACCTTTGGGCTGTAGCCAATGGAAACCAGTCATGTTTGTAACCGTCTTTGCATCGAAGACGTCGGCACCCCCAGGTTCGTAGGGACAAGCAGTCTCATGCTGCCTATGAGTATGAGAGCGTACAAAGGTCGCAACACAGCTGACTCTCACGGCCTGGAAACATCTATTGCAAGACAAACCTACATAGTACAAAATTCGGCATCTAGTCTCAAAGCCATGACATCCGCCCATCTACATCCTTACTCCCACTTGCTGCCGACAATAAATCACTAGTATTACATGGAACGACACGCACGGCAGCAGCAAGCGGGGAATCTACAGCAGTCACTCTGGCAAGTGCCCGACGCTCCGCCAGTACGCCAGCCAGGTCTCCACGTCCCGCTGCCCGAGCTGGGGCAGGTGCCCGTCGCCGAGCGTCCGGGACGCCCTGCACGCCTCGTCGACCGAAAGCACATGCGTCAACCCGTTGTCCTCCTTCGCCGCGCGGTGTACGGCCCCACCGTCGACCGCCATGCGGAACCACTGCAGCAGACGCGTGCCGCGCTCCACGTACTTCGCCGTGCCCGTGTCGGCCGCGCCCAGGCTGCGCTCGAGGCGCGTGACCCACTCAGCGTACGGGACAATGGAGACACGCAGCGCAGCCGCAAGGTGACCCATCACAGCGGCCCACGGCACCGGCCGCGGGTGGCGGATGTGCAGCACGAGCTGCGCAGAGTCGAGCATGTCGGCGAGCGCGGCCGCACCGGCGCCGACGGGCATCCACGATACGTCCTAGGTTTTCAAACAGAATCAGGGGTAGGAACAGAGCGTAGAATCTCCCGACGTACCCCTAATCCATCCGGTAGGCAGCCCAGCCCGTAGCTCGCGGCGACAAGCGAAGGAACCCACTCCGTCGTCTTCCACAGCCCGTTAACAGCGCCCGTCAGCTGGCCGATGCGCACGACGGTAGGCAAAACCACATTCCGCTCGGCCGCGACGCTGAGGATTCGTTCGCCGATCCATTTAGACTCGGTGTAGCCACTTTGAACGGCCACGGCTGGGTCGTCAATCATGGCCTCGGCCGCAGGCTGGGAAGAGTCGAATCCTACACGAACAAACGATCGTCAGTCCAATATAAAGAGAGACGAGGCAAGTTCGTTACTTCGGAAGACACCCGAGGTGCTAGCGAAAAGCAACCTGATAGCTCGCCGTTCAGGAGATGTCAGTGCAAGGTCCACCAATTTTCTCAAACCATGAACGGCAGATTCATAAGTCGCCAACGGAGCACTCCAGTCGACAAGCCAACCTGTTACGTAATAAATCTTAGAAGACATTGTACAAGAAGAACACGGCGCTTACCTATGTGTATGATATGAGTGACGTGTATGCACAGCTGCACAGAAAACATGATCAGCCTGCGAACGGAACAGGCAACTAACGACATACTTCTTCATATGACGGTGCTGGAAGTCCGAAAGATGGCTGAAGGAGATCGCCTTCAAGTAAGACCAAATTCTTCGAACTCAATAGTGAAATATCCAGTCCTCGAGACTTGAATGCCAAGGTCTGACGCTCCATAGCTGCAGTTCCATCACCATTCTTCCGAAGGAATACGTAGATCTTCCGAGCTTGAGGTGTTCGCAGAAGTTGTGCAAGGACATGAGCTCCAAATGTACCAGTTGTGCCGGTAATGAGTATGTACGCGGAGTCGGCATGGAACTCCACGCGCTTGAGCTGAGGAAGGTCAGAAGAATATTTCTCCACCAGCTGGACCATTTCGCGGGTTTTATCCTGGAGTGCAGTATCAACGTCCGCCTTAGCTTGCTCCGCGATGCCGGAAGACTCGTTTTCTGCAGCTGCTTCGAGACGTCGTTCCAGATCACCCAATGTCAGATCAGCGAGGAGTTGGAGCTGGGACACCGTCAATATAGGACGCAGAGCATATGACATTGACGCTGCAGAGATTGAGTCGAGACCGTACGAGGTCAATGGGACATCCGGCATCAGATCCTCAGGTGCGATGTCAAGGACCCGACACACAGTACTGCGGAGGCTACTGGACGCGTCTCCTTGACTGTCGGTCTGCTCCGTGAGTTCATCAGGTACAAGGTGTTGGTACATGGGGTAGGATCCGGTATAAGCTTGCACAAGCCGCCAGTTGAAATCGGGAATGTATTGCCAAACTGGGCCTTCGCGTAGTTTGAGGATGGCATCCTCGATGTACTCACAAAACTCTGAAAATACGTTACCCGTTTGAGACCTGTGTGGTACCTACGTTTAGAAATATACGCACCTGAAGCTAGCATGCCCCAACTAGAGATGTGCCTGAGACGCTGGTTTGTGAAGGCATCCTGCAAGAGGAACTGCCTGGTGTCAAGAATGCCCGGTGTCACAAGAGCCATTGCATTCTTATACTTGTGCAAGAGCCCAGTGAGGGCTGTGTTCGCACTAAGCAAGATGTCAGTTACAGCAGGAGGGTGTGTATGGATGATCGCTTGCCTGGCGTAGTTCGTCTGGCCCGCGTTGCCAAGTAATCCCGAGATCGACGTGAAACCGATTATGAAGTCTAAAGACTCTATCGAGATGACCTGTTCCAGAACTTGAAACGCGTGCGACTTGGGAACAAAAGGTGCCTCAAACGTCTCTTGCGATTGTGAGGTGAAAGTGCGATCGACGAGGACACCTGATAACATCATGCATCCGCCCAGAGGTCTTTCCAGGCTCTTGACGACTCTAGCAGTGTCATCGACCGATAGGGCATCTACTGCTTCTGCTCGAAGTACGAGGTCTGGCAGATTCTCCATATATGCAAGGATTCTCTGCGAGAAGAATTCACCTCTCTTGGCTAGGCTGTCGCGGCCAGTGCGGGACGTGAGGACAACCATCCGCGCTCCTCTCTGTGAAAACGAACAAATCAGCGCGACGGCATGTGATACATAATCGGGATCTGCACCTGATACATCCAGAGAGCGACCTTCACACCAAGACTACCTATTCCTCCTACCAAGAGGTACGACTTGGCGGGATTAAAGAGATCAGCAACCAGTGGTACTTCTGTAGGATATGGGGACAGGAAATCCGACGGACGCTGGAATGGTGTCATGAGATGTGCGTTATTAGCGAATGCACACTTCAGAGCGTCGCCTATTGACCATGGATCAGTAGCCAACGTGCTCGCAATTCCCTGACGGGGATGATTCCAGAGGAACAGTTTGCCAGTTTGGGACACAAGGTCATTGAGGATTTGGACCTCGGAGATATCTTGAGTTCCGGAGAGCACAATTTTCGGATATCCCGTGAATAGCTTTCTAAGATCACGAGGACTAGAATGGGTTGGGAGAGCTAATATCTGCAGACCAAGTTGCTTGTATATTTGCATGATTTGGCTGCCAAGCTCGGTGTCAGAATCACCGACAACGATCATCGTATCCCGAAGGCGCTCCGGATCTACGAACGAGGAGGTGCCAATAGCTAAAACGGCGATCACAGAGGCCAATAGACTTGGTCCCAAGTTACTCTCTTCGATATCCGAGTGTTGGAGTTCAAACACACTTCCTTTGTGTGCAACGACGATATTGGACAATGAACCAGAAGCGATCCCATATACAATCCCTGAAATTCCCTGAGTACGGCCCAGAAACGACCACACTTTATCTGGGCCCTTGGCAATGCGAATGACCTCAATCAGGACATGCTCCTTGGGAACCGAAGGGGCAGCTGTTTGCACTAAGGTCGACTGCTCGTATTTCCAAGGCAAGTCAGGTTGAAAGAGCGAATGTGTTACTGGAGCCGAAGATGTGACAATTCTTGGGATGTGCACAGAGCCATCGGCTTTCACCAATACCTCCGGTTCGCAATCAGGTTGGGTAGTGAGATGAAGAGCTACTTGCGTTTTCTCTTCATTGGTCCATTCACCATCAAAGACCACTGCTCGAACAGTCCAGGATTGAAACTCCTTGCGGAGAGATCTGGTGAAACCTAGAGATGAGTCACCATTCAGACCTGTGGAAGCAATGAAGCAAAGTGATAGCTCTGCAAGTGGATCCAACGACTTGATCAATGACTGTAGCTCCATCTCCTGCCCTCTGACAAAAGGAATCAGTAGAGTGGACGGATCCTCCTGGATTTTCCAGCTGTGAACAGGGGATTTTTTAATGCCGGAGACTTGTGATCCATTAACAGCAAGATTGGCCTTGATTGGCTGACGGTCTACGGACAGCCTCGATGGTTGGTAGGAGACTTCGTAGCGCTTTTCCAGCTTCTTCTCGGTGCGCCCATGTATAGCAACTTCTAGTTGCTCGAAACTGCAGAGACAAACACCATCCTCGTCTGTGATACTCAGATCACATTCCATCGTTTCTGGAAAACAGTCTTAGGTTTCACAATGGAATACAAAGGAAAGATGTCTTCTTACCCGGTGTCCATTCTGTTACTGTGGCATAAGTATAGATAGTGTGCGGAAATGTGTTGTTCGTCAATGGCTTGTGGACAATGAACGCTCCAAGTTTCGAAGGTAAGTAATATCGATTCTTATCCTTGTTGCCGTTGAGGACTGGATGTGCAAGGGCATGTATCGCAGCATCAAGGATGGCAGGATGTATCCGATAATCGGCAACTCTAGAGATATCATCGTATCGTGTGGCATCCTCGAAGCTAGTGTACTTACCCAGGAAGGTCGTTATCGATCCCTCGAACCTGCACCAGTATTTCTTCACGACCGGACTCGTCCATACCATGCCTACATTCAACCACTCTCTGGTACGTTGGTCCGTATTCGAATGCAAAGTCGGTAAATTCCTCGTAAAACCCTGAAAACAATGGTGTAAGTCCCCGACAGTCATCAATCTGAAAAAATCACCTTTCATCTCGAGAGGTTTGAGACGGTCCTTTATCTCGTTTAGCGGAATAGGAAGCCGATCATCTCTTGGATCCTCTGTTATAGAAAGATATCCCTTCGCGTGAAGTCGATTATACTGACGAAAAATCAAGACTTAGGTCGAAGGACATATATTTGTCTGCTGACCTCACCTTCAGTGGCCACGATTTCGTGTAATCTGTTGAAGACGCGCTATTCACGCTCCAATGGGAACCTTCAAGCTTGACGTGGACCGGGATAGGACGTTCCGGCGAGAGGGCAAGAATAGAGATAAATTCCACGTTCCATAATTTTTTGGCCCCGAACTCGAGTGCCTTGAAAAGAAATTGTCAGCAAAGGAGACCCCATTTGACAACGAGAAATGCACCATCTCGATATAGCCAGCCGCGGGCATGATAGGTTCGCCCTTGATCACATGCTCTGCCAGCGCAGGATGCGTCTTTGAGTTCACTTGCAATTGAGGGTAATTGAGAGGGCCATTGCGACTCTGTCGCTGCCTTGCCATCTCCGGGGTTGGAGCCAAATATGGAACATCCTTCCGAGCGAGAGGGAAAGGTGAAAGGGTGATACCATTACTTCCCATCGCCCCACATAGAACATCGAAGTTTACTGAGTTGTACCCAGCAGCTATCAATTTCCCCAGTGTTTCCAACAAGCCATAGGTCTCTATACTTTCCTCCGTCTGCTTTGTTCGCCTAAGGGGACAAACAACGGTGGCACCCTTGCCGGCCATTGAGGATACATATCCGGCAAGAACCGGATGAGGGCCAACTTCGACAAAAACTGAATTAGGATGCTTAGCAACAAGACTTTCCATAGCTGCAGTGAATTGGACAGGTCCTCGGCTACTGTCCCAGAAGTACTGCGCATCAAACACAGCATCAAATAGTCCTCCCGTCAACGTAGAGTACGTTTCAACTTGAGACGACGACAGAGAATATTGAGAGAATACATTGCTGACCATAGTCTTGTATTGATCCTGACAAAGATTCATCATGGAGGAGTGAACCGGTATGCGAGTCCGAAGTCGTCTGGCAAATATGCCAGCTGCTTCTGCCTTTCGCACAGCAAGATCAATAGCAACTGCAGTTCCAGAAATTGTGATGGCATTGGGAGTGTTATAGCAACCAATCTCCAGCGACAAAGGTCCTAGCTCGGCCATAACGTCCGAGATGATTGCACTGGCCTTTGTAGGTGAGCAGGAGACTGCGGCCATTGTACCATTGGCGTTCTCCAAAAATGACATGGCTTGTCCTCTCGCTATGGACAGTTCGAGCGCCATTGCCTTGGAACCAGCACCTGACGCATACAAAACAGCAGTCTCTCCCGCGGAATGGCCAATAACCATGTCAGGTTTCACGCCAAGACTTATCAATGTGTCGGTGAGTGCGAGCTGCAGCATGGTCAATGCCGGGAGTGTGATAGCGATAGGCCAGATATCGCTCAGAGGACTTTGCTCGTAGGAGTCCTTGAACAGACCTGTTGTCTCTATGAGCGATTGGCCGACGACATTGCGATAGACCTGGTCCAGTTCCTGAATATTCGCTCGAAAAATGCTGGAAGTCTTGTATAGCTGACGGCCCACTGAAAGGATCTAAGTAAGTGTATGTACCAGAAAGTGTGACGTCGCGTTATAAGCTCACTATCAATATGCTGAGGACCCTGTCCCGAGTACACAAAGACAACGGGAGGTGCCACCTTGGGAACAATAACTGGATCCGTAAAGCGAAGGAGCTTTCTATCAGCAATCACTGCAAACGAGCGCCAGGTCATGGAACGAGAACGTCTCCCATGAATACGAGCAATGCGGAAAAGAGCATCATTATCTAGCGAAGAGATAGAGTCTTTCAGTGTGTCTCCAACTACGGACGCGGAACGAGGAGAAAGCCCTCCGGCAATCAGTAGAGCAGGAGCGGCTTCTGTCAGCCAGAATGTGCAAGGAGCGGATGCGGCAGGGGGCGGCCCTTCGATGACTGCGTGAGCGTTGGCGCCGCCTATTCCGGAGCTGGTCATCGCCACAAGAGGAAGTTTGGATGAGTTTGGTGAGTTCAAAGGCTCCACTTCGGTAGGTACACGGAATTTGTATTCCTTCCATCGAATGGCGGGGTTCGGCCGCTTGAAATTGACATTCGGTGGGATAAGGCCCGTCTCGAATATACCACAAACTTTACACAAAGATGCGAGGAAAGCCGTGATTTCTAAATGACTGAAACAATCGTCATTAAAGAGGCAGTTTTTCGTAAGCGAGCGAACTTACCCGACGTTGCCCTTGACGCTACCAATGAGCAACTCACTGTCTCTCTTGAACTCCGCTCCGACCCAGTTTGCTTCTGTTGGATCACCCTGTGCCGTTCCTGCACATATTCAAAACGTTTCAATAGCATTTCAAAAACAACCCGTGTTTGCATACCTGTGGCGTGTAACTCAAGGAAATCAACTTCTTGGGGACGACGCTGAGTTTGCGCGAAGGCACGCATCATGGCATCTTGCTGCGCAGAGGCTACTGGAGCATTCGGCGGCGCGAGCGAGCCAGACGAATTCACACCTGTTCCCAAGATCTGAAGGCGCGCAATGAGACATAAACCATGAAGGAAATATGTATGTGAACTTACAGTAGCATAGATCCTATCGTTATCACGCAGTGCTGCCTCCAACGGTTTCAAGACTATCGAGACAACAGCCTCACCCCGACCAAAGCTGCACATTTTTGAGTCTACCGTCAAGATACATTACTACGACCGTGGAAGGTCACTTACCCATCAGCAGAAGCATCGAAGGGCTTGCACTTTCCATCTGGTGACAAAATCCCCCCTTGGGTGTATTGCAACCATTCCGTAAATCTTTCGATAATTTCTTAAATTTACCAAGGGAGATCCATCATGTGAAGGACACGGACCTGTAATTAAGCTGACAAGCTCCCGTTACGGCAGCTTCGCATTCGCCGTTCCTCAAAGCTTGTACAGCGAGATGGGTTGCATAAAGACTGGAACTGCATGCGGTATCGATGGGAATAGTGGGCCCACGAAGATCAAGATGATATGATACACGGTTTGCGACCATCGATGGGCCAGAAGCAAACGAGCTTCCAGTCGCAGCATCATCCTACGAGAAGCAGACAAGATGTGAGCCAAACAAACCACAGCTACCATCAGAGAGACGTACGTGTCCCGATATTGCGAACATGTCGTGTGCTACACCAGCCATGAAGCACCCGATGTTGCGGCCTCTGTAGTCAATTCCTGAGTCGAGGAGACTGAGGAAGGTCGTTTCAATTAGTCTGCGTATACTCAAAGACATCTGTCGGGCATCCTTGCTTGAGACCCCAAACTCGACATGGTCGAACGTGTGGGCATCCTTCAAGAACGCTCCAGTGTCCGTCAAGACCTGTCCGATACCGTTTCCGCGAAGTCTGGAAAAATATATTAGCCGGATGGACTACATACAACAGAATCTTTGTGAAGACGCACGTGTAGGTATTGAAGCGTTCGAGAGGTATCTTCTCGTACGCTTCCCCTTTCTCAAGGAGAAACTCGAAAAAGGATTTGTAATCGAGATTTGTTTTACTATAAGTTCCACTGGGCAATTCAGCTGCTATACCGACCTGTGAAGAGTACACTTCGTAAGAAAAAGTCGCTACCACAATGAGTTGACATACTATGGCAATCGGGGTACTTCGGGTGGACATTGTCAGAACCTCGAGCAGTGAGAGCTGTGACGGCGAACGTGTTTCCGTGTTGGGTACTTGTAGCCTTAAATGCTTCCTCTTGACGCTCATGCAATATACGATGTGTGCATTGGAGGCTTATTAGAATATGAAGAAGTTAGTTTTGGAAAAACGATTACCACATGTTACACAAGCGTTCCTTCAGACGCTCTACCAATCGATTATCTCAACGATTTGTGTATGACAAGATCAAATACATGACGCTCTTAGAGTAGTCTCGATGGGTCCAAATGCGACCTACGCTAGACAAAGTTGGGTAGACATAAGTGACAGGAGCCTGACTATCTAGAACATCAAAGGGCTCAAGATTACCTATTCTATACCACGGGTGGGGCCAGAGTGGCTATTGTCAAAAGTGGGACCTCCACCTTGATCGCTAAACATTGTGTCTCCACTAGAAATTGAATCCAGCCAAAGTCCTCTAGCTCTGGAGAGTATGTATGAGAAATCGTTGATATCATGATTTGTATATCCAGAGCAAATTATGGTACTCACTGACCTCCACAGGTCTGTTGATTGATGGCGGTATCGCCAGAACGGAACAAGAGCGGCTTCCAGACAACGCTCACAGATAAAGCAGATGCTAGGCCAAAACAGCAAAGCTCAAGACAAACGAGAATGCTCATGATCAAACTTGCGAGGTTCGTGGGAGACCAGAGCGAGATACAATGACAAAAGGCTTGACATATTTTTCCTGTATGTCACAATCGGGAGGATCAGAGCATTCCTAGCCTCCCGGAGAGCATCACTGAAGTAGTCAAAGAAAAAAGCGGTTCACGAATGGGGGGACGAGATCCCTACACTGACACTGAATGTTGACACCCTGAAGAGCCCTGGAACGGCGCGATAGAGCGGTCGCCAATTTGACATTTGCAAGGTCTATCTCATTTTCTGTTTGGCTCATGTGCACATAAAATTCAGCGATGACATAGCATGGAGTTGCCAGTAGGGTATGGCGTAGGTTGTGTGAAGTCCTCTCCGACGAGTCGTTGTTCAACGTTCACTGCATGTGACCTGTGACACAACGACTGTAGTTTTCTTACTGTATATGGTAATTCGGTGCGCGTATGCTAGTGATCGAGACCCTCCGTAACCGTGACCCTACGATCGTACCAGTACGACATGTAAAGAGTATTTGCAGCCGACTTTACAGTCCAAGAAAATTATAGCCGACCTTGCGGACTGCAGCTCAACCTTAACACCAAAAGCTCTACTAACAGTTGGCTGGGAAAAACCTAAGTTTTTCCTTTCCTAAATGTCAACGCTGCCTTGACGCCATGCGTAGTTTACGTACACTAACGGAAACTCGTGTCCACCGATGCACTCTTGCTAATTTCGTCCCACGTCCCCATACAAGCTGTTGATCTCGTTTGGAGGCACAAGATTCCGAGATCAAGGTAAAGACTCAGAGCCACTACAAGGAGCATAATGGTAAACCTTTGACGTAAGTCTTTCCGGCATTTGTCGCTCGAAGAGTGAACTTGTTCTAGATAATTCACACGAATGGCTAGACCATCCACCAGCCTAAGTGGTCAACATCAATGAGGGCCATTTTCAGAGATCCCCTCTGCTAACATACACTCTTTCTGGACATTAACACTGTGAGTGCCTCCAAAATGCATCATTGTTATTCAGGAGCTTATAATATTTAGTTTCACAGGACACAATGACTCAGGTACTCGTGAAAAAGGTATCCATCAAATTACGCTTCAGCCTTCAAAGCTATGTGCTCAGGGGCGTGGCAACTGCAATCATGACCTTAGGCGCCTTGGCTTGGGCTATTTTTCTTGATATTGAAAGCCCGGTAGCATTACAGGGTCCAGCCATTTACTCTGCCAAAAACGATTTAGGTCTGTGTCCCAACCCACACTAACGCGACTGGCGTGAAGGCCATGATCCGTCTGTCAATGGGACTCTTTTTACTCCCACATCAAAAGGGTGCTGATGTCTTGACTCTCGGCGTAACGCCCTGCTCGAGTTATCAGAGATGTCTAAATCTTCACTCAATTCTCGATGGCATGCCGTAATAGGGGCTCTTGACCCGTTCAGTTGACTTATGTCGGACGTCTATCTTACATTCCAGGAACATCCGGACGTGTATCTGCAGCTCGTCGCCGCGGTAATAGCTTTGCTTGCACACCCGGTCTATCTATACAATTGCAACTGTGAAGTGAGTGCCTTACCATCTTTCCCATGGTGTGTTTGACACCGGTCTAAGTATTTGTCTCAATGAGACGGTATCAAAATATGTACGAGGTCTAACGTGTAACTACGTCCTGTACCATCATCACCTACAGTACTGAAGATTAGGCTAACTCAGAAAATAGGAGAATCTGACAGCCCTTTCTCAGTCAATCGATTAGTGATGATGTTAAGAGGCTAGTAGTAATAAGTCAGCCTTACTGATCGTCTTCATGCTAACGCTCGTCTTGTGTGCTAACCTTCCGGTACCTGGGTTCCAACTGGCAGAGGAAGTGAAGTTCAAGCCAATCAGTTCACCCCTGCGGCATATGGCACTTTATCTCGCCGGCGTTGCATTTCGAAAGTTCTTAAGGTTTCAATGTCCGTGATCTTCGCGCTGTTCGTTGCAAAAACATACTTCAGGCATACTGCTGACTATCTATATTTATGCACATATGTTGTCGAGCGCTTGGACAAGCCAGTGTTATGACGATGCAGGGGCGATGAAGTCGCTGAGGTGGCAGCCCATGCATTGATTCGTACTAGTACTACGCATTCACCAGCTTTAAACAATTTTCTGTAAATCGTGAATAACTCCGCAACAACATTATCTTATGACCCCGGAATTTCAGCAATGGATAGGAAAAGGTCTTAGCTACAGGACTGTCTACTAGCATTTGTACAAAATGACACAGAGAACGTGCCGGAACAGTACCGAGACAACAGTGCACTTTGGAAGTGTACTATGCCTCACCGGGGAGTCGGCACCCCCCTAGAAGTCGGCGCCCCCATGATATCTGACTTAGACACTGTTGTTTCCCTTAGAAATTTCATGTTCACATGGGTTTTTATATATCTGCTTTCATTTCAGCTTGAGCGTATATATATACGGCTACAACAAACTTTATAGTAACGAATACATGTGCGTTTATTACCGGGTGCACCGCCGACAATCAATCGACCAAAAGGATAGAGTCTAAGACCGAAAATCCCGCTGCAACACCACCCTCATCACTATCTCTCCCCTTAGTCCGAACCAACCAACCAACCTCTTTCTCTTTGATAGTGTTATCTGCACCCCCGAAGAGTGCCCACCCGAAGATACCCAATTCACTCACTACTTCCGCCTTGATAGCGCCTTCAGTTCCGCTACCCGCGCGCACGAGGTAGTTGCCGAGGCGCTCTAGAGGGACAATGAGTTCCATGGCAATCCACGCCTCTCGTTCCCGCGGCGCAAGGCTGTCGAGAAAGGGGGGAATTGCATCTTTGTAGATGTTATTTCCTCCGCCTTCACGCTGCGGCTTGAGTACCAATGAAGAGGCGTGCGCTCGTGCTTTTTGTACCCCCGATGTCTCTGGTGCGCCACCTGTATCAGAAGAGTCTGGCTCGGCGTCCTCATCAAGCGCCCACATGTTCATCCAGCTTGCCCTGATTTGATCAATAACATCGCGCCCATATACGGCCTTCGCCCACCGGGTCTCATCACAAAGGAAGCTTTCCAGCATTCCGGGCTTTGTCAGCACTTCCTGTACTTTCTTACCACCAGCCAATTGAAGCTGGATAGACGGGCACTGGATCGCGCGAGATCTCTCCAAAAGGTATCGAACATCGTAGTGCTCCGCAGTAGGATAATCGTTGGGCGTATATCCGGCACGGAAGTATACGGTCGAGATTTCCACTGAAGGTAGCCCTATCGAAGATGTGATACGAAGGACACGGGTAATAGGATCCACTTGGACAGAATGGATCATCTGGTCCAGGCTCTGTCGAACAACATAAATGGAGTGTCTGCATCGCGCAAGATGAGCATTGTGTGACACTTTACAGCATATGAACAGCTTACTTCTCGAGCAATTCATATTCGAGCCAGCGTTGGTCGAAGATGTTCCGTTCTCCCTCCTGAACCACGAACAGTATCCGGGAGCTGGAAGTTTATAAGCTTGTGATACCAATTCTTAACAAATATGCTGGCTTACTCGGGCACATTGTACGCCTTGTGAGCTTCTGCAAGCCCTTCAGCAAGACCAGCAGTAGTATGATTAGGAGGAAAATTTTCCTCTATTAGGTATCGCGAGGTGTTATAATATTGAGTCGATTTATACAAGTATCTAATAAACCATTCTTCAGAAAATTGGAAACACGCACAGAACAAGCATGAGCTCACTCATGCAATGCAGCAGTGCGCTCTGACAACGTGCCAAAGGACGAAGAGATAGTGTTGAACTCTACTTGCTTCAGAGAAACGGGGCCGCTGAGGTCTGATGCATGCAATAGATAATCAGATCGGAAGAGGCCTAATTGCAAAGGCTACAGAAGTGACTTCGATGGAGCAGATTGAAACAAGACCATTCAGCCCTACCTGAACAACACCTTCATCCCGAAGCTTCCGCCACCGCCTCCATAACTGACCCGTGAATTCATCAACTTTCCCGACCCCTTCCACCTCGCCCATGACACGATCCAAGAACTCCTCGTCCAGCGCTACGCGCGCATACAAGACATTGTAAATTCTTTGTAGCTTCCGCGCGAGATCGAACAAACTGCGAGGAAACGGGGACGGAAAGAGAGCTAGAGGAGCATGTATAGCTGACGTCGGAGCAGGTGGTTGCACAGTGGTTATTGGCAGATAGGTCAGACCATGGGATAGTGCATAAGTAGTAGCAAGAATAGTCAATGCCGCTAGCTGAGATTCTGACAGTGCAGGAGGCCAATCTGCAAAAGAAAAACCTGACATGTCCAGGAATCCGCGAATCGTCAATTTATGAAACTCGAGGTTTTCTAAACTTTCATGTACAGCTCAGTCATCGTTATCGATGGTAAATGAGTCGGGCGAGCTCACTGCTGCAATGAATTCGCGGGGCCTCGCTCAGACTGCGCAATCGACCCTTCGGAGCCTGAGGCTGTCAAGACTTCGGAACAAGATGGAAGACCCTGCTACTGGCAGCTGCTCTTGCTCGATAGATAAGTGAGGAAACATGCGTGACTGAGTGTTAGCACAGAGCTGGGTGTGACGGTACCAGTCGGTTTTTCGGCATGATTAATATCGTCTCGAAACCCGATAGTAGCAGGTATGTAGCATCAAGTTTCAGCGAGCATACAAACCGATAGATATATTGCTGATTATTCAGGAGGCTGCACGCAAGTCCTGGATTTGGTGGACTGCGGTAGTGACAATCGTGTTCTGCAGGATCCACCCTTGACACGGTTGCTCACGATCATGTCTACCTCGTCAAGATATGATACCCTGTATCAAGGACAAGGCTCCATTGACAGGAGAGCTTCCGGTTGATCCTGACCAAATGTTCTTGATACTTACATGCTCTGTGATTATCCTGAACTATCCGACATGCTATGAATTTGCGGTGCCGTGATATCGAAAACCGTGGCAGATTCTCTTTCGATAAGTACTACTACAATCGCTCAAAGTCTCAACGTTCGACTTGAACTTCGACGTTGTGGCGTGGCGTGCTACTACTATTCTACAATTAGCCAAGGAACAGTGTGAGTTTCATGTCCACTTTTGTGACCTGCTTTTAACCCAATGTTGCTATAGAATTGTTACTTATCGATGTCCTTGAGATGACTGCTTTGGTGCCCGGGTTCTTTCTATCTCTACTTGCGTTCAGCAGGTTCGACTTTCACACTGCGGACTAGCCCAGATCTACAGGACACAAATATCACATCGCTTGGCTTAACTCTGATTCCTGGATCGCCAGCCATGCTCGACGGGCGCGATTACGAAAGATCTTCTCTTTGTCCGCATGGTATGCGCGAGGGGTATTCCACCCATGCACTAGCAGAATTCGGACATTGGTAATGGTTTCCGACATCATGCCATTGATAATATGCGGCCCCAGCCAATTACTCCACTTTTATCGAACCGTCATAAATGAGTATAACATTTTAACTCTGGAATATCCTTAACTTTCACATAGGAGATCGCTGCTGTGTTTTCCCTTTCTCTACTAGACACTCCCCCCAGCCCGAAACGAAATCGGCAGATGACCTCGTCTGCAGTGAGCTCCCTTTCCCCCCAAAAGGTCAAGACTCCTTGCTGAAAGTAAATGAGATTTGATAACGTTAAGGATTCTTCGAGGACGCGTGGCACCTACCAAAACCAATCTCCCGAATGAACCCTCATTCGTGAATGTGGTTACCGACAGTTCCCCAAACACACCATCTATGAAAGCAATTTTAAGTGTATTACCAAGTATGTTGCTTCTCCACTCGGATCTCTATAATCAGCATTGTCATGCTTATACCAAAGTGCTAACACAGGCTTAGCTCCCCTTGTCCCCCGTAACGCATCCTCTACTCAAAACCATTTGGATTCGGCGTCTTGTCAAATCCTGAGACTTCTGCACCTACCATCGTTCTTGCTACACTAGCCTGAGGTAGGTTTAGCAGCACGGCGTTAGCCAATTCGTCCTAAATTCTGCAATTCTCACCTTCTATCGTTGATGATTCTTCATGGAAGAGATAGGCATTTCGTGCATAGCTCGGAGCAGGCGCTGCGCGCGTTGTTCCAGCGTCGAAGATGATGGACAAGGTTGTAACGCTCGTTCAGATAACGAAAATACAGGAGAGCCATGCACCTGTTCTGCTAGCATCGTTATCCTGCTTGGGTAGCTTGGTATGCATGTCAAAATATTTTTTCAAGAATAACGTGTCCTCCGTTGACGTGTGCAGCATGATATGAAGTTTTGTTCCATTCAACGTTGTCATCTACATCGTGGATATGGCTTTTGGCGATCTTCGGGTGCAATCATTCCGATGATACATGGACCACCTATCCATCACTCCGACTCGGAGATATCAGGCTTTGATCATCAAAGCCTGCGGCCCTGTGAGGGGTGGACGATAATTGCACGGACAAACCAGGAACGTCATACCTGTTACCATTGCTCCATTCTATGAAGTGCCGTGACAGGGATGTCAGCCGTGACTCGCAAGAAGATAACTCTAGCTCAATCCACCGTCTTCGCTGCACCACATCCGGCGTTCACTAAAGCGCCTCGGGAACTCACCGACAAGTACCAGATAATTTATTTTTTCTGTCATAATCCCTTCACTGTTCACACACAAGGCTGAGGTTGTTTGGCAGCCCATAGCTCACGCTCAAAGTAAACATTGATGCGCAGCGCGCTGTCTTATTTCAACCACCATCAAATGTGCTCCTCTTTGATTATCGTCTCGGGCATGGGTCGGGGTCACCTAAACAACCCGAGTTGATCATGATGCATGATGGCCCATCGTTCAGGAATCCTATCCCACACACGCTCCACATGCGAAGATCCGCGTTCATATTTTACGGAGCCTGCGCTGTACCGGTCCATCGATAATGCGTTCTGAATAGATTCATCTTCAAATAAGGCATGCTGTGGATCATCCACTTTAAGAGGTGATGACTGAGTCAGACTGAGCAATGTCTCATGGAGCGCCGGCCGTGCATAAGGCATTCACTCGAGTGTCGCACTAGTAAGGCCCTGGAGAATCGAAGGTGACAACAGCGTGAATGTGTCAAGGGCCGTCAATACGTTTGTTACTGATAGCACAGCACTCTGACATCTGCCAGTTAAACCATACGGCATTCTCGGGGCTCAGCACTGTTCTAAATCAACTAAGATTCCTTATTTGATATCTTCTCCACTGGAGATGTTCTCAGTGGCATGACCATGACAAACACCTACAGCTATTAGAACGCGTGAGCTCTCGGGTTGACACTGGAATGAAGAAATACATGAAATTGCTGTGCAGTACTCGAGATCAAACAAGGATATTGTCATCCAATGCTGAAAAGTCAGTGCAACAGTTTGAATTTTACCATCCCAATGTCACATTGAAACTGTCAAATGGACCATCGGACCCAAAGCGCGTGTACCTAAGGTTAGGTCTCAACGGGCTAGGGTTATGGTTCGGAATAGCAGCGGCCAGAATTACATAGCGGCCCTAGCAAGCTTGCCTCTTATTACTACTGGCACCCAAGGTTTTATCTCATGCCTCAGAATATTTGACTTAATCCGGCGCTTTTTCTACATAGTGAGGGAGCCCCTGGTCCTGGATTTGCCACTCTTCCTCCGGTTGTCAGTGCATCGTCCTTGAAAGGAAGGGCACGCACACGTCTACCTTGCGCCCAGCTCAGGCAGGTATTCAAAGCCTGCAAGGCAGGTAAGCCACGAATCTAGTTCACAGAGACTGGATCAAATAATTTGAATGATACTCTGCTAGGACTTCTCTATTCTATCAGTGTCATATAGAAATCGGTACTTCCTCGCGCCCTGGTTGGATGTCCCATGCAGTCACTGAATTCTTTTGTTGGGATGTGATAGGAGATTTAGGAATGCAATCTACTCATCTCATTGGATCGGTTCTGGAGCGAAAACCGAGCTCAACCCCCTCCGCCTCCTCCCCCAGATTTGGAACGTCTGGCAAGACAGGATTTCCTGCTGTACAGCATCGTAACAAGAGCATCTTTGCCAGAGCAAGGGAAGAGAGAAGTCGCGATGTTTCTAATGGGTCGCTACAGATCCCTGTGGTCCAACCCACCTCGAAGCCAGTATCACGTTCGTCAAAGAATGTTGCGCCGTCATCTGCCGTGGTCCCTAATGATTGGCGTGATCAGGCTGAGGAGGAAAACGCAAGGCGCGTAGAGGCAATGACTGAGGAGGAGCGAGAACAGGAAAGGAGAGAAATTTTTGAAAGATTCGGATCAGGTGTAGGCGACGTATTGAGAAGGGCGAGGGAAGCAAGAGAAGCACAGCAACTGCAGCTCATGGGTCGTCAAGAACGAAGCGACTCGAATGTGACACTGAAGAGGGAGCAAGCGACCAACGGTACGTCATTACATCCGCATGGACCTTTCTGTACCCACTGATGAGGCACAATAGGCACGTCGCGATCTTCGAGCCCTCCCTCAGCGCTCTCGAGACCTGGTTCACGACCGTCAAGCAGAGCTGACCGCAAACTTCGCTTTGCCGATGTGACTCCTAACGATATATATGTATATGAATCTGCTCCGCCTTCTCCTCGCAAACAGCCTCTTGCCTTGCCCCCGCCCACTGATGCTGACGGTCCTGTCGTTTATTTGGGAGACTGGAAAGGCAAAACAAATCCCACTGTTCGGCTGAGAGACCAGACGTCTCCGGTGCCTCATTCCAGTGCCGACAAGCAAAACCAGCAGTCAAACGATTTGGATTATCTGGAGGAAGGTACGCCGGAGGACATCCGCCGACGTTTCTTCCCTACAGCGCCTGCAAATGACCCCTCACTCGCATGGATTGGCTCGGCCGCTCCCCCACCCGACTCGTCCACGACGCTCCGATTTGACCTCACAGGCACGCCCATCCCAACTGCTCTCACATCAACGCTCCCCACGCATCTGGGCCTACACCACCATGCCGACGGTGCACATGCAGGGTACACGCTCGATGACGTCTTTCTGCTCTCGCGGTCTACTGTTCCGGCGCAGAGGGCGGCCATGCTAGGGATCTTAGGTCGCATCGCGCGAAGGCTGGGGCAGAATTGTCATGGGAACATTGATACTGGCATCGAAGAGCTTGTAGGACAGGAGGCGGCTCTACGGAAGCGGATCTTGGCCGCAGGCGTCGAAGCCATGAGTGAGCGCGGAAGCTTGGGTGCGCGAGCGGTGGAGGTTATGTGGGAATGCATAGTGGGTTGGGACGAAGAGATAATAGGTATCGAAGGAGTTGAGCTCCAGGATACGGGGAGATCTGCGCCTATGTCGTCTTCACAGGGGACGTCGATTACTGATGCAGACCCGTTCTCTGGTCTGCCGCTGGATTACGTCCTCCCGCAGATATCCACCATATTCTCCGCGCAAATGTTACCTTGTGAATCCTTGACACAGTTATTGGCTATCGTCCATCGGTTTGCGCAGCATACGAACGAGATCGCTTCCACTATTATCACAACTTCTGGCCTCATATCTAGCATCGTCCAGACGTTCCTGTTGACACCGATCCCACCCACAGACAGCTCTCCTCAAGCTGATCCAGCTGCGTTACAATTATTGATTACGCTTGCGCTCTCATCTCGCGCAAACGCGTCAGCATTACTAGGACCTGCAGACGCACTCCTACGCTTTGTTACGACCATTCCGTCGGCCTCACCTTTTCCTCCTACACTCGCTACCGCCCTTCTCGTTGGAACATTGCGCCTGTACACAGTCTTTGCCTCATACGGGCTCTATGCGCACATTGCGACAACGGCCGCGGAACCCCTCGCCGCAGTTGGGAGGTACATACTCTCAGAAGAGTGTCGCAACACGCTTCTGAGAGAGACCTGGTTCAACTTACTGGAGGCGTGGATGGTGTGCGCGCGGGATCCACATCGTACCGTGCCGAGCCACGAGATTTTGTGGAGCCAGGTCGTTGGATGGGGTTGGGTCGAGGAAATATTGGAAATAAGAGAGAAGCTCAGTGAAAAAGACGAAGTGCTTTTGGCCTCAGTCTGGAGAGCGGGAGCCGCGTATCTGGAGGGCGCGATGGTTAATGGCATAAGAGGTGGCGGGAATGACAGATCAACTGTCCTTGATAGTGTGAAAGACAGCTTCAGTTGTGGCGTAGAAAGGAAAGTGGTTGAAAATGCGGAACTGGAGTTACGAAGAGCACTTGGCATCCTCAGTGCCGGGGGAACTCTTGGCTTACGGGTCGGCGATCTGACATGCCTTCGGGATATTGCAATGCATGCGAATACCCTCGCAGCGGTACTGCGTTTATGGTTATCATGCCTTTCTCCTCAACTACAAGGGCCATCGGAAGCATTTCCATTTCTACTGCCTTTTTCACTTATCTCCGAAGTCTGTGCTAAAATCACTGTTCACCCGATCTGGTCTTTGGTTTTCGCGGAGGGCTGCCCTTCGTACATGTATCAATTCTGCAGGCCGTTATCGCTCCTGTTGTCCTCCTACCTTCAACTGACGCGCAGACTTCCTGGAATTTCGGAAGGGTCGTGGATGGCGCAAGCATTTGCGATCCTGTGCAGACTTCTTCCTGGTGACGAAGAGTTCGCGCAGCTTATCGCTGGTGATGTGGCGAGTCTTATCACGTCTAGATTCATGGATTCTCAAGGGTGGAACGTATCTTCCATTATCTGGGAGAACGGTGGCATGGACAAAATAAAGCCATTCTTGACTTTCTCGTTAGGGCCTAAGAAGGAGGAATACATTGGCCCATCCTGGATCTCCCCGTTGTCCATCGCTGTGGCCACCACGCAACGGTTACCGTCAGCGTCGAAAGTCCGTCCTGGCACTCGTCAAGGTATTGCACTCCCTCTCACGCGAGACTGGCTTTTCTCTCCGCTTGATCACCTTCTGCGATCAGGTGAATCGGAAGCATTCAGGACCTTGCCTTCAACGTGGAACGCATCCGAAACTGAGGTGGTTCGTGCAGTACTTTGCCTCGCCAAGGTCAACGCAGAAATACTGCGAATACAAGGGCTCAATGATTTCATAATGACTAAGGAAGAGACAATATTCGCATGCATGAAAATCTTCATGCTAGAGCATGGGCAGCAACAGAACGATTCGGCCGAAGAAGTCTTTCGAGACAGCATGGTTAGTCAATTCATGGAAGACTTGTTGGCCCCCTTCGGCGCGGCTACCTCACTGTCGTCGTTAGCCGTTTCGCCCTCCCCGAACACGCATGAAAGCCTAGAGGCTGTAGCTGCCCGCTTTCTTGGTCCCTCGACGCCCTTCTACCAATTCTACACAGACTTCGTCGGGTTGTACGACGCCATCTCGTTCTCGCATCCACTTTTCGCTCGACTTCTATTACCTCCTTCATCCATGCGATATCCGCTTGACTATCGCAGGTACCTGTGGGCGGATTACGGGCATGTACTTAAGACAATCCGGACGCCGATCGAGTCAGTCATTACTGATAGCATTGGCGAATACCTCTGGCCCGTCGAGGCAGACGCGCAAATCATCGGTGCATACGTGCGTGCGCTAGTCAAGGGATCTCTGACTGGCTTCGTACGTCTGGTAGCGATACACCACGTTGCCTGCAACATTTGGCCGGATCTGTATGGTGCGGGAACTGAAGAGAAGGCGAGTAAGCTTCTCAAAGCTGTCACAGATCAGGGTGCCTTCGACGTCGTCCGAGAGGTAGTCTTGTATCGACAAGTTCGTGCAGGCACAACCCTCATTCCTCCTGCGTGCTTTGCTCAGGCTGGTGAATGGAAAGCATCGAGGCTGAGGATCATAAGCAGCTGGGGTGGTGACAGTCTGAAGGAGCGGTTGAGGAACTTGCTGGAGTAGACTATATACTAACTTCCTATAATCCGCCATCATAAAACATGTATCGATATTGATGTAGCCGCTTCCTGTACCGTGGATGCACAAATGTAATGCTATACTGGGTCACATTCGGGTATTCGAATGAGTGCGAGTGGATATGTCTATTTGACCCAACCAGAATGCTACAACCTATTTAGTCATCGTGGAGAAAGGTAACTTATCCTCACCTGCCTGCACGTCTCGCATTGATCTTTCACTCGCAACCTTAGATCATAGTGGTCACCAGTATGTTTTATTTGAGAGGTAGGAGTTCACTATCTAGAGGGCCTCGCCCAGGTATGATCGCGACGTTGGGCCTATTCAAAGGGCCTGAGTACGATGGCAAACTTTCGCAGCCTCAGGCCTAACTCGAGGCCCAACTTAAGACCACCTCACGCGGCATTGTTAGTACAGGTGCTTGCGAATCCAGCTTGCTTACGCCACACAGAGAGCTAGTGCATATAGGTTTGATATGCCAGAGTAACGGTACAAATAACGTTCTAAGTTCGTTCTCTCTCAAGAGTCCCCATATCATACAACAAAATTATCGGACTTTGAACATCTGGACAATAGCATCACCTTCTGGTCGCTCCTCAGAGGGGTCCTTGATGGTATAGTGAATTTCAATGTCAAGTTCTCTAGTATTGCCGGAGCTCTTGTGGCACTTGAGAGTTCCCTGGACGATGGTACCTTACAGTGTGAAGATTAGTCAAAGCCCAACCCATGATTTAGCATGAACGAACCTTCCGATACGGTGATTGGATCCCTAAGAAGGAATAAGGTCTGCTTCCAATGCGTTGGGACAGATGTCGGACCCGTGCTAAAGCTGGTGACTTTGGGTTTGAGCTTCGTCTTCAGCCCCTCACCAGAGCTCATCCGCCTCGAGGGGTGAGGTCTTCCACCTAGGGGCCACACCTCTGCCAACATTGGGTCTCCGTCCCGCACAACGTCAACCTGTGTCCCCGCTGGAACAGGCTCGCCATTGTCTGTGAAGAAAACGTCGAAATAGAGTACGAACGCATGCACTTTAGTGCGTCGCTCGGCGTTTGAGACAAGCGTGAATGGTGAGGAGAAGTCGAGCTGCTTCGGCGTGATATTGCCGATGCAGAGGTCCTGGTATGACAACTGCGTTAGACGCGAGACAACGGACGCGAGAGTGGACACTTACCTTTATGGTGTAAGGATCGCTGAGCATTGTTTCTGCCCCTACGACGTCTACGATCGCCTCATCGTAGATGTCGGTCGCCATGTAAGACAGGTCAAAGCCTTTGAGAGACGGATAAATGGATTAATGAAGGGTAACCGCTTCTGTTACACTTACCATACACATCGCTCCAGAAATCAACGCGCTCCTTGTAGATCTCGGTAGCTTCACAAAGACCAAACATCATTTTACACTGGCTCGGTACCATTACGCCGCCCGCGGGGCGCAGGAATCGATCTCTGGCGCGCAGCACTGAGTCGAGCATAGACTCGTATAGCAACGCATAGCCCATCCACTCAGAGACGATCACATCTACGTGTGTCACACCCTCAGGCAACGAGATATCTTCTACTTTACCACGAATGACTCTGTATTGTTCTTTAGGAACAAAGTTCACACCAATGCACAGGAACATACGTGATGACGTCATCAAGCTTGTTATCCTTGACAATCTGCTCGGCTTTGACGGCAATGTCGCTTGCATCGACGGCGAAAACGCGTTTAGCACCCGCTTTTGCTGCAAAGAGAGACAAAATTCCGGTTCCGCATCCTACATCAAGTACAACGGCATCCCGGAAAAGCTCCGTGCTGGACAGAATGAACGATGCGTACGTCGCTGTCCGTACTTTGTCTTGAATCATCAGAGTGTGGATGTCTGCTCCGTACTGTCAGAAAGATTATGTGAATTAACAGAAGTAAGGTCAATCACTCACCATTCTCACAGTAGCTTTGAAAGTAATGCGAATCGTCGTCATGTGCCAAAGGGGCCGCGAGATGAGTGGAGGAAGATGAGGCAGGATCTTTCAGTGCCTCGGCAAGGCCTGCAAGATTGAGACGATCGCCAACAAAGGAACGATAGTCTGCAAGGTCCTGTTTTGCTTTCTGTAATTTCTGCTCAAGGGCGCGGATTCGTCGCGTCGCACCGGCCAAATCTGCGGGAGGTTCGTTCGCGCTCAGAGACTCATCCTCATCCGAGTCAGACCAGTCAGTAGATTGAATTTCTGAACGGTTATGAGTATGATTGCTTCCAGACAAATTTGAACTAACTCACGGAGGAGCGGGTCATCCTCGATAACGGGCATGAGGTATTCGTCTGAGCTGAAGAAGGGCTCATTCCCCTTCAGAGTGGCCACCTCCAGCAGCGAGGGTTTCTATCTTCCCGCGTTAGCCAGAAGCATAATGTGAAAAAATGCGCTGCAGACTGTTTTTCGGATCCAGTTGATAAGTCGAATGCGTCCATGAGGGTCAAGCGCTGCCAAAAACAGGGGTTAGGACGTGGGATGCAATTGGATGGACCTACGAACCAAGGCGAGCGCACACTTCATCTAGGTCAAACCCATGCACAAGTTTGTCATGATTCAGAGCTTCTGGAACAGAAGTGAATGTCTTCTCGTGGTCGAAAAGGGACTTGCACGGTATATTCTCAAGCGAATCCGAGGCCCAGTCCTCCCAGGTGAGATCTTCGTCCTCATCCTCCGATGAAGAGGAGAGGTCTTCTGGATCTGATTCAGGCTCTCCCGTATGTATATGAGTTGAAGATAGGTGAAGACTCATACTGCGAAAATGTTCGAGACAAATGAAGGAACTTGATAAGAATAGTTTGAGATCTTATTAGATCGAGAGATTACTTCGAAAGGAGATCGATGTTGAGTCGGAGTTGTAAGAGCATTGAAGTCACCTACAAATGTCATATGTATGGCAAATAAAGTTGCCCTCTCGACGCTCGCACAAACCTTGCCCTCATGCGTCAAAATCTGCATGCTCTTGTATCCGTGTACGAGATTCATTATTGTCTTACTACATTCTAACCAGTGGCATGTTCAAAGTTTGCCTCATCGAAGATTGAGTTCACGTTGTGGTAAGAACGAATCCGAGGTTAGGGTTAATTCTGAACCATTGACACGTGCTATTATATTATCAACCACTTCGGGCGCTTAACATTCGTCACTATTGAACTTGGCAGTTTGCATTGTCTCGAATCTGCAAGAGATCTTTGCCTTGTTACTGGAGTGTTAAATGCGCCGGTAATAAACCATCAATGTCTGGTGTGCCTATCTGGTCACTTCGAGAACTGGTCCCGACTATGCAACTGAAACTGGCCCTTCTTATTGTTCTCGCTCACACAATAAAAGCCTGAAACTCCTCCATGAACCCTTTACATTATTTGCCCCAGGTTAGACCTTGACAGGCAAGCACGATGATCGACTACTTGAACATGGGCTTCAGCATTTTTGCTGGTGTAACTTTACCGCTCTTTGCGTACCTTGTGTACATTGTCTTCATACAACCCCGGTTCAATCCCTTGAGGAATCTTCCCGGTCCTCCAAGTCGTGGCATATTCCATGACCAACTGGGCGCCGTTATGAAGTGAGTAATTATAGTCTTAGATAACATTCAGAACTCGAGGCCAGTGAACCTGTTGTGTCCGTTTGCGTGCTAGAGTAACACTGGCATAGAGCGGCTTCATTGCCTCTCATTGTTGCCTGTCGCTGAAGTCTGCTTGTATCGGGACTTATATGACTTGCGATAGTAAATTGTCTTGAACTCAACTGACATAGATTTGACCTAGTCCGAACGTGTCTTATAAGACACACGAGCACTATGTGAGGACATATGGGAGGAGTGTCACAATCCGGGCCTTGATCCCTGTAGGTCTAATCGTTATCATGACAGCGGTCGTTCTCACTGAAAACGGACGCTATTGAAGTGGGATCAGCGCCTCTTCACACTCGACCCAGTCGCTCTTGCCCACGTCCTCAAACACAACACCATTTACGAGAAGCCGTGGCAGTCGCGGCGCCTCATCACAGGCCTGATTGGGTGTGGAATGCTCGCGGCAGAGGGACAGGTACACAAGCGTCAGCGGCGCGTTGCTACGCCTGCATTTTCTATACAGAACATGCGTGCCTTGGTGCCACTTGTGTTTTCAAAAGGAAACGAGCTAAAGGCGAGGTGGCTCGACATGATCGACGATGCGAAGATGAAGGCTGCGACTGATGTATTGGAATCTAAGACCACAGTCGAGGTACAGAAGGAGAAGGCGACGACGGGAGGAACAAGAATTGATGTGTGTCACTGGGTTAGTCGAGCAACCTTTGATGTTATCGGTTCAGCAGGTAAGATACATTTGGCTGTTTGCCATTCTATAATGCATATTTGCTCATACCCGCCAAGGATTCGACTATCAGTTCAACGCTATTCAGAACGAGACCAATGAATTATTCAATGCTTATAAGGAAATGTTTGAGGTTGCTATATCTCAACAGCAAGGGGCCTTACGGAGTTTGCTTGTGATTTACTTTCCAATCATTGATGTATTGTTTGTAAGTGACTTTCTCTCAATTTTCGCACTGGATCCATGGCCGATACGTCTGCATAGCCAGATAAGGCCGCACGTACCGTAAGCAGATGTCAAGAAGTGATACGACGTGTTGCAGGGCAGCTCGTCCAGGAAAAGAAGAGGAAGATCGCTGAGGCGGAGGCGCAAGGAAGTACTTACCAGGGGAAGGATCTACTCAGTCTACTTTGTATGTTTTCAACTCGTTTCATATACCCTCACTCACCGAGATTGTACATCAGTGAAATTCAACGTTGCGGTCGACCTCCCTCCCGAGCAACGCATCTCGGACGAAGACATCCTGCATAACGTCAACACCTTCATGTTCGCAGGCTCCGATACAAGCTCGTTATCCGTCACCTGGACGCTTCTCCTCCTCGCAAAATATCCTACACTCCAGACACGCCTCCGCACTGAGTTGTTCTCCGTCGCGCCTGCCATGGGCCTGGAGGCGCTCACCGCAGATGAAATCGGCTCGCTGTATAACGCTATTGCGGAATTGCCGTACCTCGACAATGTCGTACGCGAGTCGCTACGGCTGATTCCCCCCGTGCACTCATCGTTGCGGGTGGCGACGCAAGACGATGAAATTCCAACCTCAATGCCCGTCCCGACGCGCATGGCGGACGGGAGGATTGTCGAGATGACGAGTATTCACGTACCCAAGGGAAGCTTCGTGCATGTGCCAGTTGAAGGTTTTAACCTGGACCGGGAGATCTGGGGCGCGGACGGATGGTCATTCAAGTGGGTTTTCATGGAAGATTGTGCGCATGGAAGCATCCATACTGATCGTTCCGTAGCCCTGACCGGTGGGACAATCTCCCGGAAGCTGTGTCCTCCCAACCGGGCTTATATGCCAACCTCCTAACCTTCTCCGCTGGCCCTCGTGTAAGCACAAATAACCTTAGTGCAAGCAGGTGCTGACTTTGTGTAGTCATGCATAGGAATGCGTTTCTCTATTATTGAAATGAAGACCTTCCTCTACATTCTGCTCACCAATTTTGTCTTCTCTGAGACGGAGGAGAAAATTGGCAAGGCAAACGTGTGAGTAATTCTCATTACACTGAGGTCCAAGGCATAAGTTCAACGTCCATATACAGTGTGCTGACGAGGCCATACGTATATGGCAAGCAGAGAGAAGGTAGCCAGTGTCCCCTTCTTGTCACTCCGTTCATCCGGGATGGCAAAGTCTGAGGGTAGGGTTGTTTATTTCGGTCAGAGAAGGAATTATTACGCGTATCTATATAGCCACAGATCATTCAATATTGTGTTTCGCGGTCACTTTATTCGTTGCCTTGTCGCCCTTGAATTTGTTCGATCAATAGCTATATGTTACTTGGTAATGAAAGTACGATACCTTCAATTCTGGGAAATACATTGATGTATATGTACAAACGCCTCGTTCAGATCGGCTCAATGGTCATACGTCGCCTTAAGCCTTTCTTTGACATAATCACCTGCGGTGACAATCTCGTATTTCGGCGACCGGTCAGCCGAGACACAGCTGGGGATCGGCTGTAAAACCACGAATCGAATTTGGGTTATGAGTGCAATGGAACTCTGAGGTGGCATACCTCCAATTTGACATCGTAGTCAGTGCCGAAGAACAGCGGTATAGAATACCGATGCACTCCACTTCGGTTGATTGCGCGATGCACGGTTGATTTGAACACGTCATCTATCCATATAATTAATGCAATTTGATACGCTTTAAGATCTGCATAAAAGGTATAGCGCACTTGTCCAACGAGCGAATTGATCGCCCAAGCTGAGTAAGTGTTTACATGTCATGAGCAAGCAAGAAAAAGAAGGCTCTGCCACTGACTTCACAACAAGAGTCCCTGGAATAGGTGGAGCATCTATCCAGTGACCATGCGTGTTAAGGACTTGTAGAGCCTGTATGTCTGGTTCTTGCCACAAGATAGTAAAGCACTAAGTTGTTCATCGAGTGTTGCTATCTGGCTTCTCTGCAGAACTGAATATTAGCGTACCTCAAAACTAGGGTCGACGGTAGATAGTTTAGTAACTATTCCTACGGAAGTAGATTGTGCCATACTCTGTGTGCGCACCAATACCAACGACTCTGTCATCAACAGGTCCTGTCTGAGGTGGGTAGTGCAGAACACGCATAATTGCCGCGGAATTTCTGGTCTTTCCGCAATCAATAAGATCATGAAAGAATCCAAGAAAGACTTTGACCACTACCTTGTCATCGAAATAGTCTTCCGGGAGGTCTAGAGCCAAAGCAAAAAGAGGAAATAACTTCTTTCCAAGTTGAACAGCTGAATGGCTGCAGGTCGATCTACAGTGAGGTGTATGAAACTCTTCAGACCAAAACTCTTACTAGTACTTAAGCACTGCTTCGCGGAAGCCGGGGACATTGCTCGGCCAGACATTGGCGCCGGCCATCGCACCGTCATTGCTCCTCTTCTCGTCGTTGACTCTGGCTTGTAGTTCCTCCCATCCAAACTCAAACCCTTCGTGCATATCCCCATCTGCTTTGGGGTCATTATTGCTGCTCAGGATAGGATTGTAACCCTTAAAGTTCTGTGTCTTTCGGATGTCTAACTGTACAGGAAGGTATGAAGATGGCACTGGGAGACAGACCAGATAGATGCTAATACATGCCTCCATTTTCTTCTCGATGGGAAGAGAGAAGAAGTCCTTCGACGCCGACAACGCCTGCTCGATGGTGGTCTCTGAGATGCCGTGATTCTTCACTGGGACATTCTGGCTATTATCAGCTATTCCGAAACAGCTTCTTACCCCCATACCGTACAGAAATCCCACATTGATGGAAGCATCTCTGACTGCATCACCTAGCGCCCGCCTTACAGCGAGATCCGGACTGGAGACATTCTGGAGGTCACTGATAAGCCGTGTCATGACTTGGAGCAACAGTTTAGGAGTCTGAGCAAGTACATGATTGGAATGCGATCGAAAGCGTTTGCAGACTCTGACTTTTGTGCTGCTTCGACCAGAGACATCAGAGGCTCGACTATATGACTACCCGATGAATGGGGCAATGAGCCCAGCGAATTGTAATAGGACAAAGTCAACCGATGAGTTGCAGCCCGCAAAAGGCTCATCGGTACTCTTTCACGCCTCACGTGCACGTATTTCAGTCCTCGCGCTACTCTGTTGAACGCCTAACGGAAGACCTCAGTACTGCGGCGCTGCGGCATCGTTCCTCACAAACCAACCGTCGATTTCGATCCTTGTTCATCATAGTGGCAATGGCAAGGCATGTTCGTGTACGACCTGAAAAATGAATGCTCCGACAAGTTCTTGGTCTGTTTATCGTACCTCGTTTAGCAGGTGATCCTTACTGTGCGGCCCTTGGTTGATATCTCGATCTCAAGTCTGCTGCGCCGATGAAGCGTCTGGACTGCGCTGTGGTGACACAGTGTAGTATTGAGAAATCCGAATGACTGCGGAGATCGCGTTCACCGTTCCCAGAAGCGTATGGATCGTGATGCACCTCGATCCTTTTCAAATTATTTTGAACTGCGGTCCTGCAGACCGTTGACTTTGCAACCGTCCACAGGGCTTAGCGAATGATTTGTGTACCTTCTCCTGTGCCGCAGTCGTGAACCTAGTTGGTGGTCAGTCAAATGAACAAAAACCATTCCTCATGAGCAATTATCAATTCTTTAACGAGCCTCATAAAGTATGTTTCCGCTCCGGCGTCGGTAACAAGGACTAATCGCAGCAAGAACACAATCTAGAAGCCGTTCAAAAAGTCATCGTGCCTTTTAGGGCTGTTTTTCGGTCTCTGCGCAGGCGTCTTGCATCTCTTCAAGCGAGATTCAGCCTATGGTGTCCTGGCTGTTAACGCATGATATGGACCTTGTGTAGGCCTCACTCTGGCTCCGATGACTCGCCGTGACGTCCTGCCACCCCTTCCGCTACCGTAAGAAGTGTAGTGTCCGCTCAGCGATATCTTGCGTATGCAACGCCTTAAAAATGCAGCGAGGCTTTCAGTCCCATTCTCAGCAGGTCGTTTCAGCGATATCACCCGGCCTATTCCAATTCTCTCCCTTCATGTCTGCAAACTCCCAATCCTCTTCTATGTTATCGCTCATCTCAGAAACTTCCGGCAGCCAGTATGGCTCCACCGCGACCTTAATACCTAAAGTTAGGAAATTTCCAGTCCACTCCGTATGCAGGAGAACTTATCACTTTGGTGGTCATACGCTGCAGCGGCAGGGACATGATGAGGGAACATCCACAGAACCCTATTCAACTGCTGCCGACTCCACAACGTCCGAGCCTAAGCCCAAGCCCAAGCCCAAGCCCAAGCCCAAAGACTTCGAGCAAGCCTTCGGAGCGCTATCGTCTACTTACGGCTTCATCACCAAGGTTCCCGCAAAAAATCCCAAGAAGCGACCCAAATCCAAGAAAGCCGCAGGGAAGCAGAAATCCCTTGATGCGCCTCCTGCCTCCTCTACCTCAAACCCGAAGTAACCTTTCATGCTGTGAGTTTCATTTAACTATCTGGCCTTTATACAACCTCGACGAACTTTGTGTGATTGATCTACTCACACACGGACTGTATTTCTCCATCTTGCTGCATTTCACATCCGTCCTATTTCAGAGCTCATATCTCTTTGTAGGATTAAACATCACGATTATGAAAGTTAGCCTTGCCTTGATGTATTCAGATTGGTCTAGAATGGTTAACTAGAAGAGGAATATACTAATTCAGAATTATGGGTATGTCAGGCAACGCATAATACGAGTGCACGTAGAAGCAGGTATAGTCTCAGTCAAATATTACGTGGAATATGTTTTTTGCCGTTCAAATCAACAGTGTTAAGATGAATTGGCTAAAAAATGGGGGCTGACTTCTCGTGACTCGGAATAGGAAAGATCCCTTTGATCCTTCGGTTCTTAGTTCAGGATAGACGGCCTGGGACTTTGGTACCGGATCCGAAAGTGACTCTGGTCGACGGAAGGTAGGTAGGTATTTTAGCTCGAGTCAACGCCGTCAAGGCCTTGATGATCGGAGATCGTTGCCTGAGTGGCCTACCTTTTCCCTTATCCCAATATTATAGCGGCCCTCAGTTATTTTCTTGTATTATCTCTTGGGCCCTGACATGGACGATCCGTTTCTGGTCTGAGATATGTACCCACAAAATGATTGATGTTCAACGTTCATTGAGCAAATCTTGAACTCTGCGTCTCCCTGATTTAACACCTTCGAGTGCGAAGCATTGTCCTTAATGCCCTCTGAAGAAAATTCGTCCAGTACTGGCCATGTCATGGTTAAGAAAAAGAAATAAAGTGATTGATTGATTTCTCCTATTTGCTATTATAAATCTCGGTTTAAGCATTCAATATGAGCACAAAGGAATTGGGAAACTGAAAACAATAGTAACTGAGTATCACTTGCAGCAACGCCCTTGTAAATTCCTGCGGAGATATGTACTCACTGCAGATTATGATACCATTCATATGACACCTTTCATATGTTTTTAAAAACACTGCTAACTCAGAATATTGAATTTCTACATAATGTGCAATTGCCGTATCTTACCAAGTAGTGCTTATTCCGAGTACTTTGTCGACGACATCTGTCACCTCGATCGACACCGTCAGCTTTTCTTCCATTCCAAAGTGATGCAGACTTCTCGAATTTGCGTACAAGATAGACTCTCCTGGATGCCACCACATTATTGTCATTCCAGCATTCGAATGGACAGCCTGAAGATGAATATGTACCCTCCGAGTCATCATAAAAGTGGTACCTACTTTCACGACTTCAAGTTCCAATATGGAACCGCTACAGACCACATCGGACTCGTCCGTGTCCCGTAAAAAAATCCAGGCTCTTGCGAGCTGACACGATAGGAATCTAGGATCGGTTGGATATCCTCATCGACTCAATGGCGGCAGTTCTCAGAAGATGGAAGCTAAGTAATTCCTTGCTTGCCTGTTTTAGAGTTCGCCACGCGATCGAGGACACCCGTCCACCTTGCAGCGCCGCGTCTTGAACCTCCACATTCAACTGAGTCCTCATTCCTTTCCCTGGCTATTCAATCTGTTCAACGCTTCTACGGGACATTGGAGTGTTTTCAAGGGCTGTATATCAAAAATGGCCGTCTCACCTGCTACAAAACGGGCGATTTTTGATGGTGAGCACCCCTCGCGTCGTAAAGAGCATTTCATTAAAAAGTGTGCTTATCTTCAGTTGCATTGTTCGTGGTATCTCAAGTACGTCCAAATTATCTGCATTATGTCATAAAACACTAATAGGGGGCGTAAGGCAGCCTTGTATTACACAGTCCGGGTCAGTCCTTCGGCGCATCTTACAGCGACAGGAACTGATGCTATATTCCATCTCAAGTGGATCGTGGACAGTATGGTGCCAGGAGAGAGGAAGGAAGTGAAGGCCAAGAGCTTGAAAGCCTTAGAGAAGCTTGGTCACAGAGACCTTAAATTGGACGAGTACGAGAGTGAGCACATCCAGCCATTCTCCCTGAACAGCGCAAATGCCTACATGACATCATGGTGCTAACAGAGCAAATTGCGTCGGAGGTTATACATCCAGACGATATCGACGTGCGCTTTTCAGGTAGTATTGCCTTGTCAACTTGTAGTAATATGCTTCTCACCTCATTCGTGTGCAGATATCGGAGGCCTTGAACCTATCATTTCGTCCCTACGCGAATCCGTGATTTATCCTCTAATATATCCCGACCTCTTTTCCTCCTCATCCCTCCTTGGTGCTCCAAAGGGCGTTTTATTGTTTGGCCCGCCAGGTTGTGGCAAGACTATGCTTGCGAAGGCTTTGGCCAAGGAGTCTGGCGCCACCTTCATCAATATCGCTGCCTCTGTGCTGACGAACAAGTGGTATGGCGAGTCTAACAAGCTCGTTGCTGCGTTGTTCTCGCTTGCTCGGAAGACTCAGCCTAGTATCGTATTTATTGACGAGATCGACTCATTTCTGAGGGAAAGGACGAAGGGAGACCACGAAGTGACGGGAATGATGAAGGCGGAATTCATGACGTATGTCACGCATTTATCGGTGCCGCTGACACAACTTCATATTTCTGCAGTCTATGGGACGGCCTTCTCTCTGGTACTGACCGGATATTGGTCCTCGGCGCTACGAACCGACCCAACGATATTGACTCTGCTATTCTACGGCGCATGCCGAAGCGATTTTCTGTGGGACTTCCTGATATGGAACAACGACAGAAAATTCTTAGTCTTGTACGTGAAATCGGCATCTAGAACCGCAGACGCTACCTAACGATTCATCGCTTCATTTTGTGTCTAAATGATGACTTTATTGACAGATGCTTAAAGACACTCATTTAGCCAACCAATTCTCTTTGCAGAAGCTTGCGGAGGAGACTGATGGTCTTTCGGGTTCTGATCTGAAGGAGATGTGTCGTAACGCGGCAATGAGACCTATGCGAGAGTTCATTCGTGAGGCAGAGGACGTCCGTGAAAAGCTGGATCGTTGTCAAGAAGAGGTATCTTACTGCTTTCATTTTTTTTGCTCATTCACTCACAAGTTCTCATGTTCTAAGGGCTTTAAGTTGCGGCCCCTGACTTTTGAAGACTTTTTCCAGGCGGATGGTACAAGTGCACTGCCACCGACGAACATTCTAGAGGACATATCATAACGCTCTTCGTCTATAGTACGGTTATGTTACAGCACATAAATTTGACACGGGATTGTACGCATATAATACACGGTAAAGTTCGTTATCCGTACATTGGCCTTAAGACAGCTGCCCGTCGCAAGGTATGCAATACTCGATCACTTCCCCCACCCCATTGCACAATTGGACAATCGATGAAGACCGTAACATCCCCATAGGGGCGGAGGTCGCTGTGGCAAAAGTCCGAACAAAAGCCTGAGGTCCCTCTGGATGATCCACCCTGCGGAGAGTGCGGTGAGTTGCTAATACCTGGGGTTGCGTGGTTCAAAAAAATGCCTCATCATATGCGGAAGATCCAGCAGATCGCGGACAAGGCTGACCTTGGGCTCGTCGTGTGCACGTCGTGAAAACCGAACAGTTTGTGTTGGGGTGAACTGATTGTCGTTTGCTGACGCAACTTGCTATAGATGCAGCCCGCAGCGAGCTACGCGTACGACATTCTCGACTGGAAAGGTGGCAGTCTTCAATATCATAGAGCGGAACGCGGACTAAGATGCTGATTTCCTGTTCCTAGGCCCTTGTGAGTAGACATTGCCTTCAGCTCTGTTTGGGGTGATGTTAACCCATCACGACCTGATCATATATTGTGAAGATTAGGTCGTCTCTGGCTAACATTAGGCCAGACATCAGGCCTATATATTGTATACAACCTCTCTTACGCGCGGCTAGCGACGCAGATAGTCGCTGCGCTCGACTAAACGGTGTGTTCTGTCAAGATGTAGACCCGAATATACAGTTGGTATAGAGACCGTGGAATATATACATTATGCTACACGAGACAAGCCAAATAGTGTATACTTATGACTGTCAGGTGTGGTTCAACATGCCCTTCTTGACCTTGAACCACCACCATATCCTTGGGCACTTGTCACTCATTGAGACTTTACCATCCCTCTCTTAAAACCGTTCATTCTCATGTCAAGATCATCCAACTTGACTCCCACATTCATTTTCTGAGCATCAATTAACTTGATTATAGAATTGTTGCTGTCCTACACTGTCCACAGTGACATTCTTCTCTCCCTCATCTCCCACCTGTCACTCAGAAGTGACAGCCTCCAAACCTCCTGACCTTAAATGTGGTCTGTCCCAAACTTATCCAACTGTTGATGAACATGGTCTCTTGCAGAAGGGGAGGGAAGCAACATGCTCCCCAACACAACTCAACACCCATGCAAGATGTGCTAAAAAAAGGGCCTCCATGTGTGGTTTGTCATGACAGGAGTTAGGGCATATGCCAGGGGATCAGGGTCAAGGGGGTGGGCTGATATACTGCGCCCTGTCGGTATGAGGATTTCTGAGCCAGGTAGGGAGGGGAGGGGGGAAACTTCATTGGGTAAGCAGGCCTCCTTCAACGGGCCGCACCGAACACGAGGAGGAATCATCGTGGGAAGGTTTATTTTGGTGTATGTGACCGGCCCTAATCTGGTCACCCATGAGGCGGAGGGGATAGCGGAGCCGAGCGTCTGCGATGAACCCCCGAAACCAGTAGGGCTACACTCAGTCCCTTAAGGGTGCTGACGGTACGGACAACCGAGCCGAGCAACCTTTCTGAGCGTGTGGATTTCCTGCCCACGCCAAGTAACGAGGGCACCGATAGTTTTCGGTGCATGCGGGCGCGGATGCCCATTTACTATCTATGACACTCTGCATGTACCTACGTTGTACGGAGTATAAACCCGGTGAATCAAAAAAGGGGGTGTGGTCCAATACATCCGTTGTTGCTTTTCAGACGCGCTGACGACGCGTTCACACAAGACATCTCTGTTCAGTGTTATAACATAAAGTACATCCTTCACTCAAGCTTACTTACCAAGGAAGCCTTGTAGGGGAGTATACACCAACACCGTGACTACAGGGATCGAGACCTTCAAGTGGTGAACCCAGAGCTCGAGCAACGCCTTCATTCCCTTTCGGGTTCAACGTCTGACCTGGTAATGCATGTAAAGAACCTCGCAAACCAGCTTGTACTCAATGGCAGGTGCGTCGCCCTTGACTTTGCGCAAGTCTACCCGACGTAACTCGCTTTCTATTCCGCTGGCTTACAGCACATCCCCCTCGGCAGACCTTGCACAACTCGACCGCATCGACGAACAGCTGCGCGAAGCGATGGTGTGCATACGCAGCGCACGGAACAGCATCTCACCCGCGAACCGCCTGCCACCTGAGGTCATGTCCCCGATCTTCGCGGAGCTCGCGTCCAGCGCACGCAGAGAGCTTGACCCACAGCGTCCCACCAAGCGCTTCATGAGCGTTGTGGCGGTGTGCCGCCACTGGCGCCGCACCGCGCTGTCCTGCCATGCGCTCTGGGCCACGGTGGTCATCGACAAGTGGACGTCGCCAGAAGCAGCGGCGGCGGTGCTCCGTCGCTCCGGCGTCCTTCCACTGACGGTGTTCTTCCGCAAGGCCGGCGAGCTGCTGAGCGTCCTAACGCCGCATGTGTCGCGCCTGCGGAGACTCTGTCTGATCAAGACTGCGCCATTCACCTTGTTCCCCTTCTTCGCACCGCCAACAGACTGTTTTGAGCGCCTGACACAATTGTATCTGTGCAACCTTTGCTACGACCAGCTGCGCCATCTGGACACCTTCTTCGACTTCATAGAAGCAACCCCAAACCTCGAAACGTTAGATCTCAATGAAGCGAGTCAATTCCCGCGTCCCAATGAGGTGTCGGTTTTTCCGCTTCAGCGCCGCCTTGCTTTGCCTCGCCTGCGGACACTCTGCTTCCATGGCTGCAGATGGGAGGCCATAGCATGGGTCCTCAGACATTTCACGTTTTCTGGCAGCGTGTCTATCTACGCTGAGGTGAATAGCTTGACATACCTCACAGACATGGGCGCCGTCTTCCAAGAGGACGCGGCGTTCCTGTCACATCTTCGAGCGCTCACAAAATTGGACGTCTGGGCCATCGCAAACAAACTGTGCATGAGTTGTTCTGGGCTTGGCGTCGCCCTCGAACTATGCTTTATATGGAATGGATATATAGTGGACGGTGATATCAGGGGCGTGAATTCTATGTTTATGGCACTTCTGCCGCGTATATTGCACCTCATAGACGTCACCGAGCTCCGAATGAAGATTGGCGGGAAATATCTGCCATACATAGGTTCCATACAGGATCTCTTCCAAGATCTACCTGCCGTGGAATCCTGCACCATAGAGCTTGGCTTGGAGAAGGACAAAGCGCAATACTGGCATGGTACCGTTTACGCACCTTCAAGCATTGCACTTCATTGGAGAGCCTGACCTCCTCGAGGATGTTATCTGGATGCTGCGACTTGCTAGAAGGCGTGCTGGGGTAGGTCGTCGCCTGCGGAAGCTCATATGCCCTGTGCCACGGTCCGCCTCTGCAGGCGCTTGGAACCCAGACAGGATCAGGGTTGATGGCGAGCATGTCGTGGCATTTGTCGATTCGGTGGAGTGGAACGCCACCCCTCCGATGATGGATATCAGGGGTTGGGACAGTGTCATCTGAGCCAGTGGTATTACATCTGCTGATGAAATTTCCATGTATTCATCCCTGATTAGAGCGTATTCGCACCCAATTTGAACTCGAGCAAAAAAGGAAAAAATCGGCAAATAGTGGTCTCTGATTGGCTTGGGGCCCAATTCGAACTTGGCTGCGAATACGCTCTATTCCACGTATCTTCATGATGGCGGCACCATAGCAAATTGTCACTACTTAAAGTTACTCAAGGCTGTGATCTGCCATTAGCTTGAGCCGATGCGCGTCGTCGTCGCAGGCAAGGGCGGGTAAACTGACGCGCAGCTATGGCCACATGACCGCGAATAACTCGTGCGACATTTTCGCGTTGGCCCGACTGTGCATCCGACTGTTCTCGGGTAGTGCGAGGGTCAGCAGACATTCAAGAGAACATCGTCGACTATGCTGTCTCCGGCACCAGGCGCTCATCCGCCGCCCTGTCCCCGCTCGGTTCGGTCTGGCACTTGATGTCAGCCCCCTGTGTTATAAAGGCGAACTTACGCGCTGACAGCGACCAAGGCTACGACAGCACTGAAGAGTGTGCCCCGCGCTGGAACTAGATACGGGATATGGCAGCGATAGTAAGTGTGCTCTGTCTTCTCCACGCGGTGCTCGCCTTGCCCCAGGCGGCGTCCAGCAGCACCGCACAAGGCATGACCCTCAATACGTCCTCTGTCACCATCTCGACCGCGGTACCCAGCCCATCCGCTCCCCTGTCCTCCGTCCTTCCATCCCAGGTGCCCCTACCCCCTGTGCAGGCATGGTGTCCGAGTGAAATCTTCTGCGCTGGTGCGGTACGCTCTGTCCCTCCATGACCTCAGCTCCCGCGCGCTCATGGTTTCGGATCCAGCTCTTGCAAACCCTGAACCTGGCGGACCCATATGCAGACCAGAAGACCATCGTCGACAAGCCCACTGCCAAGACTTCACAGCAGGTCCTCGCGGACTTCCGCGCGCTCCCGAACGGGAGCACGACAGAGGGCGATATCGTCGGCTTCCTCGATGGCGACTTCCGCGGCGAGGGCCTCGAGCTGGAGGCGATCGCGCTCCCGAACTTCAACCCGACCCCTGCATTTCTAAGCAATGTCACCGATCCGCTATTGCGCGCATGGGCGCAGACCGTGCACGGGTATTGGACGCAGCTCGTGCGCGACACAAACGAGACCGCGCTGTGCCCCTCTGGCACGGAGGACGGGCCGTGCGAGGGCTCGTTCGTCCCGCTCAACCACACCTTCGTCATCCCCGGCGGGCGGTTCCGCGAGCAGTGTGCGTGTGCAGTGTGCAGTGTGTCTGGGTCGCTGACCCGACGCCCGTTGACAGACTACTGGGACTCGTACTGGATCGTGCAGGGCCTGCTCCAGTCGGAGTTGTATGACGTCGCGAACGCGACGCTGCAAAACTTCATGGATGAGATCGCGCGGTTCGGGTTCATCCCCAACGGCGGACGCATCTACTGTGCGTGCATTCTCATCGCGCCGTGCTTCGTTTGCTGACAACTGCCTAGATCTGGCGCGCTCACAGCCCCCGCTTTTCGTCCGCGTGAGTCGTGCTCCCTATTGTCCGCCGTGACGCTTACTAACCTCTGTAAAGATGGTCTCTGACTATGTCGCTGCGACAAACGACACGACTGTCCTCGCGCGCGCTCTGCCCATGGCCGAGGTACGCCCGGTCCGTCCATTAGACAGCGCAACTAATACGCGTGCCGTACTTGCAGATCGAGCTGCAGTGGTGGGCGACTAATCGTACCATCAACGTGACGAGCCCGTACACGAACCAGACGTACGCGATGGCGCGCTACTCGGTGACCAACTCGGCGCCGCGCCCCGAGTCGTACCTTACGGGTGCGCGGTCCTTCCTTTCCTTTTCCACCCTTTCTCACACCAGCCAATTCATTGATCCCATCTACAGACTACCTGACCGCGAACGACCCGACGTTGCAAGTACCCCTGAACGAGAGCCAACGTGCGGACTTGTACGCCGAGCTCGCGAGCGGCGCGGAGACGGGCTGGGACTACTCCTCGCGCTGGACCGCGCAGCCGCTCGCGGGCGGGTCGAACGACACGAACCCTGCGCTGCGGGCGCTGAACACGCGGAACGTCGTCCCTGTGTGCCTCAACAGCATCCTCTGTGAGCGCCCTGGGGTGTCCCCAACATCCTCTCGCGGACATCCTCACTCACGAGTCCACTTTACCCGCAGACAACGCCCATACGCTGCTTGCGGACTTCTACACGTCCCCCTCCGCCGGCCCGGCGCAGAACGCGTCCGCGGCGGCCGGGCACCGCGCGCGGGCGGCCGAGCTACGCGCCGGTGTCCTTGATCTCTTCTGGGACGCGCCGAAGCTCGCGTTCTACGACTTCAACCTCACCGCGCACTCGCGCAGCGCGCTCTTCAGCGCTGCGACGTTCTACCCCTTGTGGGCGGGCATCATGCCCGACGAATTGAGCGCGTCGGAGACGGCCGCGTTCGGCGCGTTCGCGGCGCTCAACATGGTGCTCAACCGGTATAACGGCACGATGCCCGTGACGTTTCTAGAGACAGGGCTGCAGTGGTGCGTCTTCCCTTCTGTCTTAATCAGTTTGTCACGTGATCCGACTCTACACTGCAGGGACGCGCCGAATGCGTGGCCGCCGCACCAGTTCATCGCGCTGGAGGCGCTGCGCGCGCTCCCTACGAACGTGACCTCCGGTGGCGTTCCCGAGCCGCTGGCGAACCAGTCCACGTACGACCTCGTGCCCGCAGGCCAGCTCGGGCTCGCCGAGGACGAGCTGCCCGGGCAGCCCATAATCGGCTCGGGCAGGAACGCGACGAAGACGGGCCCGGGCACGGACGTGAGCAGGCTGAGCGGGACCGTTGTGAACGGCGGCAACGCGACTGCTGGCGAGGGCTGGGCGGCGGCGCTGCAGCGGGAGCTGGCGAATCGGTATTTTGCCGGTGCGCTGTGCAGCTGGTGAGTTGATCCCGGATATAGGGGTGTGAGTGAGAGCGCCATGCGGTACTAATGGAGCCCTTTGCAGGCACGCGACGGGCGGGGAGATCCCCGGCGTGTTGCCCCGGCTTTCGAACCAGGAGCTCAACGTCACGCAGAGCGTCAACAACACCGGCAACGTATGTCTTCCCTTCCTGGTGTGTGCTTCGACTTAGACTTCTCACCACTGTGCATCGTACCACCTAGATGTTTGAGAAATTCTCCATCTCGGACGTCGACTCCTCTGGTAGCGGGGGCGAGTACACGGTCCAGGTAGGCCTCTCTCGGTCGTTCTTTGGGCCTTGAGTTGAATGTGCACATCGTGCCAGGCCGGATTTGGCTGGACGAATGGCGTGGTTCTCTGGATCGCGAGTAATTACGGGCAAATACTCGTCGCTCCGCAGTGCCCGGACCTCCTGGCCATCGCTAACAATACCATAAACACAACGTCCTCAAGCAAAAGCGCAGCAGGGAGGCTGCACGTTGCCCCATCCGGCTTGTTACTTACGGGCATGGTTGCGGGTATGCTTGTAGGTGTGCTGGCCTGAAAATGATGCAATTGCATTGCTCGTTGTAATGCTTAATGCGTTGACGTGTGTATGACGAACATTAACGGACTTCGGCGTCATTGGACGATGCAACATGTGTTGAATGCACGGATGATTTCTTGGTTCCATGTCGTACGAAAAAGTAATACTGACTCTGTGATGTGTTGGCTGGCTTCAGTAGATCCAAACTGTACACAAGGGGGGATATACATACGAGAACAAGAAACACGATAAGATGATCGTCTATCATGTCATTCGTATCAATTTCCTATAATGTCAAACGCAACGTTGCTCCATAGGGAATTGAAAGGATCCGAGAAGCCGTTTGTCTTCTAAAAAATTGTTGGATCCCACTGGTAAAACAGCTCTGTGGCTCGCCCAAAGATGCCGCTGTTATTTTTAGATTCAAACCTTGATTATTTAGCATCCAGTTGTCATCGCGGATATTCCGCGAGGGTCATCCTTGTTGAAATTTAGCTGGGACCACACAACAGAGGGAGAATAGATCGTGTTTGACCTGGTCTCCGCCAGCAAACACGTACCGAATCAGGTACGTATGAACAGGTAAAGTACTCTGTTAGGTCATGTGATCTGTATGTACCGAGCATAGAAACTGGAATTTCCAACAATCCTCTGTAAAAACAAAAAGGATAGTCAACCGTAGGTAGTCCCCAAATTGCACGAAGTGACCATTATCGTGACTAAACCTGGAAATGCAGTCGCACATTAGTCACTCGAACCGACTACACACTGACTGCTGTGACTATTTTCTCTGAATTCAGACAACGGGAGTCGATAAAAATGACTAGTCAGTCAATTGGCACGATTGAGGGACTAGAATTGTGACCTGGTTAACTATCCTTTCTTACAGAGGGTCATCACCGAGAGTCCAGCTCAGAATCAATTTCATAAGGTCCAAAAATGAGCTCGGATAGATCTCCAGAAGCCGCTCAGGGGATGAGCTTGTGCGAGATTTGGAAATGGTCAAGGTCTTCGGTTGCAAATAGCTCTTATTGTCATGGTGGCCTTGATCTGAAGGCGCATTTGCGAGAGCAGCGACCACTAGACTGGAAGAAGCGCAGCGCCGTTAAGGTTCGATGTTTCACGATGCTGTACCAGATGCAACTCTATATATGTCCCGGTAGCAAGTCATATGCGGGTGACCGGATGTAGCAATCAGGGGCTATCAAAGTATCCTCAACTTCAGAAGAAGAACGCACAAGAAGCGGCGCGAAAACATTCCAGTCATGAGAAACTAACATACCTGCCTTACAGAAAACGGAACCTTGGAGCTTTCGTCTGGATAGCAATGGATTCTAATGTGACGCGACACGCTCGCGAACCTGGTCATCTCCGCTGGATTGGCAATGGAAGTAGAACTTTATTTTAGCTCCCAATACTTACCGAATCAGATACTTACTATTTTAGGCTAATGAAGAACCTTACTGTACCCATAACGCCCCACTGAGGCAGTAGAATCAGAGCGTGACTTGATTAACGCATGTACATCCGGTAACTTTTCCTCTTCGTCGGGCGGAACATCATGAGACTGGACATCTCCGTGTTACAAAATTGGAGGGGGACCGTATTGGACCCTAGACTCACAGCTCACGCACTGTAAACGGGTAGTCTCTCAAATCCAACGCTCTTCATAAGCGACACACCCTCATGAATCGATGATGAACTTTGCTGGAATATACTAAGCATGGACGATAGGGCATGTGCTCGATCTTCGATATCTGAGCCATTCCCATTAAGTCAGGCCCGAGCGACCAATGGAGTATAATAGTTCAACGAAGCTTAATATGAGAACAAACGAGCTCACAGCCCTGAGGAACCATGTGCGAGACTTTCCTCTTTCCTGATTGCCGCTCGCTGAGCACTGTGAAGACAGTGAAGTGTGGCGGCGCCTCGTGGTAGCACACTAGAATATGTCTGATCGAGTAGGTAGGTAGAGCGCGCGCTTCAAGTAGATTATATCAGGTTCTCACCTTGAAGGAAATGCATCATCATTCGATGTAGTAAGCTCTGCTGAGTCACTTGTCGAAGCTTTTGAATCGCAGAATGATTCCGCCGACGTTCCGACTATCAATGTGCAATCAGTTGTACCGTCTCTTGACAGATCATCAATGAACTTAGAGATTTACTGCGCACCGTTGCAATGTCTTCACTTTCAACGGCACGGCATCTTTAAATCATATATATATATATATATATACTGCCCTATTGGAGAGTTCCCTTGCCTACCTTCTGTTACATTGTGTCTCTCCCAGCGTCGAATATCACAGAGCTCGAAATATGTCGGAAGTAATGACTTCAACCTCTGAGATAGTGCAGGGCTTCATGCAATTCGTTCAATCAAGCGTGATAGGTACGCCGCATTTCTTGCCCAAAAGGATGACAGGCTATATGTCTTACCCCTGATGCTTTCAATCAGAGCCTCTGTTTAAACCTGCAGAAACATTGAATATGGATGTGGAGGAAGTGGAGCAGGTTGACGTGGAGGAGCAGGTTGATACCAGTGTCGATATTGGCGGAGAGGATGTCTTCGTGCAGGAAGATGAACAAGAGCAGTATCAAGAAGTTGTGGAGGAAAGCGTATTCTAGGAGCAAGAAGCCAGCTAGAGCGACAGGTCAAGAGCGATTGCGTACTTGTACTACCATAGAAGATTTTCAGCCTGTGGAATGGTGAGCGCTCGCAAAGCTCTGACTTGACACTGATAAGACTTCCAAACTGAGTACTTACTCACTTGCCAATTACGGCAATCCTGAGACGTGTCACATGCATCACACCCTAGCGCTGAGTTCTCCCTCAGTGCAATTTGTCTCGTGTCTTTGAATGTTTGGTATAGTAAATTATAATCGTAAGGTTTCTCTTTACTAGGCACCATCATGAGAAGTGCGACTTGAAACGCTGAAGTGTGCCCCCAAAGTCTCCCATACACAATGCAGTTCGCCATCCCGCTTGAGCACTATACCATTCATTCACTGAGGGCTCGCGTTGGCTAGCATTTGTCGTAAAGCTCGTGGATCTGTTTTACACGCCCCTGAACAACCCGTGCCTAGTTACTGGAGATATCTCGGGATTGCGTGAGGCTAAGGAGAACACGAGAATGTTATTCACTGCGGTAATGACATACGCTTTTCAAACATTTGAGTTATGAAATCAAATCTTCTAGATTCGTATTGCTATGATTGTAATCATGACATCTTGATGTAAGTCTTACATTTTCGTTCTTCATTGGTGGACGTTCACGTGGTATCTCGCCGGAACTTTGGTTGACGTCGAGATTCGATTCTGCAGTTTGGTTTGGGGCCGTTCTTGACAGACCTGGACAATTCGTGTCAACCCAGGTGCGTTGCGCTCTACAATGCTCAGAGTCAGCATCATGACCATCAACATGGTCATCAGGACGATATGGTTGTTCATTGAAAATTATAGAATAGCCAATACTTTTGATAGGTAGTCTTCAGGTGTAGTGACAAGGTGAGAGCCGTCACTACCATGTTGTCGCTAATATCTCCATAATCTATGGTGTGTACGTGTACTATCTGTACACTCGCACATTTGCACACCAGCACACCAAATTGGAACAATCCCCCTAACAGACCAATATCGCAGCCGTACTATTTTGTGATCCTTTCTGATGCCTTTCGCAAAACAGGACGTTGTGTGGCGGCTAAGCTAATTCAACATGTGTAGATCTGGTTCGTCCGGAGAAGATAACGTTACTCTTTCATACCAAGACTTTTGCTCACAACTCAAACAAACACAACGTTCCTACCATGGAGTCAACCTCTTCTCACCATTTGCAGGGGCATGCGGCTGTACATGTTTCATCGGCCCCGCTGTCACTGAAGGATGTCTCGCACCTTCCGATACACGCAGGGAACCCCTACGTGTATTCCCCACCGTCCACAGATCCAGCGCTCTGTCGCACCTTCTTCCTCATCATGCACAAATTCAAGAACCAGATTTTATTGGTACTACCCCTCGTATAGTGCAGGGGTGCAGTCTGAGGAAAAGGAAGATAACGAACGGCATAATGGTTTAGAAAGCAGCAGCCGATGATGATGCTGAGTAGGAAGGTTGCACTGGTCATATGAAGGGTCATAAATCTGCAAAGGAATGTAGGCTCTGAATGTTGATGCTTCACTATGGGCCCATAAGATTGTTGTAGAGCTGGCCTTGTACGACATAGAGTTTTATCCTATTCAAACGCATTAGGGTTCAAGTTTAACTCGTAGTCCTATCGAGCTGAAAGGGCAGTGTATCCCAGTGCGTCGCCTAGTCACCTCTTCAATCACAGTAGATCTAATCCCCATCAAGTGTGACAACGTCCCCAGTGCGTCTGACTTGCGGACGACAGGTACAATTTGCCAAGCAGGCGAGAATACAGTACACTGTCAAACACTGCACAAGTTGGCTACCCATATATTTTCACAGTACAAGTAGCGGCTGATATTTATGGACGGTGGCCGAAGATTTCGAGCTCTAAGACTAAATGTTTGATTGTTAATGCAGTGGTGCACCTGTCAGCCCAGGACTCAATTGTAATTGCGTTGCAGCCTATGGATTGGGCCTTTCAGCCCATTGCCTCACTCTGGCTATAGTTAAGGCACTCGGCCGAATCATAATTATTGACTGCAAATACAGCCTAATAACGAGGGAAATATGCGTCTCCAACATCGAAGTCCTAACCGTCTGAAGTAATGAGACAAAAGTGACTCACCAGAGCGCTTTCACGTTCAAAAATAGACATCAGGACTTCAAGAATACACAAAATACTCCTGCTAATGGTCTGCGGGATTTCATCTACCTAATAAAGCGGCCTCCGTGTACTGGAGGCGTCGTAGTCAAAATAGTCTATGAAGCAAAGAAAAATAACGACTTAGCGTTCAGGCATGTATTCTGGCACTGCTTTACGGATGGACTTCCAGTGGACTACAGTGGCCTCAGAGCCGTAACGTGGTGAGGTGGTATCATCTTCATTGGCATCCATCTGATCGAATATGCAACTCACGACACAAGCTGAAAGCACAACACCACCCCTGTGTCCACCAACTTGCCTCTTGCGGCAACACAGCAGCACGCATTACAAGTAGCATATTCGTCGTGGCAATCTTGTACATCTTAGTGGGAAAATGACTGATACTACGCAAACGCACCTGCCTCAATCTCCAGAGGCCACCTCGACCCAGCAAATAGCATCCCCAGGGGGCCAGCTGTCGAATCCATCAATCGACCATCATTCTCTCTGTATGGAGACCTTCGCCATATGCCATACTTTCGAAAATGACTTGTCTCCAAATACTGATAGTGAACTCTACTGCTTCCTCTTCCAAAACCTGGGTACATTGTAGTCAAATTGTTCAGTACGTGGGATACACACTAGCGTATGCAATAAACTGTAGGATTGGAGACGCACCGGCTCTAGGCCCTCAATCAGCTTCTGAGGACCTTTGTGATCCTTGAGATGTTCCAGGACGAACATGACAAGATCGTCATCTTCCAATTCACCTAAGTATTTGGTCATCTGCCGCTTCACAAGCGGCTCCAACTTGCGGTCGATCATTGTCTGTTCATGACAATTAGTGCATGCCGATCCGAAATTAACCGCATAAGCTAGACTTACGTCAGATAAGCCATCCCATCTGACCTTTCCTTTGAACAACGTTTCCTTGTCATGAGGGACGGTCAACTTGATCTTTTCAAGTCTCTCTCGTGCCTTCTCCCCTCCCTCTGCCAAATCCAGCTTAGGAGGTGGAGCCTTTCGCTTCCGCACACCTTCCTCCTCCTCCTCTTCCTGCCCAAATACAGTTGCCTTCTCCTTCGCGGCTGCTTCTGACTTGGGCGCAGTGGCGGCAGCAAGCGAAACGTTTAGCTTCACAGGGGCGCCATCATCGAGTAGCATGCCAGCCTTCCGCTGCTCCTCTTGTAGAGCCTGCATTTCATCCATCTGGCGTGCGAGGAATGCCTCAGATTCACGACGCAGGTTCTCAGCTTCTCGTTCTTCGTACAGCCGCGATTCTTCGTCCGCCCCTTGTTCTGCAGCTAATCTTCGCGCACGTAGACTGCGCCATCGTGGACTACAAAGTGAATAAGTACGGGGACGAGCGTATTCAAGGTACCTAACTGACCGGTCGGTGTAGAATAGCTCATCGCTTTCGTCATCGTCCCATATATCCAGACGCGACCGCATTTCAACGCGATCTCTTTCCTCTGCCTCTTTCAGCGCCCGTTCACGTTGAATAGCGCGCTCAAGCGCCTGTATTCGGGCTCTCTCTCGAGGTTCGTAGCGCCGCTCCCGCTGTCGGGATTGCACAATGAGTTTCGCGCAAACTCGTTTCCAAACGGTGATCGCTTACATCTCTGAACGAGTTCTCTTCATCTCGCCGTCGTGCCTCTCTCCGATCCGCTTCCAATTCCTCGTCCGTCTTACCTCTTACCGAGCTTCTGGTTTCGGGCCCCGGAGACCTTGTCCCTTCCTCTGCCTTGACGAAACCGACTGGTTTGCTATACCCCTGCACACCTTTCCCATACCCTTGAGAACTTTTTGATGCATCCAACGGTGAGCCGGATTGCTGTCCTTGCAATTGTGGTTTACCCCACTCTCTCACTTTAGGACCGCTGGGCGCCGCAAGCGCAGCAGGTACAGCCTCACGAACATCACGCATCTTCTCCCGCTCTCGCTTTGCTGCACGTTCCCGGAACTGCGCGATCTCCGTCATGACAAGCCCTCGCTGTGTCTCTGGCAGGTCAGCTTCCTGCAAGTCGTGTAGGTGAGGGGGGATGACGTATTTCTCCTTGTCAATGAGGCCATTGCTTGCGGCCTCCTGTGACTTCTTGTTGATGTCCGCCAGGAGCTCGTCGACTTTGGCTTTCGATTGACGTGTCTGGTGTTCATCAGCCTACTATACGTCAAATCGCAGTCATGAAGGGTACGAAGAGCAGATTGTCCGTACATCAGTTATCATTTTCTGGGCCTGGTATGCATCCAGGAACATTTTTGTCTTCTCATCCGCCTTGACCTATTTCACTGAAGTAGGCTCGAAGTAAGTGTTATGCAAGAAAGAAGGCTCACCAATAGCTTCTTGTTCACACAACCATCTTCCAAGGCAGGTAATTCTACACCGTTGAGGAGAGCCATAGCTCGCAATGCACCATCAGGGTCTTGAAATTCAGCGAAGCCAAACCCCTGAGGCTTATTCGCCGGCGTAATCAGACGCTTGAATGATGAAATGGGACCACATGCCTTATAACGATGAGTCCGGTTGAATGGGCGAGTGCATAGGTACTCACTGCGAGTAACTGATTCAAGAAAGTGTCGGTGATCCCACCGGAGATTGATCCAATAAAAAGCGTAGTGGCTTTTGGTTGAGGAGGAACAAATTGCTGGTGAAGCATTTGTTGTTGTGCTGCAAGAGCGGAAATTGAGGGACCCTGGCCGTACGAAGGCATAGGTGGACGTAGACCAAGTCCTAACCGGTTTGGCATGGGCTGCATATTGCGTCTCGTTTCTTGTTACGCAGAATAACCTATGCTTCCTTGGTGTGATAATCAAGCAGAAGGTTTTACGGTATAGATGCTGATAGTAGGGCAATTTGAGAAGATACAATGTTCCTGTGGCGTTGGCACGGAATACCAAAGCGGACTGTAAATGTCGACATGCCGGCAACGCCGGTGCTCTGATTGTCTGGCTCGGCTAAGCGGCTTCGTGTTGTCTTTTTCCTCCGAATATACGTCCGATGACCTCCAGCTACTGGAAGGCCTAGGCAGTCAGCAATACAGGTGATACGCACATTTCATAACGTATAAGTGCTGCAAATGCATGAGTGAGGGTATACGATGTTCAGATACAGATATGTATTCAAAATGAGTGCGACATGAACGTATCCTGAAGATAAAACTAGGATTGTCACGGTGTCGTAGTAACGCTGATGATCGCGAGCCGACTATCGTCTGCTGCTTGCGTTCGGTTCACTGGCGTTAGTGTATCCTCTTGAAATTCTCCATCCTGTCCTTGAGCGGACTCGGACCCTGAGCCATCTGCATCCGTATCTACCCACCCATCCCCCTCACTTGCATCAGCTTCTGATGTTGGCCCTCCACGCACGCACCCCATCGGCAACTCCTTCGCACTTGCGAGTCGCAGAGATGATAGTGGTGGCCGGGACTCAGAATATCTCAGCCTCTCCTTGCCTTTTCCCAGGGTATCAGAAGTCACTGTATAGGACTGAGGGCTGAACATATCAAGCTTTAGGTCTGCAGATGTTACGCCTCTTGATTTCTGCGACTTTCCATCCCACTGGCTGTAGACGGCTGTGTTCCCATCCATGTTGTCAGCGCCGAACACTGCGCTGGTACTCTTCACTTCATGCAGATGCGCGCTTCGCGCCAAGCGTTTCGCTGATCTGGGCACAGGACCCACCCCTCCGAAGCCTGGTGTGATGTCACCCGAATTTGAGCGCTGTATTGGAGGTCGGGACATCGCTGAAGGTGTAGAGAAAGTACCCCCGTGTGTCAGCGGTCGGTTGTAGACGTGGTGGTGCCGTGAAGTGGACACACGCAGGGAGGAAGGCGTGCGTGGACGAGAGCCTATTTTTTTACTTGCCGAGCTCGGATACGCAGATTTGATGCGCGACGGACCTTCTGTTGGCTGCAGTGCTTGTGAAGGAAACTCGACTTTGTCTAGTATCATTTGAGCATTTCTGTGCGACTCTGGATGGTAGTATACCTTACCTATATTTTTCTCTGACCCACGACCTGCAGCAATCACAGGCTGAGGAGTTGGACTGCGGCTCCTGAACCGGCTTACCCAGTCTCCGCTGAAACTGAGTGTTCTGCGACCCCAGTCTCGCATGGATTGTCGACCGAGTCCTGCAATACTATGGACATGCTCCCCTCTCGAACCACGGGTAAGAGTCATGAACACTAGGACGGCCAACAACAGACACAACTGCGCTATGCCGAGACGCTTCTCGAGTACGATCTGCGTAGGAATAATGTGAGGGCAAGCTCAACGCCGTACAAGGTTGTCCGCGCACCTCATCTGCTAGACGATTTACTTTGGAAAGCAGTTCGATGTGCTCGATTTCCAATCGCCTCCTTTGTTTCTCAAACTCTGAGATCGAGCGCTGATACATCTGCGACTGCACCCTTTCCTAGAGTGATTCTTTGTTAGATGGTCGTATGATCATGCAAATATCTTTACGGTGTACTTACAATACCCTCGAGGCGCCCAACATCCTCGCCTAGGCGCCTGAGCATCTCTCGCACACCAGCGATCTGTTCCTCGACGTATCGCGTATATAATGTTGTGTTTCCCTCAAGTGCAGTCAGTCGATTCATGATTGTACGGTAGATGGACTCGCCACCTGTGGTGACAGGGGCCAGAGGCGGAGGCGGGGGAAGCGGATGGGAGGAAACAGTGGTGGTGATCGAAGAAGAACTCTGATTTGGGATGGACGAGGATGAAGAGGAGGAGCGGGTTGAATGGGTGGAAAGGGTATTGTTGGTGTTGAAAGTATCGCTAAATTCGGGTTCCGAAAACGTAGGCGAGTCATGCTCTGAGGAAGTTGTTGAAGACTGGGTTGATGGTGTGAATGAGGGAGCATACGTCGTTGTAGTTGCGATACTATGTGATGAGGTAGTAGAATGTTGTGATTGTCCGTCATGAGATGAAATAGAATTGGATGAGGAACCATCGTGAGAGGTCGTCGAAGCATTAACCTCTGCATCCCGGGTTCCCGCCTGTATTGTCTTGACAGTGGCTGTGTCCTGAGGTTCCGCATGTACAGAGGAAGCAGGCTCATGTGAAGACTTTGTGATACTTTGAGCTGAGCTCACAGTCGTTCCTTGGGAGATAACTGGGTCTGTGAAATCGGAAACAGTATTTTGAGGCTTGCTAAACGATAACTCAGATGTTGAGGGATCTAGCCTCGACGATGCTGTATCACCAGCGGAAGACTGTTTTTCTACCGCTTTCAGAAACTCATGACTATTGTCGGCGACGGGGACATGTACCGTCTGTGGGGACTCCGCGACCGCCTCCAGGGGAAGGCTTGATTCTTCGGTAGAGCGCCGGGCCCTATCCTCCGCTTCCCACATGTCCCATTTCCACTGCTCGAGATGGGTGAGGCCATATACCCGCAATAAGGATACAGGACAATAATACTCAGTGCCGTAGTGGGAGTGAAAATCAATTCGAATGAAGCGGTAAAAGTCTCGTAAGGATGTTGGCGGGTGGAAAGACTGAAAGATAAAACTTCTTTGAGATACACCTCGGATTCCAAGAAAACGAAGAACGCACCTGCACACCACGAACGTTCCGCGCTCGGTACGTGCCCGCAATGGTCCAATCATCCACGTTAGTGGTATATCTCTTTGCGACGCTCACGGTGAAATCCTTGAACACTCCACTGAAGAATTCAAAGTTCGCTAATTGCACGGTGTCGATCCGGATATCCTCACACAGCTCCACGATCACAAATTGCTTGTCCCCGCACGGGCTGAGCATGTATCTGTCCTTCTTGGACGAAAGAATCGAGGACGGAGATTTCGCAGAACGCTGTGCGGTGTGGACGCGCGCTGAGCAGTCCATGGAGGCATAGTTGAAGCGATCTACAATTGGGATGCGGAAGTGCGGCGAGAGACGTTCGTTTAGTTGGTTGCTGCCTACACCGTCTTGTGGTACCCCATACAATCCCGGGTCCTGTGCGTGGCTAGGAGCTGTCGTAGTATCGGTACTTGTCGGCTCAGACGTGCGCTCAGGAATTCCACCACTGCCTCTTGGTCTGTGTGCATTGCCTGCAGGCACATGTGTTTCTGGCGCATGGTCTTTAGCTTCTGACAGCCGTTTAGCTTTCCATTCCTCGAACGATAGCAATACCTCTTCCTCCGTGGTAGGCTCCAGTGGTTCCAGTGGCCTCAAGCAACAAACCGGCGGTTCAGGCTGCTTGGGCACCCGTAGCGCTATCTCCCGAAAGGGGTCATTCGGCGAACTTGGAGCTGACAGTACTGGGAAAGTAAAGAGGAGAGCCAGGAGTGAAGTAGGAAGGAGAGAACAAGGGAACATTGCAGGTGGCTGAGACCTGAGACGTCACGTCTAAGTCCTGGAGTTTCGCTGGAAGATGATTGTTACTTAGAGAAATTGCACTGCCGCACTAGGGTTTATTATACCTGCCGATCCCCAGTTGGCCCAGAAACAAACACGAGGTTCATGACGGTCGAAAGCCGACTTCAAGCCAGGCACGCACGTTTGAACTACGTACGTGGGCCATATATATACTGGTGTGCGATATGAGTCCACATACAAGTCCTACAGCCACATTGAACACTGCTATTGACAGCCACGTCATGCTGTTTAAGTGGCCAGCTTATCTTGCATAAAATTGAGGATATGATTGCGACAAACTCAGTGCAAAATAGAGTGATATAGTTAATGACATGACAGGAGCACTCAGGCGTAGACGAGCAGACGCTGGCATGTACTGGCAACTTGGACAGACATCGTGACGATAGTAAACAATAGGCAGCGTGTGGACTAGTCCGATTTATCTTGGGCAAAGAGCCCGCCCCTGCATGCCGACATTCGTCATTCCCGCCACCTTTTTCGCTTTATGCAGTGCACTACAAAGACATATGAGGGAAGAACACGTCGAACAATCGTGAAGCACGTACAATCCCGGCCGTGTCCGCTGCTTTCGAGTTCATGATAAGTGCAACAATTAAGCCTGCGGGATGACAGGACGTCAATTAAATCTCGCCGACATACTATGGTGGTTTCTCTTGCGACTCACCGTACAGACCGAGGACTTCGGCAAAAATCAAAATCAAAATCTGAAATACCCTAAGTAAGTTTGTCCAATTGATTCGGTGAGTCTAAATTATTCACCATGCCGACGAAGAGTCGTGGCTGTTGTGCAGTCCCTCGTACACCAGCATCACCGACAATACCAATAGCGAAACCAGCTGCAAGGCCTGAGAGCCCGACTGACAATCCAGCACCTAGCTGAACGAAGCCTTGGAACAGAGTCATTTGCATGGCAACTGTGGGCACCCGTTTTAGTCCAAAAAAAACCAAATGAGTGCAATAGCAAACTTACGTCCGCCAGATATAAGCACGGACACGACAAGACCGTAGATCTGAGTAAAGCATACTTCAGTTGGACGCCGTAATAGAGACAGGACGTGCACGCACAGCAATGATACCAGCCATGATGACAGGAATGATACACTTCATCATCAAGTCAGGCCGAAGCACAGACATTGCGGAAATGCCAACGCCTGACTTCGCCGTACCATAACTAGGGGATCTCAGCGTTGATGGATACATAATACGGCCGCATAGACAATTACCTAGCACCGATGCCTAAAAGGCGTCATAGGGCCATATCAGCAATGGTATTCGATCGAGCAGTAACTGACGCATCCAGCTGAACAACTTAAACTTACAAGTGAAGACTATGGCACTGGTGCAGCCCTAATGTTGCGTGTCAACTTGGTCGCAGTAATTGCTTGCTGAGAGGTAGTCTACTCACCATGGCGCCAAAGAAGGGAGCATACACGGGGCAAAAATCAGACATTGCTGGCAAAAGACTGCTTACGGGATAGAAAGAAACAAGCTGGCTTTCGGGACTGAGGCTTGAAGGAGGACGACGACAGCAGCGGCGTGCCGGCAACAACCGAGACTCCGCAGTGGAAAGTTTGACACTCCGAACTCCCAACACACTAGAAGCCTGGGCTAGTCGTCTGCGCTCGTCTGCGAGTTGGTACTTATGTTCCTGCACTGCTTCGCAGTAAGCATACAGTATTTGCTATGATACTTGATTGCCCCAAGCTAATGATCATTGGAATGACCGAAAATTGCTCTCCACTGCCTGACGGCAAGGCGTCTGATTACCTGACAGATCCCAGTCCAGGCAGTCACGACAACCTCGTCTGAGCCTACAGTCAGCCCGGCTAATCAAACTCTTCTCAGACTACAGCCGGGTGAGCCTGCACTTCTAGCTGACGTGCTACCCAGATTTGTGATCATGTCTCTGATCATGGATTCAAAAGCACTCCTCGAGACGCGTGCGCGTGGGGGGTTTGCAGGGCGCGCAAATATCACGTGGCACGTATTCTAATCATTTGATTGACTAAGGTCTGGTCGTGACTGCAACCATTTTCCGTATATAAGCTTCTCAACCCTGTCTCCCGTATTGCGACCAATATCTTTGAAGGCTCTTTATAGAGCAGCTCTATTAGCTACAGCATCACAGCACTTCTTACCTTGTGCCCATAGAATGGCTCCAACGACGAATGGAGTGAATGGAATGAACGGAATGGTGGAGAAGAGTTCAAAGATGCATTCGAAGGTGGTGCGTGCGTGCAGAGTGTTGACTGGCGATGTGTTCACGATCGTTGGCGATGCAGGTGATCATTGGCTCAGGGCCAGCGGGCCATACAGCGGCCATCTACTTGGCCCGTGCAAATTTGAATCCCGTGTTGTTTGAGGGTTTCATGGCGAATGGCTTCGCTGCCGGTGGTCAGCTCACTACTACCACAGATAGTGAGTAACAATTTCTTCGATTATTTCAGCTATCTGGCTGTGTCTCCTTGAGGCCCAGGCAAACGGATGTGTAAGGGAGCAAAGTTTGCTGTAAATTTCTCGAAAAGTTTTTGCGACATATCACACGTACCCACATTCCAGATTGGTTTGCGGTTTAGAGACTACTCCTGCGTTCAGACTGTGTTTCAAGTCAGTTCTATGCTCTACCGTATACTTTAGATTGCTTTGGTTCAAGAGAACTATGAGGTTAGCACCGATGCAGGTAGTGAAGCATTGCCATCTTGCCTCACAGTTCGAGTAGCGAGCACCTCTTTAGCTTTATGTGTCTTGGAGTTAGTTCACTCCACCAGTATTGTCTTTCCATCTCGGTTCAGTATCCCGATTACTGACACTCGTCACTAGTCGAGAATTTTCCCGGATTCCCATCAGGCATTCTCGGACCTGAGTTGATGGACAAGTTTCGCGCACAATCATTGCGATTTGGCACGAGGATCATCACGGAGACTGTCGCGAAGATTGATCTGTCCGCAAGGCCATTCAGGTACTGGCGCGAGTTTCAGGAAGACCAGGAGCCTGAGACTGCGGATACGCTCATCATCGCTACGGGTGCTAGTGCGAAACGGTTGGGTTTGAAGGGTGAGGAGACGTACTGGCAGAGTGGCATCAGTGCTTGCGCAGTATGTGACGGTGCTGTACCCATCTTCAGGTGAGTCTGATTGGCGGTGGAACTAACCGAGCATCTTACTTATCCTTTCATTCTCCTCAGGAATAAACCTCTGGCTGTGATTGGTGGCGGTGATTCAGCGGCGGAAGAGGCAACTTGTAAGTCTTGCTACCACCGCTGTTGGATCGGGTAGTCACGCATTTTCCTGCGCCTTCTAGACCTCACAAAATATGGTTCACATGTCTACGTGCTCGTACGGCGCGCAGAACTTCGCGCGTCAAAGATCATGGCGAAACGGCTGCTCAACAATCCGAAAGTCACCATCCTCTGGAACACGGTCGCGGTCGAGTGCCAGGGCGACGGGGACCTGCTGAACAACCTGCGAATCAAGAATGTGCATACGGGCGAGGAAAAGGACTTGCCTGTGAACGGTCTCTTCTATGCCATTGGGCATGAGCCTGCCACTGCGCTCGTCCGCGGTCAGTTGCAGACGGATCCGGAAGGGTATATCATCACTGTACCGGGCACGACGCAGACGAGTGTGAAAGGTGTTTTTGCGGCCGGTGATGTGCAGGACAAGCGCTACCGTCAGGCGATTACCAGTGCGGGCAGTGGGTGTATGGCTGCGCTTGAGGCAGAGCGGCTTATAGCGGAAGAGGAAGAGGGTGTCGAGGACTAAACCATATTCATTATTGACCCAGCATGCTGATAGATGTACTTTTCATAGGTTGTTTCATAGAGTGCCATCCTCATTCGTACGCAGTTCATTTGTGATTTGCAGTGCAGTTGGCGCTAGCACCTTTCGGGAGGTGTACAGCATGTGTGGACCTGTCATAGTGCATCCCGATGTCCTGGGTTACTGGTGTTTCTCAGTGCAGGTACGAATTCATCCATCCCAGGTCAACTAGAATTCCTGGTGGAGGACAGTGCTGCGCGCACTAGATTGACTGAGAATTATATCTTCATACGGTACGCGGGTGAAACCCGGTACTATCTTGGTCCTTGATATTGGTCCCATCACAACATCTAGCGTTTCCGACACGTCACGAATAGGCAGGTCGACTGGAACCGAGGTGAACGTCATGAGTGATGAAGGCCCCTCTCATATTAAGAGTGAGCGCTAACCTCAGGACGGCAGAAACAGAGACACGTCAGTGGACGTCGCAAACTCGCGGAAAAAGAATGGACGTGACAAGGGCCGACTCGGGACTCGGACATGATGCACACTGACTCGGAGGTGATGGTGTTCATAATGAGGCCGCACTCGACGCGCAGGTTGGATGAAAGACTGCCAGATTTAGTGAATAACACAGAAGGAGAGATGGATCTGACTGACCGTCAGGAGGATGATGCAGACATAGTAGGTTGGAGAGCGTCGACGAAGGTTGGGCAGCAATCGATCAGCCAGTGGGCATCCTGATGGGTTTGACAGGTGAGCCGAGCCTTGCGATTAGGGGTGCGGAGGGTAACTTATTATTCAAATGTTACACACTATGCATTGGACCGGAAAAAAGTGAGTTGGATGAACACAATTTCGAAATCAAAAGCAGTACGATTTGCTTTCGTAGACGAGTCCGACATCACGGTAGCACTGGAACGATGCTCAATCACACTGTTGTCCTATTGTCACGATAGGCCTCTTCAAGCCGAGTCGCCACCTCAAGTCTGGATTGCACTCAAGGGACTGGTCGTGCCTCGACTGGCAGGCCAGTTCTGTCCAGACCTCTATCATCCGAGACTGAAGAGAAAATACAACATATTTTCAAGGGCTGTGATCAGCCGAATAGTGAGAGCTACGTGCATCCAGTCACGAGCATTATTAAAAGAGTGCTGAAGTTTAGAATAAGTCAAAATTTCACACTTGATCTGGTCATAGATGGCGCATGCCGTTATATTATCCCAGATCTGAAGACAACACCATCAGAGAATTAAAGTTGAGAAACCAAGGAGTTCGACTCGAGTTCGCGGAAGTCGTCAACTTGAAGCACGTGCCGATCGCGTCTCATCGAGATCCTACTGATGTGCGAGACCAATTGAGCTTCAAAGAGTAACTTAGGCAAAGGTCATCCGCACATCGTTCCGCTGCTGCGAAAGGTCGTGATGGTGGAGGATGAAACCATATCCAGGATCGACTGAACCTGGTATGATTTTAACCGGTGGAACCATGGGTCGTTCTAATCTATTGGCGGTAGGTTTGTTAACTGCACATCTTCACGACAAACGTGTAGAGAATATGACATTATAACCCAAATGTCCTGGCGATCATGATCATAGATATAACACATATTGTCCCCTGACACATGTATAATATGAAGAGAAATGATTATACACCTGATCCCATTCGTACGAAATTGGAAGTGCAGAAAGCGACTCCAGTATCACCCTTTACATACAGCGGTCAGGAGTAGGGTTCTCTTCGGCTCCCTCACAACGTTAAGCATTCTCTGCGCCTTGAGATATAGCGGACACAATAGGCATTGAGGTGGGTTTGGCGAACGTGACGGGCTCCGACGCGTGCATGACAGATACCGAGGTAGCAGCGGTAGCATCGGAATCATTAATTGATGAAGGGCCAGCGGGTTCAGTAGATGCGGAAGGAATCAACGGTATGATGGGTAACGAGGTGGAGAAGGGGATGGTTATTGTGGGCAACGAGGTAGGGAAGGGGATGGTTATTGTAGGCAACGAGGTAGGGAAGGGGATGGTTATTGTGGGCAACGAGGTAGGGAAGGGGATGGTTATTGTGGGCAACGAGGTAGGGAAGGGGATGGTTATTGTGGGCAACGAGGTAGGGAAGGGGATGGTTATTGTAGGCAACGAGGTAGGGAAGGGGATGGTTATTGTAGGCAACGAGGTAGGGAAGGGGATGGTTATTGTAGGCAACGAGGTAGGGAAGGGGATGGTTATTGTAGGCAACGAGGTAGGGAAGGGGATGGTTATTGTAGGCAACGAGGTAGGGAAGGGGATGGTTATTGTAGGCAACGAGGTAGGGAAGGGAATGGTTATTGTGGGCAACGAGGTGGGGAAAGCGATGGGTATTGTGGGCAACGAGGTTGGGAAGGCGATGGGTATTGTGGGCAACGAGGTGGGGAAGGCGATGGGTATTGTGGGCAACGAGGTGGGGAAAGCGATGGATATTGTGGGCAACGAGGTGGGGAAAGCGATGGGTATTGTGGGCAACGAGGTGGGGAAGGGAATGGTTATTGTGGGCAACGAGGTGGGGAAAGCGATGGGTATTGTGGGCAACGAGGTGGGGAGGGCGATGGGTATTGTGGGCAACGAGGTGGGGAAAGCGATTGATATTGTGGGCAACGAGGTGGGAAGAACAGATATGATGGGTAATGAGGAAGGGAAATTGTTTATGATAGGCAGCGAAGGGTTGAGGTCCACTAAGGAGGGAGCAGTGGGGACTGCCGAAGGATTAATGGATATGACGGGCGCCGAGAACGAAGACGTGGTTGCGACGGGCATTGAGAAAGGAGCGGTGCGCACAAAGGGCACTGAAACGATGGAGGACTCAATGGATATTTTGATGGAGGCGAGTACCGAAGCGGCAGGGTCAACGACAACATCGGAGACCGAAGAAGGAGCAGCGATTTCCAAGGACGTCACAGAGGGATTTTCGGCCACAATGAGTGCTAGATTAGACATTGAAGTAACACGTACAGCGTCCATAAAAGACGCACCATTGAACTCAATGAGCTGGGAAGGAGCAGAGGACGCGACAGAGGCCGTGGCGAAAACACTGCTGAAGCTTGCTGTTGTTACCGAGGAGTTGCCAACTGAAGGAGAGAAAAAAAGGGTCATTCACGCTTCGAGCATCTGCGTAAGACGATAGCGTTGCTCACGAGCAATGCTCGACGGTGCATCGCTCAACGGTAGGGCGGATGCAACAGACGCGAGAGCGCCGATGGAGATGAGACAGAGAAAGGCGAGCATGCCGAAGTATGTGGGCTGACAAAGTCCAGACGACGGGTGTCTTTTTGCGGAGACCACGAACGAATTTATAGGGGTTGGCCTATCTTATCCAACAGACCGCCTGCTACCAAGAGAATACTGTACCATTAATGGAGGTTTGCGCTTCCGATCATGCCACTCATGTTGACCTACGCATGGTCAAGAACGAGAACCACGAGACCTCATACCCAGCTTTGGTTCACAGAATGACTTCTGGAATAAAGCGTTCAACCGTTCGCTGTAACAGTCACAGGTGTGAAGCTCAGACCAGTCGTCGTTCCAGATAGGTACAATCCTCCTGTGAAGACCACCTCGACTTCTGATGTCGCTTGAATTTGATTTGGAAAACCCAATACCAGTTGCACATTCACTCACCTATCACCGCCTTACCATCCGGCATTCGAGACCAGGACATGCACCTCTGATAACAGTTTTTGCAACTAGTCTAGGTAGGATACTAGCAAGCCTCGAAAGAAACCGCAAAGATGGACACCACAAACATATTTGCAGAGACCCTGTTATAGTATCTCTGGAAAATTTTACGAAGTAGGCTGTTTGGAATCACTGGATTAATCGAGGGCGTAGATAGGATTTGCAACCTGCAGCAGGCTGGATTGGACACGAGGTGATCGTTCTGCAAGCCAACTTGTTGCTCCTATCTCAACGTGCAAGGCTGGCGTAAGTTGGTCCGCCCACGTTGGCAGCTACGTTCTGGAAAATGAGGATGGAGATACAGTCCAGAGTGCGGCGAACCTATCCTTGAGGTATCGTTAAGTATCGTCGGATGCTTCACCTTTGAAGTTCCAAAGCGTGAGTCTGTCTTTCAAGCTGCCTAAACGTACAAGCTTCACACCGGTAGAAGCAGTATATGGGAATATAAGAAAGGCCCATAGTGAGGTTGCAAGGCCCTAAACTCCGCCGAGTGAGACACTGCTTGACAGGCTCTATGGAAGGATGTTAAAGCTCGATAAAACTGCGGCAGTCGCTATGGCAGGACTTCGCCGTCGTGCTTATACGCAGTCATGTAACACTCTGAAGTTCAAATTCAACGGCTGAGGCGGAAGCCTGAGCGCAACGCCGCACGACTGTAAACGCGTCGTGCACGTGCCGATCGCGTTGAATCGAAATCGCGATGCTTGTGCGTTGTCGTCTAACAACTGCCTACATAGAAAAACTTGCAACCTACGTTGACTTCCCTCAGAAATGAGAAGTGATCATTGTCTGTTTTATATCCTGCCTAGACTCGAGAAACCAATCTATTCTTTATTGTACCCTTGTCTTCTCAACTCCACTTCAGTCGTCTATTGCCTGATCTATTGAACTTATTGGAGATACTTTGGTTGTGTGCGTTGAAAGGCTGGAACATCTTTCTTAGTTCTAGTCTTTGTCCACGGTCAGACCTTGGTTCGAGTGCGAATGTGTACATCGCCTCTCCGGATGTATATCGGGTTTAGATGCCAGTAAATTGAACACAAAGTTACGTGAAGCTTGTGCTGCTTGATGCATGTACCAAGTACTTCCGATGTTCTTGTCATGCGGATCGATTACTTCGATGAGTTATTCGGGTGGAATTTTGGAAGCATCTCAAAAGCTAGCTGAGCATCCCTATTGATGGCATAGATATGTCAGTAACGAGCTCGTATTGAAGCGCCCGAATAATGTTACTGACATTCACCATAGCTGATCATACATCTTTTGTACTCACTTGTGACTGATTCGAACATATCTGGAGCTGTGATGCAATCGTAAGAAGGAATGTCATTTGGCCCGGAGGCTGGCTGATTTTTGTTCAGGAACGACACATTTCCCATCAAGCTCGTTCTCAGGCTCGTACAACTTCGAGGTCCTGCTTGCTTCTATTTCTTTTTGACACGTCTATTTCTCGCGAGAAAGTGTACGCCAGCGGCGATAGACCACTGCCTGCCAGTAGTACGATGTTCAACTTGGACGCCTCCAGTTAATCAAAGGTACATATAGGAGACTCCCTGCTTCGATACTAATGTACTGGGAAGGAGAAGAAAGGGCTCGTCGCTGATTTATACGCTCTCCACATGCTCGCGTAGATGAGACGGCTCTCCATGTCTGAAGTGTCGATCGTGAAGGCCAACCTCGCTACTGTATGCATCGAGAGCTTTCTCTACGGTATTTTCTTTGTTCTTTCCATTACTTCCATGTTTGTTTCTTTGCACCACCGTCGACCCTTGGCTGGAGAATCTTTGCGTTCTCGCCTATTCCTTAGGTCGGTATGCAGGTCGCCCATGTTCATAGCAGCCATAGTCCTCACTATGACCATCACGGCTGTAAGTTCTTCAGGCTTCCCTACTGCAGTTGAATATGACATGTAGTGATTCGCCCGAAAGCACTGGATTCTCACAGTGATCCGCTTCTTCGACGCCTTCGTCAACGTGGATGGGGGCAAAGAGGCACTCCTGTTCTATGAAAACCTGTCGCAACCTACGGAAGTTGCTTCGATGGCTTTATTCGTAGTGACAGTGCTCGTCTCGGATGCGATGATAGTAAGTATCATACTTGACGCTTGTGTTAAGCTATGGCCAGCAACTTGCGACTGTAGATCTATCGCTTGTGGATCATCTGCAGCTTCAACAAACTTATTATTATATTTCCATTGTGCACCTTATTGGGCTTCACCAGTAAGTGGATACTTGACATTCGAGGACTGAGGACTGAGAATGGCCCAATATGCAGTTGCCGGCGCGATCTTTACATATGAGATTGCTGTTTACGCATGGGGTTACGATATTTATTTATCTGTGGCCGGTCGTTGCATCACCAGTGATACTATATTCACTTTTTGGTGCGAGATACATTCCGGATACGCTCCCATATCGCCCATGACGCTGACTGTTCTTGTTCGATATTGTCAGTACAAACGTGTATTGTTCCAGTACGGCATCCTTCCTGCATGCCTTTCGTTATTACCTGAACTTGCCATCTAGTTGTGATCACATGGCGGATAGTGAAGACAAATCGGTGGGCGAAGCCTTATGGAGGGGGCAGCCTGATGGTTCGTCGTGGTCGCGCAAAGTCCTGATTTGGACGTTGTTATCTCACCATCGAATTAACAGAGGATGTTGGCTATCATCGTAGAAAGCGCAGCCCTCTATACGTACGCTAATCGTCACGAGGTGATGTCTTCGAGAGCCTCATAACTCCTTTGCCAGGGCTTGGACAGTCTTCTTCATGGCGGCCTACCAATCAGGATCACATATCGACAGCACTGCTATCGATATAGGCTGCACTCTGTGCGGCATCGCATTCATGCTTATCAATGTCCGTGTGGGCCTAGGATGGGCCCATGAGGCACATTCGCAGCTCTGCTCCGACCCGTCTATCAGAACGTCTGCACAACAGTGCGCCGAGCAGTTGGACACGGTGTGTCCTGTCGAGGTCAACTTCACATATGTGGTCCGCCAGGAGCGTGATGTGGAGACACCTGAGACACCTGTCAAAGAATCTCTGAGGAGCGAACCATGCACTCAACCTTGATGATAGAATGTAATTACCTCGTCTCCTTCATTCGAGTGATCCATGATTCATTGCTAGCGTTCGTGCTTTAGGAGCTGTTGATGTTGGTGGCACATTTGTATACAAAAATGTGCATTCTGCAAGCCGCACCCAGACTGGCTGATTCTTAAACCACTCATAACCCTGAAGGGATTCCCGTTAATGTATCGTGAAACTGGGATACTCCGAAAAGTTACACATATGTGGCGGCTTATATAGGAGGATATTAGCACCAAGCTGGATAGGATTGTCTACTAACCATGGCATCATGTGCACTAAGCGGGCAAAACCAAAAAGTGAGGAAATAAATGAAGATATCACTCGATGTGAGTCACCTGCTCTTCAAGCTAGCCCCAGAACTTCTCACCAATAGAAAATACGGCACTGGTTGGAGAACGGTAATGTTATGTTAGGAATCAGTATAACTCACCAAGATCTTCGCTTTCATTCCGTTGACATGCTGAATTCCCGCCTCGATGTTACCTGTGGCGCATGAGGCCACATCTCTTTCCTGAGACCTCTGCTCATCATGATAAGATGGCTCATTTCGCATTGGGAAGCAAGGACATAAGACGCAAAAGTAAATGGAGAGACATCGGCAGCAAAAGTAACTACGGTCCGCCATGAAAGCTTGTCTAGTTCAGGGAAGTCAAGGTGTCTTCATCGGAAAATGGGAGGTGATCAATGATAAGTAGCTCTTCTTGTGGCAGACTTGCGCGACCAGTAATGCTCCCTGCATAGTAACTTCAACCGGCCTGCCAGCTTTAGGTTCGATCAGAAGTTCCATACGACACTTTCGCAGCGTGCCTTTCAATCGATGGAAGTTAGCCTACATGGTTCCGCGTGACCCGGCATTATGTATACTTATTGTAATCTACATTCCTTACCATACTAGATCCTGTCCTATGACAAACAACCTTCTGCGTTCACGGAGTTTGTACCAGTGTATACCTGCCCCCGCACCAAATTTTGCCATCCCACTCGTAAGGTAATCTATATCTACATTAGTTTCATTTCGACCTCCTCCACAATTAGAGCCTGTTTTTGCAGTACGTGCTGGTGTTGTCTTGTACTTGTGTTGATTTCGAGTAGTTTCACTTTCAGGAATAGGTGAAAACTAAGGATGCCATCCATTGCCCACGTGAAGCTGCGGCCATGAAGTCAGAATGTGTATAACAGTCTAGAATTCGATCGGCAACTCACATAGGCGTAAGGAATGTCTGCGCTGCCTGATATATAGTATGATTTAGCGTTCTCCTGAAGCACGAGACTGGACTATGCGTACTCCTCCAAAGATACTCTGGAATAATTTCAGGAGTCTGAGAGCTGATTTGACTATCAGTATTAGGCATTCACCGAGCATAACGAGAAGTATCTAACCAAAGAATCCCTGGTCAAACGAGTTAGTTTCCTCTGATTGAGTTCAGAATGATAACTGACCATGAAAGTCAAAGCACCATCTCGTATCAGGTTGGTAACGATTTCAGAGTCACGGCGGCGAGGTTTGTTCAAAACGTTAACGACCACGAACATAAGAATGTAAACATCGTAGAGTGTCTTTGTGGATCAGTTTAGTTAGTAAAATCATGATGGGCGATGCGTGAAGTTACACACCATTCCACCCCAAACGCCGATCAGATAATCTGCCTTCTCTGGAAGGAAACAGCTATCGAGACTCATCGAGTACTGAAGTTTATCTGATTGTGATGAGCGAACAATCTGTCTAGCAAAGAAGTAATCCTTACTGAAAAATTTCTGCATAGTCGCAACAGCAAAGCCCACAGATAAACTGTAACAGATAATGAAACCCGTTATGAGAGCATACTTGATCTCCTTCCTATTGTCCCACAAAGCGTATACTCTGAGTAAGAGAGCGACTAACATAGTATCAGCTTTGCCCTCAATCTGAAGTATGTCAGTAGAATGACCGACATTGTGTCGAGCCAGTGCTCAACGTCCCATATACACAAACAAATAGAACGTATGCCTTGCACCTATGAGACCAACAGCAGAGGCATTAGTTCGGGGCATGTGAAGACTCTGATCGGCGCACATCTACGAAAGCTCTATTCTAAGCATTATCACGCTTGAGTTGCAAAGTCTGCTCACAGAAAGGTGTAACGGCGGCCTCAGATCCCCAAGAACTGCAATTGATAAGAAGGTATAACATCTTGCAGCATTACTATACGCCACGACTTGCCATATACAATAAATATTAGACTCGCTTGGCCACCATAGAGATTGAACATGACAAGCAGCTGCAGAAAGGACCACGGCGGCCGCCACACGAACTTGATTTCCCTGTCGACGTTGATAAGGTGATTCCATAAAGAACAAGTGACTGCGACAGCTGGTAACCTTCAGGAAAATACGCTCCTGTGCGAGGCTACAAGGTCTTACCTGCCATATACCTCGTCGCTATCAGAGAGTTCAGGTCAACGGTCGACAATGACATGTTGGGTAGAATGTGGAAAGACAAGACTTAAAGACGCTGAACCACAGTTTTATAGCGGAGATGTATGAAAGCGTTGATCGGGTATATTGGTAAGGGCTGTCAAGGTTCTCATAGCGCCAAGTAGTCGAAGCAATATAATGATCACGGCAGCATCATGCAGCCTGATGCGATTGTATGAGGCGAGGGTTCCGGTGCATCATTCATTGTGTTAGGAATTTCACTGTACATATTCATAGACGTACCATTTAACACCGCAGCTGGATTGCAATTTGCTCTGCACAAGTGGCATGAGTATAGAACTCACAAGAAGCGTTAGTTGTGATTTACCCAGACGCGTAAATTTGACCTCGAGCACAGATGGCTATGAGTCTTGACTTGATAAACAGAACCTTAACTAGGCTAGGATATCGAGTGCTGAATACTGTAATCCCATTAAATGATACTGGGAACCGCTGAATACTGAAATTGGATGAGAAGCAGCTCAATTTCCGCTCACTCTTGAGGCCTGAGAACTGAGTTTCCAAACGAATGGCGCAACAAACAACCATTGTTAATTAGGGATATTGAGAAGCTCCATTTGACCGAACCTCATGGCCGAGTCAATTAAGCACACTTCAAACAACCACCGGACACAGGTAGGGCTACATTTGCAAGTTCCGAGAATGCACAACTAGACAGTTGCCAGGGCCTTGTCAGAAATGATGATATGTTGATCACAAGGGACTGCATTCGATTTCATCCAGGAACTTTACGTATTCGAGTGAGACTGGGGTCTATGCCACTAAGAAGTCAGCAGACGTGTTCCTGATGCTTTGTTCGCCGAGTCAGAGCCTGGAGTGAAGGTGAGGAATGGACGAGATGAGAGGGGATTGAGGATGGTGCTGATGAGCGTTTCGCCTTCACAAGTTCGGTATTATCACCTGAATTTGCCGACTGGTTGGAGTTCACCTGGTGGCCGGAGTTCCGGCACCAGCTGGCCCAGCCAGAAGGGCGAATGTTATTCACTGACAGATTGTATGCAAATGTGCCTGAAGTGAGATCCGGTAGCGTGTGGCTCGTCATTGATGGGGAAGACCACGTTGCCCATGGGAAGTTCGGGGCCGGCAAGGTCCAGAGCTTCGATGCAGAGATGTTGGCATTGGCGCACGGGCTGCGTGAAGCGGTCCGTGACGTCCCTGCCCACATCACCACCCTTATAGTCTGTTCCGACAACCAATCGGCACTCGACCAAATCTTCAAACCGGAGGTAGGGCCGTTGCAGATGGCGGCGGTGATACGACCTAGGGGACCCTGGCACCTAGAGAGTGCTCCGCGACGTGGCTGTGGGGTAGTGTGATAACTGGGAGGATGTGCGGGTAGGAGCTACAACCTGTATGATACTGGGAAACCTGTATGTCTTGTTTTTGTAAGTAGGGGAGTAAGGGGTCAAGGGTCCTGCACAACAGGATCTTGTTCCTAAGTGCTATACAATCCCTAAGGCCTTGTGAGGCCCTCCGAAGTACGTGAAGTCCTTCGAGATTCTGCGAAGTCCTTTGAAATTTTAGCTAAATCGCGCGAGCTGACTTCGTAGGCTGTATAGAGTTAGGGGGCAATAAGCCAATGGACTATAATTTCTACTAAGCGACAGAGGGTACGAGACTGCTGCGAAGTCCTTTTAGCTAGAGTTAGCTAAAGGGCGTAAGGCTTAGAGGTTTGTTAGAGCGAGGTGGGCGAGGTTTGGCTAGCGTAGGAGACTTGTAGGAGAGGTCGGATGGTTCGGAGAGCTAATACTTGGAATAGGAATGGGAGAACGAGGTTGCTGGAAGCTCTGAAGTGTCTGATGACGCCAAGGTGTGGGTCGGAGAGTTCGAGGGCGTAGAGAGATGTACTATAGCCTGTAATGAAGGCTATGGGGGAGTCGTAGGGTTATTCGTAGGACGTAGGGATGACGCAACGTGAGCCTAAGGGTATAACTAAGGCGGAGGCCCACCGGATAGGTGCTATAAGAGGTGCTGAAGGGCACGAAGTCACGACGACTTCGTAGATCGTAGTGCGTAGTTCGGGAAGCGTAGACGTAGTTCGTAGATATATCGCGAGCGTAGACGTAGTTCAAAGGTACTGAAACGGAGCTGGGGTGGAGACTTAGGGACCTTGGGACCGTTCCTAAGGTTGTACTCGCGGCGCTTTCCTGAGATCGGAGCTACAGGGGAACTGGTATTCCAAAGAGAGAAGCGTACACTGAGGGGTCTCTGTCGTACATAGTAAACTACCTCTGACTAAATAGGGGAGCGTGAGGTGAACTAATCTTGCGCGAAGTGATCCTTACGAGTCCGAAATGTGTACTAAAACGCATGGACTCCGAAGTGAACACGAGGAGGATAGGAACTAATTAGGAACTGAAACAGGGGAACTACGTACGGTAGAAAGGTGACCAAGTTCATTCACGAGGGCGGGATGACTATCCGAGAGCAGCCATGCGCCGTGATCACCTATCTTAGTGGGCTAAGAGCGCACGAAGTCCTTAGCAGCGGGACTTGGCCTAATCGGGGCAGGAGGTGTCCTAAATGGGTGGAGGGTCATATGGGTACGTCCTAGGATGACCTTATGGCATAGGATCGAGACCCATGGGGGTGCACAAGGCTTCCTAAGTCCAACTTCCGGAACTTCGGACCGTTTCGGAGCCTATCGGAGGTAGCTGCAATCACAAGAGCTAGGAGAGACTTAGCTAAGACTTCTTAGCTAAGCCCGGGAAGAGTGACGTAGTAGATAGGACCTAGATCCAATGGAACAGTATGGGAGGGCCGGCAGTGTCCGATAGTGGACTTAGCAGGAGTTAGGGACTTCGCGTCTAGCATTCGAAATCTCGTAGCACCTCGTGTGACTTCGCAAGACTTCGTAGGGTGTTAGGAGGGTTTAGGAAGGAGAGGGGGCGTTAGGAATATTATAGGGACCTATCCCTCCTGTCGTAGGCTGTAGGAGAGTCTTAGAGTGGTCGGTTGGGGGATTAGAAAGCTCCTAAAATCGCGATTCGGGGCCCAGGAGGCTACGGGACTCATCACCTCCTCCCTATTGAAATCCTGACTGTCCTCAGTCAGTGTGCGCGACCGTGGGAACTTGTAGCCTATCGCGTCCGATCTGCGAAGCGGGCGATATCCTGATAGAAGCTAATTGTGGGTGCCTCTTATCTTTTTCTTCCTTCTCCCCTTTTGCCTTTCCCTTCCCCATCATGTTCGACGATATGGACTCTGATGGTGTTGGCCTAGCTCACAGCGATGTCCTGGCGCTCCTCGATTCTCGTCCGGAGGGCGTAGCGGAGGCCGAAGATTATCTGCGGTGGGCGAGGAACTTAGGACGTCGTGTGGTACGTATTCTCCTCGATCGCTCGATACATCGTCTTCACTGCGTTATAGGGTAACTGGCGGGTCCTGTCCCAGGCTTCGAACGCTCCTGCCGATCCTACCTTAGAGGCCGCCATCGTCGAAGGTTTGACGGCGATCCTCCCTCTCGCGGACTCGTCGTGGATCTCGTGGGCCCGCACCAGTTTTCCTCAGTTCGCCGCTATGCTTCAAGAGCGAGATGCACAGCGCGAACTCGCCCGCGCGACCGAACGACTTCGTGCGGAGGCGGTCGAGCGCGCTGCGCTTGAACGCGCTGCCCAACTTGCGGCTTCGTCTTCTGCTCCCTCGCCGGCCCCTAGTCGTACCTCATCGCGCACTCGTTGTCCCTCAGCTCGGGCCAAGGCAGCAGCTTCTACTCGTGCGGCTTCCCAGGCCAGCTCGATCATGGCCTCCGTTTCTAGCGGCCAAGTCGGCGAACTCGCCTCGTCCACGAGTTCGGGTGTCTTTGTAGGGGTCCCTCCTGCTCAGGGGAAGGATGCTGCGAAGGCGAAGGCTCCTCCGACGCCCGAAGCCCTGGCTAACATGGCGAAGGCGGCGGAGCATAGGCGAACTCATGCGAAGGTGAGTGCACGTCCTTTTCGTGACCGTTCGCGGCTTATGATTGCTACCTAGTGCGATCGCTGCAGCACCTACACCACGGACTTTGAGTGCGAACTCCCCGCGGGCGCCGTGAAGTGTGGTAAGTGCCTGCGAGAGTCGCAGGGGTGTTATTGGGGCGGATTCTCCGTAGACGGTAAGGAGCGCGGCGTGCGCGTTTCGAAGCGTGGTAGGGCTTCTCGTGCCCTCGTTAGCGCGTCATTGCTGATGTTAGGACGTCCCTTAGCTGCGGGCCAACCTCCTCAGGTGTCCCCGCCTCGCGCCCGCGAGTCCAAGAAGGCGAAGTCGACCCCTGCGCCTACGATGTCGCTCGAGGCCTCGCTGGCCCTTAACGGCGCTGAATACTTGGACGGCCTCACCCCTGCGCATCAAGCCGTTGTCGAAGGCCTCTGGTATGACCGCGCGATGGCCGAGAGTCGCGCGATGCGTCTCGAAGACTACATCTCGGGGCTCTATCGTGCTGAAACCGCCCTAACCGGTCGTACGCCTGCGCCGCTCGACTTGAGCTCTCTCCCCCTTCCTCGCCGTCGCGTCGCCGCCTCCTCTACCGATCCTGGTCCCTCTGGTGAGTCCGAGCAGGATGAGGAAGATGCCGAGGCCGAGGTTTAGAAGGTGGGGGGTTCGTAGTTCGTCATCTCGCCCGTTCCGTATCTGTCGCACCAACGTGCTGTATTCTCTCTCGTTGCGCGTCCCTTTGCTAGGGACCTTTTCCAGTATGTGTACAGTAGTCTGTATAAAGCGGACGCAAACGTCGTCCTTGTGAAAAGGTTCCTAAGTGTGTGAAGTAACCAAACAACACAGCGAAGAATTAGAAGACTTAGGGGGATAAAATGCGCTCATTTAGGCTCAGTAAATCATCATGGCCTTGAAGGGCTTAAGGCCCCTCGCGCAATCTTCGCTCCGCTCGGCGTTTTAGGAGCTTTTTAGAACGATATCGCGACTTCGTGAGTTGAATCACTATAGTAAAAAGTAGGAGATGTTGTAAGTAAATATTCGTAGACATTCGGAACTTCGTAGCTGTCAAACTGAGTGGGGGCTTGTTGGGGAAAGTAAAACATGACCAAAAGGTAAGCGAAAAGTAAAAATGGACGTAGCGTAATCTTAGCTAAAGTCGGGGTATCGTCGATTGCTCCTCTGATTCTTTAGTGAGCTTCGGATGGACTAGAGCCGGACTTAGGAGAGTAGGGATACGATCCTAGTTCTTCGTCATCGCCTTGGGTGGTAGTCAGCTCTAGTTCGCGAAGTCGCTCCGTCGACACGTCCAAGAGTTCGGTAGGAAGTTCGAGGGCTTTTCGCGCTAAGTAGGGGATGACTCGGAAGGCTGCCGTAGGCCTGTCGAGTACCGAACCATCCAATTCGCATAGGATATAAGCACCACCTTTGTTCCTAGATACTACGAGTACTGGGCCGAGGTAGCGAGGTCGCATCTTCCGATTTAGGGACTTTTCTATCTGTGTGTTGCGAATTAGTACTAAATCGCCCTTTTCGAAGTTGAAATCGTGGATGGAGTGCTTATGCTTCTCTTCGAATCGCAGAGAAGCTTGTCTTCGCGCTTCGTAGACCTTCGAATGTAGTTCCGCTATCTGAGTCACCCGCTTTTGCAATGCGATAGCTCGACGTGCGATAAGATCGGTCGTGGATAGCATAGAAGACGGAGGAGGAAGGATATAGGTGGCCTCTACGACGTCCAAAGGGATAACAGGGTGGGTGCCAGTGACCGCGAAATAGGGCGAACATCCCATGCGCTTTCGAGTCGTGATCCTTTCGGACCAGAAGACTGAGTACGTTGCCTGAGACCATTTAGACTCTTCGCCATCCACGGCCTTGAATAGAGCCTGCCTAACATCGAAGTGAGGCCTCTCCACCAGTCCGTTGGCACGCGAATTGTATCCGCTAATTCGGATGTGTCGTAGCTGGTACTTCTTCGCTATGTAGTTCGTGGCTTTTACGAAGGGAGCGCCGTTGTCCGTGACTATCTCCGATAGCGCACCCCACCTACAAACAAAGTCTTCGAAGAGCCATTCTGCCAAAGCTTTAGCCGTCTCCTTGCGAAGCATCCAAAATTCGGGGTACTGGGTTAGAGAACACCGGCCTTGCACCAAGTACCTAAATCCGTTAGAAGGGGGCATATGCATGGTATCTATATGAACCTTTGCGAAGATCGGAGCGGGCGTAGCGACCGTAGGAGGGATTAGGATCTGCCGCACTTGGCGAATCTGGCATAGGTGGCAGCTTCGAACATACCAGGCAATGTCGATATGATGGTAGGGCCACCAAAACCGCTCTGAAATCAGCACCTTCGTAGCGTGTATTCCTCGATGCGCGACTGCATCGTGACATTCTCGGAGGATTCGTAGACGATCTGCCTGCTTAACAACTAGTTTGTGAGCTCCTTGTGGATCTTTGCGCCATAGTATGTCCTCATCGAGGAAGAATAGAAGACAGTATTTTACGAAACCTTCGTATTCTGAATCCGATAGGTTGGCAGGTCTCGCGAGGCTTCGTAGGAATTTTGCTACTAAGTCAAGTCTTGCGTCAGCTTCCTTGGCCATTTCGGATCTTGGGACGCTATCGTAGCTCTCCTCCTCCCTATTGAAACCTTGGCTGTCCTCAGCCAACTCGGAGGCGAAGGTTGGAGCTATCGGAGGTGTGGGGGTTGTGATAGGAATGTTAGAGGTGAATTCGTAAGGGAATAGGGTAGAAATCGATGGTATAGGATGGGAAGGGGGGGCTTGGATGTGATGTAGAAACGAGTGCATTTTGTCTATCCAGTCTTCGAAGTCTTCTTCGCTGCTCTCTTCTTGATCTCCTGGCTGGGGGGTTCGTCTTGATAGTCCATCTGGTCCATGCATCGTACCTGGTACATGTACTAGGGTGAAATGGAAGGTTAGAATCGATATGATCCAGCGATTTATACTCGCGCTGGGTGCGATGTCCGGATTTTGCAACATCCCTTTGATATAGCGTGCGTCCACTTCCACTATAAGGTTCCTAACTCCGATTAGGTAGATTCGTAGTACGCGAAGTGCTCGAAACAATCCGTAGATCTCTAACTTCGGTTGCGAGAACCTCCGCTCGCGATCATTTAGGGTGATGGATCCGAAACGATTGTAGAATCGGACTTTAGGGTTGTCCTCATCGCATTGGCAAAGGTGATAGCCAACTGCAATATAGGAGGTGTCAACCGCTAAGATGACGGGCGCACCTGACAAATAGTTAATGGATCGGAGAGCTGGAGAGGACAGCAAAGCATCCTTAAGGTCCTCTTGCGCTGCGATTTGCGCTGGACCAAATTCGAAGGGTACCGCCTTTCGCGTTAGGCGTACTAAGGCATCTGCACGATGCGCGAAGTTTCGGATGAAGATACGGACCACTCCAATGGTTCCTAAAAAGGCTCGAACGTCAGATAGGGTCGCACAAGGTCCCCAGTTGCGTATGGCTGCAACACGAGACTCGTCCGGTAGGCGACCTTCTGGAGTACACCGATGCCCCACAACGGTGATTTCGCGGGCAATTAGAATGCTTTTAACTCCAGAAAAGGTACCTCCTGCGTAGCGCATGCGTGTGACTATCCTATTGAGGTTCGTAAAATGTTCCCAAACAAACTTTTGAATGCCTGGGTTCTCCGAAATAGGTACGAGATCGTACGAACTTTCAGGGCCTTTGACCGGAACATCGTCGATATAGGGAACTGTTAGGTGAGGAATTTCGGGCTGTAGGATGTGCGTAACATCATCGTGGAAGATAGGGACCGAGTTGGTCCATCCCATAGGTAGAGTGACCAATCTCATAGCTCCGAAAGGTGTTTGAAATGTCGTAAGATCGCGCGAAGTCTCCGCTATCAAGCGTTCATCATAGCCTACATATAGATCCAACATAGCACCACAAGGTCGTCCTCCGAACTGTTCTGCGAGGTGTTCGGGAGTCGGGGGAACGCCTGAGTGTTGAATCGTGACAGCGTTTAGGGGTTCCAGACTATGTACGAGACGTAGGGACTTTCCGTCTTTCTTCACCACACAAAACCATCGTGAACGATAGGAAGAATTCGAAGGTTCGTAGACCCCCGCTGCGATCTTCTTTTTGATTATTGCGCACACTTCGTTGTAGATTCCGGGTGGGATAGGAATGTTCTTTTGTACCCATGGCGTGTGCGGTACTACCGGAAAGTCGATGGGAGGGAAGTACTCTGGCTTGAAGCACCCTCTTTCGGAATCATTCCAAGCGAACGCATCAGCATGCAGGGTCATAAAGTGATGTAGGAGGTCCCTCTCTGCTGGTTGTAGGAAGTCTCCACTGTGTAGCTTGTCCGTGAGATCGTGCCGTTCTCGCGTATATCGCAAAGTAGGTTCGAAAGGTGGTGGAGTCGGTGATAGGGTAGGCATCGTTGCTAAAGGGTCGCCTTTAATTTCGCGAATGATTCGGAATCGTTCGTCCAAAGCTCCCAGAATAGGGCGAGTCTTCAGTGCTACGGGCTTGTACTTCTTTTTCGATGCTGCAAATGTAGGAATAGGGGAAGAATCTGACAACTTAGGAAGGGATACCCTCGGATTAGGAGCAAGGGAGGGTCTTCGGGCTGACTTCGTGACCTTCGTAGCGTTCCTGGGACCTGGAATGGGGATAGAGGATATGTCTTTAGAGGCGGAAAGCGAAAGCATAGGGAGAGAATTCGGATTATCGTGTGAAAGGAAGGGAGCCTCGTGCGATGTTGCTGCTGCTAGAAAGCCAGATAGCCACCTAGTATGATCAGCAGGACCTTCCGAGACTTTCGGAGTTTCGCTAAAATAGAGAGACTGCAGATAGCTAGACACAGAGTTAGAGACTGATAGATAGAGCGCAGGAACAGAATTGTTATCTGCCGCATTTACAGCAGCGAAAGACACGATTTTAGGGGTATCGGATTCATACTCAACGACCAGGGCGACCTCTCCTTGATTTCTCAAATCCTCGAAATCTAAAAACCCGATCGTAAATGATTCGAAGAGTTCGCGTGGGGGCAACTATGATGATGGGCTGGTAAGAACTTCTGACGTCCTCGAGGCATCGTAGGGATGGTCGCGACTTCGCTCGTGTTCGGGCATACGATCGTGATGGTCTGCTCCTCGTTTCCGAAGTTCTTAACCACACTCTCGGTTACCACATCGAAGGGTCGGCCTAGAAGGATATCGTAGGAGGGATTGCGTATGACGTGTATCTGTAGGTACAACACGATGTCGCCTACTTGGAACGAGACATTTCGAACCAGTCCTAAAGAACGGTCAATACTGCCATTAGCAGACTGCATATTTAGCTGCACGGAAGGGTCGTAGATTAGTCCTAAGGCATGACAGACTTGCTCTGACATCGCAACCACTTGTGAACCAGGGTCCACGATGCATTTGATTCGCTCTTTGTTGTCAATTAGGGCTTCGATAGAACGGATAGAATTCGAGTCGCGGGCTACTATGATTTCGGAGGGTTCTTCCTTTCCGGGTACGTGTCGTAAGTACGTTTCGTAGGGGTCTGGAATGATGGTCGAACCAGGGACAAGGGGTTCACCATGGCACAATAGTTCGGAGGTTGCTAGCGTCGTTTTAGAAGCGAGATCGTCTGAGAGTTCCGTAATTTGAGCCATATGAGTAGCCTTAGGATCCATAGGCACACGTTTAGGGGTGATAGCTTCGCGATATCGCGCACGAACATCCGGGGATATAGATAGTAGCTCCTCGGGCGTTAGTGTAACCACGGGTGTTCTCATAGATCGCGCGAATATTTCCTCTGTAAGTTTCTCCTGATGAACCGGTGTGATCGTCTTATAGGCCACGTCCTTGCCTTTATCTGCTGTAGGCTTCGGAGCTGCTGCGAAATTTCGAAGATTCGGAGGTGCGTAAGTAGCATCTCGAGCATTAGCGAAAGGATGTACTGGTGGAGTGGGCGGTGGAATGGCTGCCTGTGATGCTGGTTGGGCTGGTACGTTAGATGTAGACGCGGCATGCTCCGATGAGTTCGGGGGTGGATCGGACACATTCGCAGGCTTCGGAGGCAAAGGCGCTGAATTAGAAGGATAATTGGATCGCTTTAGAATGGTAGGAGGGGTCTGGTTCTGCGTCTCTGCCACTGGGGCATCTTGGTTAGCAGGGGGATCCACTACCGGATGCCGATCGTGTCCTATCGGAGGTGCGTTGGCTATGGGTGGGTTTCTAGGATCAGACTGCGCGTTAGGAGCACCCTGCCTTCTGCGCTGGGGTACTTCCACACCATCGAAGACTTCGCGACGTCTCCGAAGTTGGTAAATCTCGTGTTCTAAAGCGGCTATACGATCCTCGGCGGATAGTGAGAATGCGGGCACATTTAGGCGATTGTCGATTTCGAATAGGAGCTGGGGGGAGGAATTCGTGCCATTTCGTCGATGATATTCGTAAAGCCTATCGCGAATCGTACGTCCTGGGATCGTTCTGGGTACGAAATTTCCATTTGGCAGCACTATCTTTCCATCTGGGTTGCGCTTGCACTTGCCATCCTTGATGTCTTGCTCAATGTGCTTGCAACACCTAGTGCAGCAGTCCAAGTCCCCGCAATAGTGACAGTACTGGCCTTCTACATGAGTGTGCTCGCCGCGCGAGCTGTCCAATCGAGGGGGTCGCTGGTTCGCAAGAACAGGAGCTAGCGCACTGGTTACGGACTTCGTGAGGATCTCCACGAACGTCTGTAGATCCTCTATCTTTAGCGATGAGCCCCCCACGGGCACGGCAGTGGGCGAAGTAGTTACAGTCGTAGCAGAGGTAAGAGTCGTAGAAGTACCAAGGAGTATGAACTTCGCCGCGCTATGTAGCTGGTCTAAGGTGTAGGGATCATCGGGTAAGTGATCAGGGAACTTTAGCTGTAACCTAGTAGACACGCGAGCCCATAGCGAAGGCTGGAAGGCCCTCGCGAAAGCACGGCTTTGCTCGATAGTAGACAACCTATTTTTCGAAATTAGATACTTCGTGATGGCATAAAACTCACGATAGAAGCTTCCTAAGTCTGCCGCATTGTTGATTCCAATTCTAGCACGTTCTCCTATCAACTGATCCAAGTCGGACATAGACCACATTCTATCGTCCTCTGTGCCTGGGTAGAGGTTTCTAATCTCCTTCTTGAAGTCTTCGTAGGTCTCCGTGACATCGGAACACTCAGGGAGGGACTCCCATAGGTCCGAAACATCGATAGGAGGGTAGCGAGTAGTCCAGTGTTTCTTCGTCGCCTCATCCGCTATCTGGCAGCGGACAAAAAGTGACTCTAAGTCCTGGAAATACCTTCGGATGGTCCTAGGCTGGTCAGGATCGAAGGTAGGGGATGTACGATCTCCTTGAGGCGGCATGAGTGGAGGTGCGTTCATGGTTGACACAGAAATAGGATTTAGGGGATTAGCTAAAATGGGTGCGGTCAGAGATGGGTTCGAAGCTGAGTTGATGCTAGCCGAAGAAGATTGGGTCGTAGAAGCGTCGGAAAGTGTAATAGAAGGAATCGGAGGGGAACGCGAAGCTGATGGGAGCGTAGAGGATAGCTGAGGGGATGCCGGTAAATGGACTAAGATAGGGTCAGACGCTGAAGAAGGACCGCTTCCTTCGGAGGTGTTAGGAAGCTCAGGGGACGTGGACTGAGGTTCGAAGTCCTCAATTGGTGAGTCTTCGGACGTGGTAAGCGTGTCTAGAGACCCTTCGAAAAGAGCCTCGAAGTCGGGGGTCGATTCGGAAGATTCAAGTGTAGAAATGATATCGGAGGGGATAGTCGTAGGTGTTCGCGAAGAGGTGCTTCGTGGAAGGCCTGCTTGAGTATAGTAACGATAGCCGACCTGAAAGAACTCGGATAGTAACTGATCGCTGTTTCTCGGAGAGGACTGGTTAGACGTAGGATGATCTGAAGGCAATGAAATCTTGACTGCTCCCCCTCGCGGTGGGCTCCAGAAATGATACGACCTAGGGGACCCTGGTACCTAGGGAGTGCTCCGTAACGTGGCTGGGGGTAGTGTGATAACTGTGAGGGTGTGAGGGTAGGAGCTACAACCTGTATGATACCGGGAAACCTGTATGTCTTGTTTTGTAAGTGGGGGAGTAAGGGGTCAAGGGTCCTGCACAACAGGATCTTGTTCCTAAGTGCTATACTATCCCTAAGGCCTTGTGAGGCCTTCCGAAGTACGCGAAGTCCTTCGAGATTCTGCGAAGTCCTTCGAAGTTTTTAGCTAAATTGCACGAGCTGACTTCGTAGGCTGTATAGAGTTAGGGGGCAATAAGCCAATGGACTATAATTTCTACTAAGCGGCAGAGGGTACGAGACTGCTGCGAAGTCCTTTTAGCTAGAGTTAGCTAAAGGGTGTAAGGCTTAGAGGTTTGTTAGAGCAATGTGGGCGAGGTTTGGCTGGCGTAGGAGACTTGTAGGAGAGGTCGGATGGTTCGGAGAGCTAATACTTGGAATAGGAATGAGGGAACGAGGTTGCTGGAAGCTCTGAAGTGTCTGATGACGCCAAGGTGTGGGTCGAAGAGTTCGAGGGCGTAGAGAGATGTACTATAGCCTGTAATGAAGGCTATGGGGGAGTCGTAGGGTTATTCGTAGGACGTAGGGATGACGCAACGTGAGCCTAAGGGTATAACTAAGGCGGAGGCCCACCGGATAGGTGCTATAAGAGGTGCTGAAGGGCACGAAGTCACGACGACTTCGTAGATCGTAGTGCGTAGTTCGGGAAGCGTAGACGTAGTTCGTAGATATATCGCGAGCGTAGACGTAGTTCAAAGGTACTGAAACGGAGCTGGGGTGGAGACTTAGGGACCTTGGGACCGTTCCTAAGGTTGTACTCGCGGCGCTTTCCTGAGATCGGAGCTACAGGGGAACTGGTATTCCAAAGAGAGAAGCGTACACTGAGGGGTCTCTGTCGTACATAGTAAACTACCTCTGACTAAATAGGGGAGCGTGAGGTGAACTAATCTTGCGCGAAGTGATCCTTACGAGTCCGAAATGTGTACTAAAACGCATGGACTCCGAAGTGAACACGAGGAGGATAGGAACTAATTAGGAACTGAAACAGGGGAACTACGTACGGTAGAAAGGTGACCAAGTTCATTCACGAGGGCGGGATGACTATCCGAGAGCAGCCATGCGCCGTGATCACCTATCTTAGTGGGCTAAGAGCGCACGAAGTCCTTAGCAGCGGGACTTGGCCTAATCGGGGCAGGAGGTGTCCTAAATGGGTGGAGGGTCATATGGGTACGTCCTAGGATGACCTTATGGCATAGGATCGAGACCCATGGGGGTGCACAAGGCTTCCTAAGTCCAACTTCCGGAACTTCGGACCGTTTCGGAGCCTATCGGAGGTAGCTGCAATCACAAGAGCTAGGAGAGACTTAGCTAAGACTTCTTAGCTAAGCCCGGGAAGAGTGACGTAGTAGATAGGACCTAGATCCAATGGAACAGTATGGGAGGGCCGGCAGTGTCCGATAGTGGACTTAGCAGGAGTTAGGGACTTCGCGTCTAGCATTCGAAATCTCGTAGCACCTCGTGTGACTTCGCAAGACTTCGTAGGGTGTTAGGAGGGTTTAGGAAGGAGAGGGGGCGTTAGGAATATTATAGGGACCTATCCCTCCTGTCGTAGGCTGTAGGAGAGTCTTAGAGTGGTCGGTTGGGGGATTAGAAAGCTCCTAAAATCGCGATTCGGGGCCCAGGAGGCTACGGGACTCATCACCGCGAAGACCCCCCTGTCTACCTGAACAATAATTGAGGCCTGAAAACTGTAGGGCTATACTCAATTCCTTAGGTGATTTACTGACGGAACGGGATCACCGGGCCGGATAAACACATAGAGCGTGAAAAGCAGGTTGGGCGGGGGTCAGGTATGGCATCCTATAGATGACTATACCTTTCCTTTTGCAGGCCTTGTCGGATTATATGCCCACGCCACATAACGAGGACACTGAAAACTGTAGGTGTACCGCTCATGCGGGCGCAGATGCCCACTTACTATCATTATTACTCTACATGTACCTATGATGTATGGAGTATAAACCCGAGGAATTAAAAAAAAAAAAAAAAAAATTCGGTATTACACATGGATGCCTCATATGGCAAGTACACAATGCCAGCGCTGGTAGCACTCTGGCACTTGCTTTGATTTATTTGAACACTGCACTGCTTTCCGGAACTCTTATACTGTACTTGGTTCACAAGTTCCCAATTTTCGGTAAGATTGATGATAAAGCAGGGCACAGGTTTCGAGCCCAGCATTATAACGGTGGTTTGAGACATTAGTATCGGTCATTGAGGATGGGGGTCTCAGTACGTATCATTGTCAAGCTGCCACTCACTAGTGACGTCGATGAACGGAAGGGTCAGGAGGTGACACTACTAGTACTATCGTATCGCGGACTGTTTTCCAATTCCAAAAGATATCAGGCCATCCAGAGCATTCTCCACAATCCTCCGTAAGACCTCTTGCTGACTCTGGGATGCATGCGGCTCGCACAAGATACGAAATTGCATTGACCAAAGGTATACAATGCATGCGGATGGAAGATCATTCATCATTGATACATCTCGTACGTACGTCTGAGCTACACTCATGTTGGTTGTCATGAAAACATCATATCTTCGCCTGGACTATCTTTCCCCTACAATCGTAATTTGAACCCTTCATCGGTCTCGGTAGATAGCATCTACTCCTTCGCCACCGAATTGGCCTGAATAGAGGGAGTGAAAGTACTTTCAGTTCACTTATCATACAGCAGGCAAAGTAGTAAGGCATTCGAGAATCTCGTCAAGGACGAAGGTTCTAGAGAGTGGAGAGAATGAGACGGCTGCACTGATCAGATACGTACCTCGGACTTGAGCTCAACCTCATCCCCCTTCAACGCCCTCCTTCCGCCTTCAACGTCCCCAGCATTGCGCCTGCGCCTCCATCTGCCGGCACCGAGCATCAGCACGCCCATGAACAAGAGCGCCCAAAGTGCCGCGCCGAGCACTGCAACCGTGAGCCCTGCACCGAGGAAGCCTGCGCCGACCGGAGAGATCTTCTGGTGCTGTACGTGTACGTTCACGTCTGCACTCGCAGCGAGGGCTGTCGCGCATCCACGCTCCATTGTCTGTCCGCACACGCCGCACCACTGCAGTGTCGTGTTCACCGCTGCGGGTTCGAATGCGGTCACGAACGTCGAGAGGGGCACGTCCTTGCCACCCATGCCATCCCAGCCAGAGAAGGACAACGGGTAGGTGCTGAAGCCCGAGTCGGAAGTGCCGTTCTTAAACGTAAAGCAGATGACGGGCTCGGAGGAAGATGGAGACTCGCGGACCTCAAGTACGACCGATGCAGCATAGTCCACTAGATGCAGGACGTGTGCATTAGTGTGTGTAGACGGGATGTCTGAGCAAGAGTGAGTGATCGTGAATTCAACATACCAATGGCAGCAGGGAGAGCACCGTCCGCTACGACACCAGTCATGTTGAATAAGCTGAGAAAAGGTTTGTACGCAATGGCAGTGTAGCTTAGCTTGAGTGGATCAGACGCGTTTGCAATGCGCTGGAAGGCGTCGATCATGCCGGGAAGCATTGTCTGGATGGCAACTGTGACACCAAAGAATGTATACGCAAGGATTGCAGAAATATTGACAGCACGCAATTTTGATCAATAATGGATGAGGAATCGACACAGTTAAAGGGACGCACTATTTCCAATGCCATCAAATTGGATGTCACTGAAGACATTGTACTCATGCCAGTTTGCGAGATTGCGTACTTGGGCCAAGAAGGTCGGCGGGAGGCTTTCAGCGAAGGTGGCATTGTGAATAGACTGGACATTCATGTAGTCAAAGATCTAGAAGTACCAACGTCCTTAGCCTAAATTGGATGACAAAACTGAGATGCACAGCGGCACACTTACGTTCCACTGTGATAGCAGATATGTGATAGAAGTCTACGTTCAAAACCTGAGATATTCTGAGAGCAGAATGATATACCATGTTTGACAGAGCAACAGACCTGCCTCCAAGGTATGGCGGCAGCTGCGAGAGAAACCCGGAGTACTCATTTTGTTTTTGAAGGAAAATGGATGAATTGTAGAATGCCTCAGTCTTCTGATCAAAAGTCTAAGGACGGAAAAGAATTTGAGTCCTTCAGCACTGTAGTGAGAACATATGGGGCAAAAACCGCACATTACAATCTGTAAAGCCCTCCAAGGAGACATCTTTGTCAGGTTCGACCGATTCGACTACAGAGAATCATGATCAAGCACTGTTTAAGGTGACCACGAAAGGTAGGAGGTAAAAGGGACTTACTTGGCACGTACTGATACCCTCCCAACGGACTCGTGATAGTCGTCCCATTGGCCAGTGTGATATTCTGGATGGGGGTCAGCTGCCACAACCCCTGAACCAGTGCAGCGCAACTGTCCATGATTACACCACCCTCACCGCCAGCATCAGCCTGCACCTCGACCTGCGCACCGTTGAAGGGTGAGGTAAATGGCGCGATCCCCTGGATGAAGGACGGTGAGGACGCATTCAGATACAGAGATCGCAGGAGATTTCCAAGCTGCCACTCTTCTTGCTAATCGCACAGGGCGTTCCAGTGAGTGGAGAAATAGGGTAGACCATAAAGATCAGTAAAGATATGTATGTGAGATAGAGAGGTAGAATCACCTCTCCAAGAGGAGTAATGGCAGTTGAAGATGCAGTGTAAGTATCAGGATCTTGATAGAATCCTTGACGATCACCGTGTCTAGCGAGTACAACGATGCCAATGACGCTACCGTCTGAGTTGCTTGCCATCGTCTTCGTCTTCGTCTTCGGGGAGTCTGAGACCTCGGTCCAGATATGAGGGGAGGGCCAGATTGTGAAGCAAGGGACGCTCACTGCTCATATATACAGGCGAACCTCTGACATCGGCATGGCATCTGCCAATGCACTGACTCTGGGGTAGTCATGATTAGGAGATATATCCCCCTTCTCGAGGCAGAGGTCATCCAGAATATCAGCTGAGCCTTAATTAAGGGCCACTTTCAGGGCGCAAGTACACGCATACTGAGCTCACACGCTGGACTACATGTCAGTTGTTGCAGAAGCAAAAGTTTTCCCTTATCTAAACGCTCACGCTTGACGAGCAACTAGACTGACACAACATTCAGTCTTACTACATCAGCAAAATGAGTGCTGACTTGTATATGATTACCAGACTTTACAATCACTACCTTTCCTTCTAATGCATTGCCAGAAGGGACTTACAATAAAAAGGTTTATACCTGACCTTTTGTGTTTGCCAATGTCTCAGGCATTATGACATGACATGCAACTAAATATATTTTCTGCCAGAAATCTGAACCTTGGATAGGTATAGAATGTTATACATATACATATACAGAGCCAGGTTATGGCTCAGTAAACTTTCATTCTGTCACCTTGCATTAAACCCAGACCAGCTGTATTTGAATCAATTGAGAACATGCATGTATTTGGATATTTTGTATGATATAGTGAGCCTTAAATAGAACATACACTCTGCACCTGCTAGCAAACCCTAGACAATCACATTATTAGTGACATGCTGTGTAATGACCTTACAGCACTTTTCATAATTACATAGAAAAGCATTTTGTAAGGGCCATGGCCAGTGCTTTGACCTGGGGCAGGACTGTTCTGACAGTGAATCACTGATATATGACATCCACATACCTTGAATTTGCATTTTCACTATCATATTTGTGGATCCATATTTAAAATGTGTTACATATATTCTACAGCAGAATAATAATATTTAGAATTATTCATGTTGATATATTCAAAAAATAGTGAGAGAACCCTGAGCTGATACTAAATTTACAATATGAAAAAGACTATTGGCCGCTCTATATTCAAATAGGCAAATTTTCATGCTAGAACAATAAGAATCCAGAATCTAATTCATGACTTATAGATACTCATAAATATATTTAAGATTTGTGGAGCCATATGTCACACAGGTAAAGTTCTCGGTCACAATGTGCAATTGCATTTGCTGACCATATTTCATTGTGGAAAATGGTGTGCTGTCTCCAGTGTATCATTGTGGATTTGATGATACTATGAGTTAATGTAATGTATAAGACTTTTGGCAGATCATGAATAGCTTTGCAACCACTAAACATTTTGACCTCAGGATTTCTCTAGGACTAGGGGAAAACTCTCAGCTAAATGATTGTCTACTCAGAATTTTTGTGTAAAGCAGTGTTTGCAAGAACAATCCCAAGACAAAAAGTGCATTTTGAAAGTGTAATGTACAATTTTGTCACACTATGTAACAGCCTGCCAGTGCATGGTTTTAGCAGAGCGCAGTGCTCTGTTGCAAGTCAGGACTCAAAAACCACCTAATGTCAAATCAGAGCTTGTAAGTGTGATTTTCTTTCTAAGCCTGTGTGGCTGAAGTTGTCACACTCAAGCAATGTGCATTAAATTGTATGAAACCACAACATTTACTTGTATAAAAAATGAAGGGTCTGAATCACAGATATCTCACCCAGACTCACTGAAATTTTGAGGAGGAACAATGGGCAGGATCAGAGTAGATATGCCCATCATGGTCAGGAAATGACCATGCCTGGGTCTCACAACAGCACATTTACATCTCGTGGATTGGCTCCATTACATATTTTCATACCAAAACTTGACGGACCTTTAGAATACCATTGTATCTATGTCCGAACCAGGTTTTACGAGAATTCACGAGGTTTGTGGTGCTCGGGACAGGATTTTACACTCACTGGCCATTTTACATACATTGCGCGTGAAGCCATGGTACAAGCACAGCGAACTAACACGTCGCGCACGTGCCGATCGCGTCTAATTGGGTGGAGCCGCACCCAACTACCCAAGTCTGACCTTTGTCGTGAATGCAGGAACTTCCCGCAAACGTGTACGGGGTACGGCGTACGGGGTACAGGTACTGACACGGCTAAGACCATTTCTCTTTGCGGACACAACACCGCTGATCATCATATTGAATGTCCGGCTCGGGATGCAGGTCATACCGTCATAGATACGGAGCTGTCTTCGTCTGGCGCATGGTCGCTGTGGGAGGGAGAGCATGATGCGCGGCACGGTCAGTCCAGCAGTGCACGCAAAGGCCATTCGCTACAGCTTCTTCCTCGCGTGTACCCCCCGTCCGTTCCAGCGAAGCATCAGAGGGCAGAGGGAAGATCAGTTGTCACGCAGCACTGGCGTAACTAGAACTTGACAACTTGAAGAATCCAGCGACGAAAGACGCCGCGGTTCAGCCACGAAGTTCCTCTTCTGGAAACGGGCAGAAAACGTGTAAGGATAGTATGCCTGCTGCATTCATCGTAACAAGTTGCGTTGGGTGACCTCGGGCACTTCTCGGGGGGGGGAGGGGTATCTCAATGTAAAGCGCAGTGTGACCGGAGATGGTTCGTTCTGATGGGCAGGGACATGAATGAGCACCCAACCGACAGCACCAACCTCACAACGCACAGTCCAGCATGCACATCGCTCGCAGGCAGAGCACTATCTATTGGTATATATGCAGCAACAGCACGTACATGCGTCAATGAGCAGATCCCCAGATGCCAGCCATGCCCATCCCACCCCGGACCGCAGGCGGCACAGTAATATACAAGCAGCACTACATCAACAACAACGACCGGCAACACCATCCAGCCCGATAGCAGGTATAACTTACACGCCAACGCCGACGCCACCGCCGCAGCCTTCCCTCCCACACGACAAATTTAGACCAGCACCAGCACCAGCCCCAGGCTATGTCCGCTCCCACGCCGCGGGCGTGCCCCAGTGCCTCTCCTGCCACTCGCGGAACGTCTGCGCGACCTGCTCGTGCCCCGAGCCCACGTCGTCGTTGATACACAGCAGCGCCGCGTTCGTGTTGCGGTCGATCTTCGCCAGCGCCGCGCCGGCCTGCCGCAGCCCCGTCAGCCGCTCAAACACCGACGGCGTGCTCCCTGCGCCACCAGCAGCCTGTCAGCATCGCATCGCATCGCACCAAAGGCCAAGGCACAGGCACAGGCACCAGGCGCCATCGCGCGGGAGGGAGGGCACGCACCGACGACGTAGCGATAGCGCTGCAGCAGCTGCAGCGTCCATTCACGCACGCTGCGCTCGCGCGCGGCGCCCATCACGTCGCGCAGCGCGAACCGGCCGTCCTCCCAGCTGTCGACAAGCGGTAGGTGCGGCACGTCCGGCGCGTCCGGCGTGGCGGGCAGCTTGCCCGCGAGCGAGGCGAGCACACGGTCGGGCGGCGGGAGGAGCGCGGCGAGCCCGAGCGGCCCGCTTGCGCGCACGAGTGCGGTGAGCACTGTCGCGCGGGGCGTCAGTCGGGGTAAGGGCTGCCTGCTGGGGCGGGGAGGGGAGACGCACCGCAGTCGCCGCACTGCGGCTTCCGGAACGCGATGTGCGCGAAGACGGCGCTCGCGCGCGTGTGCCCCGCGAGGCATTCGTCGTAGCTGATGCGGCACGTCGGAAGGAGGCCCTCGCGCGTGCCGGGGGCGAAGGCCGGCCAGGCCATCTGCCCGTGCGCGCCGAGCGTCGCGTACGCATACCCGTCCAGCGACGCTGCCGGCGCCGGAGCCAAGCCAGTCAGGAGTTAGGGACAACCAAGAAGCCAGTCAGGACAGCAGCACAAAGCGGAGGAATAGCGGACACGGACGCACAGAAGACATACGACGTCGCGCCGAGCCCACCAAGCCCGCTGCGCGCAAGCACGCCCTCCACGCGCTCACGCACGAGCGTCTCTCGGTGTCCCGCGCGCACGAGCACCTCCGGCGCGCCCCACGCGCCGCCAAGCTCCGCCCACGCGCGGCGCTGCTCCTCCGCGCCCCACATGTCGTCCGTGGCGCCAACACGCGCGACCGCCCACGCCCATAGCGCGGCCTCGCGCGCGCGCTCAACGGCGAAGTGCGCGTGGAGGAAGAGCGCGTTCACGTCCGCGGGCGCGCCCGGACCCGCGGTCTCGCGGAAGGGGTGCACGGCGGTGCGCGCGAAGGCGGCGGGCCAGACCGCAGCGAGCTCGTGCAGCAGCGCGAGGGAACCGGGCTTGGCCTCGTGTACGACGTATGGGCGCGCGCGCGCCCCGAAGCGCCGGCCTGGCGAGAGTGATTAATAGACGGGAGTTGACGGGAGTGTCGGGCAGGTGGGTCGGATCGGGGAGGCGAGGGAAGGAGAGGAGGAAGATGTGGAGGGGAAAGAAGGGACGCGACGCACTCAGCAGATAGTTCGACTCGCCCATGCTGCGCCACTCGCCCGTCGTCCTGGCCGTCGGGCGCACGGGCGAAACAAGCAGATTCGGTTGCAGGTGCAGCACCAGGCCATACGCTGTGTGCGGCGCCGGTCATGTCGCGTGCCGGTCGAAGGCGGTCGTGTGCCAGTTGAAGGGGGTCGTGTGCCAGTCGAAGGGTGTCGCGTGCCGATCGCAGGGTGTCGCGTGCGGGACGAGCAAGCCACATCAGGTCGCAGCGGAGTCGTCAGTATGTATAGCGATCAATACAGCGCGCGTCAGGGCCTGGCGCGGATGGCTAGGAGGGAAGGAGGGAGGAGGGGCGCACCGGAGGTGTAGAACGACGCGGGCGTCATCGTGCTGTACATGAACAGGTCGTCGTTCTGCACGCGCGTACGCGGGGGGCAGCGGGCGGGGGTGACGGGAGGGGGGGACGACAGTCAGTGCGTATCGCGGGGAGGAAGGAGGAGGGGCGCGCTGACCATGTACACGCTGCAAGGTGGAAGTGAGCGCGCGGGCGGGCGGGCAGAGAGGGGGACGGTGCTCACAACGTCTCCGACAGGCCCTCGACGTGGCCGAGCTGCGACTCGATCGCGAGGCTGTATCCACGCGCAGAACGGGCGTCAGCGTCAGCCTCCGTTCTCCGCCCAGCTGCACACCGCGCAAGACGCGGACGGGGAAGACAAAGACCGCTGCCGCGGTGTGCAGGGCGGGACGAGGGGGGACGCACGCACCTGTTGAAGCTCGTGCCCACGTACGGGTCAAACACCTCGGCGTGGTGCACGAGCGCGAGCGAGACGTTGCCCGTGCGCCAGCGCGCGCGGGGCGCGGCAACATCGAGCCACTGCGGGACCTGCCCGAGGCGCCACTCGCCCGCCCCCGCGCCCGGACCCGCGCCGGCGGACGTGAACGTCAGGTTGGCCGCGAACGGGGGAGCGGGGAAGTCCGCCGCGAGGAGGTGGAAGCGCGGGGGTGCGGAGGGAGGAGAGCGCAGGTGCGCGAGGACGGAGCGGAGCGAGTGGCGCAGCTCGTCGTGGTCGCTGTGGGGGAATGGTGAGCGGGGCGAAGGGAGGGAGAGAGGGACACGCACCGGTAGAGCCGCGCCTGGGTTGCACCTGCGACGGGGCGCCAGGGGTCGGCGGGGGAGAAGGCAGCCTGGGCGCGGGCCTTTGCCTGCTGCTCGAGCGGGTCGGAGCCGTTGACCCATGTCCAGAGGAAGTCGAGGCGGGGGGGCTGCTCCGCGTAGCACTCGGTGCCGGCGGCGAAGTAGGCGTCGAGGCAGGCGGGGGGGAGGGCGTGGCCGGGCCTGAGCGGGAGGGTGTGTTTGTCTTTGGGAGGTGGTGAAGAGGGGCGGTGGGGGGCCTGGAAGGGGAGGTAGAGGGCGTCGTGTGCGGCGACGGGGTCGAGAAAGGGAGCGGGGTCGAGGAAGGGAGCGAGGTCGAGGTCGCTGTCGAGATCGGCGTCGATGTCGCGAAGATAGTAGCGGAGGAAGAGGAAGAGGGAGAGGAGGGAGGCGGCGAAGAGGACGAGGGGGAGGGCGCGGCGGCGCAGGCGAAGGGCCGTGCACTCTGCGGCGAGCTTTAGGCGGGGGAGCAGAAACGGGCTCGGGCTCTGGCTGGGTGCAGAGGCGGAGGCTCGGGCGGGGCGGGTGGCGAGGGGGATGTAGTCTGCAGCGCTGGGCATGGCAGACGGGGACGAAGCATAAGGGGCCAGAGTAAGTAAGTACTGTGTACTGACCACAAGCGGTGCCGTGCGATGGAATGGGCCGGAGCCGCAGTCGTCGTCGCGGTCGTGTGCGCCTTGGCGACAAAAGGCATCTTCTTTGTTAAACGTGAGGAAGAGACGCTCTCCGCTCCACAGGCCGATCTGATGCCAGCTATTAATAGCGTCTCGATCACTGTGCCGTGCCTGGGCAGCGCACACGACAGCGGCTGCACGCACAGCTGCTGTCACTCTCAGCGTGCTCTCTGCTTCCTGTACGCGCGCTCACTCATCCGACGTCACCGATATCGCTCCAGCACGCCATCGCCTGCCACCGGGAAGCCCCCAGCGCTTCCGCAGTGGCGCTCCACTAGGCGCGCACCTGCAGCACGCGGTGCGTCCAATGTCAATAGCCCATCGCATCCTGTCCTCACCGCACAGGCTGCCCGCGAACCCACCTGCACAGCTTGCCCGGCAACCACAGCTGCCCTCCCGCCGACTCAGCTGATCTACCACGCATCCCGCGTCGTCGCAGCCATTTTCTGCGCCGCCTATCCGCCCAGTCCCTGGACGCTGGTATTCCGTAAAGCAAATGGAATGGATTTGGCCAGCCCTGTCAGACAGCTGACAGAAGCGCGCGGCCAGAGCCGAAACGCAGTCATGGGTTCATCCACTCCCATTCCGGTAGCTCCTCTACCGCCCCCTCCCTCTCCTCAGCAATCCTCCTCCCCACCTAGTCCCTGGGTGCTGACGTCTCATTAAGCGCACGAGAGATGCGTTCGGCCTCCAGGCCGACCAGCAGATGGGGGTGCACGGTGAGGACGATAGGTGGGCTGCGACCGCCTTCGCACCCCTACTCGGACAGCGTGCAGCGTACTGGCCCATGCCCGCTATCCATTGTTGCCCATATCGCCTCAGCATACCATTCCCTGGGAGCTCTCGTGCCGTGCGCTCTTGCGGATCGGTACGCTACCCTAGATCCTTAGGCAGCATGTAGTACTAGATGGCATGTCTCCGACTTGACCAAAGCAGAACGTCGCAAGGTCGACCCTCGCCAGGGCACAGTGAAACGCGGTCCAGGTCCCGCCACTTGAGCTTGACATCCCAGTGTGTCTACCCATGCACGACGGCCGCACGCCGTGCCTCTGCGTGCTCGCCCTCTCCCCACAGCCCTGCCCGCCAGTCTGCCCACTGCACATTGTGATCCTCGTTGAATGTCGCTCCTTCCTCTTATCGACAGCGCCTCTGTTGGAAATTCCAGTTTCTATGCTCGGTACATACAGTTTACCTGTTCATATGTACCTGATTCGGTACGTGTTTGCTGGCGGAGACCAGGTCAAACACGGTCTATTCTTCCTCTGTTGTGTGGTCCCAGCTAAATTCCAACAGCCTCCTCCGATATCTGCTCTTCGGAGCTGATGCATCGCGGGTGGGGTCCTTCCCTCCAGCCAGCCACCAGTATGCCAGAGACAACAGAGCGCCGGCCATCTGTGCATCATTCCGTCAGCCACGATCCGAGTGGTTTCAGCAGGGGCTTCCGTGCTGCCTCCTGCACGAGGGGCCTCGCCATCACCCGGCAACTGGCTTGCATATATTTCCACCGTGCAAATTCCATCCGCATCTGCGGGCACTCGCGCCTCCACTTGCATGGCTTGTCCTGTGCACGTTTGCTGCCCTCCATGCGGCAGCGAAGAACATCATCGACGACCAATACGGCAAACTGGTGGTGGATATGCTGCCGATATATTAGCCCTGCGGAGCGTATGCCCAGGGTGACAATTGCGACGGTTGTGCACTGAAGCCCAAGGAGATATATGCATATAATAATATGCGGCATTGAGGTAGGGAGAGATATTGGGGGAGCAGTAGTTCGGTGGGTCGTAGGCAACAACCAACAGGCCAGCCAGGCTGTTGTCACCGAAAGTGTGTATGCACATGAGAACACGTTCAATGAGAAGCATTGAGTCAAACTCGTCGGCTTACTTGTGTGACCTCTGATTCTGCATGCACAGCTCCCTCACTGCTTGTCCATGCAATCTGGGAAAGCTACAGTGTCTTGATTGTGAGAGAGAGGAAAGGGGGAATTAGTCTACAGATGCCAACTGCACCTTTTATACAACACCCATAGAAGTACGGCACTGCTACAGAAGCCACCACGATCGGTGTCGACTAAGGTGGACAGCTCTTCCAAATAAGGAAGTCATTATACCCAATTAAGAAAAAAACACGGGGTCGCTCTTCAGTGGTAAGGACTCGTTATACGCTCGACGCTCTCCTTCTGAAAGGTGGCTTACGCAGATCCATCTTTTCCAGGCACTGTAATCTACGTCTACTTCATCATGACAATCGAAGCAATGCTACGGGGATATATTGATACAGGTTAACACAGACGTCTACTTTACTTCGAACGACGCAGCGCATGTCTAGTATAGCTTAGGTCCCTATCGAGTACGTCCTACCCTACCACAAGTAGGCCATCAAGCGATGCCAGTAAGCGAGACTGAGGGCACGTCGGAACCCGAGTAGGATTTCCCCCCAGCGAACGAGAGCAGAGTATGCTAAGAAGCGCAGAGTGAACCAGGTTGCTGTCTCATCCGAGCCGTGCCCTAGTCCGCCTGAGTGCGAATGGAACGGAGCTCCTTGAGACACACCGTGTCTACGCAATGCGAGGATGGTGATTCCTGCACCCGCTCAGATCCACGGGGCCAACCCTATACCCGTGTATATCAAGCTTAGTTGTTTGCTCCCAGAGCACGATCAGCCGCCATGGGCTGTCGTTCTGAGCTGCTCTGCTCATGTCAATCCCTCCGCTATCAAAACTTGGCTACAGCTGCCCTTGGGGAGGCATGTTATATTCGAAACTGACAATTCAGAGGCGTGGCGTAATACCATCTATCTTCCCCACATTCAGGGAAAAAAGGTGGTACACATAGACAAGCCTATGTATCGGATGCGACCAGTGCTAAGGCCGGCCCGAGTCATCCCCTTGGCTTGAGCGAAGTGAGACAGGACTCTCAGGTCCCTGCACAGATTGGTAGTCCGGTAACAACGCATCGTAGCCTCGCACATCCCTCTCGAGAGCCTGCAACCGCTCAACAATATTCTGCAACTCAAGGTTCTGCACTTGAGTTGCTTGGCCGAGCGGCAAAGTGTCCTGCGAGTTCGTGCTCTGCAATGGAGTCGTGCCGCTCTTCGTTGCGTTCGTCGGCTCACACGAAGGGCGAGGCGAAGGCGCCACGTCGGTCGGGTTATGCTCTATCTGTGAGACGACGAAAGGGTGCAGTGCGTCTTGCGGGCTCCAGCCTGCCTCAGCCGGTGCCGGAAGTGCGTCCTCTGCAGACTTGGGCTCGGATGCAGTTAGGGATACGCGATCTCGCGGTGCGCGGTTGATGAACAGCAATTTGCCCCGCTGCCGCCACGCGAGAAGGAGGAAAAGGAGGATTGCGAGCCCTGCAAGCCCGCCCACGACTCCTCCGACGATGGCGCCCACGGCCGCGTGATGGGTGCTCGTACTAGGTGATGGAGGCGCTGCTGTAGCTAGTGATGCGGTTGCGCTCGTGGGAATGGTGGGGGTTCGGGATGTAGTCGAACTCAAAGAAATGGTGGTGCTTGAAGACGCGGTCGATGAGGCAGTATCAGGATCTGGCACTCTGCAGAGACTGTTTCAACTTTACCAGACAACAGCTCTGGATGGGACGACGCACGTATAAACGGCATAATCGAATAGAGCGACGGCTCTGGACTGCATAATGAGCTCATGCGCGGTGTAGTTGAGGCTCTCAGTCGCAAAAACGAGATAATCATATGTAAAACGGATGGAACTACCAACACTGGGCGTGTTCGTGAAATGGCCTAGTGATGCACCATCCAAAGTGAAATAGACGTCTGTGTTAACCTGGATCCCTGTAGCATTGGGTGCTTGGTTTATTATGATGAAATAGACATAGATTGCAGTGCCTGGAAAAGATGGATCTGCGTAAGCCACCTTTCGGAAGGAGAAAATCGAGCACATAATGAGTCCTTACCACTGAAGAGCAGCGTCGCGGTAGGATACCCAGAAACGACAGCGAGATACGTCGAGTCATGCCACGTATTATTATACGCGTATACCTCATTGGGCTTCAGTGCACAACCGTCGCAGTTGTCACCCTGGACCCACGCTCCGCTGGGTGAGTAGATAGGCAACATATCCGCCACCAGGTCACCATATTGGTCATCGATGGTGATGTTCTTCGCTGCCGCATGGACGGCAGCGAGCGCGCACAGGACAAGCACAATGTACGCCATATAAGTGGAAGCTCGAGTGCCCACGGATGCGGATGGAATTTGCACGGTGCGAAATATATGCAAGCCAGTTGTCGCCCTCGGGTGATGGGGAGGCCCTTCGTGTAGGAGGGATGCCCATGCTTCTGAGGCGACCCCGAAACCACTCGGATCGTGGCTGATGGATTGGAGCACGGACAGCCAGCGCTCTACCCCCTCTGGCACGGAGTCCTACTGATGGCTGGTTGAAGAGAAGGACCCCATCTTGTACGAACCGCGATGCATCAGCTTCGAAGAGCAGATATCGGAGGAGGCGCTGTCGATAAGGGGAAGGAGCGACATTCAACGTCCGCGTCTGTGTGCTTATGTGGGCGCGCAGCACATACGCGGACGCTGTGTACGGTGGGCAAATTCGAAGGGCATATACTAGTTGCCAAGGCGTAGAATCACGCGAGCAGATTCCTGAGAGGGTGGTGATCCGGCGGGTATGAGGGAGTAGGAGAGAGATGCACCATACCTGACGGGACGAAGTCGTTAACGGAACATCCACACCCGCCACCGTGAATGCGAGTGACGGATCCACCGTGGGGCCAGTGTCGGCGAGCCGTCGTCGCGCAGCAGCATATCGAGTGGATTTCAGCTACGATGCAAGGGTAACTGCAGGCGTCCTCCATACGCCTGCAGCTAGTGGAATGGCACCGCGCCGCCTCCCCGCGCCGCACACCACCACCGCACATTCAGCATCCGCGTCCAGGTCTAGCGCACCCGACGCACGATGCAGCCGTCCGAAGCGCGGTGCTGAGGGGCTTCCCGCAAATGGGGACCCTGCGGCGCGCACTCGGGTCGAGGATCACGATGCTCAGTGGGCGGGGCAGGGCTGGTGGGGAGAGGACGAGCACACGGAGGCACGGCGTGCGGCCGTCGCGCACGGGCAAACGCACTGGGACGTCAGTCTCAAGCGGCGGGATCTGGATCTGACGCGAAAGCCTGCAATGCGTTTCGCTGTGCGGATTTGCCCTGGCAAGGGTAGGCCTTGCGACGTTCCGCCTTGCTTGAGTTGGAAACATGACGTCCCGGTACCACATGCTGCCCAGAGATCCAGAGTAGAGCACCAACCCGCCAGAGCGCGGCACGAGAGACCTGCCAGGGAGTAGTATGTTGTGGCGCTATGGGTGACGGCGGATAGCGGGTCTGGGCAAGTACGCTGCACGCCGTCCGAGTAGGTGTGTGCGAGCGAGCACGGTGCGCAAGCGAGTGTGCGCGGATAGATGGTCTCAAGCACAATACGGAGGTCACGGCAAGCAGATTTATCATACGCGGACCAGACCAAGGTGCCCTTCAAATTGCCAAGCAATACGGTGCGTGTGAGCAAGCTCATAGAGGCTATCTGGTCACCGCTGCATATCGGAGAAGGCGTCAGTGGGTGCGCTCGGGCAAGGAACACATAGGCGACAAATGTGTGGATAATATTGGCCCGATGTCTTGGTCAGGGACGTTTGTTGGATGGTCCATACTACTTCATAATGCTTATCACTTCCATGCACTCAAGTAGGGCGTTTTGCAGCTGACCGGAGGACGTGACCATCAAAAGCGTCCAGATGATATGATCAGCGAGCAGACAAGTAACAGGCTCTCTCTATGACTACAGTAACTCGCCTTTGACCAACTGCGAGACCATAGGAGTACACCGGGACAAATGCTGTTCAACGAACACACGACTCCGGGACTCCGGTACAACAAGAGAGGCATGAAATGCAGCGAGCACTGGCATCCGCCCTAGTCGGCCCATTGGACCGAGACAGCGCCCTCAGGCCCCTGCATAGACTGGTAGTCAGGCAACACCTCGACATCGCTGCACACGTCCCTCTCCAATGCCTGCGGCCGTTCGAGCCTGTCCGGCGGCACCGTGTCCCGCGCGCCGCGAGGCCGCCGCCACAGTCGCGAGCCAGGACGCCGCGCACCTGCACGATCGTGTCGTGCAGCGCAGCGTGCCCGTCGACGGTGAAGTAGAGCTCCGTGTTCGCCTGGACGCCGGACGCGGTCATGCTGGATGCAGTACATGGAGGGGGGGACGTGTCCGCCACCATGCAGGGCAGAGGGACGCGCACGGAGCACACGAGATAACTCAGCTGAGTCCAGATATGATGAGCCTCAGCACGTGCCTGACAATCTCAATGCATATACTAGTTATATAAGAGTTGGGATTTCAAAGCACGAATATGCGACCAGAAACAACACGACAGCAAGATAACAAGGTAAAGGTATGTGGATCAGAGATGCGGACAGCATGCGGCGGCGTGGTGCTAGCATTCATGGACATGAAGCCGTCCTACTTGCTATCTACTGACCTGCGGTCCCGCAACAGTGAAGCAATTAACTCCTTGTTCCTGATCCTCGTGGGATAGGCGGCCCATTGGTATCTCCGGAAGCTTCCCGTCACAAGGTAGCTTAGAAAGATGGCAAACTGAACGCGACCAGCCCACCGGTTCAGTCGAGGATGTTTCTCGACCGCACTCCTATTCCACCATATGCCAATGCCTCCAGCGAGTGACGCCATGGACACCTTCTGCGAGCATCAGGGTTCGTACAGAGTGAGCCAATCATACTGCTTGAAAGGCAGGAAAGTGCAGAATGACACTTACATCCCATGGCGGAGCATCAAATGAGTTGGCAAGGTGAGTTATGAGAAGATCTAGGTCTGGATAGAACTCAAGTGGAAAATCCTCGTCCGGATGGTAGATATTCTGTGACGGTTCGGCCGACACTTCCCTTTCTTTTCGCCAACCTTCGGTAGTGTTCTAGCGCTCTAAAATTTACACTAGTTACTGTACTTAAGTCACCCATCTGTATGGACTTCGGTAGCGTACATATGAGCTGAAACGGTCTTAAAACCAGTCATTTCGTGTGCAACGTTGTGTGCTGACACCGACTACCTTTGGTTGCGATCGTCACATATTTTTGACTGTCGAAGACTCATTTGAACAACTAGCTTGTTTCTTTATCTCTCGTTGACGTCTGGCTACTCTTGGGTCTGATCAACTCAAGCCTCTGACTCGATGACATCACCCACTGCAAAAACACCTTTAACCTATTCATTCACCGAGCTAAAAGGAAACTGCTCTAGATGGCTTCTTGACGGTATAACCTGCAGTCTCAGCTGAGATCGCACTCTGCACTGTCTAGTCCAATCATGCCAGGTGAGTTTTTACCTGCTGATGGCCAAAATACTGAGGATATGCTGGGCAGAGAGGCTCTGCGAGCATTGTCAGACATGGAGAGCATCCGTTCATCCCCCGGAGTGAAGCCTGGGCTACTGTATAGCCAGGTAGTAACTTCGCAGACTCCTGTTATCGAGCCTCGAGCTCAGGAGTCGATATCCCTTGTGACTGGTATCCACTCTGAAAATACTACCTTATCTCCTTTGACGTCATTAGACTCGGAGGGTAGGAACTTATTCGTTGATGACACACATCGTGTAGAGATTAGTCTTAACAGTGATAATAGGGTCATCTCAGATGAGAGACCCTGGATAGAAGTACGATGGACGTGTCACAGTAAGAGTAGAGACTTGGATAGCTCTACGGCAACCCCTCTATCTCAAAACCGAGTGATGGGAAGCCCTCTGACTCAGGAACAAAGGGAGCTAGTCAAAACCGCTGAAGACTCACTGAGTCAAGCGGAGCGGGATCGCATCCAGAAGCGATATCAGATGATTTGGGAAGTGAGGGCCTTTGAGCATCTCGAACCCTGAGGGGAAGGTACTTCCTCTTTTAAAGGTAAGGGAGTTGACCTGTGAAAACAGAGTGATGCCGATATCTCTGAAGGTGAGCTTAACGTAGAAGCTCAGAGAGAAGAATCCGAGATGCTAGCCAACAGCCTACCCCACCATGAGAGCATTCTCGGGGAAAGGCTCAGTCTTGATGAGCAGCGAGAAGCTCTAGATTACTGGAAGGCTAAAAAAGCCACCAAAAGGGCCGTTGTCGCTGAGGGTGTTCAATCTACAAACGACCATAGGCCAATGGCGAGGGAGAAAAATTTTCCATGGTCTGCAGAAGCTCACTGTTACCGTCGGGTAGGACTAGAGACTTGTTTGTTTTTTCTTTCCCTTTGTTTGTCACACCATGGACGTGCGGCATCCCTTCCACACCTTACTTATCCAGATTGACTGACGGGCCGACCGTCCCCACTTACGCCAAGGTAGTTATGTACTTTCGGGCCGCTGACTCCTTTTGCCTTATGCGGTCTCTGGGGGGCTGCTAGTATACCTGGGGGTTGGCGGTGGCAGTATAAAGGAGGGTCCCACTGCTGGAGGTTCCTCTAGTCATATTCTCTTCGTTCATCCTTTCCTAAAAGTGTACTACGCATTAGTACCAATACACGCTTTTCTTTACACATCTTCTCGCACCTCAAGAAGCCCGTAAAGACTATCGTGACTACATAGGGCTTGTAGTTGAAGACTACCGAGGATTGTGACTCGTCGTCACTGTCGCTCCTCTTCGACCCTTCGCTGCACACCGCTCCAAGCTTCTGCAGCATTACCAGGGTGAACCCCCCGGTAACACTAAAATACGACTCCACAAACCTGAACCCATCCAGGTTCGAGAAGTCACAAGAAGACAGTGCCTAAAAAGACCTGTATTGGTCTCGAAGAAGGCGAGGTCAGCGTACTCATAAGACTAGTACTGACCACCACAGATTATCAACAACCTTTTGATATCGACTACGAACAAGAAGAAGAGCTGGATCATGCAGCGTTTGACCCTACTCTCCCGACTTTAGAAGAGGTCTTGGATCGAGCTGAGCGCAACCTCAGAGCCATTCTCCACGCCAATAGTTCCACCAGTTTCCTCCCAGCCGAACAGAGGGAGCTGATTCTTTACACCCGCTCCCGCATCTCCAGAGCCAGCGATGCTTGGCAAGCTGTATTAGAAAATCATGACAGACTGACAAGTAGGGAAGGGAGCCGACCTCTGCCTCCCACTTCCTCTGAAGATTTTGACGAAGTCCTTGACCACCGTATCCTCACTGCTCAGAAGGTGCTCTCAAACCCACGTTTCTCATTTCAGTTGGCCGTTCCCATAATCGTGAACTTATATCAAAGGCTACTGAGCGCCCGAGATTTCTATCACCGGTGGCAAGCTGGATCCATCCTCCAAAACGAGGCGGAGGTCGACCCTGACGTGCACCGGGAAGGCTCATCGTTATCAAGCGGAGAACAATTGGGACGTACACCGACATTACACAAAGACTTCTAACTGGAGGGTCTGCTCAACGCAACCGTGCCCTCACCACTACGACTCTGCACTCTACAGGGGAAGTGATTTCGAATCTTGTACTCCAACCAATCATGCCCTCATCCAGGCCCACTGGACAACCTTTGACGAAACCGACCCACCTTCTGATGAAGGCTCCAGCTCAGAACTGACCGATCCTGACATTGAACGGACAGAACAACAAATGGAGACTGAAGGGACAGGAAAAACATCCCCTTCCACTCCAGAAACGCCCCGTGGCTTGAGCTCTTTCCGATCAGGAATAGGGGAATCAGGGCCACCACCCGACAATGGGCTGGGGGAAGGAGGCCCCCTCGAGGGAGGGCCACCTTATGATGAAAGCGGAGGACCCCCAGGAGGACCACCTGGCAGAGGAGGACCACCTGGCGGAGGAGGACCACCCGGCAGAGGAGTGCCTGGTGGAGGAGGACCACCCGGTAGAGGAGGACCACCTGGGGGAGGAGGACCCCCTGGAGGGGGGCAGCCTTCTGGAGGAACACCCCTCCCACAAGGAACTGCACGGATACCAGATCGAAAAGAGCCAGAAATTACTAAGTTCTCTGGAAAACGGGAAGATGTCTGACACTTCCTCATCCAGTTTGCCCGAAGATTCGACACCGAGCGATGGGCCTCCACTTCTGAACGAGAAAAGATCGGCAATTTCCTTGGCCACCTCGAAGGCCATGCCGGTGCTTGGGCCGATACTCTTACCGAAAGGGCACTCGAACCCCACCCCCTCATCCGAGGAGCGAGCCGGGGGTACGGCACTTTCAGGAACGTCGCTCTCAAGTTCATCAAAAGGTTCGGGGTAATAGAGGAGGAGGTCTCTGCAGCCATCGGACTACGGAACTTGGTCTACACCTACGACAAACCCATTGCCGACTTCAACGAGGAGTTCGACCAACTGGCCCGCAGGGCAGAAATCACCGAAGAGAGTGCCCTCATGGCCTGGTACCGAGAAAAACTACCCAGCACCATGCGAGTCCAAATCATGGAACGAGATGTAGCCCCCACAACCCTAGAAGGATGGAAGGAAGCTGCTGCCCAACGGGATCGGGCCTATCAAAACAACAAGGCCATTGATGCTGCTCAAAGAACTTCAAAAACCCCTCCACGAGTCACAGCAAGGGCATTTGACAGTGGAAAGCCAGACCATCAGCGCTTGCAAGACTGAAGGACGGGCTCCTGCTACAAATGCCACAATAAGGGGCACCTGGCCAAAGACTGCCCAGAGCGAACCTCAGGTCGGGGAACAGGACCCCCAAACTGAAGGGCCAACGTGAAAGATGAAAATGAGGCGGATGATGAAGCCTCTGAACAGGAGGAGCAGGGGCAAGAAACGAAAGGAGTCAGATTCCCCCACTTCTCTCAGCACCACGACTTTGCGGATTTTCTGTAAGGCGACCTGACGTGACGCACGAGTCGCCTAAACTCTCTGTACGAAATGTAATTACCGGAACGCGCAAGCGCAATACACTTTATTTACCAGGTTACATCATAGTAGGAGAGAAAGCCGTCGCTGCATGCCCCTTGTTGGATAGTGGGGCTGACGCCAACCTAATTCACCCCGATTTCGTAAGGAAGTGGGGACTCCCCACTCGACCGCTTCCCAGGACAGTAACCTCAACCACCATTGATGGCTCTACAAACAAAGGGGGACCAATTACCCACAGAGTCGAAGGAAGTATACGATTAGAGGGGAATGACATCCCAACCAGCTTTTACGTCTCAAACATTGGAACGCTCGATGTAGTACTCGGCAACCCCTGGCTCGCACAAGTCAACCCACGCATCGACTGGGTAGAAGGAACACTCGAGATTGATCAAGCTCGACTCACAGAATGGCAAGGATACTATGCCTGGATCATGAGCCAACCCACGACAGACGGAATTCCCCTGTGTCGAGCTTCCATTCATGAAGATGATGAGGAGCTTTCGGACATAATGTGTGCTTACACACAAGGAGAAGGGGTTCTGGGGATCTTCCAACAGAAAGAGCAGCCGCTCACACGTGAAGACGGGCTACTGCATGCCCTAAAGCCCCCACAAGTAGGGCTCAATCGACTAACACATTTCTCTGACTCCCCACGTATGGTATGGAATGCCCCAGAGCTCATGGAATTGGTGATCCCCAAGGACCCACCCCCATCCGTAGAAGACCTCGTCCCAGAATACCTGTGGGACTATAAACGGTTGTTTGAAAAGGAGGCCGCCAACCGGTTCCCAGAATCCAAGCCCTGGGACCATGCCATTGAATTAAGGCCAGACTTCATCTTCAGGAAATGCGCCGTAATTCCTTTGTCTCCAAATGAGCAGGCAGCGATGGACAAATTCCTGGAAGAGAACCTGGCCAAGGGCTATCTCTGGGAATCGAACTCACCTATGGCGTCCCCAGCCTTTTTTGTCAAAAAAAGGATGGTACCTTGCGCCCATGCCAGGACTACCGATACCTGAACAAAGGCACAATCAAAGATGCCTACCCCCTACCCCTCATAGGAGAGCTAATCGACAGGCTCCAAAGGGCCACTGTGTTCACTAAATTAGACCTCCGAAACGGGTACAACAACATCCGGATCAGAGAGGGCAACCAATGAAAAGGAGCATTCATGGTCAAACATGGAAATCAGGACAAGATCGTCGAACCCACTGTCATGTTCTTTGGGATGTGCAACTCGCCGGCCACATTTCAGCGAATGATGAATGACGCATTCCAGGACATGCTGGCCGAGGGGTGGATCACGATCTATATGGACGACATCCTCATTTTCTCTGACAATATGGAAGCCCACCGGGAACGAACCAGACACGTCCTACAACGGCTGCAGGAATGGGACCTATTTGTAAAGCCAGAGAAATGCGCATTCGATGTTGTCGAAGTTGACTTCTTGGGAATGACCATCTCACCTGGACAGGTGCACATGGACAAGGACAAACTGGCAGGAATCGCAGATTGGCCCATTTCTACCAGGGTCAAGGATGTAGAACGATTCATGGGTCTCGTCAACTACTACCGACGCTTCATCCACAACTTCTCCCACATCGCTCACCCCTTGAATGTCATCAAGAAGAAGCGCATGGAGTGGAACTGGACCGAAGCCTGCCAGGAGGCCTTTGATGAGCTCAAACGGTGTTTCCAGAGCATGCCTATCCTCCACATGCCCGACCCGTCCAAACCATTCACCATTGAGGCCGATGCCTCTCTAGTAGCCACTGGTGCAGTGCTTCAACAACTTGATGAGGAAGGGCGGGTACACCCTATAGCTTTCCTCTCGAAGAGCCTGAAAGAAGCGGAGCGGAATTATCAAGTATATGACAGAGAGTTGCTGGCCATTGTCTGAGCACTTGAGGAATGGTGCCATCACCTTGAGGGAAGTGGACACCCGGTCATGGTGATCACCGACCACAAGAACCTCACCTATTTCCGAGAAGCACAACGACTCAACCAATGCCAGGCCCGATGGCAGTTATTCCTGTCACAATTTGACCTGCAACTATTAAACAAAAAAGGCAGTCGACTCATAGTCGCCGATGCACTCTCCCGGCGACCTGACCACCCAGGAGGGAAGCATGACAATGAAGATGTCATCCTGCTACCAACAGACCTCTTTGTCAACGCCACCAACACTGCAATTATCAAAAAGATACGTGAATGTCGTACTCGTGACAGGATGGTCATCGAGACGATTGACGCTTTAAAACAGGGGAAGGTACCGCCATTCAAGGGCACAGGCTTTGCACACACAAAGCTGGCAGACTGGGACATTCAGGAGGGACTAATTTTATACAAAAACCGAGTTTACATACCCCCTGATGATGATCTGCGCCGAGAAGTCATTCAACTCTGTCATGACACACCAGCAATGGCACACCCAGGGGCACAAGGTACAATGGCCATCGCCCGAAGGGACTGGTTCTGGCATGGAATGTCTTCATTCATCGAGAAATATGTTGAGGGGTGCGCCAAATGCCAGGAGAGCAAGATCAACACACACCCCACGAAACCCCCCCTGATGGCCATCCCCACAGAACCGAATTCAAGGCCATTCTCTCACATATCGGTAGACTTCATCACTGATCTACCAGAGTCACAGGGCTTCAATGTGCTCATGGTAGTAGTTGACAGAGAACTCACCAAGGGCATTGTGCTCATACCCTGCACCAAGAACATAGATGCGGTAGGGACAGCAGAGGCCCTACACCTCAATGTATACAGGCGATATGGCCTACCTGACCGGATGATATCCGACCGAGGGCCACAGTTCGCAGCGGCCGCATTTCAAGAATGGTGTAAGCTGACAGGAGTCAAGGCGGCAATGTCCACCGCCTACCACCCCCAATCAGATGGGAGTACAGAATGGGTCAACCAGGAACTGGAGGCGGCCTGGAGAATCCTGTGCGCAAATGACCCCCACACCTGGGTCAAACACATCCCTGAGTTCGAATTCGCACACAACCAGGTGCCGCATGCTGGAAGGAAGGAATCGCCATTCAAGCTCACCATGGGGTATGACCCGAAGGCCATCGGATCTCCACGACCCTCTGACAAATACCCCACGCTCCAAGACCACCTGACCCAGATCTCTGAATCCCGCAAGGAGGCTCTTGCAGTGCAAGAGCTAGCCCAGAAGCTGATGGAGGAACGAACCGAAATTCCCTGGAAACCTTTCCAGGAAGGTGACAAGGTTTGGCTAGAAGCCACGAACCTCCGGCTAAGGACAATAAGTTGGAAATTTGACCCAAAGCGGCTTGGACCCTTCAAGATCACGGAAGCCAAGGGACCACTGACGTACAAGCTACAGCTCCCGAGAACCTGGAAGATTCACCCAGTGTTCCACGCATCACTGCTCACCCCATACAGAGAAACGGCGGAACACGGACCCAACTTTCTGAAACCACCATCTGATCTGGTTGAGGGGGAAGAAGAGTACGAAGTCGAGGCCCTCCACGGGCATCGTGCCCGATGTGGGAAATGGGAGTTTCTCATCAAATGGAAGGGATGGCCGGTCTCTGCCAGCACCTGGCAGAAGGAAGACAATCTACGGCATTCCCCTGACCTGCTGAGGCGTTATAAGAAGGCAAACCACCTAGGCATCAACCCGATTGGCAACCGTTCAACTACCCTGCAAAGAGCAATTCTGCAGCATCTTAAGGCCGCCTCCCACCATGTCCCATCGAAACAACGCCGCCCGAGCCCACCTTGCTACCTCCATCCTCACCGCAGGGAATGCCCGCACCCTGAATCCCTTTCTTTGGGGACCGCAGAACCTCCCCAACTTCGCTGAGGGGATTGTTGTCCCCCTACCTCGCCAAGCAACATCTGGCCTCGCCGCTGACTTTCTGACCCCTGCTGACCGTCTCGGATGGGTGCTGGCCAACGAATGACTACGCCCAGCGGTGGACACCGCCCTCGTTGTCTGGCCCGATCTTGCGGCCCAGATTGCCATCTTTCGACATCAGGCCGAGGTTGTCTTACACCTCGATCAGGTAATAAGGGGGTACAGAGGGGAGAGGGAGAAGGGAGAGCATAACGAAGCTAAGTGGTGGGCCAGCCCCATCTGGGAAATTGGTATATCGTACTGGCAGGCCTGTAATGCGACGCGCTCCCATCTAAATTTCCTCCTTCGTACCGACGTCGTCTCCGCCCTCGAGCATCTCCTACCACCCTCCTCCATCATCACACGCCTGGCCCCCTCCACGCAGGATGAGTGGACAGTTTGTCTCCACCTCGAGTGCTGCCCCCTGAACCGATGGACTGGGGCCTGTGAATTCTGCATGGGCCTCGATCATGTTGCCGCTGACTGCATCCACCGGCCACGATTGAGGGAGCTGGCTGTTGAGCCTTTCGTCCCGCCTCACTGTCTGGATTGTTTTGCTGATGATCACGACACCGACCAATGCCCCAAGGCAGGGGCCATCTGGTCAGAAATCAGTGGGTTGAAGCAGCCTGACGAGGAAGCTACCAGGTCATGAAGGTAGGTGTTGGGGCGACACCTGAGAGGAGACAGGGGTAGTGTTACCGTCGGGTAGGACTAGAGACTTGTTCGTTTTTTCTTTCCCTTTGTTTGTCACACCATGGACGCACGGCATCCCTTCCACACCTTACTTACCCAGATTGACTGACGGGCTGACGGTCCCCGCTTACGCCAAGGTAGTTATGTACTTTCGGGCCTCTGACTCCTCTTGCCTTATGCGGTCTCTGGGGGGCTGCTAGTATACCTGGGGGTTGGCGGTGGCAGTATAAAGGAGGGTCCCACTGCTGGAGGTTCCCCTAGTCGTATTCTCTTTGTTCATCCTTTCCTAAAAGTGTACTACGCATTAGTACCAATACACGCTTTTCTTTACACATCTTCTCGCACCTCAAGAAGCCCATAAAGACTATCGCGACTACATAGGGCTTGTAGTTGAAGACTACCGAGGATTGTGACTCGTCGTCACCGTCGCTCCTTTTCGACCCTTCGCTGCACACCGCTCCAAGCTTCTGCAGCATTACCAGGGTGAACCCCCCGGTAACACTCACGTTACCCCCTTGGAGGTACCTAGTTCCTATTGAGAAACTATAGAACGTGAGCTGGAAATGGTAAGGGCGAGAATAGCTGCCCTTGAGATTCCGCTCTCAAGCAAAGGGGAGCAAGCTATGCCCTCTGAGCCAAATGGACCTGTGGAAGTGAGGATTAGTGGGGATAAGCTGTGGAGGGGCACCAGCTCTCGCACTGCACCTAAGAGCGATGGCTCTGCTCTGCGGCCTGTCGCTCAGATTGAGCCAGACAGCTATCTGGGAGCCGCTTTCAAACTATTGGACCAGCAATCCCAGAAACTGCATAATAGAGACTCGTCGTCCTCATCATCGGACTCCTCTGCTGAATCTGATAGTTCGGATGATGGAAAGCGTCGTCCTAAAGCTCATAGACAGAAAACACAAACCTCGAGAAGAAAAGTCCCTCTTCTGAAACCTAGAGAGCCCACTCCGTATGATGGATCAGTAGATGTACAGGTCTTCCATAAGTTTATGCAGGAGATGGCTGAATACCTTGATGGGTATCGAGTGAAGGCCTCACGGCAGGCTACTACAGTCTCACATTTTCTCACAGGAACGGCATATGAATTTTTTGTCACTTCGGTGTCTGCAGAACCGACAGCATGGGATCTACAAAAACTCTTTATTGAGCTATTCAATTACTGCTTCCCTGTGGATTTTCGTATGAAAATGCAAGAGCGGCTACGGCACTGCTACCAACGTGAAAAAACTGTTCGTGAATACATTCACGAGCTTGAAAATCTCTTTTTGATGGCCGGAGTATGGTCTGATCAAGAGCGTGTAGACAGGCTATGGTCAGGTCTCAATATTTACATTCAGAAAGGACTGTGGAAGGAAAAACTTACCCTGACGCATTCCTCGTGGGCGGAAGTTCATGAAATGGCTGAGATTCTTGAAATTGCTGAGAATGTTGGAGAACCTTCTTGAAAAAGAGAGTCCAAGTCTGATGGAAACAACAATGAGAGTTGTAGTTCCCGCTCTAAACAGGCCTTTATAAAGAAGGATGGTAATAAGTTGGTATCTGAAAATCGCACTCATAAGTCTACCGCATCCATTAAGAGTAGTATGAGAAATGTACACCACAACAAGTGTCCGGCAGGGAGCTCAGACACTAGACCACAACAGCCTAAGCTCTCTGATAAAGAGAAAGCTCAACTGTCTGCAGAGGGCAAATGCTTTATCTGCAAACAACCGGTGATGAGTCCCATAGCCTCCTGGGCCCCTAATCGCGATTTTAAGAGCTTTCTAATCCCCCAACCGACCACTCTAAGACTCTTCTACAGCCTACGACAGGAGGGATAGGTTCCTATAATATTCCTAACGTCTCCTTTTCTTCCTAAACTCTTCTAACACCCGACAAAGTCTTGCGAAGTCACACAAGGTGCTATGAGGTTTCGAATGCTAGCCACGAAGTCTCTAACTCCTGCTAAGTCCACTATCGGACACTGCCGGCCCTCCCATACTGTGCTATTGGATCTAGGTCCTACCTATTACGTCACTCATCCCGGGCTCAGCTAAGAAGTCTTAGCTAAGTCTCTCCTAGCTCTTGTGATTGCAGCTACCTCCGATAGGCTCCGAAATGGTCTGAAGTTCCGGAAGCTGGACTTAGGAAGCCTTGCGCACCCCATGGGTCTTGATCCTATGCCATAAGGTCATCCTAGGGTGTATCCATATGGTCCTCCACCCAGTTAGGACACCTCCTACCCCGATTAGGCCAAGTCCCGCTGCTAGGAACTTCGTACACTCTTAGCCCACTAAGATAGTTGATCACGGCGCATGGCTGCTCTCGGATAGTCATCCCGCCCTCATGAATGAACTTGGTCACCTTTCTACCGTATGTAGTTCCCCTGTTTCAGTTCCTAATTAGTTCCTATCCTCCTCGTGTTCACTTCGGAGTCCATGCGCTTTAGTACACATTTCGGACTCGTAAAGATCACTTCGCGCAAGAATAGTTCACCTCACGCTCCCCTATTTAGTCAGAGGTAGTTTACTATGTACGAGAGAGACCCCTCAGTGCACGCTTCTCTCTTTGGAATACAAGTTCCCCTGTAGCTCCGATCTCAGGAAAGCGTCGCGAGTACAACCTTAGGAACGGTCCTAAGGTCCCTAAGTCTCCACCCCAGCTCCGTTTCAGTACCTTTGAACTACGTCTACGCTTGCGATATATCTACGAACCACGTCTACACTTCCCGAACTACGCATTACGATCCACGAAGTCGCCATGACTTTGCACCTTTTGGCACCTCATATAGCATCTACCCGGTGGGCCTCCGCCTTAGTTATACCCTTAGGCTCACGTTGCATCATCCCTGCGTCCTATGCATAGTCCTACGACTCTCCCATAGTCTTAATTTCAGGCTATAGTACATCTTCCTACACCCTCAAACTCTCCGACCTCTCCTACAGGTCTCCTACACTAGCCAAACCTCGCCCACCTCGCTCTAACAAACCTCTAAGCCTTACGCCCTTTAGCTAACTCCAGCTAAAAGGACTTCGCAGCAGTCTCGTGCCCTCTGCCGCTGATACGACCTAGGGGACCCTGGCACCTAGGGAGTGCTCCGCAACGTGGCTGTGGGGTAGTGTGATAACTGTGAGGATATGAGGGTAGGAGCTACAACCTGTACGATACCGGGAAACCTGTATGTCTTGTTTTTGTAAGTAGGGGAGTAAGGGGTCAAGGGTCCTGCACAACAGGATCTTGTTCCTAAGTGCTATACTATCCCTAAGGCCTTGCGAGGCCCTCCAAAGTACGCGAAGTTCTTCGAGATTCTGCAAAGTCCTTCAAAGTTTTAGCTAAATCGCACGAGCTGACTTCGTAGGTGCTGCGAAGTCCTTTTAGCTAGAGTTAGCTAAAGGGCGTAAGGCTTAGAGGTTTGTTAGAGCGAGGTGGGCGAGGTTTGGCTAGCATAGGAGACCTGTAGGAGAGGTCAGAGAGTTCGAGGGTGTAGAGAGATGTACTATAGCCTGAAACTAAGGCTATGGGAGAGTCGTAGGGCTATTCGTAGGACGTAGGGATGACGCAACGTGAGCCTAAGGGTATAACTAAGGCGGAGGCCCACCGGGTAGATGCTATATGAGGTGCCGAAAGGTGCAAAGTCACGGCGACTTCGTGGATCGTAGTGCGTAGTTCGGGAAGCGTAGACGTGGTTCGTAGATATATCGCAAGCGTAGACGTAGTTCAAAGGTACTGAAATGGAGCTGGGGTGGAGACTTAGGGACCTTAGGACCGTTCCTAAGGTTATACTCGTGGCGCTTTCCTGAGATCGGAGCTACAGGGGAACTTGTATTCCAAAGAGAGAAGCGTGCACTGAGGGGTCCCTGGTACATAGTAAACTACCTCTGACTAAATAGGGGAGCGTGAGGTGAACTATTCTTGCGTGAAGTGATCCTTACGAGTCCGAAATGTGTACTAAAGCACATGGACTCCGAAGTGAACACGAGGAGGATAGGAACTAATTAGGAACTGAAACAGGGGAACTACGTATGGTAGAAAGGTGACCAAGTTCATTCATGAGGGCGGGATGACTATCCGAGAGCAGCCATGCGCCGTGATCACCTATCTTAGTGGGCTAAGAGCGCACGAAGTTCTTAGCAGCGGGACTTGGCCTAATCGGGGCAGGAGGTGTCCCAACTGGGTGGAGGGTCATATGGGTACGCCCTAGGATGACCTTATGGCATAGGATCGAGACCCATGGGGTGCACAAGGCTTCCTAAGTCCAACTTCCGGAACTTTGGACCATTTCGGAGCCTATCGGAGGTAGCTGCAATCACAAGAGCTAGGAGAGACTTAGCTAAGACTTCTTAGCTAAGTTCGGGATGAGTGACGTAGTAGATAGGACCTAGATCCAATGGAACAGTATGGGAGGGCCGGCAGTGTCCGATAGTGGACTTAGCAGGAGTTAGGGACTTCGCGTCTAGCATTCGAAACCTCGTAGCACCTCATGTGACTTCGCAAGACTTCGTAGGGTGTTAGGAGGGTTTAGGAAGGAAAGGGGGCGTTAGGAATATTATAGGGACCTATCCCTCCTGTCGTAGGCTGTAGAAGAGTCTTAGAGTGGTCGGTTGGGGGATTAGAAAGCTCCTAAAATCACGATTCGGGGCCCAGGAGGCTACGGGACTCATCACCGCTTAGTAGAAACTATAGTCCATTGGCTTATTGCTCCCTAACTCTATACAGCCTACGAAGCCAGCACGTGCGATTTAGCTAAAACTTCGAAGGACTTCGCAGAATCTCGAAGAACTTCACGTACTTCGGAGGGCCTCACAAGGCCTTAGGGATCGTATAGCACTTAGGAACAGGATCCTGTTGTGCAGGACCCTTGACCCCTTACTCCCCCACTTACAAAAAACAAGACACACAGGTTTCCCGGTATCATACAGATTGTAGCTCCTACCTCACATCCCCACAGTTATCACACTACCTCACAGCCACGTTGCGGAGCACTCCCTAGGTACCAGGGTCCCCTAGGTTGTATCACCGGGCCATTTTGGCCGCAATTGCCCTTCCAACCAGAGTGTTAAGTCCGACCGCAAGGGTAAACCACCAGGAGTGTCTACGTACAGCCTCGAATTTGATCTGCAGGATGCAGAAGCTTCGCGCAACCTTGCTGAGGCCACTGCTCGGATAGACCAATTAGAACTGTTCAGCATCGATCTAGAACAGGTAATGGCAGATCAGCGTGACAAGAATAGACCGCCTGGTGCAGGACCAGAGTTTGAGTGCACACCTGCTAGCAAAGCCCTCAGATCATCTGACCATACGGTATGGACAGCCTTTGATCCCAGTCAAGATTTTATGACATATATGGAGTTACCTAGCACTCGACGGGAGGGGTGACCGCAGACATGGTTACACGATTTGTATGGAAAACGAGTGGAGCAGCTATTGAGACAATTTGCGCCGTATTTCTGCCCATCTTGTTATACCTTCCATGAAGATGAGTGGCTGACCTGTTTCGACGTGTATCGGGTCTGCATGCCAGAAAGGCATGCCATCCTCCAGTATTACATCAAAGAGGATCCTCTTCTTAACTCTAATTGGCTTAAGGATCACAATTTCGACCTATCAAACTGGTTTTGCCAACAGATGGCACTACACAACAGGGAGGGAGACTGTTATCATATAGACAACAGTGAACCAATGGGGGATGCCTTAGCCTTGGGGTGCGAGGATATGTTAAACAAGCATGTTCCCTTCCCGGAGGGATTTATGGATTCATCAGATAATGTGCCATGGTTTCACTGCTTGCAACTTGAGTACGGGGTAGAGGTCCAGGATACATACCTGGAAGTATGCACTATAATACCAAACTCCCAGCTGGAGAATATCTGGTTTGACTTACCAAATGCATATGCTTGTGCCGTGCGATGCTCGCTGGGTAGACAACCCTTTCAAATTGACGATTTGGAGGGCGAGTTAAATTCGTTGTTTGAAACACTGGTCCCAGAGGGCGGAACTGATGCGTATACTTGCATTGAACTTAGTGCGGCACAGCTGTCAGCGGTGCAGCGCAACACCGCTACTCCTAGGGATTTCGAACGCTTGATCCCTGAAACTATTGTAGTTGTTGTTGATGTCAACGGACACCCAGCATGGGCTCTCCTGGATTCAGGATCACTGGCTGACTTTATGTCCACTCAATTAGCACACCAATTGGGAGTGAAATCGTTTGAGCTAAAAAAACCGCTGCCTGTGCATCTTGCTGTCCAGGGATCATGGGCAAAAATCAACTTGGGCTGTCAGGCAAAGGTTGAGTATCAGTCTATTCACGAGCATAGATATTTTGATGTCATCAACCTACTGAACTATGATCTGATCCTGGGAACCCCCTTCTTGTTCCAGCATCAGGTCACTCTTGGATTCAACCCAACTACAGTTGAGGTCAGGAGCAAACTCACGCTGCCGCTGCAAGGCAAATTTGTAAGGGTCCTGGAGTCCCGTGCTGCTGAAATCTATGAAGACAAGATTGAACACACTCATCAGTATCTTTGTGACTATGCGGCCTGTATATGCAGGGAAGCAGGGGACTCACCCTTACCTCCATTGTGGGCCGTTAACCACATTATTCCATTGAAGGATCCGACCAAGGTTTATACTTGGCGTCCATCTAAGTGCCCTGATGCTCTGAGAAAGATTTGGGATGAAAAGCGTGAGGCATACCTGAAATCTGGGCGCTGGCAAATGACAAATGCACGAAATACTAGCCCTATGCTGTTGCTTCGGAAGCCAGGGACCGGTGTGAATGGGATACCGCCAGCGCTGCGAACAGTGTGCGATACTTGAGAGTGAAATGCGAATACGGTGAAACTCACCTCACCATTACCAGATATGGATGGGATATTGTGCCGACTGGCACGAAAACAGTGGCGCTCTGCTGTGGATGGGAAGGATGCATATGAACAGATCTGCATTGAGCCTGAGCATGTTGAGCGAACCGCTATGGCCACACCTGATGGAAACATGGTCAGTTATGTGATGCAGCAGGGGGACTGTAATGCCATAGCGACATACCAGACCCTGATGAACCATATCTTCAGGCCCCACATAGGGGTGTTCATGGACGTCTATTTGGATGACATTGTTATCTATTCTGACTCCCTTGAGGACCATGTAGATCATTGTAAGAAGGTAATTGACATACTCAAACGAGAGGAACTTTACCTCAGTGAGCAGAAGCTAAAGTTCCTGTGTAAGGAGATGAAGATTCTCGGAAGGATTGTTAATGATTTGGGAATCCAAATGGACCCTGACAAGGTGGATAGTGTGTTAAACTAGAAGGTACCCACTAACAAGGAACTTTTGCATGAATTCTTGGGCTCGGTGGGGTACTTGGCCGATGATATTGCGACGATGCGTATACCTATGGGGGTCCTAACCACCTTAACGGGGTCAGAGTCAAGTTTCAAGTGGGATTTCACTCACCAACGTGCGTTCGATGAAATCAAGCGCCTCATTCATGCACACCGGGAACACCATCGTGTGCTGCTGTATTATGCCCCAAATGCACCTAACATCTGGTTGGTGACTGATGGCTCGATGGGTGGTATAGCAGGAGTCATCTCACAAGGAGATGACTTCAAAACGGCCCATGTAGCAGCCTTTTTCTCCGCCAAATTGACATCGGCCCAGTCCAATTATCCTGTACATGAGATAGAGATGTTAGCAGGAGTAGAAGCCATGAAACGACATTGGGACATCCTCCTGGGATGTCATTTCACATGGTTAACAGACCATAAGGGTCTGATTCATCTGCTTAACCAGAAAAACCTATCGGGGCGGCAGGCACATTGGTTGGAACATATTTCGAGTTTGATTTTGATATCAAGTATGTACCTGGTGTGGAAAACGTACTGGCTGATGCCCTATCCCGTATCTATGTGAATGACAGCCCAGGGACAGTGCATGCGGTGTCCGAATATACTATGTACGATGATAACGAGACTGTCATGACATGGCTCGATTCCACTTCCATCTCCATACCTGTATTCACAGGGCTGGAGGCATTTGCCGTTCGAACCCGCTCATACACTACAGCTGGGAGAGGGACATTCAAAGCTGGAGAGAATGTGAAACAGACACATGATGAAGTGAGACGGCTCACCATTCCTGAGTCTGCAGGGATGATAGAGGAGACCAGAAATGACCACTCCCACTGCACCTCGAGTAGCGGAGGGCATTCTGCTGTCGAGCACACTGGCCATTCTGTCAACCCTGAAGCACAAACACAGGGGAAGGATGAGACGGACAGCACAAGCATGCCTAATCCACACACACTCAATATAGATAGCACCAGCAATGCGGTGATGACCTCAACTTTGAGCACGCTGAGCGCAATGGATGGTGCCCGTGCATCTGGCCAGGCCAGCGGCGGTGTGCATTCCCTGGGGGCCAGCATGGGAGTTGGAGTTGTGAGGGTCACATCTGACTCACTTACACTTAGTGGAAATCGTGCCGGTGATGTGACAGTGAGCTCACCTTCAAGCACACCTAGCACAGCAGGTGGGGATGGATGTCCAACAATGTCCTCTATCACAGGTAGGAGGGACAGACATGCAACAACATCCATGACCGCTGATGACCTAGGTATCCCTCAAATGGGGATACGAACGAGGCACAAGAGGATGAGCAGAATGTCTGGTGAAAATGTGACAAAACAGAATGTACCTTCCCACCGCAGAGGGCGACAATGCGTACTCACGCCAGCTGAATTGGGGTGCCCTGAGATGGTGCAGGAGTTTGCGAAACGAATTCAGTGTGTCGTCCTGCATGCACTGAGCACACGACAACAGGAGGGTGGAAACCTAGACATGATGTCAGAAAACAAGAATGAGACAAACGAGGACGTACCCACTTCTCCTGAGGACCAGAACGGCCACGAGGAAACATCGTCAATGGACGACAACAACAATGTAGCAGTGAGCACAAGGTCAGACACCACTTCGGGCAGTCTCCCATATGCTAGTGCTGGCCGTCAAAACGAACATTTCGACAATTCATCCAATAAGGATGGTAGACCCACTGTGAAAGTCAGTAATAAATTCTTCGAGCATCTGTCGGGCAGCTCAGAAGGAATAGACTTGCCTGGAGCACTGAAAGGCCGATATTCAGAGGACAACTTCTATAGAAAGATCCTCGAGAACCCTAAGCACTTCAAAAACTTTGAGGTGGAGAAGGGGTTAGTATATCTTAAGGAAAAGCACCGGGAACTACTGTGCATACCTGATATTCGACTGAAACACTCTAAGAGAAGCGCCTGAGAGGTGGTAATCTCTCACACGCACTCATTACTCGCACACCTCAGCCCCTTCAAGACATCGGGGCTGCTTAGGGACCATGTATGGTGGAAGACCTTGACGGTTGATGTACAGAAATACTGTATCACTTGTATGACCTGCAAGAGAAGTAAACCATCAAATCAGAAGCCTTATGGGTTACTGAACCCTCTTGAAGTGCCGGGAACTCCATGGGAAGCCATAGGCATTGATTTTGTGGGACCTCTCCCAGAATCTAGGGACCGTGATGCTAGTTATGACTCAATTACCACCATAATTGATCTGCTTACTGGTATGGTTCACTTAGTTCCAAGCCGTACCAACTATAATGCACGCAACGTGGCAGAATTGGTGTTTGCAGAAGTTTACAAACATCATGGCATGCCTAAGGCCATAGTTAGTGATCGTGATGTTCTTTTTACAAGTCAGTTCTGGACTCACCTTCACCAATTAATGGATGTTGAACTTAGAATGTCGAGTGCTTATCATCCTGAATCTGATGGTTCCACGGAACAGGCAAATCATACCATTACCCAAATGCTCAAACAGAGCATACAGCCCACTCAAAAGGACTGGGTGGCCCGTCTGCCCGCAATCGAATTCACCATAAACTTGGCTCGTTCTGATAGTACGGGATATGCCCCCTTCTTCCTCAACACAGGGTGTATGCCGAGGTCAATGATCTGGGACAACCCGGGCATCAACGAGTATCCAGGAGTACGTGCTTATGCACAAAAGGTAAAATATGCCATCATGTCAGCCCATGACAGCATAATCGCTGCCCGCATCAAACAGACACGGGACGCCAATCGTCATTGCCAAGCCGCTCCATTTGCTAATGGCAATTTGGTGTACGTTTCAACCAAGAATATGACCCTATCTAAGGGATTAGCCTGAAAATTGATTCCTAAATATATAGGTCCTTACCTGATCACTCAGAACTACAGAAACAGTTCATTTCGTATAGACCTACCATCTAGTCTTAGGAGACAAGGGATACACAATGTTTTCCATGCATCCCTCCTCCGTGTTCATGAACTGAATGATGATAGGCTTTTTCCAGGACGACTGGATAGCCAGGTAGCAGAATTAGAGGACCAGGATGGGGAATGGGCTATTGACCGGATAATCTCTCACTGGGGATCAGGCACTGATGCAATTTTCGAGTCAGTTTGGAAATTGGAGGACAAGACTTGGGTGTCTTACTTGTCAATTCAGCATCTTGATGCCCTCTGATCCTACCTTGAAGTATTAGGTGTGGAGGAAATTTCGCAGCTTACAGAGGGTAATGGCGATGTGCCTGATGATCCCCAAATATTTTTGGGAGGCCTCAAAATTCGAGGCTCGGATCTGTCTATTAAAACTCAACCTTATCAGCACTACACTACTACGACGACACACCCCTACCATTGTCTTCCTTCTACCTCAAGTGAAATCTCATACCATTCCCATCGCATGGCTCCTCACACATATCTTCATCATCTCCCTAATCTGGATGTAATCCTGCACAACCCCATCTACGACACCAGCCATCTGTTCACCATAGCCCAACTCCGTCTCTATTCCAAGTTTGACCGAAATCTTCGAGACCATCTCTTCAATAAAACATCCACCCCCATCCCAGGGGGATATGAGAAATTTCAGGAGGTGTGGGCCCGTGACGGAGCTTGTACCTATCAGTTCTCAGAGTACAATGCGGTTACTGGAGAAATCATCACTCACGGGCAACCTATCGCTATCGACTCCCTTGCTCCCCATCCCGATAAGGAGGAGGAGAGTCCTGGGTATTTGGAAAACCAGAAGGAGCTTATCCAAGTTTTGCTGTGGGGTGCGGCGCAACGGATGAGGAAGCAGGAGGATGGGATCGCAAAGCGACAGGCCGAGCGCAAGGAAAAGCGTAAGGGGAAGCGCGCGAGCATGCAAATCTTCGGGTTAGGAGATGAAGGGGGACTCACTGCAGCTGATGGGGAGGACCAGAGAGGACCAGAGCCGCCTGCGAAACGAAAGAAGATGGCCGTACACACTGAAGCTGGGCCCTCTAAGGCTCGCCACACTTCCCGTGCGGCTGAAAAACGGGCAGCTGCGTCTGGAATGGCCGCTACCGCAGAAAGACCAACGCTGCCATTCGTAGGGACACGACTGCCGAGAAAAGCGCTGACGTCGAAGGAAACCTCATGCAGACTGAGGAGTGACCATTGTTGATGATGGTCGGAGGGCGTATGTGACGGTTCGGCCGACACTTCCCTTTCTTTTCGCCAACCTTCGGTAGTGTTCTAGCGCTCTAAAATTTACACTAGTTACTGTACTTAAGTCACCCGTCTGTACGGACTTCGGTAGCGTACATACAAGCTGAAACGGTCTTAAAACCAGTCAAAAATATGTGACGATCGCGACCAAAGGTAGTCGGTGTCGGCACACGGTGAAGAGCGTACATACGAGCTGAAACGGTCTTAAAACCAGTCATTTCGTGTGCAACGTTCTTCACCGTGTGCCGACACCGACTACCTTTGGTCGCGATCGTCACATATTCATCATCACCATAGCGAGGCACGTGTTCATTTGGGCTGCAGAACTTGACCATGAATGATTCGCCCACCAGTCGGCCCTTCGCCATATTCGAGACCAGGTGGCTCCCGGACTGAGTGCTGTTATTATAGTCAAACACCGTGGACAGGTAATAGCATCTCAACTTGCTTTCTGACACCTTAAATGCCAGTTCCCCAGTAAGAGCCCGATGTTTTTCAACGACAGGCAAGTTCCGAGCCAATCCAGGAATTTATTGCGGATCTCGCGGTTCTTTTGACCAAGCTCGTAGAATTCCACGGATTCCCCCCATACGGCCAGAAGTGACTTGTTTTCGACTGCATCTCGCAGATTCTTACGAGCTCCCATCTCTAAAAAAGTAACAGCTCCGTACAAAGCACAAGTCCAGGCCAGGCTTCGACACGCTTCACGAAACTCGTTTGGGACCTTGAAGGATCGTCTTGCCCTAAGACTACCGACCAGCCACATACCACCCCATCCAACAACAGGAACCCAAATGTGATGGTTTTCCTTGATAAACATCGCAATTAGCCACGGTATACCAGCACGTTCAAATGGAGATGGAGGTCTAAAACCTACTATAATGCGCTGAAGCACCGGGTGGAACGGTGTGCTTGCAGGCTGGACATGTACTTCCGAGCTTTCGCGCTCAGTACAGGAGGAGAGTGGATCCACTTCCTTCGTATACGCCACTCGAAGTTTGGGACCCTCATGGCTCATCGTTGAGTGCAGAAACTTGAATCTGCAAGACACATCACAAGGACTCTCGACGGGGTATATGTAGACTCGATGTCTTCCATTGCCATATCGTGTACGTGGTAGGGCGGCAGAAGAGCGACAGAGCAACGTTCCGCCTATTTACGTGGGTAGCGCATCTCAGGAAGGAAATAGATCGTCGGGTCCGGATCCGGTAATTCGAAATCTTGATCTCAGAGTCCTTGCACGATCTACTTACATATTTTTATTCAATGATTCAGGTGAGCCTTGCAATGCTCTTTAGACCATTTGCGGAGTCCACATCTTTACTTATTATAACTCTGCACTTCCAAGCCGTGATGATGGCTATTCCTTCAGTTCCAGATGATTCTCAGGCCTTGCGTAGTGCCTCGGAGGAGCCCAGTGTCCGTCCATGTCATCAAGTTTCAAGTTGCAGTGAAAAATGCATCGGTGCAAAGTAAACGCAGCTACAAGGTCATAGATTCATAATATAATGCGTGGTCGTTGAGGTGCATACCCACAGGCGAATGACGAGCTAACAATGCCGTCGTCTTTGGGCGATAGGGTCGCACTGGCATGACTGGGATCATTGACGATCTCCGAGGTATCATTGATCCTATGTCAAACCGTGTTCGCTACAGCGGATGACGCTTCGAGGCTGCGCTTGTCTCCTGTACGTTCCTTTTCCGGACATCTTAGACACTCGAAGAAAAATTCGCACAAGTTTTTTGTTTTGTTCTTGGGTGAAACGGCGACCAGTTCAGATCGCAGACATTAATTGTACTATAAGGACAGTTCGTGAATACGCATGAATAGTGAAAAACAGCTCTTTACTATGTCCTAAGTTTACCCCCTTGGTTAGCTATGGCAACCGAAGTGAGTGCAATTCTCTCTACCAACATCTGTGCACTGACTTACTATCCGGGCTTCGATACACAGTTCTCGGGCACCACCGTTGCATTGATGTCAAAACACTGTCCGCTGTCACCAAGGCTTCATACGTAACTCCAAGACGCATGCTTTCGACAGTGAGCCGAGGTTCTGGTGCCAGATTGGCTTGAGGTATAATAAGAACTACCAGCACGAACCTGAATGCTACGGGAAACGGAAAATAGTCATCAAGCACTGAGCTGGAAACGGCGACTTCAAGATGGACCGGCTTGGGCTCTGTTTCCGCGGAAGGCATACCATCTCAGGAGTGAAGTACAATGAGGAGGAACGTTTCGGGAAGCGTGTCGGAGAATTTCTCGAGCAATCACTTGAAGAACCCGTGTCCGTGCACTGGTGCATAGACGGGGAAAACGAGGAAGAGGAAGAGGAAAAGGAAGAGTGTATACGATGCTTTGATTTGTAAACGAACAGGCAATTAACAATTAGAATGTAGGATAAAAATCGACGAACGACTTGCAGGTCCTTACTTTTCGTCTCCCTCGCCGACAACGGAAATCGATGGAATTTGATGAGCAAGACTCACCTATATCGATGAATACATCAATCGTTGGGCACAATAAATTGATGTGTATCCCGAATGCACGTAGCCCGAGCAGCATATAAAAATATGGGCACATTACGAATTGACTGGATTAGGGAATCTTTCTTGCTACTAGATTACAACAATATAAGGACAGCGAAACATCTGGAGTATCAGCATAAATTATCTAAGAGTACCCCGCATCCGCGCTTACTGCCATGGTACGGCACACCTACCTGAGCCCCATGCTCTCAGGAATTAGTGCTTGACAAGCCTGACTTGACGACATTCAACAAAAAACGCTCTACAACAAGTTTCCCTCGCCGCAGATTTGCCAGCGATATTCGTTCATTCGGGAGATGCGCTTGGTCCTAAATGCGGTTTCTATCAGGACCTGTTCTGCAACATATGAATAACGTCTTACAGTACTCTGCCCGAGTGGAAGGTGCAACGCGTGACAGGAAAATTCCTTTTCAAGGTACGGGATAGACGGTATTGACTGTTAAATACATCGGCCGCATCAGTGAAAGGCGTATAATAACGTGACAAAATTACTCACTCCGCCTTCACGAATACGGAGCGGCTCCGTACCCCATTCGTCCCGCACTGCCTCCTCGAGTGCATGGAACCATGGGTCGTTCAAGTCCCCGAGCCACCAGTCGGCAGTGTGATCAATGCTCACCTGGTAGTTAGTTGTAAAGAGTTAGCCGACGTGCAACGGGAGATCAATGAGCACTTACTGAGAGCTTGTTCGGCGACTGCATTCTCGCAAAGAATGACCTCAAGTGTTCACGTAGGGCAGAAGCGATCGTATTCAGATCCTGATCTGGAACGATGCGCAGTGAGACGTGGGCCTTTACAGTGGCAGGGATGACCGTCGAGTCTGCGTGTATGCACTTGTAAGACTTCGTGATATTTCAAGTGCCATGCAGAGACTCACTTCTTGGACCAGATACTTCAACATTATGGATAGTGAGCGACGGCTCTCGCCAACGGGATGAGAGCGAGGAGGCGGGTGTGCCAGTGATACCAGAGAGGACTTTGTAAAGCTGCCGCTCCTCGTCTGTGAGCGGACGCACGCTTTCGTCTTGAAACTACAAGTCAGGCGGGCGGGTCCAGAAAGTCAGTCCAAACGCACAAAACCCTGCTATGGTGACCCGATTCTTCTCGTCGATGAGGGAGCCTAGAAGCTTGAGCCTTGTGTGGGACATAATACATCAGTGAATAGACTGACGAGGAAGATGCCGAGTACTTACATGTCCAACATAGGTTCCACCGCAGCACCGCCGTCAACCCCAGAATGTCGATCCGGGCCTTCACTCGAAATCTAACACCAATTAGTCACTATTTTCCAACTATATTATCGATTGGAATCCAGTAAGCAAGCTCACCTCAACGTTGCAGTGTACTACCCCACGCAGTCCATAAGTAATACAAGGTATGTCTTCTGCAATCCATGTGGAGTTGCTAAAAGCGTATCAGCGCAACCTCGCTACACGTGGGTATCACTACCGACCTGACAAGGATTGCATCTATGTGACCGATTGCTTCCTGTTCAACAATTGAAAGATGAAACACATTCCTCGATCGTTCTGAGGAAGTAAATGTATAGTCACCAACCTTATGCTTCCGGACTGTCTCCCCGAATCCACCACTGCCGGCCTCCTCCTCACCCTCGATCAATAGTACTAGATCCAGCTCCAGCGCCCGTCTGCCTAGCAGGTCTGCTGCTGCGCACGCAACGGCCATGATCGGACCCTTGTTATCTGTCGCTCCGCGCCCATAGAGATAACCGTTCCGGCCTGTCAGTGTAAACGGATCGGACGACCATCCGCGGGGAGAAGCAGAAATGACATCATAATGCCTGTAAATTGAGATTAACAAGCCGTCGAGGAAAAGTGGGATGTGAAAGACAGTATCAACTTACCCGTAGAACAAGATACGGGGTTTTCGACGCTTAGTCTCAGTCCCACAGAAAGTGGCAAGAACAAGGGGGTTCGTGCCTTCCCGGGTAGGTAACTGTGTGACAGGATCGTAGCATCGACATATCACTCCATCGAGACAATTCACTCACCAAAGAAGCGTGTGCACCTAGCTGAGTAAAGCATTTACGCAACCAGATGGCTGCCTGCCGGCAGTCCTCACGATGAACCAAAGAATTGCTCACGCTAGGGATAGACACGAATTTGGATAGTGCATATATCATCGTGTCTGAGTGACAGAAATATTAGCGAAAGACATCAAAAGCACGCAAATGGTGTCAAGGAAACTTCTATGCCCCAGCACGCACCATTTGTGCTCTTGCACATCTCCGCGACCGAATCCACGCGGAACTGCCTGATACTCGGCGATCGCATTCTCGGAGGCTCGATCTCCCAAGCCTTGTATCACGTATTGTTAAATGCCGCCCTCGTTTACCCGGAAACAGCCAACGATTCTCGCATACCTTGATGTGGTCATCATTCGCGCCAGTCACCAGCACAAAGCTCTGACTCTCATTACTCGCGTCCGGACTTGATTCCGAGTCCGCATTTGAGGATGACAGCGAAATCGGCAATCGCGTGACTACGGAAGAGAGCACGATCCCTTCGTGCGCAGTCCATGATCCAGTAAGATTGAAGGAGGCGGACCAGCGCTACCAGGCCCATTCAGCCACACCAGACGAAATATGCGCGCCTATGCCTAGGTACGCACCTGGACTTCGCCGTTCGCCGAGCAGGTGTACAGATCGGAATTCAGCATGGAAAGCGAGAGGATATCAACATTCTATAGAAGTTGATGAGCTTGTCAGCATCCGCCTTTACCCACAGGATCGATTGAATGAGGAACGGAGTAGGCGCTCACTTCTACAACGATGAGCGTCCGTACGAGCGTCCGCGTCTCAAGATCCCACACTTTCACATGTCCGTCCTGACAACCGGCGAAAACGGTCTCGCCACGTGCTGCGAGCGCGAGGACCGCGCCTCCTGTTGCACAATTGAAGGTGTGCAATAGGACCGGCGTGGGATTGGCTGAGGAGAGTTGCCATAGCTGATGCAATGGCGTCAGTGTGAAAACGGCATAGCAGGCACAAATGACACTGTCAGTCAACATGGACATCGGAAGCGAAGTTTCGGAGACTGCAGACCTTGACAGTCGCATCCCCGCTGCCAGTCACAAGCTGCAGATTACCCTGCTTGCCGTCTCTCTCAAAGTCTAATGGAGGATCATCGGAACCTTCGCGACCACTCGGCACGAGCGTCATACAATAGACATAGCCATAATGCGCAGAGTAGACGACATCGGAAGGCGGGACCTGAAGCGCCTGCAGCGTGCGATTCACAGGCTCATTTCGCAAAAATTGCGCCGCGTACGATATAGGGCTCGACGTATTGGGAAGGGAAGCCGACGAAGACGGAGGAGTGGGAGGAAGGGAGTCATGGCACGTCGAACACGTGGGATTACGCGCATTGAGGTCTGCAGGACGCCTGGTATACTGAGGGTAGCTATCAAAGAACTTGTGGATGCGGCGCGAGTTCGGCGTAGAAGTGCCGCTCCTGGAAGGCACATCTGACAGTGGGTGCTCGGAAGAATCTGCGAGATGGGGATAATTCAGAGCAGGAGGGGGAAAGGTGAACCACTGCAGCGATGTGTCTTGACAGCCGAAATAGAGAGTTTGAAGAACAGGCGACCATACGAGGGAGAAGAGATCACCCGAGTCAGTCTCGCCATGAGGATTCAGAACATAGAGCGGAGTTAGAGTGCGTGTGTTCCAGACCTAGGATCAGTGATATCAGACTACATACTGTAACAAAAGATCACGGCAAGATATCGGGACGTACGCGAACCGTGCTATCACCTGGAGGAAAAGGCCTGAGCGGTGCACTCACACGTAAAGGAGGAGAGATGAACCTGATGCGCTGAAGAGCCACTCCTTGTCCGCCGCGTACTCGAGGGCGAGGATGCTACCGGTATGGCCTCTTAAAGTTGTTTTGAGCCTGAACGTCTCCTTGTCCCATACCTGCATGCGCACACGATGAACCGTACTCGTAAGCACACCAAAATGTGATGACAACAAGCTTGAAGGAAAGGCTCACAGAGATGCCCTCTCCCTGGCTACCACTGTAGATATGACTCGCGTCTGCGGCGAGGCTAAGAACAGAGTTTTGCTGCTGGTGTAGGGAATGAAATAACCTCGGAGGTGGCTCAACACCATTCAGTGGTTTGCTAAGGGATGCTGGTTCAGCATAATTGTGATGGAGGGGGCAAGTCGGAGGACAATAAGTGAGCAGACACATCGGAATACTCGGAGGTGAGGAGTGACATACGGTGGGGAATGGTGGGGGAGGGCACCATTTTATTTGAGATCTACGGAGAAGCAACGGCGGCTATGTCGTAAAAACGAACAAATCGGCAGATTGAAATAGGGAGAAATGGCCGATTGAGCGATTGTCGATTGGGAAATTCATGGAAGGAGGAGTCCAGTTGAGCTTGCTCGGCTGCCTCCGTGCATCGCCGAGCACGCGACCGCGTCTCTGAGGCATCGCAATTTTGTGCTCACAATCGCTCACTCACTTGTCTGCCTATAGGGAACCATACGTTTGGCAACAATCAGTTTCTTGTGACAACAGATCCACCAACAATTCGCCGGTGGTTTTCAATACAAGAGCCCAGAGCCACTCCCGTATATTCTCTAATCTGAAATTGTAAGCCAATATCGTGGTATGTGCCAAGAAGGCTCTGGAAATCGTAGCTGGCCCAACATTCAACGAGATGCCCAGAACACGGAGCGGCAAACTACCTCTCTGGATCCACGTACGATGCCCGTTCTCGTGCAATTTCTACTGTTCTAGCAAGTTGTAGCGCATCGCAAGCCAAGATCGTAACGGAAATGGAATGTGTCTCGGATGGCATCATATCGCGTGTGTCCTTCCCTCCCGTTACCCCTTCTGCTCAGCTCTGCTGAACCAGTAAAACCGCTGCTGGTTTGTGTGGTCACCATATAACGTTGGCGTCCAAGGCTTTTGCGGTTGCAACTTGAACGCCAGTCATTTTCATACTCACGCTACGCCCTTATCTCAATGGTAGGTGCCTCGAGCGGGGCCGGAACCTGTGTTCTATTGAGTTAGTGCATCCTATAGCGCACAGGCTATTTCAGACCACCATATACGATACTCCCGGATGCCGAGTGTAAACGTAAACGACGCAACCACTGAGGATCATACGCAGCAAAAAGGACTCCGATCTATGCTGACTGGGCTCGATTGTCCCTCATTTCGGGCCTAGTTTCCCCCTCGTCTAATCGAGACGCCTCATCTCAGCTCATACGCGGCCCCCGGTACATGTTCAATAGTTTTCCCCTATCGTAATCATGGCATTTGCCACCTGAAGCCATGCTGTCCAACCTCTGTTCGCGGCTGGTTCAAACCGAAGGAGAGTTCATGCTCGGACCGGTGTGGTCATGATGTTATGATGTTGCTGTGCCATTGTGGTCCCGATATTGTTGTATCAAAAGTTGACTGCCGACAGAAGATACTCTACCAACCGCCTGGGTTCAACTTGCCTCAACTTCTTTACATCGCTTGGTGCCTTGAAGGCCGATGGATTCTGAGCAAGGATCGCCTCCGAAAGATTTGTCTAGCACTGCATCGGTCTTGTTTTATCAGATACCTTCTGATGAAGGTATAAATGGATGTCGTGTTTCTGGCAGTCATTTTGTCGAGGCAACCTGGCAAGCTCGAGTACGTCAAGCTCCCGAAGGTGAATGCTTGGTCTTCAACCGGGGATGCAGAACGTGTTCAAGGCATTAGCCAACGACAGGAATTGTGGTAATTCAAGTTCAAGGAGACGTCCCTCTACTTCTTTGGGGTTGTCGCGATGGTTGGCACGCGTTGACTATGAACATCTTCCATAGTCCAAATGCAATATTCACGCACCGCAGGTTCAATGCATTCACTCGTTGACATTTGGAGTGCGTCTTGATAGCCTGTAGGAGACTGATCTCAACGAAGCGTGTTCGACACATATGTGGTGCTACGCTCCTTTGAATACCGGCCTTTCAAATGCGTGAGCAGGGAGGGTGCACTCAAGAGTCAAGATCATAGCATTTCCTGGCATGATAGCATTTTCGTGGTGGATCGTAATCTGCCATACTGACAGGAAGCAGCAGTATTTGGTCAGTGCTACTTCTGACCGCGAAGTCTTCTAGACGTGGCGCACGTTTCACCTGCCCAGTTGTCGTTGTAAAACGGAGGAAGTGATTCTTTTGAAAAATCGCGCCTCCAAACCTGGTGAGTCGGCGGCTGACTGCACCTCGGCTATTTGTGTTGTTCATGACCGGTCAAAGAAAATCTTCGACATGATTTCCCAGATCCGCCCCAGCGGTGCCGGTGAAGCTTGATGATCGACACCAGGAGAAGGAATATGCAGATTGTCAGTAAAAGGACGGTCACGGATATCGGAATCTTCACTGCTTTTGCAGTGTGCACTGTGGTACTTAGGAAAGATCATGTCAAACTTGTGGACGCTCTAACGGCAGAACTTCTAGCTTGTTTCTGAGTCTCCAATTCTATCAGCTATCATGCAGAGCAAGCTGTTGGTCATAGGGGATATACAGCAATCGCTATTCATTTATCCAATAGTCTTACACAGATACTACACGTACCAAAGATATGGGATATTGTGTCGTGAGAATCCAGTAGTCCATATATGAGATCAAGATCGTCGAGTATGATGCGTGCAAGAGGACGAGGTAACTGAGCACTTTGGCACTCATTCTGATTATTTAAATGCCTTGGATGGATGATATAGACGGGGGAGTTAGTATTATTATGATGAGGACCAGGGCGGCCAGTGATAATGTGCTTCAATTTTGCATACGTCGGGCATTTCCATTGTTGGCATTTTTGCATAATCCTTGCATTCTACTGATGCGGAGCATACAAGAGACTTTGCATAGTTCACCCAATCGTCTCGACAGCCCGCAGTGCATCCGACAATGCAACCGATAACTACACGCTGAGTATGTAGTTGTGTTCACTCCACATCGACCGCAGTAGGGTTCGCACTAGCGGAGCAGGATCCGTCGAGTAGGATCTCCAAGGTTGACAGCTTGGGGCACATGATCAATGCAGGATCCTCTACAGGTGATGCCAATACGTCAAGGACAGATGCTAGGTTTCTCGCGTGCACGACCGACGTCTCCAGAGCCGGAAGGGTCTTGAGTAGTTCAATGAGGAGGCCCTGACCGAATAATATCATAGGGTCGACATCTTCTATCATCCAGAAATCTCGAATGCAGGCTCGAGCAGAAAACAATGCTACCGGCATCGTCTCGAACCAACGATCGTGCGCGAATATATCCAATGATGGAGCATGCCAGACACCCGCAGAAGGACCTAGTGCAACGAGAGACATATCCCAGGCGCTTCGCCGCACGCACACACTCGTTATGCTTCCCATCACGGGTAGCCTTGATAGTTCGGAAGAGAACCCCTCGTCGAACGCATTGACATCACTGATTCGTACCGTCGTCTCCACATTGGTAGCTATGTGCGACAAGATTGAGGTAGCGCTATCTCGCGACATGTCTTCAAGTACCAATCTATGTGAACGCTTGAGGAAGACCACGGGAGCCTTACAACCTTCATCGGCAAGCCCGTCTTCCAGTCCTATTAGAATGAAATCTTCCAAGTTAGGGCTTGCCGACAGTAGTGACAGTACTTTCGAGAGAAACTGTGGCATGAAGCATTCGGAAATGCAGATATGTGTAAGGTCGGAGAAGCGATCGGTGGGTAGCGTTGATATGTATTGCAAGACCAGTCGCCGCAAACGCGGGGTATGTCCTCCAAGCAGCCTGAATACCGAGGGACTCTGATGTTCTCCCGGATTCACGTGTTCCTGAACAGCGAGCGTGAGAAACTCAAGTTGAGGAGCAGGGAATGTTACAGTCAACTCCCTCTTAACCCATAACCCCCACAAAGCAATTTGGTGGATCGGAAAAGCTACGGGTTTAGAGGGAGTATGGGTTTTGAGAGGTATGGGTTAAGAGGGAGTTGGCTGTAGATATTTGCTGTAATGAAGTTGTCGATCCGCATCAATACTTGAAGGTCTTTCAATCCGCGGTATGCAGTGAAGCTCCCGGAGACGGAAACCCTAGGCAAATATGAAGAACGGTACAGATGGTTTGGGAGGGGAAGACACGTAAAATTTCAATGGAGCATCTCGAGAGCGGTCTAAAAACTTGGTCATGAAAGGAAGATCAATGTCACGGATGCTGCTCCAGAATTGATGCTGTTCAAAGGCAAGGTCCCGCCAATGATGGCACACATGCGTGATCTTGATCAGTTGACGTGGTTGCACGAACGAGGTTTCCCATACGACGGTACGAGGATCGAAAGGGACGGAGATGGTGTGTTGAAAGATTAGGCTTAATATTTCGAGTGCCATGCGATTGATAGTAGGCAGCCGATTGTGAGCGCTCTTGACCATTTGAAGAGAATATGAGAGAGCCTTCTCCATGTCGTCCAGCTGGATATGGAGGCCAGTCTATAGGTAGAACATGACGACTTACGACTGATCTGATTGAAACTATATCTACGTGAGTCAAATATACTGGACTTCGACAGATGAAGGTACGCACTTCATGTTTGTTCTTTCGTTTTGAATCTTGGATAACGAGTTCACCAGCTGTTGGGCTGTCATGTCCCCATTAATGCACACAGCAGCCTTCTTCTTGCGCACCATTCTCAAAAACCCAGTCGAATGAATTGTCCGGCAGAACAAGTGAGTTAGGTGAACACACGGGAGCAAGACGGGTCCTCCTAGATGCGGCAGAATCACGGACTTCAAAAGTGTCGCGATTTCCAAAAACAAGATATGCCCCTCCATTGGTCGGCCCCACCGAGCATATGTCACCTTGCATAACACCCATGACATTAACGTCCCGTTAAATGATTGAAATGTGCTCAGTGTACCTCATGAGAAAGATACTCAGTCGGGTCCAAATCCCCATATCCAAAGTCTCCACGGAATCCTTGTGTACGCAAAGCAATTCTAGGCCTGAGAATTCGAAGCCTTGTTCGCGAGTGTCAGTGTCAACTCTGTCACTCTCTCAACAGGCCTTCAGGTTTCCACGATGCAACTTTATCTCCGTCACAAAGTCTAACTTGTATCAACATGTCATACACATGCCCCGCGTGCGTGGTCACTAGACGCTCAGTCGCATTGCATCGAGCGGCGCGCTCCTGAATGAAGCTTGGAGCCCTCACGACAACCTGCAAGTCGGACAGTGCCCACTAAGTCTAAGCTTCGCGAAGAGAACGAGAATCGTGCGCTGTGGACCGTGAGGTGTATGCACACGACCGAGCTTCTCGTGTTGAAGTCGGAGACTGACACGCCCGTCCAGACAGCGTCTCAGGATTTAAAAATACTTGTCCAAAGCGCGGCGTTGTGCCTTCCGAGAAAGCCAAGCGCGACAAGCCAAATCTGAAAGGCCCGTGGGTGCGAGTAGATTGTAGAATAAATAGCAGGACCGTGAGGGTCGATCACCGCCCTCTTGCTCCTCCCCCTCTGTTGTTGAAGCTGGCACAAAGCGTCATACGGGCGGGATGCACATAGTCTCCGGCATCGCCACGCACTACAAGCACCGACGACCTTGAACGTCAACCTTATTACCGGCTCATGTACTCAATACTGATGTACCTGATATATGAACGGCGTAACAACCGGGAGGTGTGTGGAGTCAGCGCTCACATCCCCTGGTTGCATGTTGCTGACTGGGATGACCTGGAGCATTTGAAGTGAACCACTAGGCTACGTAGGCAGGTTCTTCACCCACGAAGGGGCTACGTCACATTGCAATGTACCCACTCCAAACTGCTAAAACTTGAAGGAAGCAGGTTGACCCGAATGTCCCATCTTGCAGATTGTTTTTGCTTGACGTTCGTCGGCCGATGCAGGCAATGGAGATGGGTCGAACGGTTGAAACAACAGCGTCTTGGAGTTCACCGCAATTCCCTCAGGAAGATGGATGCAATGACAGGCTGTCTGAGGGTGCGTTGCTACATGTGTTGCTGCGCGCATCAGAATGAACACCAGTAGCCGAGTCAACGGTTCATGACCGAGTAACGTATGTCCAGCGGCCCGTTCCCACGTGGAAACCCCACTGGAAACTCAGGCGAGCCCTATTCTCCAGGTGAGCGATTGGGTGCTATTTATTTTCTTCTAAATATAGACACCGTCTTTGAGCTGTGATTGGCTATGAATAAACGGCATCCTGGCATCGATTGATGCACCAAACAAGGCTGTTTACGCAGCCATCTATTTTTGGACCGCTTATTTCTGTATTACCGTGCAAATCGCCTCGCAACCACGCTGTTCGTCCCCGGGTCTCTCCTTGTCTCTTGCGTCCATCTCGTCGTCGTTTCCAACGACGTACAGACCTCTGTACACAGCCTCGGCGTTCTAGTCCACTAACTACGTCGCGATGAAGTCGGTCGTTTTCTCAGTGATCACGCTCTTCGCTATCGGCTCGGTCGATGGAGCCAGACACAATCCTAGACAAAACCCCTCGTCTTCTGCAGCACCGAGCACTACTGGCAGCGGGGCTCCTCCACTTTCTTTCCCTTCCACCCTTGTACCTGTCAGCTCGGTTTCCCTCACGTTCTCGTTGCTTTCCACGAACCCAACGGCTGTCCCACTTTCCTACATCGCTTCCGGTGTTTCGACTCAGCCTACTAGTGCCATTTCGACGACTTATGCGGCGGGCTCCAAGCCAACTTCACTGCCCAATGCTCCGCCTCTGCCAGATGGTATAATTATATTTGTAGCGTTGTTCCGTCGGAATTTGATGCCAACAATTTCTCAACAGCGCTGGCACTCGCGCCGTCAAACTATCCCGCACTTGATGTGACTCCCCCAACGAACTCTACCGAGGTCCAGCAGTGGATACAGGAGGTGCAGAACTCTGGCGTTTACATCCCCGACATCCCTGTCACCCAAGCTGGAGGTTGCTCCGCCAACGCACAAGCGGCTGCGAACACCAGTAATTGCTGGTGGACTTGTGGTGGTTGCGTTCGCTCGACCGACATCACGGACTGCCCGACCAAAAACACGTGGGGTCTGACATACGACGATGGTCCGTCGCCGTACACCCCTGATCTCTTGGCATACTTGGACCAGCAGAGTCTCCATACCACATTTTTCGTTGTGGGCTCCCGTGCGATCTCACGTCCCGCGATGCTGCAGGATGAGTATATGGCCGGACATCAGCTTGCTGTACACACGTGGAGCCACCCGTACATGACCACGAAGACCACCGAGCAGGTCATTGCTGAGCTGGGATGGACCAAGAAAATTATCCACGACGCGACCGGTGTGACACCGATCTATTGGAGGCCGCCTTATGGCGATATTGATGATCGTGTTCGTGCTATCTCTACGGCCATGAACCTGATTCCCGTCATCTGGACGCGCATCAGTCCGACGCAGACTTTTGACACTGAAGGTAACTGCTCGACCAGCTAACACATTGGAGTAAAGACAGTTCTCATCTTGTTTGTAGATTGGTTCCTCGCCGCGGGTCTTGTCAGTGCGAACCAGGTGTTGAACAATTGGGACTCCATCATGGGCAACTCGACCAAGATCGACACAGGCTTTATCGTGCTCGAGCATGACCTCTTCCAGCAAACCGTCGACCTTGCCGTCGGGTACATCTTGCCCGAGGCGCTCGCGCACCAGCCCACGTACAATATCACGCCCGTCGTCAACTGCCAGGATCAGCCGCTCGCTAACGCATACATCGAGACGAACGACAACTCCACTAACCCGCCGCCTCTCGCAGGTATGTAAACATCTGTATTGGACGAATGTGCAGCGTACCACGAGCTGATTTTTCTTCACAGTATACCAAGCCAACCATTCTATTTCCGCATCGGGCACCTCAGCCACAGGCGGTGCCCAATCAACCGGCAGCTCGGGCAGCTCGGGCGGTTCTGGTGCTGCGAACAAGAGTGGTGCCCCGGCAGCACTCAGCTCTGCGCTCTTCACCGCAATGATCAGCCTCCTTGCGGGCGTCAGCGTCTTCCTCCTCTAGATCTAAATCTATCTCAATAATCGCGAGCGCCGGAGCTTACCTACTAATTGGACTGCGAATCTGTTGACGATCTACTTATTGTTACGTGTCGCCGTTGTCATGTCATAGTCATGCATGTGTCCTGCCCTCGTCCTTGGACATTAATGACCTAGTTGATGTTTCTTGCCCCAGTCTCTGTTAATGCTGTAAGGAGGCGCCTATTGTTGGTATCGATATCGATGGTTGCACGACGAACGCATGACTACCGTTTCATGCGTTCGTAGACAAGCTGCTCATGTTATGTGCAAAGTCGATGTGTGTCTCTGGACAGACAGATGAGTGCATATCATATATATCGCAGAGAAGTGTAAGACATTGACGCAAACATGGGCCAGTTGTCAGTGGACAACTGAGATTCATCAGGAAAACTCACCTGTTACTTTTTCCTCCTTTTTTGTGCTCGATTAGTATTTGACGATTTGTCCGAGGACTCGAGTTGACTCTCGCGGCAACACTAGTATGTAACACATTTGTCAAGATAGGTGAAACTGATTTTAAAGGTCCGTGATCGATCGTATGTCGGTGCTGAAAGGTGCTCTACGCGCGCGTGTGGATTGATCCTATAAGTATGTGTCTGTATCCGTTACTGTTGAACATGAAAAAGAGCGCCAATACACAGCAGCACCTTATGGCAGATGATTTTTTCACTCGGGACAAAATGCAAGGCTGCATAAAATATTCATTACATCCATTCATCCCAAATATCAATGTGACTCATGTTTCCTTGTATAGGTGACGAAGATCACGAACTAATCATTTCAAGTAGTCGCAAAACGGGCAGTGGCTTTGATCCTTTCGATAGTTTTTACAGGAGATTAGGCGAGACTTTCGTAACGCGCTAGAGTGTCCCCGGAGCCTCGTAACGCTTGCTCTTATGCATTCCGAATGCTCGAAATAGTGTTTGCAGTGTGGTTGTTCCGTCTCGCGGTCTTGCATTCGAGAAGTTCTGCACGGAGGTGTCTACAACATCCGGTCCACAAACTCAATCTTTGGTCCACTCGAATATTTCTTTGCAGTTGTCTTATTTTAGCCTTCTGCCACAGCCTCTATGTCAGGCATCATAGCTTCACCCTCAACCCTGATGTTCGATCTGTTGGTTTGTAGGAACACACGCATCTTTTGCTATTGAGTATTTCCTGGCTTGCAAAGTACGCAAAAGAGCAGATTTGGTGAAACTGCATATGTACTTCTCAAAGTCGGGAGTACCTTTGTCCCCTTCGTTGTTGGCGTAATCCGCATCTCCTACGCTGCTGGAATGCAGTTAGATGTGAAACCCTGAAGAGACATCATGATGTGGTGCATGTTCTTCAGGTGGGTTTGATCAAAGACTCCTTGTTTCGAGCATTACAATGCTATCAAGTCTGATGACGAAGAATCAGCAGCCACGATCCCCTACTGTCATTGTTGAGCTACTCCATTGCATCCAAAAATTTGTCCAAAACCTCATGGTGCCTCGTTGATCATCACCACATTAGATGCCCTCCGTGATTTCACTGCGTGGTCATTCAGCGATAATGAGCACGTTGAGGTTCAACAAGTGTCAGGCGCTCGCTAGTGGTTCGTATGCGATCACACGGAAAGAGTTTGCACACGGAAGGCCGTACTCTGCAATTGGTAGGCGAGAAGCCTTGTTCCCTCGAAGGCCACACCGCCCTTCTCTCTTCGCTAATTCTCAATGTTCGTCACTTATAAAGGCCAGCTTCAGGTCATGCTGTTCTTCACTCAAAACCAGGCTTTAGTCCATCTCTACGCACCTTCATGGCCCGAGTGTAGTTATTTATCCCTGCCAATAGATATTTCCCTCTATGTCGTTTCACAGGCACAGAGCTCGAACTGACTCTTTTACACAGCAACCTATACGGGTTGACTTCGCCGATTATCTCAGGTTCTGCCACGGCCATAAAGTCAAAACAGTTTGTGTTCATTCTGTTCCCTTTCCCTTATCGTGTCCCGATCAAACGACACGAGACATTCACCGTCGACTCGCTCGTACCCCTTCACCTCAATCCAGACACAGACCCACTTCGGCACCGCCTTCCATTCGCTGCAATCTCGTACGGCCTTTGCGACTCCCAACAGAGGTGTACGAACATATGATCGACTTTTTAGATCCCTATTGGGTAGAGGATCGTCATGCGTTACTGGCCTGCTGTCTAACAAGTCGTGCGTGGCTGCACAGGAGTCGTTGTAGGCTGTTTCTGAGTGTGCAATTCTCGGAACCAGCACAACTCAGTCATTTTTCGAAGGCCATTATTGCGCAACCCTGCCTTAGTGATGGAGTCCAAAAGCTGACTATAGAACTTGACCAAGGAAACCCACTCTCTACTCCATCCAGACTCTTCCTGACGTTTCCATACATGCTTGCCCGAAGAGTCAAGAACCTGAAATGTCTTCTCATCCAGTGGGGCCGTGCGCCACCTTTCCTTCACAGCTTTCCTATGGCGTTATCGGAATTCGAATCTATTACTAGACTCGAGCTAAATAGAGTTCAATTCCCAAGCCTGATAGCATTTGGCCGCCTGGTATGCGCTTTGCGGAGTCTTTCTGATCTCATCTGCCTCGAAGTGACATGGATGCAGAATGGGTCTGATACATCTATCCCGAAGCGATGCTGGCACCGTCCGAGCTTGACACGACTTCACCTGCTGAAAACTTGTTGCTCGGATGGTATTCTCGCTTTGCTATTTGCCACGGCGACATCAGTAGCAAAGCTGGAAACAGTCAGTCTTCCAACCATTAAGATGGGGGAAATGACGCTGCTGGGAGAGCACATGAAGGCTGTTGGCACGTCTCTGCGCCATCTAATGATAGGCTATGGTGAGGACAGTAACACTGCACCAAAGGAAGAAGTAGGTAAGTGCATTCACGTCTACTTTGTCCACTGGGGATCAAGGCTTACGATTTTCTGAGTGAAATCTCTTTGTCTTGCCTTTAACACAAAGCTCATATCCATCTACCTATATGCGCGAAGTGGGGGGGACTACATGTCTTGGATTCTCTCCCAAATCACATCTCCTCATATCGCCTTGGTAACGATATTCATATGGTCGGATGTGCAAGAATCGGACCTCGACCAGCTCCGTTGCGATCAAATCGACGAAATTCTATCCCACCCACAATTTTCGAATGTCACGAAGTTGTCTTTCGAATATGACAACGGTCTAACCACCAGAGCGGGCTGGTTGCGTTGGTTGCGATCGGAGCTTAGATGTCGCCTTCCCCGCGCATACAAACGAAATCTCATTGAATTCAAACCAAAGAGTATGTACAATGCCCCTACTGCTCCATGAATAATAATCCTTGCATCCTGCTTCTCTATAGCACGAGAATGGTGGCGGTTCTGACGGTGTGGACGCAAATAAATTCAGAAGGGACGGGAAATGCCAACTACGATATCACGACTCTTCATTTTTGTACAGCATCCACTTCAGTGTTTCCCGTTAAGAGCTTCAGTACACTTGGATGCTACACACAGTCGAAAACTTGGTCGAAGAGTGGCATACACCTCATTCATGCTCCTTATACATTTCACCCCGTAATATCCCATCTTGGCAAACCCAGACGGTATACGCGCGCATGACTAACGAGGCACCCTCAACGATACTCTTTTTCCCACAAACCTCATCTTCGAAGCCCGTACGGCCGCATAATTCACCTGGAGCGAGTAAAAACTCTCCCGTAGGGGGTATTGATGGTGGCGTTGCATCTCGTGTGGAGAAAACAAGGTGCTAGTCAAGAGTAAAAAATGATGATGAAGTCTTAACAGGCGCTTTGCATACACATGCTACTAGGGAAGAATTTGGTGCACAATTTGTAGGGCCAATGATCCTTACTAGGCTGTACTGGAGAGTTTGGGCTCGCCTTTGGCATGTAGGACATTGGTGTAGTATGTACAATAGTGTTGCCTCTTTCACTGCACGAAGTCGTAGACATTCATACGCGCTCCACAAGACATGGCTTGTGTAAGCCAAGGGAAATGGGCATGACCCACGCACATCCAGCTGATATTACTTTCCCGTTCCCCCCTGCTACTGCAGGCCAAATTGTCCTATTCGGCGTGAATCATTGCCTGATGTCATACTCGATATCGACACCCTCACCTCAATAATAATAATAGATCACCTTGCCTCAGATACCTGTGAGCTGATTACCACGTAGCGGCAGCCATAAGCGCGATAGATCAATGTCATTGGCCGTGGTGTATCCTCAGCGTATAATACTTTTCGAATGGCATTGCCTCGAAGTTGGTACTCAGCGTATGACATGGCCTCCATGTTTCACTTATTTGGCACATTGCATTATCAGACTGTCATTTCACGGCCAGGGAATACGTTTATTGGCCAGTCCAGGGGCAACGACAATCGCGATATTCCTACCACTCCCAGATGCCTGATCGAACAAATTCACCAAGTGCGTGTCCATCTCGGTCCCCTGCAACCGATGAATTTGTTATCCTTGGTCCACAGGAGTCGAGTTGATAGCGTAACTCACCTGCAGCTCCTCGTCCAGCCACTGTCGTCGATCCAATAAGATTAGGGCCTCCACGACTGGTCCCAGAATACAACGTAATGCATGAAAGACCTCTAGTCGACTCTCCATTCCGTCATCTTTCTGTTCTTTATCAGCGAGCCCAATACCAAATCTTGTCCCCACATGACCAAGAAATGTGGTCCAATCAACGTATGTTGAGTCACTTAGCCTTCCTATGCGCCCGTTACCCCTTCGACCTGGTGCGCGATCGCAAGGCAGTCCACAGTGGTTTTCACCAACTGAATCATCCCCTTGCTTTGTTCGCTTCACCTCGCAGGTGACTTGACATTTGCGCTCCTCCAGAATACCTTCTAGCAGGGCCCTCCAGGCAACTTTTCTAACCGCCAATTTAGCTGCGTTTAGAGCATCGCCTGTTCGGAGCCATTGATAAGGAATCTGAGCTGCGAGCTGTAAATGGTTAGATGTCAATACAACTTTAGGTACAGAGGACGGTGACAACAGCATCCGCGAGAGAGGAAAGTCTGCTCATAAGAAGTGTCTGAGGTTAACAAGAATGCCAGTGATGGACTGAGCATAACGCGAGTGTACCTTTTGGATCTAGCAAATTATAACAACAGCCCACTACCACGGCAGCTCGGGGAATCCACATTCTAGCTGAACTTGATGTCTTGTGACGTGAGATAAGCACTCGCAGAACATTCGGGGTGAGAGAACCGCAGGAATGCAGTGCTACAAGGAGTGTTGGGATTGGCCTTGTCTCGTTCGGCGAGAGCAACAAGCTGGTTGACGTAGCTGATGACGAAGTGCGGGCATCTTCTATTTGCTTAGGAGTGACCCATTCGTCAGTGGCTTCGAGCAAAGACTGCGGTGTGATTTCCATCGTTTTGTACGTCAAGGACCCCCTCTTGCACACTTGCCGATCGACACACCTCCCGACATTGTCTTCGGTGATTTCAGGGCTAGCAGTGATAGGGGTCTTACGAACAACATCTCGGCCTTTGCGTATCACATCCTTCCTCGCAGCACCTTTCTCCTGGACTTCATTCCAATCAAGTGCCAGTACATGTAGACCAAGTTTGTCCCTCAGACTGCGTGATAGATATGCCTGTAGCAACAAAAATACCTCGATGAGCATGGACAACATTAAATCAAAACCACCATATCACGATAAGGAATGAGGAGAAAATCGCCAATCCAAATGTCTATCATGATGATTGCAGACTTCAACAGTAAAGTCATAGGTCTATCATTATCCAGAGAAACAGAAATATAGGCTTTCCGTGGGATGAGTAAAGACTGTATGATCTCCAAGCTACCCGAAGGTGAATCTCGCCCACTTGTCCAGCTTCTTAAATAGAGTAAGGTCTCTTGGAGTAAAACAAAGGATGAAACGAACTTGACCGGCACCGACATCTACAACATGCTTCACATGTTCGAGCCCGGGTATGGACGAAAGTAGTCGGGACGTATATTCCGTCATGCGAGTCACCTCGTGGGCTTTTTTGGGTGACATTCCATGCATTCGGTCACCCTTGGGGGTAGTATAGGTACTATGACCTGACATTGCGGCCGCGAAAACCGCATTGTCACAGACAGGTCGATGAAGGACATTGTCGCCTGAAGACTGTGAAGAGCTATGAGCACTTTGACTCGCACATACAGGTCCCGGCTGGCGCAAAAGCTGAAGTCTGCGCGCCGTGTCTACCAACGATCTCAACTTCGGCGGTATGGACGAGTACCGATGCTGCAGACAAGAACCAGATATAGGTAAGGGAGAGACATAGTAGCGCACAAGAAGCAGCCATTTGGGCTCGTCGAGAGATGAGGCGCAATGTTCATGGGCATTCGGACAGTGATAATCTCCAACCTCTCGTTCACCAGCCCATGTCCACCAAAAATACCAATGTGGGGGAATCTGGGCTGCAAAAGACGAGGTGCAGAGGCGATTGGGATGGATGGTAAGTAAGCTCTCAACTTCAGCGGAAGTCAGAAATTGACAAATCTCGAGGAGAAATTGTAGTTCGGCTGGAATATGCAGCTTGGCACTCATAAAGACAATACTCTGGAGCCAGAAGGGGCGCGTGTTAACATCAGACCGAACTCTGTGTCGTTCAAGTGGAAGAAGTCGCGCTTCTTGACCTCGAACCACCACCATCTCCTTGGGCGCTTGTCGCTCACCGAGGCTTTACTCTACCATCCCTCTCTTAATACCACTCATTCTCGTGTCAAGATCATCCAACTTGACCCCCACATTCTCTTTCTGAGCATCGATTAACTCGATCATAGAATCGTCGCTGTCCTACACTGTCTACGGCGACATTCTTCTCTCCCTTATCTGCCACCTGTCACTCGGAAGCGACAGCCTCCAAATCCTCTTGACCTTAAATGTGGTCAGCCCCAAACTTATCCAATTGTTGATGAACACGGTCGCTTGTAGAAGGGGAGGGGAGCAATCGCTACTCGACAACACTCAACACCCATGCAAGATGCACTGAAAAGAGGGCCTCCGTGCGTGGTTCGTCATTACGGGAGTTAGGGCAAGTTGCCAGGGGATCGGGGTCGAAGGGGTGGGCCGATATACTGGTCCTGTCGGTATGAGGATTTCTGAGCCAGGCTGGGAGGGGAAGGGGGGGAACTTCAGTCAGTCATTGGGTAAGCGGGCCTCCTTCAACGGGCCACATGGAACACGGGAGGAATCCGCGTGGGAAGTTTATTTGGGTGCCAGTGACCATCCCTAATTGGGTCACCCATGAGGCGGGGAGAATAGCGACACCGAGAGCCGGCGATGACTCTTCCCGCCCACTTGATGACTGAGGCCCGAAACCAGTAGGGCAAACTCAGTCCCTTACGGGTGCTGTCGGTACGGACAACCGAGCCGGGCAACCCTTCCGAGCGTGTGGATTTCCTGCCCACGCCACGTAACGAGGGCACCGATCGATAACGGTGCACCGCTCATGGGGGCGCGGAGCCTACTTACTATCCCTAACTCTACATGTACCACGGTGTACGGAGTATAAACCCGGTGAATTTAAAAAAAAAAAAAAAAAAAAAAGTGGAAGAAGTGATCTATAAGCGCCCGTCGCGGACTTGAGACATCGATGGATCTTCGTTTCCTCAACTTTCATGGTAATCCACAACCGAAGTGAACCACAGAGGCACTCAATTCGTTCTACACAAGGAAATTATATGATACTTTCTCTTACAAACGACGATACATTGGAACGATAAAAGAATTAACACTCCAAAAACCTGTCAGTGTGATTGTAAGAAACTCAACAACACCGGCACTTGATCGGGTAGGATTTCCAGAGGCTCTTCGCGGTGCAGACACTATGATTCTGCCCACCTGCGCTGAGCATCTAGCCTATCAGTACGTAGTGGTGCGTATGAGATTCAAGCTGACTTTAACGTTGCACGAGAGTTCGGTACAGACAACACACAGGGCGTCGGCGGCCAAATGAGTTCACATTTTTATATGCGGTTAACCAACCAGGTTCCACTTGCTCACATCCTTCCCAATCTTGACGCAAAGTTCCCTCACGTCGAACATGCCTACCTTACGTGATACGAGCGCACTATTGAATTCCTTGTTGATTTTCTGCACAAGTGAGGGAGGGAAGGACGCGATAGTGGGAAATTTCGGGGAATGGATGTCAGAGCGTTCTCCTGCATATTTTTGAGAGGACGATGCAGCTCCCTCCTGGAAAGATTGCTCGTTCGTAATCGGAAGCATAGATGTCGACAACGGTGGTGCGACGTCATGATCAGCAGCATCTTGTCTATGATCTGATGGGAAACGGTCAAGCAGGGCCCAGGCAAAGGAAGCGTGAAAGCGTGGTTCTGCGTAAAATTCGTCCTGGCGGATGGATCGCAGGGTCGGTGTGAGCGCGTCAGACAACGCTTTGAGCTAATGCTTTTGAAATAAGATTGAGTGGATGACGTGGAAAATGAACTTGCCTGATGGTGTCCGGCTCCCACTTCAAGAGCAAGAAAAGTCCGTGTGCGCTCATCATTCGTAAGTTCTGTGAACGTCGCAAAAGAAGAGGAGAATCTTTGTAAATGAATAAGTCATGTAACATATCCATCAAACCGATAATATGGCTTACGCTGATTGAGACCTTGCCACTGTATTGACGGCACGCCTGAGAGCTTCGCGCTGGTGCGCGCGAAGGTAAATCGGCCTGGTAAGCGATACGTGCAGTTCACCATGGACCTGGTTCTTTGCGGAGTCGTCCCCTCCTGTGGATTCATTGTTTTTGCAAGCCATGTCTGGATTTGAGCTATCCAGGGCCACAATGGGATGTAGACAGGGAACGATTGACTTCGCAAGAGCAAATACCTTCAGCAGAAGCTTGTACAACAGCGAATGGTGATCCAAAACCAGCGGGACATAGATAAAAGCTGCAAACTGGCCCTCAACATGGGGTGTAGTACGCATCCGACCTTGGTGCAGAGTAGGGTCGTCTAGAGGAGGAGGTGGAACAAGAGAAGGTGATAGAACCGGTAGTTTTCTTCAATAAATATCGTTAGTGGTTGGGTGTATGATAATTGTTCGACGGCCATTTCTTACCTCTTCTTAGACCGCGGGTGAGGTGAAGATACATTATCTTCATCGGAGCTTTCGTAGGATACCAGGCCGCTGTTGCGTTTCATCTATCGAAATTGCATAGATACACAGATCTCTGTCAGTTGGCGGCGACAAGTCGTCTTAGATGTGACAACGTAGTGAGACGCGCCGTGTGACAGTCGCGTGACATACACGCGACCCGTCGCGGAACGCCTGACCATGATCAGATGATGGTTTGCTATGTATACATGAAAACGTTCTTGACGGATAGGCTGGTCATATGAACATGGTGAATACTGTTGGGTAAGCTACTGTGGACCCGTAACGTTCATCGCAGACATGACTGAGATCCACGGTCCAGGAGGCCCCCTTCCTCCCATACCAGACGACTTGACCGTCGCACAGTTCATGCTCGACTATCACCATGCTTCTCGACCTGTGCTGAAGCAGCGAAATGTATGGCTGATCGAAGATGCGTCTGGGAAGAACATAACCGCCAATGAGGTACGTTATCGTCTGTCGACAGTGGTCGCCATATGCGATCTTGTTTTGCGCGCAGATTCGCTCTCGCACCCATGCATTGGCCAGTGCAATAAGTGCAAGATGGCAGATAGGTAAGTGAAGCAAATAGTTGTGGTACTCTTCATTTCTCAGCGGCACGGTATATAGAGGAGAACGATGTCGGTATGTGGTCATTCATATCTCCTTGTCATTTTAATTGACACTGTCTTAGTCTGTATATTTAGTCCCAATCATGTCGGTACGTGCTCCCGACCACACCATTTGGCTGCGATGTTAACTCTCGTTTCACACTCACTCTCCAATAGATTACCCTATCGCAATATGGTGAGTTCAACGCATGCTATGACTGCTCACGCTGACATTTTCGACGTAGGGCAGTGCATCGACTCGGTGCTACCCTGACGTGAGTTCCCGTTATCTACTCTCGAATGGAATGTCGACGGCTCCGTTAGCACGGCCAATCCAACGTACACTCCCGGCGAACTTGAGTACCAGCTGAACATCACCAAAGCCAAGGCCATTATTGTGCATCCCTCAGTTCTGTCAACAGCTATAGATGCAGCACATACTGCTGGAATCTCCTCAAGTCGGATTGCGCTGTTCGATCGCGTTGTGAACGCATTACCCGCGTACCCCACGATTGACGAACTCATCGTAGAAGGCTTATCGAGGCCTGCAAGCTTTATAGAGCGGCGCCTGAGGCCGGGTGAGGCGAAGACAAAACTCGCGTTCCTCAGTCTTTCAAGTGGCACAACCGGAAGGCCAAAGGTGGGCGTGTAGCCTATACTCGTGCTCTACGGCGTCTTACCTGAAACTTGGAAACTCGTAGGCCGTCTGTATCCCGCATTATGCACCTATAGCAAACGTGATACAGATGGCACATGTAGCCAACTCGCAGAATACGACGTGGGAGAAGAAGTCGTATCGAGCGGGCGACATTGCGATGGCGCGCAAGTCTTGTTTTTCGTTCATCACTTTTCCAGTTTGACTGATCTGCAGTCCAGTCTTGCCCTTCTATCGTACGTTGACCTCAATGTTTTACATCCCATCCAGTCGGTTGACTCACGCAAACAGACATCTACGGTCTAGTTGTTGTAATGCATTTTGCAATTTTCTACGGAGTGTGTGAAGTCACTTCCTTCAACTAGATTGTCGTCTTAGTGGTGCCTTATAAATTCAGATGTCACTAGTGGTGATTCCGAAGTTCAACTTCGTTGATATGCTCAAGAGCATCGAGCGCCATCGCATAAATTACATACCGTACGTCTGTCTTTGGGTCACTATCTATCCATACTTATGCACATGTAGCATCGTCCCTCCGATTGTGGTACAACTATGCAAGGTACATCCATCGGCGCCAACCTGCGCTTGTCGTTCATGCCCGACATATTTTCCTCTACGTAGCATCCCGCAGTCAAGAATTATGACCTCAGCTCGCTCAGAACTATGAAGAGTGGGGCGGCGCCGCTTTCTGCAGAGCTCATTCGTCAGCTTTCGGAGATTTTGCCAAACATGAGCATCGGCCAGTCATACGGTACGCTTCCTTTCTCCTCTCTCGCAAAAGCGCATGGACTTGTACTCACTGACTGCTGGATAATAGGGATGACGGAGACGTGCACCACGGTAACCTTCCCGCAAATTGAGCAAAAGATTGGGACGCCGGGCAGTGCGGGTAGGCTACATCCGGGCATTGTCGCACGCGTCCTCAAACCTGATGGCTCGCTTGCGCGATATGGCGAACCCGGGCAATTGGTCATCAAGGGGCCGTCGAATGCGCTGTGCTATCTCGACAATGCAGAAGCGTACGATTGAGATTTGTGATCCTATACGAATTCAGTATTTATACAGGAATTGTGTTAGAACCAAGGAGACTTTCGTAAACGGGTATGTAAGCACGCACATAATTTCTAAGACCGATTAGGATGTGCGTTTTCAGTTGGATATACACAGGTGACGAAGTAATTATCAATGAAGGCGCCGAAGTCTTCGTCGTCGATCGTATCAAGGCGAGTCGGTGAATGCTGCGATGCTGCGTTTAGCTGATCAACACCGTAGGAATTGCTGAAAGTGAAGGGCTTCCAAGGTCAATATGCTATTTGTTAATCATCGTGGGCGAGCCTTCTCACCGGAGTCCAATCTTATAGTGGCACCAGCGGAGCTCGAGGGCCATCTCTTGGATCACCCAGACGTCTCGGATGTATGTGTCGTAGGCGTAGCGGACGACTACAGCGGTGAACTACCGCTCGCTTTTGTCGTGCCGAGTCTTGCTGCGCTCGGACGCATGAAGAGGGACCCCACGGAAGCAGGAAGGATCAAGGCTGCACTCATGAAGGTGTGTTTGAGGTTCTACGCTCGAAAGCTCAAGTTCTTATAATCGTGCCCCCATAGCATGTAGCAGATGCAAAGGCGAGCTATAAGCAACTCGCTGGGGGCGTCGAGTTCATCGACGCCGTCCCCAAGAATCCGAGTGGAAAGCTATTGCGGCGATTCTTGCGAGACCGTGCTAAGGAGCTGCAAAAGAGCGGCAAATTGTCTCCCGCAGTGAAGACTAAGCTATGAGTCGGTTCATGGATGGTGACTTGTACCTTGAGTCTATCTAGGATGTGCCATGTCTTACTCAGACTTAATCTCACACACCCTGAGCAAGATATTACCTCGTAAACTGCTGCCAAATTCTCGATCAGACTTTATCGGCAGGCGGGACGAAAAGTAACTTGATGGAGACTGGTCTCCGAGAAGACCGAGAACAATGGATAACCCACTAGTGGCTAGGACCTCCATGTATGGTCTTATCGTGCATGCTCGATCAGATGGGCGGTATCCCACATGTTTCGCTTGATCAAACTTTATTCATGAAAAGGCAGTCGCTGACAGTACCATGCTCAAGAGAAGAGAACGATGGCATTCAGACACTGCATCATGTAGCCTGGACTGCTATGGGCCGGTGATGCATTTTCACGTTCACAGCATATTTGATTATTGTTCGTATTCATGGAATCGCAGGCGACAATGCATGTTAGGAGTTATGAAAGAACAGCGTATGAAGGCGACCAAATTCGGTGGTTGCTTCTCCCACGAAAGCACAGGTCTCGGGGCCAGTGTGGACGTAGTATTCCTGACATGGTTGCTGTACTGCAAAATGAAATTTGATGTGCGTGTCTTCGAAATTTCTCAGAGATTTTGGAGATCCCGGTCATAGCGGGGAACTCGGAGACTTTTTGGTACCTCTGATGGACTCGCTGTTCTCTCTCGTCACGGCGAAACTTATCGAAGCTCGGGTTATGCCACAATTCTGACCCTCAATGGTGAGCCATTCAACATGTTCAGGACCATTGCAATGGACTTACTCTGCTAGGTAAGTTCGCATTTATTCGTTGGTATTGCCCCAGGTAGCGCGCGCTCATAGTCCGCATTCCTTCATGGGATTTGTTCGGTTTGCCCGGGCTGCGTTATCTTCCTTTCGATCTCCCCTATTACCATGTTGTTGGTTTGAGCAGCCATGAGGTGACTCTTGCTGCTCAATTAGAAACAGTGCTCTTCCTGACCGTCGATGCGCCTCTGCGCCAGTGGGCTCAGTTGTTCATCTTTATTTAAGCCTGAACTTCCGTTCACGCGACGGGAAGCTTCAACAAGTTGCTCCGCCAGTGTTCAATATGTTGTCTATCTCGTGTTATGTGCTACTACTCCCATTTGCGATTGTGACGATCTATGTTCTTTCCATTCTGCTTTTGCTGGTGGTCCGTCAAACACTCACCCCACTGCGAGGACTTCATGGTCCTGCATCCTCTTCGATTTTCTATGGAAACCTTCGCGAGATGCACGACCAGGAGAATAACGATCTCGTTGCTCGTTGGGAAGCGGAATATGGCAGCACATTTGTCTATCACGGGTTCATCGGTGGTCCCCGCCTGATGACTACAGATCCTGTTGCAGTTAACTACATCATGAGCAGAGGATATGACTTTCCCAAGCCGGATTTTGTGAATCGAAAGCTAGCAAGGATGGCTGTAGGGAAAGAGGGGCTGTTGACAGTGGAGGGGGAAGTCCATCGCCGGCAGGTGAGCGGTATTATTATGTACATTGGAATGGTGTCCCTTACCCTGCGATTGAATACGACAGCGGAAGATTCTTGTGAGTCCACACTATGCGAAGTTCGATCATGTATGCACACGCATACAAGTGATCGAGTTCAAGAATATGATGATGTGCAGCAGTCGCGACGTTCTCACAGATACGTTCGGGCTACCAACGAGAACTTCTCATAGTGATTTTCCTCTACGTCTTTATGTCTTCATGACAATAGAGCAAGTTTCTGATAATTATTATCACTGCTTCCCCGTTTGCCACAGAACCCCGCGTTCTCCCCTTCCAAAATCAAATCATTGACGCCAATATTTTGGGCCAAAGCAACTGAGGTCAATTTTCACTTCTGCTCAAGGCTCTACCTTTCCATACGAGAATACGAGCATTCTTTCGGCTATATCAATCTCGTCCTTGACTGCTATCGCGTTCAGAACATCACGGATGTATACTAATGTTCACCCCTCCGACAGCTCCGTGATATCTGGTTAGCCATGGTATCCTCAGGACAAGTAACTACCCCACCTTTCGATCCATTCTCGGCCGACATTTCATCATCGGCGGATAAGTACTCCAACAACTCTAGGGCTCGTCCTTTGTCCACAAGTCGCGCGGCAGCAGCGCCATCTTCCATCGCAAATCCCATCTCTTACTCTGCCTCCTCAGAAGTCGTGCTCAGAAGATGTAAGGACCTAATATAATCCGAGGTTTCTATCGCGATCTAATAGTGATACAGCAGATGCAGCGCTCCCTCGCAAGCAGGATCGCGGTACTTCCTTAACTTCATGTAAAATCGATGTTCTGGCGTGGCTCGCACGCGCGACATTAGACGTGATTGGGGAGGCTGGATTTGGATACGAGTTCAACTCGATTGCTACTGCTGCATATTCCAGAGAAGATGGTGACTTAAAAGACGAACTCGCCACGGCATTCGAGGCCATCTTTTCTTCAGAGCGCAAATTCAGTATGCTCACGACCTTGCAACTATGGTTCCCTGTACTGTCGAGATTCGTGAGTTACCATTTTGAATTAATGATATGTGGCATAAGAACATTCAGTGCTTAACACAACAATATCTGCACTTATTTTTGTTTCACTCTTCGCGGAGAGTCCTAAAATCTTATTAGCCCTCTGTCCCGATAGTGAGGTTGATATGCTGATGACATGCCCTTTAAATCTATGTTCAGGGAAGAAAAACTGCAGTCGTGCAGAATGCCCATGCCGCCATTCGCCGGATAGGCCTTTCGCTCATTGAAAGACGTCGAGAAGTGGTCGCTAAGGACCGAGCCAAGCGTGGATGGAATCTTGACACGGATTTGTCTCCTGACACACAGCCAATGAATGCATTCGAAGAAAATAAGGTAGTCACGGAACGAGATTTGCTGAGTATTCTCAGTAAATATTTGAGATTGACGGATCGCCTTGATCATTGACACAGCCTCTGCAGTCCGATCCAATGTCTCAGCCAATCCTTCGCAGCGTCTGTCGACGAACGAGGTCCTCTGTCAAATTTCCACCTTCCTTGTTGCGGGTGAGTCCTTTGAAGAATTGCTCCACAGAGCGAACTGAACTGCTTATACCAGGGCACGAAACCACTGCGTCCGCACTAACCTGGACACTTTATGCGCTCGCGAGAGCCCCAGACGTCCAGCGCATTCTGCGTGCGCGCCTTAGTTCCATCCAGTTGCCTTCCGATTCCTCCTCCCCTGCGATTTCTGCTCTCGATGAGGTCATCCACCACGACTACCTAGACCATGTTGTACGCGAATCCTTGCGCCTGCACGCTCCAGTATCGTCGACTATGCGTGTGGTGGCGAAAGACGGTGTGATACCTGTTTCAAGACCATTTACTGATCGCCGGGGACGTGTGTGCAATGTGATCCGCGTAAAGAAGGGTGATTTGATCACTATTCCGATACAGGCCATGAACAAGAGCACATCAGTGTACGGGGAGGATGCACGGGACTTTCGGCCGGAACGATGGACTGACGTCGAGTTGGCGAAAGACCAAAACATAAACGAGAATGAACAAGCGAGAAGGAGAAGAGCCATGGTACCTGGATTGTGGGGAAATATATTAACTTTCGGAAACGGTAATCCTGCGATAGGAAACAGGGCATGCATCGGCTACCGTTTTGCTTTGAGCGAGTCAGTGCTTGTTTTTGATTTATTGGGCTATAACCTGACTTTTCCTCCATGTCGATGGTAGAATCAAAATTTTCCTCTTCATCCTCCTGCGCGATCTTGAATTCTCAATCGATCCCTACCTTGAGATTGAAAAGAAGCAGAAGTTCGTCTTGTCTCCTTTCTCGAAGCTCACTCTCACTTACATTATGGTACCCAAAATTCTCCATGGTAAACGATTCATATTGCGTGACAGCGTCGTCATCCGTCCCTGTGTCAAGTCTGAACCTCTTGCAGGCAATCAAATGCCGTTGTACATTCGTAGAGTATCACTGGATTGTGCCGAACAGAACTGATGCACCACGCACGAAGAACGAACTTCAAAGTAATGTCGATACGAGTATAAGATCAAGTTCTCTCTCAAAGAAGTGGTCTCCATACATGGAAAGTATTCGTTTCATTGTAGTCAGTGGACAGTAGGAGAAGAATGAGAAGCAAATTGATTGTCTGGCGTAATCATCCAATGCTAGTCTCTCAAAACATCTGACCGGGTTGCTCACTGGATGTCGTGGCCTATTGCAGAGCCGCTGTCACTTTGGTAGGTGGCAAAAAGTTGCATCCATTACGAGGGAACAATGAAAGCACTCATGTATTTATATTCATAAGGGATATGCAAGTATTGGTTCTATCACAAAGACGGCAAAAATACTTAAGCACTATGGGGTCTTGCATCACCTGTAAAATGAGACAAGTCAGAACATCGAACAAGCGAGTGCAAAAGATGAACAGAAAGTCAGGGCCCTCAAGCGTATAATAGAAGACCAGGGAATTTGTCGTCTGCATGATCCGACTGGTGCACAGCAAAATATTCATCCCTTAAAAAGGCAAAGATGTTATACTCACCAAGCCATAATGTCAGCAAGAAGACACTTCTAACGTTGCGTAAAGACTCATGCTGAACATTCAGGGCATCGTCCACGGCCTCATAGACAAATAAAAAAGGCAGTTATTATCAAAAATCAGCAGTTATGAGTTGGCAGTCAAGTGTGAAGAAAACTCAACGAGCAGGGTAGACTTGGGCTGAATTTGGTAGTGTTTGGCAATAGTGGCGGATGGCTCGAATTTCTCCCGAAGCTGTCACCGAAAAGCATTTAGTATGCACCAGCAGATGGCGGCAGTCCTCACCCGCGTTCAGCGAGGCTGTCGTTTACCCCACACTGCAATAATTAGCCGACCGGTGTATCTGAAGCGGAGTATCCACCAGACAGCTATTGGTTAGCATTGACAGTCATCGACTCATGTATATGAATTTGACATCGTTGGCCTACTATAGCGTTGAAGAGGAAACAGACGGGGGCAAAGGCAACCGATGGTGACCTCTTTGGGTCGGATGAATCAGGCGAAACTGTACTTTCGGATGACCTTTTCGACTCTAATGATGCTCGCACCACAACAAACATGACGGCAGCTTCTGGATCGGGAACATCCTCTGGTGCAGTCAAGACTTCCCGGAGGTTGAATGCAGAGGAGCGTTCTACGCGATTCGAAGAATTGCGAAAATTCGTTGCAGACAGGATTGGGCAGCGCCCTATAGCAAAGGTTCCTCAAGTGCGGAATGCAGCATGGCAGCACTTGATTGGACTAGCGACGACAAAAGAGCAGCTAGAGCAGGTTGTGGAAATGTTTCCCCGTTGGCGTGACTCTAAAAGGCGTTTTGACCAGAAGCACGCCGAAGCTTTCGTTCGTTCGTGTAAATCATTGTTCTAGACAACCTCTGAATCTGACCCCCCGCTTACAAATTTGAAGGGCGATGCGAAGAGCTCCACTGCCCCACGCTCGCGCTCAAAGTTTTCAGCGACCACCCCAAGTATGGGTTCGACCTCTGTTCTCAGACCGCCGCTCGCCGCCTTCTGCATTCATTGCACGTTGAGCATCCATTGCAGGACAGCATAACACTTGCTGCTCTATTTCGTATCTACAACCTCCCGCCCATCTCCTCCGACCTTGTATCATGTGCGATGCTTACTTCTGCATGCTTCAAGCACGGTACACGCCAGTCTCTCGCCATCGCGCACGAGATGGTGCCGCATCTGAAGGGCCTTCTGGAGAAAGTTGAGCCGCAGACAATGCAACTATCGCGAGAAAGTATGGAACGTGCAAAAAATACAGAAAAGGAAAAAACATGGTTAGCATGGACACTGACGAAGATTGAGAAAGCTCTGCAGAAGGAAGGTTCAGATTGTAGCTGGTTGAGCCAATGGCGGAAGGATAGTGGGCATGCACAACTTGCTATGTGATGCATCACAGCTCCGTTTCCAGTCCAGTCTTTTTTTTTACAAGTGGTCATGTAATCCCGGGCCTCTCCTTTTCGATCATCATCACGCTTCGATATGTGTCCTGGAGGTGACTCGATATCCACGCAATCATGACAAGTCCTGCGATTCCCATCGGTCGCAGCTGCAAGTTCATAACCGCATAGCACGATAGCCAAATAAATAACACATATTAGCAACAGCGGTCTACCGATATCCCAGGGCGTATGTAGGAAAAATGCAACTTTGTGGGAGATTACTTCACGAGAGTAAATAGGCGGTATTGACAAGCAAGTTTAACTGGAATAGCGACTCGGTGTTACAAGATAAGTGCCTCAGCATGCAGAATACTAACCACGCCGACAACAGTGAATCAACTCCTTTCCCAGGTGGCAGGACGCTTCCATCGCCTGTCTTGCCAGTCCTTCATGATCTTCGCAACTTGGGCGTCTGCAACGGCTACATCATCATTGATGCATAACAGTGCAACGTCACGATTTTTGTCAACCCTGTTGAGTATAACCGCAGTTCCACGGGGGCCTGAGATACGTTCAAACAGAGATGGCGTCTCTCCTACACACCAAGTAGACGTTGCCCACAGTTAGTTTCGGTTAAGCGTCCATAGAGACAAGGACGTACCAATGACGTAACGATACCGCTGCAGTAACTGCAACGTCCACTCCCTTATATTCAGCAGCTGTGTCGAGCCCATTACCCCACCCAGGGAGAAGTCACCATTTTGCCAATCATCTACCAAGGGTAAATGAGGTATGTCTTTTTCGGAACCAGAGAGTTCTCTGGCCAACGATGGCAGCACCCTATCGGACGGTGGAAGGAAAGCTGACAGACCGAGGGAGCCGCTTGCTTGCACGAGGGCCATGGTCACTAGCTCAAATGAGCGGTGATTTGACTGCTAAGCAGCCTAAACGCACCGCAATCACCACAACTATGCTTTCGGAAAGCCAGATTTTTGAACACCTCACTCGCACGAGAAGGATTATCTTCAGTAGCTTCAATTTGAAAACATTGATCGAAGGAGATCCTACACCTTGGCATGCGCCCGGGGTCGGTCTCTGAGGAAAACGACGGAAAGCTCATTTGTCCGTTGATTCCCAGAGCTACGTACGGATATCCATCAAGTGAGGCTGATAAGCATGAGCAAATGGCGAAATTCAGAAGGCAATGATAGTACAGAACCCGCATGCACGCACAAAAGATGTATGAGGTCCTACTCTGCCCCTTGTGCCCACTGTCTCTTAAGACTTTCTCAATTCTTCCCTTCTCTAGAGTCTGTCTCACCCCGCTTTGCACTAGTATACTCGTCTCGTTCGACACACCACCCAGCTCCCTCCACGCCTGCGCTGCCTCCTGCTCCCCCCACGAGTCGTCGACTCCGCCGATGCGGCCTACGACCCAGCTCCACAAAAGCGCCTCGCGTGCACGTTCAACGATAAAATGTGTAAGCATGAACATAGTGTTCACGTCTCCGTCCCCGTTCTGCGTCTCGCGAAACAGGTGGGTCGCCGTCCGTGCAAAGGCATCAGGCCATATCACCGACATCTCATGCAGTAGTGCAAGCGAAGCAGTCTTGGCTTCATGCGCGACGTACGGCCGATGGCGCGAGCCAAAGCGGTTGCCTGTAGGAGAGACGGAATGACATTGTAGCCTGCATAGAAAACGTAAATGCGTACTAAGAAGAAAGTTGGTCTCTCGAAGACTTCGCCACTCGCCCTGATTCTTCCCGATTTGTCTGTACGGTGGCACCATGAGATTCGATTGTAGGTTCAGGACAAGTCCATATGCTGGATTCCAATGAGTCCAATTGAACAGGATGCTGGACGAATTCCATACCAGAAGTATAGAAGCTCGCAGGGGTGAGTGGTTTCATCATGAAAAGATCATCGTTCTGTGGGTTCAAGACAAGGTAATGACAGGTGAAAGTTATGTGTATGGGGTAGTGCTGACCATGTATATACTGAAGATGTACGTCCATGAATAGGGACATAGCAGAAAGGACGAATGGCTCACAAATTCTCAGAAATATGCTCAAGATGGCTAAATTGGGACTCAATCGCGAGGCTACGGCGAGTAAATGAACCTCGGTTGATGGATACAGGTGGTAGTTACCATACCTATTGAAATTAGTACCACTGTAAGGACTGAATATCTCGGCATGATGTGTAACAGAAAGCCCCACACGCCCATCCCACCAATCGCCAGAAGCAGTACGCTTATCCAGATCAAGCCATTGTGGAATCTGGCCAAGGCGCCAAGACGCATCGAGCGTAGAGTTAACATTGTTAACTATTGAATCTGGAACAGGAAAGTCCGCGGTTATTAGGTGAAATCGGCCGGCGTGTGCGCGGAAGTTGTCCAGGACAGATCGCATTGAGTGCCTCAGCTCGTCATGGTCACTATGCAACCGATAGGAATTGAGAGAGCTAAGTCTCAAGACGGACGAAAAGTGATACAAATGTGCGTACCGATACAATCTCTCCTGATTTTTGGACACTATAGGTCTAAAGGGGTCATTACTGCTATATTTGCTTTGAGCAAGCGTTTTGGCGTGTTCCAAGAGATCGTCTGAACCATTCACCCATGTCCAAATAACGTCAAGAGGATAAGCAGTTTGGTCATAGCAAGGCTGCCCGAGCTCAAAGTGACTATCGAGACAAGATACTGGAAGAGCGTGCACAGGCCGCAGAGACGGGCTTGGTTGGGGGGCGAATGATGGCTCGAAGGGGAGATAAGAGTTTACGGAGGGTGTCGTGGATAGGCCGAGTTCGTCTACGTCCTTCAATGTGGCCTTTAAGAACAAGAATACGAATAATAGTGTACTTGCGAGAAGGACCGCAAGTATACCGCGTCGTCTCAGGAAATATACAATGGTGTGACGAGCTACCTTAGCACTGCCATTATGGAAAGGAAGCTGAGATGATGGCGGGTAGGCTGCGGGCATCATAGTGGGTCAAGTCGAGACATGGAGAAAGGGACCGAGGTCAAGCGAATGTGCGCAGGTAGCAAGTGAAGTGCCTGCTTCAAGAGGCCGTGACAATATATGTGACTGAGATTTATTTTGCACTGATTTACAGATCGATGTTTACGCGGACATTGACACCTAAACAGACAAGTAAGCCACTGCCTCCGACGAGCAGGATGCGTCACGCGACGCGATCGAAGTCACGTTGGTATATTCGCGTTGGGCCCCAACCAGAGACCGCTATTTACTTATTTTTTTCCCTTTCATACGCCGAAATTATCGTTTCAACTCGGAAACTAAGTACGATAGAAAGATGACCAGGATCACACTTTGGAAGACGACATTGTCTGCAAATCGGTGGTTGTAATACCAAGATCAGCAGGCTAAGGCGATATGTAGCAGTGTGTATTCGAGTGGGACACTTTTCGGTAGGTGAATTTCACTAAGTGCATTTAGAGCACTGATATACCTCGTTAAAGCAACGTTAAAGTGCGTCTCTTGCAAGTTCGGCTGTGTCTGATGTCCTGCATGCTTGTCTGTCGCATGAACTCTAGAGCATCTGCGCCAATTGAATCCGTGAGTGCTCACTAATAGCGCCGGCTTTTACATTATTCAAATATCCTGATCATATTCCTCTCCATGCAGTCAATCTGAACACTCCTCAGTCTTCTTTGGACTTGGGAGCCCTCCGCAAGTCTTCGTGTGCTATGACGGCCCGGTCGGTCAGTAAAATTGGTCTATTTTGCTGTGTACAATCCTTACGACGCTTATTGCCAGGGCGACACGAGATGGCGGCGACAGCAGACCGTGTGAGGGCACAAACCGGAATGCTGCAGGGCACTGCTCCTGCGTTGCCCGATAGTCCAAGGCTGAAAATAGACCATGGTAATTATAGCTCGATGTGTGATTGGACGATATTTGTATACCGGGCTTGTTGCTAATAATAGTTGATGCCTACCAGCGATCGTGTGTATTTTCGGATCAGCAGTGTCTGTATTTCTTGCTTGCCTGACATGGTTCAAGTCATCCCAATCCCCCTCTTGTTTATCACCATTTCAGCGTGTAGGTCCTCTCCGTCGTCCTTGGCCGCGCTCAACATCGCAACCCCTCCCAGTCCTTACTCCGTATTTTTTATTCTCGCCGCAATGAAGTTCTTCGTCTTCCAAGCGGTCACTCTTCCGGCTCTCGTGTGTGCCCATGGCATCCACGGTGCCAGGCACCACGCCCGGCAGGATGCTTCCAGCGCCAGTGCTAGTGGAAATGGCGTTTTGATCCCTGATACCACCACTCCCCCAACTGGCACAGTGTCGCTCACTTTTTCTTTGGCCTCCACAAATCCCACAGCCGTTCCGCTGACATACATTGCTTCGGGCGTCTCAACACAGCCTACCATCGCAATTTCCACCACGTATGCAGCAGGCTCCAAACCAACGCAGATACCCAATGCTCCGCCTCTACCGAACGGTACGTATCATCACAGCACATGATGATCACAGGCTGATACTTTACTTGTTAGCACTTTCTGTCGAGCCGTCCAATTATCCTGCACTCGATGTGACCCCCCCGACGGACTCGCCCGAAGTCCAGCAGTGGATCCAGGAGGTGCAAAACTCCGGTGTTTACATTCCTGATATCCCTGTGACACAACCCGGTGGATGCGCCGCCAACCCCGAAGCGATGGCAAACACGAGCAACTGCTGGTGGACCTGCGGTGGCTGCGTTCGTTCAACCGACATCACGGACTGCCCGGCCAAGAACACGTGGGGTCTCACATACGATGACGGCCCCTCGCCGTACACACCGGACCTCCTCGCGTACTTCGACGAGCACGACCTGCACTCCACCTTCTTCGTCATTGGCTCCCGCGCGATCTCGCGCCCGGCGATGGTGCAGGACGAGTACATGGCGGGCCACCAGGTCGCCGTTCACACCTGGAGCCACCCGTACATGACCACGAAGACCACCGAGGAGGTCATTGCGGAGCTAGGGTGGACAAAGAAGGTGCTCAAGGACGTGACAGGTGTGACACCACTGTTCTGGAGGCCGCCCTACGGCGACATTGATGACCGTGTCCGCGCGATCTCGACGGCTATGAACCTCATCCCCGTCATGTGGACTCGAATCAGTGCCACACAGACATTCGATACTACAGGCAAGTCCTGGTGTTTTTTTTTTTTTTTTTTTCATATTTGACTCAACTTACCTTGACCGCTAATGGTAGACTGGAACATACCCGCCGGCCTTGCCTCCTCCACGGACGTCCTGAACAACTGGGATTCCATCATGGGCAACTCGACCAAGATCGACACTGGCTTCATTGTGCTCGAACACGACTTGTTCCAGCAGACGGTCGACATCGCCGTGGGCTACATCCTCCCCGAGGCGCTCGCGCACCAGCCGGCGTACAACATCACCCCCGTGGTCATGTGCCGCGACATGCCGCTGTCCAACTCGTACATGGAGACGAACGACAACTCGACGAACCCCCCGCCGCTTGCTGGTACGCCATATGGATACGCGCTGCCATGTTCGATTTTCGACTGACTTTTTTCTGTTTAGTCTACCTTGTCAACTCGACGTCGTCTACGTCTGCATCTGCGTCCGCTGGTGCTACCCAATCAACTGGTGGCTCACACAGTTCGAACAGCGATCCAGCGGCTGCATCAAGCAAGAATGGCGCTGTGGGTGCTGCTACATACAGCCCCAGCCTCGTAACAGCGTTGATCAGCCTGCTTGCGGGCGTCGGCATCTTCCTTCTATAATCCCGGGAGAAATAGCTTGCTCGTTGTTTCCTCTTGAGTAGACTATGGACTGGTGAACGACTTATTGTGTAGCTACATACACACCGTCTGATCTCGTGACTGTACGTACGTACACGCTTGGTATGCGTCGTTTGGACTCTTCATACCAAGTTTCAACATTGAAACACCATACTATTCGGTGATATAATTTTCGGGATGAATCATGTAACTTACGATGAACACATCTACCTATCCCTGGGAGTTGCAGTTGAACGAGGACTGCGTGATGGTTTACAATGGCTAGTATGCGCTCGCTGTGGCATCGAACACAGACTGGAAAATGATCGGTTGCTCAAACAGAACATGTAGGAGCTACAAGCCGGTTCCTAAAGGTCCCATTCTAGGCTGAACGACCCGCCTGGGACGGTACATCTCCACGATCCCTCTTTGACCTCGCCATCACGCATACAGCGGTCGACGATGAAGCCATTTTCCGAGGCCGCGAGGAACGTATCCGGAATGACAACCGTGTTCGCCCCTCCCGTCCCTGCTGGCGACGGTGGCAAGACGTCAGAGGGTGATACCGCAAATGTGAGCGAGAGTGCTTGGCCCTGTGCCGCTTTTGGGCGCGACAGGAAGCGTGACAGGACGTTTGGAGAAGCGTGCGCTTGGAGCTCGTAGATCTACGCCGGGAGCGTAAGGACAGAAAATGCAGGTTCGGTGGGTGCGTACCTGTACGCGCGTGCCTTCTGGGGGGGCATTATCGCCCTCAAGGGCAAACGACCCTCGGGATGGGTCGCCTGATGTAATCTGATGTAATTCTACCGCCTAGCGGGATATGTCAGTAATTCAATGTTTCCAACTAAATAAACACTCTGGTTCGTACCTCGTAGACACCGCCTGTTTGGCGAAGGACGCCCAGATAAAATTGATCGTCCTTCATAGTCACGTCTAATGGACTATGTACATCTTTTGATGTGAGGGAACTCTTGCGCTTCTGGATAACATTAAGTAGAAGGCGCGACGGGCTGGCGTTATTGAGCGAGTGGACAAGATTCCCTTCGGAACTATCGTCTTGATTAACAATAAAATAGAACCACGAATGCGCACGAGCTACCTCGTCACGATTAAAGGTGCTGTGATCGCCTCTAAGCCAGGAAATTCTACGTGTGAACGTGAACCTGCGGACGAAGTGAGACATAACCCGACTGCACCCGTTGAATGGATTGATGTTCCGTAGAAGAGTGTGAAAGGTCGCCCCGTGACGAACGGAGTAGATGATGCAATCAGGCCTAGCTTGAACCAGACATTCATCATATTGAATATCGCTTTGGCAATGCTCTTGAAAAAGTAGACGCCGACTGACCTTTGTGGCTAACGGAAAGGAGCGCAGTGCGCTGGACAGACCGTCTGGGGCACTATCAGAGAGATAAATAATATTGTTCACGTCCTCTGAGCTAAGAGCTGATGTAAATGTTCTATGCATAACGTAACATAGCATAGCGGGCCAACCTGAGGGCTTGTAGAGCTGATGGTAGAGCTTTACTACTGGTCTTCCTCGCCCAGACATCTTCCCAGTTAATATCTGCTAGATCATCTCCTGTATGAGTAGCATTCGCCAAGTCTTGCTCGTCTCTTTTCCGGAACGAATGCCACCGTCCAACCTGGACAGCCGGTTTACCTGGTATGGTACTTCTGAATGGCGTAGCCTTTCCACTATCAAATATGGCGACTGAACATAAGATATGCTCCTTTATGGAGTTCTCTGGATTCAAATTGGCAGAGAGACATCCTGCAGAATGACTAGAGAGAGAGGTAAGGGTGGAAACTAGGGCAGAAACTTCGCTAGAATCTGAATGCGGAGAAACCGATAAAGTGAAGAGAGCGACATGGGACGCAAAACTGGCACGTATATGTGCAAGGTGGGAGATGATGTCTGAGGTTGTGCGCGATAATATCGTGCTCATATATAATGCCATAGTGAAATATACAAAATACAAGAGCTATCTGTTCTCTCAGGTCGCGTCGAGGCAGAACGAAAGACTCCTCGTGGCGCGTTCAACGAAGACGTGATCCTGAGACCGTCCTCTTTTCAGGACTGCAAGGTGCACTCGAAGTGTTCATGCATACTTATTCATTCACAGAATAGTCAGATAACACTGAGAACGATTGTAGAGTATAAGGATAAGGCTCCCAAGAATTGCGGATCATATCAGAATTATCACTGGTGACCGCATTCACTGACCCACGGCACCTAGGTTCAACAGACTTATTGACGCGTTGATATAAGACATCTCTGTTGTCACACAAAGTACATACCTTACTCAAGCTTACTTGGCAAGGTCTAAGGAAGCTTGTAAGCGGATTATACACTAACATTAGTACACGCGTCGGCGATAAAAGATCGCATACATCTCGTCGTACCTTGGTCAACGAGTCCGTCAAGATGGTGGATCCGGAGCTGAGGCAATGCCTTCGTTCCCTTTCAGGCTCGATGTCTGACCGGGTACCGCAAGCAAAGAACCTCGCAAACCGGCTTGTGCTCAACGGAGGGTGCGTCGCCCTTGATTTTGCGCAAGTCTACTCGCCTTGATTCGCATTTCATTCCACTGGCTTACAGCACATGCCCCTCGGCGGACCTTGCACAAATCAACCGCATCGACGAACAGCTGCGTGAAGCGATGGCGCACATATGCAGCGCACGGAACAGCATGTTACATGTGAATCGCCTGCCGCCTGAGGTCACGTCCCTGGTCTTCGAGGAGCTCGCGTCCAGCGCACGCAGAGAGCTCAACCCACAGCGTCCCACCAAGCGCTTCATGGACGCTGCGGTGGTGTGCCGCCACTGGCGCCGCGCTGTCCTGCCATGCGCTCTGGGCCACAGTGGTCATCGGCAAGCGGACGTCGCCAGGACCGACGGAACATATACTCGCGATCAGTACAGATGACGCCGCGCAGAAGAGTAGCAAGGGGGAACTGCTCGGGAGTGTAGTGACACCGAAATACGTGGGTTGCGTTCAGCTGCTTCAGCATGATGTGCTACCGACGGCGGATATGTATATTTCGTTCCATATATGTAATATCCCGTGCTGAATCTAACCCTCTCGCGGCAAAGATATCCCCGACATCCACACAACCCCCTGGTACCATAGGGTTTCCTGGCGTCGTGACCCCGTCCGCCCATCTGCGCTCGCGCCGCATAGGAAGCATAGTGAAGGCGAGACTTGAAGTGAACAGCGCCAAGTCGGTTCACTGCTCGGTTCACCGTTCCCCGACCAGGCGATCGCGGGCAGCAGGTGCGGATTCATGTAAGACCGACTATCGCTTGAGAACAGTTGGGCCGCCAACTCAGACGGTAACACCTCGAGAGTACATGTTCTGACCTTCAGGCTCCTGCAGCTGAATTTCCATGTCCCGTGTAGCGGACATGCTTCGCAGGAATCCGGTTCCGATGTGCACTGGACGTGGCCTACGGTTTCTTGGGACCCCTTGGCAACCGGTTGTGCCATGAAATACTACATTGATCCACTTACTCAATCCCTGACATCACCCTGTATCGCGGCGGCTGTAGCTACACAGCAAGTATCCCCATTTAGAGGCGGCGAGGGACGACCGCAAGCTGCAATGTCGTCATTCGGGGATCGGGGATCGGCGGCCGGTCCTACAACTGACAAGTCGAGCTGAAGAGTCGTACATCTACATTGTCAACTTGAAGGACACAATGCTGTTCCGGCCAGCCCAGCAGCACAGTGCCCAGTTACATCCAGAAGCAGGCGCATGCTCGTGCAACGCTGTCAGTTAGCCATGGCGTATGCGCGTAGGGTGATGTTCAGAGAACGAGAAGATTATACATCCCATATATCATGAGACCTACCAGCCACAGAAGAGCCAGCAGGATGACACTACGCAACTGCGGCTGTGGCACATTCTTGGTGCCAATAACTGCGATTAGTTGCTAAAAGTCAAGAGCGCCCTTGGATCCTGCTGACGGCAGTGTCTACACAGCCAATCTGCATGCCATGCGGCTGCACTTAGTACGCTCGCTCTGGCTCGCGCACCTACAGACAATTGCAATGAACGCGGGCATGTAGGCCATCTGGAAGATCTCGGAAATCAGAAAACCAGTGCGGCTTGACCAGGTGAGGCCATTATAACTCTAGAAACCACCCACTTACACCATCGACAGCAACAGCAGCAGCATGCTTGCCTTCCTGCCTTCTGTCTCTGTCGATGTGCTCGCTTCCGCGCTGCTGGCGGCTGCGGCACCCGCCGCCGATCCGCATATCCCCTCCATTGGCACCACGATCGACATATCGTCGTCGCCTTCGCTCACCACGATCGGTACACCGTCATCGCCTTCACTCACCACAGTCCCTGTACCGTCCTCGCCTTCGGTCAGTGTCGAGTCATCCATTCCCCTGTCCAGCACGCTACTCGCCATGCTCCACGCGTCAGGCATCTCCTCGTCTGTGGTGGCCAGTACCGCGGTCGTGTACCGTTTCTGCATCCGAGGGGCCCAGTTCAATCTCTGCATCCGCAGAACCCAGCATAGTCTCTGCATCCGCTGTTCCCACAAGCATCTCCGTGCCCGAACTGTCCACAATCAGTATTCCTGTAGGGCCCAGTAGTGCCTCCGTATTCGACTCGTCCATTTCTAGTACTCTCTTCACCACACCCTCCAGTATTATCGAGTCTACTCTTCGTACCGTTGCTATCAAGTCCGGTATTATCTATCCAACTCCTACGGTCCCTGCAATCTCGGTGCTCGTCTTATCGACCTTTCCTCTCCTTAGAGGAACGGAAATAGAAGACAAACAATATGCAAGTTACAGGCCGTAAGAGGGATAAATTTTGGAATGAGGTTTGATAGTTTCAGAAGTGACACGGTGATTTTTGACTCTGAATGATGTCTGCGGTCGCCCCGGTCATGAACCTTTCGTACATAATTAAATGTGCTATGCAGTACATATATGTGAGTTTTTGATATCTTGTTGATATGATGGACCATTATGATAAAGATATATCATTTGTTGTAGTGATCATCCGATTGAGATGGACCGAGAGAGAAAATGTTCATGTCTCGAACTGGAAGCAAAGCACTAACACAGCATGTAAACTCAGTAGCTGGGTGTGATCCAAAAACATCGCCATCGAAGGCAACTTTTTGTCAAACCGGCAATCGATACTAATATCATTGGACTATTATGCTATAGAATATCATCGTAATATGCTCATGACATTTCTACGAGAGAAAGGATAGATCTTGTAGTCATCGTATAAGTGGAAAGTCGTGGGGCACTCCGGCTCGATGTCAACCATGATTGACACTGAAAATGTGATCCCGCTAGTTGCTAACACACCACGTATAAGGTCAAGTCAAAGATATTCAGACATTTCGAAGAAAAACATAGGAAACCAGCCCAAAAATAGCAGTTGTCCTTATACTGCGTGGACAGCCCAGCCAGGAGCCGGCGCCGCAAACATAGCGATACGTCTGCCCATGCTTCCGACACTGCCAATGCCATATCAATGTCTTGCCGTTACCGGTAGCCATCTCTGCGTTGACAAATGAGGATTTTCTACTGAACCGTTTGTTTAATTCTACATCTGGTACCGACGTTTCTCCCTTAGCTTCATATTCCGTCCCAATGGATTATTGGCACTAGTGAGCTCGGTCTTGAGCTCGAATCAACTTACTGTGATGTTCTAGTATCTAAACCCTCCATAAGCGCGCCTGCTGGTATCTTGCTCCCGCCTGAAATTTGAAATTCTGCCAGTGTGTGGTCACGGTCCATTCCTTTTATCACATCTTCTCTCAGCTTTCTTGGGTTACTTGATCGATATCAAAAGGCATTCCCAGGTCTTGTCAGCATAGCTACTGCGTCAACTTTCCGTGCAGGACATCATGTTCGAAGTCCTCCACGTAATAGTCATTCCTACAACCGCTTTGAGACATGAAATCGGACTAAACTCGTGTAACCTCTTGTTTGATAATAATTGTACAAGCCGTGACTAGTGAATACTTGAATAGTGGTAAGAGAATCTCGTACACAGAACGATCGTTGATGGCCATTGTAAAGTTATACTTGTACTTAGTTTTGAACCAATGAGATACTGCAACGCGGATAGGGATCATCGTCTGAACTTTAGACTGCAGCCTTCTAATTCCCACTACGTCAAGATTGGGACATAATCAATGAGCTCACCTACAGATGTCGTCCATAATATATTTGCCACAGTGAAGACATACGCCACGAAGGCGCAAGTGGAAAAAAAATTGACAGAAGCACTTTTACCGAAGAAACGTCCTCTCGGACGCTCCCCGTCGCACAGTGTCTGTGCAGCACACTCTCGAAGGTAGTAGGACCACATTACCTTCCCCCGCATACTATACCAGCTCCTTCATGGAGACAATCATCCACACGAGTTCATTCGACCCCTGCTCCATCGTACTTCCCCTAGTGCCCGAGAGCTTCGGGGTTTCCGTCCACTCATACCCAATCGTCCTTCAGCCTGATGACCACACCTTCGTGTGACGGAGGCAAACGTCTCCCAGATCTGAAGTGCCTTTTGACCGCCCCACCAATGCGTTCTCGTGAACCGGAGCTCACGCAGTGTCCCGCTCGCAGTTTCCGAACTCGGCCACTCGCACGTCTCGTCTTCTTGTATGCATGCAACGACCAGCGCTCACGGGCCCACAAATACTAGACAAGACCCCTCCTCAGCGGGCCTACTCTTCGCCCTCGCGCTCCATCGCGCTCCGTCTGGACACCTACTGCCAGGGAACAGTGCCCACCGACCGATTGCACCACCGGCCCTAACCACGAAGTGGAAAAGGCACACACTGCCGCCAAACGCGAGCACGAAACTCTATTGCAACAAGGCTGTCATAAACAGCCTCTTTTCCCGCGGGAGTCGCAAGTCCGGCAACAATGGGAGGAATCTGCGTACTGGCGAGTCGTCCTTTGCAGAGATCCAAGAGGAGGGACAAATCGAGAGAACGGTACCAGCCTCTGAGTCATAGAAGTCAGGTGAAACATAGCAAGGCAGGGAGCTTCTCCAACCGGCCGACGCATAAGAAGAGCGAGAACGCAACAAGAGGAATAAGCTCGAGGAAACCGGTCTTAACGTGACCGCCTGAATAACGAACGCATGGAGGTACAACATCTGGTCGCTCCAAAGATCCGGGTGGGCACCGACGTAAGCCCGTCGCGTCACGGCATAGTCATCCAACCAGGTTCCAGAAAATCGGGTAGAGCGAGGGCCGAATTACTTCCGCGCGGCGGGTAATCGTAGCCCGCCTTTCTGTAGTGAAAGGGCAGGAGTTGGGGGCGGCTAAACAGACATGAAGGGACTATACGTATAGCAGCTGAGCCACTACCGCACACCCATCCCAACATTACCATGCGTGGCTTCTAGACCCGCCACACATTCAGCACCTCTCTTCCACTGCGGTCTGAACACAAGTGTGCCCTAACTGCTCCCTAGGTAAAACTGTGATGGCAACCTCCATCAAACGCCTTCCTGCGCGTCCATGTAACGTCTAGACACCTGCAAACAACACTTCATGATCCAACGCCTGCGAGTTGCGTAGCCATGTAGTTTCGCTGCACTAGCCAGTGCTTCTAGACTCCAACCCCTATACCACTGCTGCCCTTGGAATAGGCAGCAAAAGGAGAGAGGTAGTCTACGGCGAGCCAAACTGACGTAAATGTCGCCGGGGTCGAGCTCAGCCCTGTGCCCCGACTCTGCAGCCGGGCAGGACCTTGCCCTAGGAAGGGGTCAAAAAACCTAAGTTACATGTGTCCTGTACGGACGCTCGTTTGGTACTCTGAGGAGCAGGGAAGAGTGTCGGAATGGCTCCTCGGTCGGTCAGCACCCTGCCGCAATAAGGCGCATCGGAAAGCAAGAATCGAGCGGCATGAAGCAGTATTGGGCAAGATTGACCTGTGAAGGACTGTATGTAACCCATCCGCATGATTGTATCCATGAACTCGCGGCCAGTGTGTGCGTAGCTCGTTTGCTCTCCAGAAAGGCACTCATCAAGATGCCGCGACGCTTCTCTGGTGCCTACCTCGAAGTCCACCATCCCTAGAGCTGAACGATCTCGCACCTTCCGGTGTCGCCTTCCCATTTCGCTGTTTTCAAGTCTGTCCGCTTGGAAGCACTCTGGGTCCACAAGGAACATTTCTGCTCCTCAGTGGGTATGAGTCTCTCTTCCTGTGTGTGGCGGTCGCATGAAAAGGAGAAGCGAATTGGGGTCCCGAGGCAATACTAGTAGAGATCTGCGCGTGCAACCCTGGGATGTAGTCGACTATTACACGATGTAGAGCACTTTCCGGAGAAGCGATTGAGAGTGATACTGGAAAGGTCATTACAAGATAAGACACTGAGCAAGCAAGAACATGGAGTGACCGTGCGCAATTCCACAAGTTTCAGGCCATCCACAAGATGCAAGCCGTCGCTGACAGGAATGTCCGACCGGTACAGTTGTCACCGCTCGAGACACGACGCCAGACACAACAAAGCTCCCCCTCGAGCAAAGTTTGAACACAATGTAACCCTTTCAACACTTAGGGTTAGATTTCACTCCGGTTCAGAGTGCATCATGTTGGCTGGAAACAGCTACTCGGCTGCCGGTAAGTGTGCGCAGGATGTCACAGACAAGGGACCCGGAGCGATGGAGGACATCGAAAGGACGTCAATTTCGGTGCCAGAGCAGAGTACCTTGGGCTGGGAGAAGTTTCCGAGATGCGTCCAGACTGATCAATGTCGTCGTCAAGGGCTGGGCGGTAGACTTGGAAAGAGTGCAGTGCGCTCGCCCAAACTTCATAAGGACCCGCGCTGTGGCCACGACACGTCAACAGAGGACAACAACACGGTTGGCGCGACTCTTGAGACTGATTTCCGTTCCAGCTCCACTTGAAGCACTACTGTACATATTTGATGCGTTTTCTTGTACGCGCAAATATCTCGAAGATGTTGGAGCTTAAGCTACAAATCCAGAATCTAAGTTGATCTCTAGTTACCAACTATAAATACACTGGTCTATATGGATGTTTTTCTACACGTGGTCTTAATCGTTTTCAGCGGTCACTAATCAGAAATGAAGGCGACAAGTTACAATGACGATACGACAATGTGACTCCTCGTATGAGAATGTGATGCCTGTGCAAACAAAAGACTAATTAGAGGTCTTCAGCATCCAGACCTTCAGCGACAGCCCAGGCTCATTGTTATTCTTGCCTGTAGGATACTATACGCCCGCTGCATTCAATACGATGGGCTTCTCAGTCAACTCGAAGACAAAGTTTGACAGTAGAACTGCCAATACGACCTCTTGGCAGGAGTCGAGAGTCAGTATCTTCTGCGTACGATTTTCATTGATAACTCACTCATTTCCATCTCTGAGAATTTGAAGCCGCTGATAGGACGAGTTGGAATTAATGTGGACTCGCCAATCAATTGTCAGAAAAAAGCACATACATGCAACCCCTCCTGCCGCCAATGAACGTCATCCTGTGGGAAAAGAGATCAACATAAGGAATCAATCATTTTTTAGCATCAAGTTGGAATATACGCCTGGAACGTGGGCTTGCACAACAGGGTTAGGAAGGGAAGAAAGCTAGCAATCAGGGATCCATTCGAGAGCATCTTTACCCCAGGCAGCCTTGTTTGTGTTGGATCCCAGGATGCCGACAAAGACTTCAGTGCCTTTCGGAGTCGGGATCTCATCCATCATTTTCCCGTCAACTCCACTGATAGGCTGGGATAAGGGAAGCACAAAGTGTTTCCTGGACCTGTTTCAGACGGAGTCAGTCCATATTTGCAAACGTGATTGTGCATACAATATACAGACACACGACTCACGAAACTAGCTAGACTATATCTGCAAAGCTGATCATTGTGTTGTTCATTTATGATGCGATTGAAAAATGCGTACAGCCGCAACGTCTCCCGACATACAGCGTCTAAATACGGGAGACTGTTCAACTCGTCATAGAGAATGTTATCTCCAGCATGGGCTTCTAACAGTTCATCCCGCAAATGTTCTTGTACATTCAGATCCTTCGCCAGGTTTTGCAAAGCTCGGGACAGAGCGTTCGAAGTTGTATCCATTCCAGCAAATATTAGGGTCCTGCTTGAAATATCAGCTTCCGTAATCCGAGGTTTCAGAATTATACATAGTCTGTACTTACGACATCTGCGCTATCAACTCTTTCTCAGGTAATTTATCTGCATCAGACGCAGCCATATTTGCGTTCACTGAAGAAGAGTAAGCAGACTTTCTAAAGGCTACTAAACTGGAATCTACTCACTGAGAATGCTCATGATATCTTTGCCTTCCCCTACCTGCTGCAACAGGGCCATATCTCCTCGTTTTAGAGCAGCTTGTTTTGCTTTAAATATCTCTATGGTTTTCTCGTCCATGATGTCCACAATCGACTTGAGGTCCTACTTGTACATCGAACTGAGAGTATTTCTGATCAGTCTCTGGAGAGCTCTCATAGGGAATAGTTTTGTGCAAATACTTTTATAATCACCCATGCTGTGGCGATTCCGCTTGCACCCAAAGAGTCTTGTATCATGCAGATGATATCCGCTGGCCTATACGGTGCACCATCCAGTTGCATAATGGCCACCCCTTCTCGTTAGAAACTCCTTTCCGGTCACGTCTCAGTACTTCATGCTCAAGAGGAATACAGTCAAGTAGAATACTCTACTACCAAGCATTGATATTTGAATCTCGACAAGCTCCATCAGGAAAACTGACACACATTGTCCAGTGAGACATGGGCCGCCCAGCTTATGCATACAGCAATCAAGAAGTGTGGGGAGCATGTGAGTGATGTAAGTTTGCTGATAAATCAAGGTCAGACGTGGCCCAACAGTCAGAAGAGGCTTCATCTATGCAGCTGTGGGCAATTCCCGTGACCAGAACCTACCAGTACAGAAACCCACGAGCAATCACCTCTTACAGCAGAGCAGGAGAAATTGGCTTGAACTGGTCTTTGTGAGACGCTGCATACATAACCTCAGAACCGCGAACCTTGTACATCTATTTGTCAACATATACAGAATAAACATCCATCTCTTGATGGCTATCGTATCCCGCCAACAGATTCCATTGTCTATTTGCATGGCACCAGTCAGTCTCATATCCAACTATAGATAAGCGCATTTAATTCACTCACGAAGGGAGATGCGGTGGGCCCATCGAGAATGGAGAGCTCCTCTTCAGTGAACGGCAGACGAGGAATCACCAATGTCCGTAAAGGGACAAGTAGCAGAATGATCACGGGGAATCCAATAGCCGCTGTAAATGCAATGATCAGCGATACAAACATCGGGCGAGACTAGGCCCACCCACCAATGGTTTGCGTGACAGCCATCGTGGCACCGAATCCAGCAAGTTGGACTGCAACAAAAAGGAGAATACGAGATTTGCGCACTGCACGAAGGGGTTCATTTGCAGGGGTGAGCGCCTTGTCACGAAAGAAGTAAAGAAGTTTCCTCGTGATGCCGTTGCCTTGCAGAGCATCTGCTCCCATGTACCAGCTGCATCAGCTATGATGTCAGTCCGAGGGATACTACGAAGTGATTAGAGCAACTTGCAATAAACCGGCCAGCACGCCTCGCGGAATCAAATTCAACACATGTAAGAAGGGTCCTGTCAGTAGTACAAGGCATAGTGCGCCCTGCGCCAGGTTCGATACTCGCTGCTCCACAACAGCAACAGCGACTTCATGGCAACGCTCGTCACTTTCTCCGCCGCATGCTTGCGTAGGATCTGGTTCCAAATCGGCATCTGGAACCAAATGTGGATGCGAGCGCGTGCGAGTGCGCTGCACCTCAGCTTCACTGTATTTGGGTGTTTGGTGTTCATCCGTAGCCAGTCGTTTCTTCTGATCCTCCTCTAATTGCTTTTGGGCTCCCTTCTCGACATCTCTTTTTGACGGGTACCCCATGACCAGTAAGGAGGTTGTATGAATGGGCGCTTGCGGGATCAGACCATTCGGAGCGGGAAGCCCCAGGAGTCCCGCAATGAATGTGGTGATACCAAGCAGGAAGAAGTCGTAATGGAAGCCTGGAGGCTTGCGCAAGGGGAACGCTGTGCCTTGGGCCATCAGGGACTGAACACAAGTCACCCATGCCGTCCGCTCAAAATACTAACAGACACTTACTGAGACATTGTGATCGAAGAAAAACAACACCCAGAGTGCAATCCCGAACGGGAACGCGATCCCCACCCATTTCCCCTCTAAGTGCCAGAATCGCACCAGCCAATCTCGGCCATTGGCGGGTTGGAAGGCCTGGCCGACGGGCAATGTAGCGGGGTTTGCTTCGTTGAACCGCCCCCAGTACGCCATAGCAGAGGAAGCGACGAGAGAGATCGGCATGCCGTAGTCGGCGAGGAAGCGACGGAAGTGTCGGTGGAAGTAGGCTGACCGAGAAAGTGTCCGAAAAAGGAAGGATGTGACGAGCATGAGGAATGCAAGGACGATACCAACGAACGCGCCGTCTATAGTATCCGATGGGGAACCCGATGAGGTAGGAGGAAATTGCCGTGTTACAACTTGTACTCCGTATTGAAGATATACCCACGATACGTAGAACCCAAAAGTATCACACGAAAACAGCGTGACATATTTCAAGAAGTTACACCCTTGAAGATAGTCAGGTACTTCAAGCGTGGCTCGAATAATTGCTTACAGTTCAGTGAAGCAGTGATCCAATGAAGAATTGCTCCCCATAAGTATACCCAGCCCACGAATTGCAGGTAATTCGGAGCGTCTGGCTGTCGCTCAATGATGTTATAAATCGTCTTGTTGAGAACCGTGATCGGTCCCGTAACGCCTGCTATGCATAACGGCTGAGCTCCAAATACGGAGAAAATGAAGGCAGCCATGAACGAGGAGAGCAACACTTCCGAGACGCCATATTGTTTCGTGGTCTCTATGAGATCCAGGGAAAAAGCGATGCCGGGGAGGACACTAAGAATGCATGTCAAATCCTGGGTCGAACGGCCGTTTCGAAGGACTACCTTGGCATGACCTTTCCGCATGCTCCCGAGTAAATTCCGGTATATACTTACTTGGCAAAAAATATAAGGACAACAGCAGGAATGACTCGATAGTTCCATGCGTCAGTCCAGTCACTGATATAATATGGTGCGCGCGAGCGTATATCATGGAGGATACCAGAACCTATCCGAACGCGAGTGAACCGTGACAACAAACCGATGGACTTTTGGCTGGTTCGCAGTGTAGCTGAAGGAGATCTGGAAGCTGATGTAGAGTCCATAGCGGACTTTTCTTTATGAGCAGGCGCAATCGCGGGATCATGCAATTCTCCGACATCCGGCGAATGTGGGGAGGGAAGCTGACGGTCTGTCATGAATGAGTTTGCAAATTCGTGAAATCGTTATTGATAGAACTGATGATTTTGAGGGGTCATTTGATGAGTAGCCAGATCAACCAGGATACATGGACTTAATTGCAGAAATGCATCAGGTAGACTCACGGCTTGAGCGCAGGATAGGTGCTCACCTCTGCTGTTAACAGCGCTATCTCTGGCAAATGATGTACGCTGATATTGGCAAGACTTTGCCTTGCAGAAACAAAAACGAAGGCTCCTCCAGTCTCAGAGGTGGCAGTATGTAATCAAACGTAATTTGGGCTCAAAAATTAGTACTTGTTGGATAACTATGGGCTGCGTATTTATTTATTCAAATATATGGTGAGATCTTCCGATCGATCCACCGACACCGTTTCACCTCCGAGTCGTTCCACTCTCGCACAAGTTGCAAACATGGCGAGCAAAAATTCTGACAAGCTGAACACAGGTTTCGTTTCACGCGCACACAAATTTGCCTTCTGTGCTTCCAGTCTTTATGTTATCGTAATTATTCTACTAGCGAACCCTTTCATTCAGCGACAGTGAGTTTTAGCATCATTGTCTCAATGCATCTCAATAAGTTGAATCCTACTCTGCCAGTGTGACTTACCAGCACGCTATTACAGAACCATGGCGAAGGAAACTAGATATACCAGAAAAATATGGCCTTGCACGTAAGTCGTCCGTATACTCATTGGCAACATGCTACTAGAGTGTGTCCAAGTATCTATGTGGACCTAAGGACGCAGTTGATAGCCGCGATACGTGCCTGACGCAGCACCTTTGCATGTACCATAAAGTGCATCTCCGAACACGAACGTCACGCGTGCAGAGTCCAGCACTTTGGGATCGTCATCGGAGCTTATTCCTGAAGGAAAGCCAGGGCGCCCAGGAATGTCTCTCAGGACAGCATGAATTTGCTATGGATTCGACATGCTAATCTGCTATGTAGTTTAGCACTATGCCGATGCCATAGCACTGCACTGTGGAAGGTTGACTTTCACTACATCCAGACTTTACAAAGTTTCAGTTGATTAGCTTTAGTATTGTGCAAGGTGCAAGGTTCTCCATCAGATGCTGCATCCAGTCATATTTACGAGAGCACTGAATGAAGACCATTCCAAACTATGTTGTTTCTGAGCAATTGCATCAGCAGCATTCTATATTGCTATGTTGTCAGTCCACAATGCTTCAATAGCTGCTGATTATAATGGATATGTCTCTAGCTGGCAAAGCTCTCAATGTGAAGATTCAGACTCATGATAATGTTACACTCGGGGCATGGTTTATCCTCTCCGATCCCTACTACCAGACACTCCGCTCTTCTTCATCTGAACCTCTTCCCACACCCTCCTCCGATACTATCAAGGTCGCGCTCCAGTCACATCCCACGGTATTGCACTTCCATGGTACTGCAGGTACACGCGCTTCGACCTGGCGCGTTCCCTTGTACAGCAGCTTCAGCTCGCGTCTGCGAGCAAACGTCCTCGCTATCGATTACCGGGGATTCGGCGATAGCTCTGGCGTCCCGTCCGAGACTGGGCTCGCACTTGATGCTTATGCAGCCTGGAATTGGCTCCTGGACCAGGGAGCGAAGGCGGAAGACGTGTTGATTGCGGGACATAGCTTGGGTACGGGTGTGTCCAGTAAGTTGGCTGTGCGGTTGGCCAAGGAGGGCGTCAAGCCGCGTGGCGTGGTTCTCATGTCGCCATTCTCCAGCTTTGCTTCGTTGGTGGAGACATATGATATTTTTGGGTTTCCAGTGTTGCAACCGTTACAGAGCTTCGCCCTAGGACGAAGTGAGGATTTTATCACAAATGACTGGTGATACTGACACAACTGTGATGTGCTTAGAGCTAGTCAAACGGCTTACAATCGATGCATACGACACATTGTCCATCATTCAAGTGAGCCCTTGAACTTATGCTTTCTATGACGTCACTCAGTCGTTGCTCTTCCCCATTCGTAGGAGTTCAATGTGCCTACGCTAATCGCGCACGCCACAGACGATATGGACATACCACATACTCACTCTCGCACCTTGCTCGACCGCCTCCTAGAGCCTCTCCTCCCACCGTCTGTCTCACTCCCCTCAGCTCCAGGAACTGCCGTATCCAAAGAAGTCTTCGCGGCATTCAGTGAGGCACAATCGAAGAGGAAAGCTGCACGGATTGCACTCGTCCAAAGGGTCGAGATCTCAAACTTTGGGACTGTAGAGCAGTTTGACAATGCCTTTGGCAGGGTTGTTTATGTAGAGTCGACGTGGGGATCGCATGTCAAGGTAGGGTTGCAGGAAGGTGTTCAGGATGTGATTGCAATGACGTTCAAGTTGGGAAATTTTCACGATATTGTCCAATAGGTATCTTGACTTTCCGCCGCTAGACCTTATTCGTGTCTCGTAAATGAGAATTGCGGGTATCTGACTACTACAACCAGGTCAATACCCGTGGGTCAAGTTGTGCAGCCTGAAGTTCTTGGTGAGGAAGAGAATTACTAGCAGAAGTCACAACAGTGCCGTGCAGGGGAACTTCCTACATTCGGCGGTTTGGCGCTAAAAATAGTTCTCACTTCTCGCCTTGCCTGAAGCTCTCAACCAGCAATCAGCACACACAGCTGTTGCCAGTGATGAATCTCGGGCGACAGGGAGCTCAACGAATTTGAACGCGAGGCTGCCAAGCGCCTCTTTCCGAATACAGCATAATACCAATAAAAAAGATCGATCGGCGTACTGAGGCCGCCGCAGCACGGGCTTAAAGTATATACTCACCTAAGGTCAATATGTTACAGCCACATCCCCACCGCGATGTTACTACATGAGCATGTAAATCAAGGTTTTCTTACCAAGGCACATAAATTGCCTTTCCGTGGGTTAGTTCTGTACGGCCTTGTGATTTTCCTGCTGGCAAATCCTTTCATTTAACGACAGTGAATCTCTCTGTCCCGTTCGATCCGCTTGAACGAGTCAACGTGTTCGTCAATCCTTCAGCGGGTTTACCAGCATGTCCTAAAGCCAGGACCATGGAACACTAAGCTCAGTCTGCTGGAGAGCTTCGGTCTTGCTCGTGAGTCATCCTTGCCTCCGTCAATTGAGATAGACAAGATACGACTGCCTCTGTCTGCTGCGATAACGTATCAATCTGGGATCCTATTATTTTCACACAATCTGGCTGCAGGCCTCGCCAGTCTCTCTGCTATTCAAAGAGATGATACCTTCCAGCGACTGATTCAATGTCGAATTTTGGAATGCACAGCTGAGCCTTGCTGCGCGAGATCTGTTGTGCAATGAGGCAAAACGAATGAGAAGCAAACATTATGACGACCGGAGAGTGGCCGTTGCTAAAGTGTGCCAACTCACGATGTGCCTATCTTCTCTACCTGTTCGTGCTGATAACAATGGCGGCGGCTTTTGATTAACGTTCCTTGTCTCCAGCTGGTAAGACCCTCGATATGACCATTCAGACAGTGGATGATGTCACTCTGGGTGCCTGGTTCATCCTTTCGGATGTTCATTATCAAAAGCTTCGAGGTTCATCGCTCCAGCCCCTTGCCTCGCCATCTTCAGATGTCATCAAGGTAGCCCTTGAGACATATTCCACAATACTATATCTGCACGGTGTTTCAGGCTCCCGCGCGACAAATTGGCGCATCCAGCAATACTTCGGCTTCAGCTCGCGCCTGCAGGTGAACACGCTCGTCATCGACTACCGCGGATTCGGTGACAGTGCTGGCATACCTTCGGAACAAGGCCTTGCATCCGATGCTCATGCAGCTTGGAGCTGGCTGATCGACAGGGGCGCGAAGGCAGAGGACATATTCATTGTCGGACATAGCCTTGGGACGGTTGTGTCAGGCAAATTGGTGCCGTTGCCGGTGAAGGAGGGCGTGAAGCCACGGGGCGTGGTGCTATTTTCGCCGTTCTCTGGCGTTACCACGTTGACCGAGTCATACAGCCTCTGGGAAGTCCCAATACTGCGACCCCTTCAAAGTTTCTCGCTTGGCAGAAGCAGATAATTGATGAATTAGACACCATGCACAAGTTTAACGAATAGTCGCTCTGATCCTGCAGGTCTTCTCAGACGGATGGCTGTTGACACATGGGACACCCTGTCTGTTATTCAAGTATCTAATTTTTTTTGATTTTGCTTTCATAAGTATCTGATGGTTATCGTTATGTTTGCAGGAGTTCAATATTCCAACGCTAATTACGCACGCTAAGGACGACCTGACCGTACCTCATTCTCATTCTCACACACTGCTTCATCGCCTCTTAGGCCCTCTCCTTCCTCCCTCCATCTCGATGTCCTCAGACCCGGACACCGTCGTGCCCTCAGATGTACTCTCGAGGGGCAATGTAGGGAGAACCGCGCTTGTCAAGAAAGTAGACATTCCGAACTCTGGAACCGTGGAGCAATTCGATGGCATGTATGGCAGAATAGTTTATGTTGAGTCTGATTGGGGATTGTATGTATATATGGGGTTGCAGGAAGGAATACAAGATGTTATCGCATCCGCTTTCCAGTTAGGTGGGTGCCGGTGACATCCCCATTGGGAAAAACTATCCGATTCCATCCCTTCTACGTTGACCTGGAATGGTATAACTTGTGCTCGTGAAAACCTGGTCGCTTCCAACGTCAGAAACTCAATAAATACCGCATCGGTTGTTCTAGTCTTGCGTAAGATCTTGAACGCTTGATCATAAGTATAGTCTCCGCAAAGGTGTGTCGAGTTGGTCAGGTCATTTCCTTTGTGGTTATGACAAATGTCTCGATTATGCCTAGAGAAGAGAAGCCAAGATCAAGTATTTGTTGACACACATGCGTGAGTACTCGGTGGCTTCAAGTTCTCTCTAGTGAAAACCATGTTCTACGAGTCTGCGACAGTACGACAGAATGGAAGTCGAGAAAACGTTCATTCAGATGCCTATCAACACTCTTCCCAAAAAGCTTACTGAGACAATGGAGCACTCAACAGGTGAAACACTATATATGGACGCGAATACTTGGGTCGCGCAAGTTAAGCATCAGTCGTGATATCAGAGTGGCGGACAGACTGTAGATGGCCCTATATCAATCGCTCTCCCTTGTTTCAATAGGTCGCGTACTTACACATTCGTGAGCGTCGTGTTGATGCCCTTCGCAGATGGCTAAGAAATTACGAATAAATGCGTATTTCAAGAATCGTGTTGATAACCGGATAAGACCTACGTCTGCAAGCTAGCCGAAGGAGCAGTTGCATCAGGTGGAAGTGGACTCGTCATGACTATGACCATACCAGGAAGGTTAAAATATTGGCCGCATTCGATGCAGCGAGGATGCAGAAGTAGATAGTGCCTGTGGTGATCTTTGTTCAGTTCCTATCACTTTCAGACCCATGCATGAGCTCTGGTATTCTATCTCACCATCTCGAAGCATGATTTGTAAAAGAGACCCTTGATGAAAGTGCCTCATCTGTATGGACTTCACAAGAGTCAGAGAGAAAACCAGCGTGTCAAACACCAACATGGAACTCCACGCGCATGCAAAGTCTATGGGGGTCAATCGCGAATTATGATCAGAATTGTTTGTTGCACTACTTGATGACTCACGATGGCCTCTATAACATAATCATGTTATAATTGGGACGATTCAAAAGGCATGTAAAGGCATGACTCACTGTTCTACAGACAGCGATAAGCCACAGGCTGATACAATCGCCATCGGCGGAGCGTCATTGTCCCTACGTTTTCTTGAGATTATGGCCCACTGTAGGAAGGAGAAGCTGGAAGTTTGAAGGATAGGTGGAGAACTATGCTTACGGTGCTGAGTGAACCTCCCACTAAGCAGGTTGCCACAAGGAGACAGAGGACCATCTTGCGGCGGTCGTACAAGGCATAAGTACGCATTATTAAGAGGGCTAACAGTTTGAAAGCGTGATGATGTCAAAGATGCCTCCGCAAAAGAATTAGCCGAAAAGCATTCGACCTACCTGCAACAACTGCCTGAGTCACGAGTGCAAAGTACTGGTGGTATGAGTGAAACCAGCGACAACTAAATCTACATCAGTGCCCTGAATGGGTCTGAATGGATGCGATTCACTCCTGTGACTCGCGTGCGAATTGTCAATGGCAATCGCTCAGAGAATAGGCAAGCATACATTCTCCAAAAAATACCCAAAATATGCAAGCACAACGGGCACTTGACCGAACAATGACAAGTAACGGTTCAAAATAAGAAATCCAGAAGCCCAGAAGCGATGTCTTCGCATCCAGAACCTTTCAATTTCCATGGGGAAATTCAGAGTATAGTCGTAGTACAGTATACCTAAATTGCAGGATAATTAGCGAGTCCACCTATGGAGAGGGGTATAGACGTTGGAACTACGCACTAAATGCTACTAGGGCACAATAACGATTGGTAAGTATACCGTTGGTTCTAGAATGTTTGGTTACGCCAACTTAATAGATGTAAGCTGAAAAGGGCGTACAATTCTTCGTTCTGGATACCATCCATGGGTGTCGTCTGATGGAGCAGCGCGCAGGTCAAAGTGAAAGGAGAAACCGGCCGTATGGGACAGGCGTGGTCGACTATGTATAGCACCACATTTTTGTCCATCAACCTGAATGATACCTGTCAATTTTTGTGGCGCTGAGAGCGGAACGATGCGCGCCTGGCTGCAGGAACTGTCATGTTTAAAAAAGGGAACTTGCACTGCAATATCTGCAGCACTAACAGCTTACCGCAAGCCGGCTTCCTTATTTGCAACTTCCAATATTGGTCGCGATATGTCTCAAGTGGGATTCAACAGTCTAAGGTACAGCTTCATCAAGATCGAGGAAAGATAGTCAAGAAAGCGGACAATAATTGGCAGTCTGGTCTCCGCCAAAGACCTTGTCTCTCGGTTCCAAGGCGCCACTGCATTGACAAGGAATACGATCACAACCGTTTCTCGGTCATTATAAGTTCATGCTCGAGCACGGCCCGATCAACCTCTCCCCACAAACGGCATACCCGTGGCCCTGTAGATGTAAGCTCGGTCATCACCATCATCAACAAGATATCAACGTGACGGTAGGTTCCATGTTGTCTGAACCCGATGTGATGCGTGGTGCTGCTTGGGAGCAGCGTGTATGATAGATCACTTACATGATATTAAATGTAAGCACGGTCACTTCGTTTGGGAGCCCAGCAATGTATGCGACCGCGTCGCCGACATGGTTGGCATCGAACATCAGCTCGGGGACCACACGCCCATCCGGTTGCAACGTGCCCGCGGAGTGACTACCAGCCATATCTGTACGCGCGTTTCCTATAAGCAGCCAAGAAAAGGTGAGCAGGAAGCGAAAGGACACCGGAGTATCAGAACCGTGATCTCGCAACCATTGGGAGCACAACACACCAATATCAATCTCAGTACAGGCGATATTGAAGTTGCGGCCATCGAGCGAGGTCGACTTTGTGAGACCGAGCACTGCGTGCTTTGTCGCAGTGTACGGAGCCGAATGGGGGCGGGGCGTGTATGCGGAGATCGAGCCGTTGTTGATTATGCGGCCTGCAAGCATACAGCATCACGATAACGACACGAGCGTGGGTGTCAGCGCCAAGCGGGACACTCACCGCCCGGCGGGGACTGAGATTTGAACACCCTCACTGCCTCACGTGTGCAGAGGAATGTCCCGACGAGGTTGACGTTGACGACTTGCTGGAATTTGGATAACCACAAGTCCTCTATGGGGATCTGTGGCGCATTGATGCCTGCATTCTGGGATGACAGATGAGACATGATCGCATTGTTGGTCAGCGGCTGGTATGCTCCTACATTGAACAACATGTCCAGGCGTCCTACATTTGCAAAGCAATATCAGGGGCTCAGAGTTGACCAGCGTGAGCTTCTTCCGCCAGCATGCTGGAAACCATCTCATGATAGTTTCAAGCATGCTGGCGCATCTAAAACATCCAAAGCGTACCAAATGTGTTCACTGCATCCCGGAAAAGCTTCACGACAGCTTCCTCGCTGGAAACATCACCCTGGACGACCAGGCATTGAGATGGATCGGCACACATCTGCTGAGTCTCGAGAAGGTCCCCCAGACGTCTCGCAAACAGGACTACAGACCATCCCGCCTTGGACAACGCGATAGCGCTTGCTCGCCCGATCCCTGTCGCGCTTTGACATTACTTTGCGGTAAATTGTCACCGGAGAGGCTCACGCATACCTGAGGATGCCCCTGTGATAATCGCGACCTTGACCATTTCTTCCGAGCCGGCGATCTGAAAGACAAGAAACTGAATCCTGACCTTGCTTGGAGATGCGTCTCACTGTATCGACCACTGCAATGGCACACCGTGGCTCCGATAAGGATGTCTGCCACACATAACGCTTACGGCCCGAGCGGGACTGGTCAGAAAATAGCTGTGTGCGTATTATTGCAAGCTGACTGCAAGAGGTGGTGACTTAACGGGAAACTTTACCACGTGGTTATCAGGTGATGTCATGCGGGGCTGTGGGTCCAGGACAAGCGGCTGGTCCTGCGCCTTTCCGGAAACAATGGAGAACAGAACACCTTATAAGAGGGGACGGTCGATGGTCCACCTTGTAACTCACAGTCCACTCATTGTCTCATCCTAAAGTTGATCAGCTACTCCATACCCCGATAAAGCATGCCATCTGTATTCTCCTCGCTCTCCTCGACCATTTACATCTTGCTGAATACGCCGATGGTGCCGCCTGCACCGAAACCTGAGCCCACCGCACTTCCCCTGAAAGATGTACAGTCGTTTGGAGCTGTTCATAATCAAACACCATCTGTGAGTCACTCAATGCGCACACTTGTCTGATCATTTATGAACGTTGGAATTGTAGAGAACCTCCAGTATGGACAGTAGGACGTCTTCCGCACAGGTTGTCCCAGAACCCTTGACACTGCCCTGGAATGCTCTTGGCATTTCTCCCCAATATTCTCCACAACAACGACAGGACGATCACCCTTAGACGCATACGTTAGACAATACTTCTGTGACTTTATATTGCCGTGCGTGATTTGGCCGTCCATGTGATTGCGACTAGACTGACTTCTATGCGGGTAACAGCTATAGTCAACCTTAATCATGCATCTAATGTGTATCATCTCATTCTGTGTACCCTATTCCAGCCTAAACCTCTCTTGATCATTGCAACTCAAAATCCATATGTAGCCTGTACTTTTGTCATAACACCACCATCCAATAAGATGACTTGTATTACCACCCTTTAACCTCCACTCCCACCTAGCGCCTTGGAGACGCTTCGAGCTGGCTCAGCATTCCCAAGATAACTATTTAGTGAGAGAAACGCGTCGTCCAGACTCAGAGCATCACGTTCGGTGAGAACACGCCCACGGCACGAGAACCGCAAAGGCCGACTGCCATCGCAACTGACGCAATTGGAAATGTACACTGCTAGTGGAAATAATTCGAATACATGAATATGGGTTCAGAAAACTCTATTGTGCGATACTGAAATGCGGCTCCGCACCCATCGTTATTGCGCCATATTACCATTGAATTGCAAAGATTTCGAGTATCGTGACTAACTTTTCTTGTGATTCCAGAGTGTATGGGAATGCGCAAGCTTCCCTGCATAGGCAAAATTGGGCCTTCCCAGTCGCGTCTAGTCGCATGCTGAGGGCGAGGCAATTATGCACGAGTCCCCATTCGCGACCAGACCCCGCTCCTTGCAGAAATGCTCCCACGGACATCTGGTGGGTAATGGTGCAATATTGTGCTCCGCTTCGAAATCACTGAGGACGACTGGCGGCAGTCCACGGTAGCAATACCTCGCTACGGCCGCCTCGTTCACGGAACAGATTTAACTCCATGAAGCTTCATAAGCTTGAAGATTCCTGAGTCGGCCTTGTCGCCCTTCCGCCATGTTCCGTATTGTCCAAATCATTTTGTCACTCCTTCCCCTGTCGCCCTGGGGTGCGACAGAGGCCCCGCTGCAAGTTCCCCACAGACACTGCCACCATGAAGTTGTTGAGGCACCGCCCCCTGCAGCCACCAAGTCCATAGCAATTGTCGGAGCTGGGAGCGGTGGGCTGGCTGCCCTGAAGACCATCCTCGACTTATCTGAAGAGACACACGCTGGTTGGGAGGTCGTAGTGTACGAACAACGGCGGGACATAGGAGGCGTCTGGCTCGCAGACTCATCCGACCTCCCAAGCCCTCCTGAGCTTCCAGAGACACCACTTTACCCCCGTCTGCATGTGAACACACCGCACCCGACGATGACCTACCCGAACTTCACCTTTCCGCCAGGCACCACCCTGTTCCCGGGGTGGGAGCCGCTCCAGCAGTATCACGCGCACTTCGCGGCGCACTTCAACCTGACGCCGCACATTAGGCTGAACCACGAGGTCATCTCGGCAGTATGGCACGGAGACAGCGTCGAGGGCGACTGGCATGTCACCGTGCATGCACACGAGAACGGGCGCACGAAAGTGGTCAGGAAGCCGTTTGACCATCTCATTGTGGCCAATGGACACAACCACTATCCGCGTGTTCCAGTTTGGGACGGCACGGAGGCTTGGTTGGCAAGCACACCTATTGGGAAACCACGTAGGGAAATCTTGCACTCGATCTACTACCGCGACCCAGAAAGATACGCGAACCTCAGTGTGGTCCTTGTAGGCGCAGGTGCCAGTGCACGAGACGTCGCGGTGCAAGTAAGTCCCTTGGCCCGGGTAGGTGTTCTGCATATTTCTTCAGTGTTCCCTGCGAAGCTTAGAATGACCACTTGATAGGTCTACCAATCAATTAGCGAGACCGACTCACCCGCTCCAGGTGCACAGGTCATCCCCAAACCGCACATCGCTTACTTCACTGCAGACTCGATCGTTTTTGTCGATGGATCCACCTTGACAGATGTTGACGCAATTGTCCTTGCCACAGGGTACGAAAACCGCGTACCCTTTCTCAGCCCGCCGCACGCGGTCTCCATGCTCACCGACCCGTATACCACCGCAAACTCAACCACCGCCCGCGCGCTCACAAACAACCTGCGTTACATCTTCCCGCTTCACAGGCACATCTTCAGCATCGCGCCGACGCATCCGCCCACCGCGCTCGCGTTCATCGGGCTCCCCGTGCTCATCGCGAATTGTCCGTCAGACATAGCGCAGAGCCTCTTTGTCGCACACGCGCTTGCGAATGCATCCATCCTCCCCAGCCGCGAGGAGATGCTGGATGAGCTCGTTGCACGTGAAACCAATTACCGTCTGAAGGGGTATGACCCGTACCTTGTCGGTCACCGCCTTGTCGGCGGTGACACGGAGGCGCAAGATTACCAAGACAATCTGGTAGAGTACCTGAAGGAGAAGAATGCTATATACGACAATGGTAAGAAGTACGTAGAGCCATGGAGGCGATGGGCGAGACTCCAGTCTGCCTTGATGGCTCGGGGATGGCAGAGGGTACTGGAGCAAGGAGAAGAGGCTCAGTGGCTGGATGGCGTAGAGACCGAAGACGACTGGGCAGAGCTCATGAGTCGCTTAGTAGAGTGGCAGACTGAATGGGAAAAGGTGCACGGAGAGCCGGTCTTGACCGGCGATGTCTTTGCATGACCATTCTGCACCTTGCTTGTAGACAATTATTTCGGTGTAAAATATGCTGGATCGATCCACCTAGCAATTGGTCGCTGCTGGCGTACATTTCACAAGATGGTGACAATGTGAAAGACAGAAGGATTGTGTAGGTTCGTGAATGTGAACGCAATACCATGAATACGAGGTATGAAAGCCTTGTTGCCTGATACTAGATATCAGCTTCCAAAAACGGCTTTACTCACTTGGCCTCCTCTGGCAAATCCTCGCTCTACCATGTCCGTATGACGTTTGGGTCCCGCTCTATCTTGGAAGTCAAACGACCCGGCTACCCTGCACCAGTACTACGCGTCGCGAATCGTGATCGTTACAGTCGTTGCTCGAAAACCCGGACCGGATGCGCACCGGCAGGCAGGCAGCAAGTTTCGATGAACATCGCATGGTCGGCACTTGTAGCGTTCGAACACACCCACCATCCACCCTGCCAAGCACCTATCCAAGTATAAGAATCTCCCTCCCGATGACTTTGAGCCTATACTCCCATCACGCATGCGGCGCGCTGGAAATCCCTACCTCTGGCCTCTGACAGCCAGCAGTACAGCGAATACCACCACAATGATTGCCGACAATGCAAAGGTAAGCCAAAGTGCACTCATGCGAGCAGCCGGGTACATCCCTCTCAGCAGTGCGTTCTGGACCAAAAAGTACCGAATGGCACCGAGGACGAGCGTACATAAGCCGATAATGATGATGATCGCCCCTAATGGTCGTGCGTATTTCAGCACCGCCTGATTAGTGGTCCCCGCGATGGTGAAAAGCTGAACCAGGGCTACGTGACATTCAGGTGTATTAGCAAAGGCTAGGGATTGCAGTTAAGCAAAGGTAACGCACCAACTCCCGCCGATGCGATGGCAAGACTAGTGCGTACATAGGCTAAAAATGTCCTTTCAGAAGCGAGGTGATCTCGGGCCACACTGCCCGCGTTCTCCAGCATCAGGGCCGGGTTGAAGACCTTGTGAAACCTTGTACGAGTACGCTTCTTCTTCCTCTGGCTCTGCTGGCTCCTCCGGTCGCTGCTGTCGGTGCTCGTCGATGTCTGCGCATCTGCATCAGCAAGGCTCCGTTGAGGGTCGCGCTCTTCCTGGAAACAAAGCCCTAACTGAGCAGGGTGCCGCTGGCCGTTCGAAGTAGTACAATCTGGAGCCTGGTCCGTTCTGGTTCCTGAGGGCGGGGTGGTACGCGAGGGGCAAGGTGAAGAGGGGGCAGATATGTTTGCACGATCCGCTGAAGTCGTTAAAACGGTCGGAAGTTCCATTGCAATATATAACAACAAGAAGACGTGGAAGTTGGGTGCACAGGACTGGTGGGGAGCCAAGACGAAACAGTTTTATACCCGCTGTGAATTCGGAATTCAGAATATGCCGGCTGTCATGCTCACGGCTCGACAAAGCGGAAAACGAGGCAGGAGACTTCTTCCACGTTTAAGAAATGCGGCCGCAATACAGTGTCTCTGACATAAATACAAGCTAGCAGTATAGGAGAGAAGAGTCGCAAGGATAAAATAGAAACCGAAACAAAAGCTTGTAATCACGTCACGACCTTGCTGCCAGATATAAAAGGCAAATATATAGACTTGCAAGTCATGTAGTATTAGCTCCGAGCGCCAAGCGCTGATATACTAGCAGTTGAGGACCTGAGCATATACATAGTATGCAGCGGACGTAGATCGGATCCAACCTTTGGACTGGATTAAATACGACGGGAAACAGGAAATGGTAGGAGGGTGGCAATGCGAGCATACATATACAGTAAACAATGCTAGACTTGGATGCCTCTTGACTGTGTGGCTTATGTAAAAAGTAGTTCCATTGCTGGATGATCGCTTGGTATATCCACTCAAGACCAATACGATCTTAATGTAGTCTGAGAGTAAGGAAGCTTCTTATCCCAGCAGTTGCACTCGCCATTTATAGGTGTCTTGAGGCCCACTAATAGCCCAGCGTCGTGAACTATGCGAATGTGAGTACGAAAGTACAGAATGCCTGCTGATAGGGTACAAGATTCAAGACTGACTCTATTCATGACTTCACAGCAGTAATGCCTGCTTCCTTCAGCTTTGCGATTAATTCGTCCAGATTTGCAACCTGTACGGAAGACCAGAGATTGAGTTTGCTGACCCAGTCGCAATGGCACGATGAAAAGAACCAAGATGCGCCGCACCTTACCGCCGCCCACGCGCTTGGGAGGCTCTGAAACCTTGATGGTCTCCAGACGGGGAACAAGGTCCACTTGCAAGTCTGCGACTGTCAGCTTTTCAATTGGTTTTTTCTTCGCCTTCATAATATTCGGGAGCGAGGCATAGCGCGGTTCTATGTCTGAGATTAGCAAGAATTCTGAATATAAGTCCGCTTTCGTACCGTTGAGCCTAAAAGTATTTCTAGATGAACCCGGTTTTCCGTCATAAGGGCATAAACTCACCGTAGGTCTGTTGTAACTACTAGCGGTAACCGACATCGTACCTCCTCTAGGCCGCCATCGATCTCCCTCGTGACGTTTGCCTCTTTCTTCGCTGGGTCAAGCACAACCTTGCTCGCAAACGTCGCCTGTGTCCAGTCCATCAAACCCGCCAGCATCTGTCCCGTCTGGCCAGCATCGTCGTCGATTGCCTGTTTTCCCATGATCACCAAGTCTACGCCTTCCTTTTGCCTTTGGATCACAGCACGAAGCGCCTTCGCAATACCGAGCGGCTCCGGGGACGGCGCCGAGTCAGGCAGCTCGACATGAATGCCAGAATCCGCGCCCATAGCGAGGGCCGTGCGAAGTGTCTCTGCAGACTTTGGTGGGCCAATGGTAACGACTTTTATAGATTTGACTGTATCTTTAAGTCTTTCCCGTAGCCGTATGGCTTCCTCCACCGCTAGAAAGGAAATAATGTCCACCTCGTTCATTTTCATTACATGGAGGCTTACGAACCAATCTCATCAAAGGGGTTCTGCAGGGTGATGCGATCAAGTAACAATAACTTATGCTGGAACAAGGGAAGTTACCATTGAATGCTTTACATTGAGATCGATTCCTTTCTGGTCAGGGTTCACGCGAATCTTCACTGCATAGTCCACGGTCCTGAACTGTAAATCAATCTCGGACTAGAAAGAGCCCTCATATGTCGGATGACACACCTTTTTATAGGTACCAGGATATTGAGGAGACGTACGGCTGACGGCCTCATAACAACACTATCGAGTCGGTGTCGACAGCAAGACAGGACCAGCGTGTGCCCGGTAGTACCGCCCAACTCGGGTGACCGACTGAGAATAATCATCTTCATGACGTCAGCAAATTATTCAGTTCCGACGAATAACTTTGAGCGGAGCTTGGACTTCATCTGCGTACAGCTCACCGACCGAAATCACCCGACCAACATTTCTGTCGGTGACGAACTTTTGCTCTTCGACGGCCTTGATGGTTTCAAGAACGCTTTCCGCCTCGCTCGGGCGTGCTCTTCGTAGCGCAGCGCGCACATCAGTACGTCCAATTCCTATGTTTCCGGGGAAATGCTAAATGTCGGCTGCAGCGTCCCGCGCGGTCGTTCGCGACAGCAGTCAATATTCCCGGTCCTATTACGGAGAGCACTACACTTTCCAATGGCCTGACTGTTGCAACAGAGTCAAGTCCGCACGCACAGACTGCCACTGTTGGCGTGTGGATTGATGCCGGCTCGAGGGCGGAGACGGACAAGACAAACGGGACCGCCCACTTCCTTGAGCACATGGCTTTCAAGGGCACCAATCGTCGGACCCAGCACGCACTCGAGCTTGAGGTTGAGAACCTTGGCGCGCATCTGAACGCGTACACGTCACGCGAGCAAACTGTTTACTACGCGAAGAGCTTCCGCAAGGACGTCGGCACCGCTGTTGACATCATCAGCGACATCCTGCAGAACTCGAAGCTCGAGAACTCTGCGATTGAGCGCGAGCGGGATGTCATCCTCCGAGAGCAGCAGGAGGTTGACAAGCAGCTCGAGGAGGTCGTTTTTGACCACCTACACTCTGTTGCATTTGCAGGTACGTAATTCTCGACAGGTATCAGACATATGTCCAATGCTTTCTAGGTCAACCACTTGGTCGGACAATTCTGGGACCCAAGGCCAACATCCTATCAATCAATCGCGACGATCTTGCGTCCTACATCAAGACCAACTACACAGCTGACCGCATGGTGTTAGTCGGTACCGGCGGAGTCGATCACCAAGAGCTTGTCAAATTGGCCGAGAAGCACTTCTCTACCCTCCCTGTTTCCTCTAATCCTATCCCTCTTGGCCGCCTTTCGCACCCCAAGACTAAGTTTGTCGGTTCTGAAGTCCGTCTTCGCGATGATACGCTACCGACCGCACATGTTGCCATTGCAGTGGAAGGTGTCGGCTGGTCCTCACCCGACTACTTCCCCATGCTCGTCATGCAATCCATTTTCGGCAACTGGGACCGTTCTCTTGGTGCTGCTGGTCTTATGTCATCACGCTTGTCTCATATCGTCTCCTCCAACAACTTGGCGAACAGCTTCATGTCGTTCTCAACATCGTACTCGGACACAGGTCTGTGGGGCATCTACCTCGTCACCGAGAACACCATGAATATGGATGACCTTGCGCACTTCACCCTCAAGGAGTGGACTCGCATGTCGATCGGGCCGACAGAGACTGAGGTCGAACGGGCCAAGAGCCAGCTCAAGGCGAGCTTACTGCTCAGCTTGGACGGTACAACAGCGACTGCGGAGGACATTGGTCGTCAGCTTGTGACCAGCGGCCGGCGGATGACGCCTAAACAGATCGAACAAGCAGTTGACGCTGTCACCCCTGCAGAGATCAAGCGAGTTGCACAGAAGTACTTGTGGGATCAGGATGTAAGTCATGATTTACAGCGAAAGTGCATACCGGAGTTGACATCTTTCCGATAGATTGCGATTGCTGCACTAGGTCCTATCGAAGGTCTATTAGACTACAACCGTATTCGTGCAGACATGTCATCTCTATTATATTAGAATTATGATAAGGTGAGCATTATTTTTCTACTTCCAGCGTTCTACATTTAAAACTGACGTCTTTCCAGAACATGGCAAACGGTAGACCTAAAAGTAGTTGCTTCCACTTGTGTTGTTTCGAAGATAGGATAAGTGGGTCTAATATCCATTCGCAATTGTGACTGTCCTGGGTGGTGAGCGAACTTCCAAGGCTGCCGTCACTTGGTGATAGCTCGCTTCAGTTTCATTGAACGTCTCCAAAGGATTGTGAATTATCATTCACCTGTTGTTGGTTGACCAGTTCAATGTTGGCCTTCGTTGTTGCAAGTTTTGGTATCTCCATCGTGAGCTTATGAAGCTGAATCTATACAGGAGGCACCGACTGATTTTTGATATATTCTACCTGTGCTGTCGCGTACACGGTGTCATTGACGACTAACCCAAATCTGCTTGAAAGAAACTCTGCTCAACCATGTTGATCGAAGTAGTCGAAATATGTTGTCCGTGCACACGTGGTCCCCACCCAGGCTGGCTAATTAGGCGTTCGACAAGGGTCGTCGTGAGGCTAGTTAGGCCGGGGTTGAGTCGCACGCTTCCTTCAATAATTCTTCAACAAGTACTGTGCCAATTGATAGAGTCAATGCACTCCCTCAGTCGGTACTTAGGGTCTCGACCAATAACGTTTTCGGTATTTGCGACACCAGTGTAGAACTCCAGGAAACTGAAACTTTAGCAAGAGGAAGTCCAGGAAGCAACTAGGAGCCTGTAGGTCAGAGCAGACAGCCCATGGAATGCACTCTGAGAGAGAAGTCATCTTTCCCCCTCCGTTGTCGAGTCACAGGTGCGGGCGGCGAATGTCAATGCGTGCCGAGATGGCAGAGGCGGTCATGCGCATGACCAGGCTGAACCGACCTCCGGATGATGCGGTAAGTATAAGACTCAACGTAAATGAAGAGTCGTTGGAGGCTATCAACAATGGTCGACCCTTATGCCGCTGCTAAGTCCTTGTGGAAGGCGAATGCCTTGCCTCTTGAAATGATATCTTCGCATCTACATCTCAGCGCCAAACCGGATCCTGCCGTTAACTCTTCGTTCAGACTCGGTACCGTGGCACAGGTAAGTTGCGCTATTGTATGTTCGCTATACCTGATGTACCCTATGATGTTCAGACTGCAATTGGCTTGTCCGGTCTCGCAGCAGCGTACTTTCATCAGTTGAGGACGGGAGTAGAGCAGGATGTCACAGTAGACGCCCGTCACGGCGTCCTGGAGTTTAGCAAGTCGTCCTGACCGCTTGTGTGAAGACTGAGTTCTGATACGCCAGTCTGTTAGAAAGCGAGTCATGGTACACTGTGGATGGAAGGATCCCAACCGGCTCGCTTTTCGATCAATTGGCGGGGACATATAAGACGAAAGATGGCAGCTATGTTCGACTCCATACTAACTTTGCCCAGTAGGTCCCACAAGGTATCGAGAATTACCGCAGGTTGACAGTCTGCATCAAAGCCACCGTCAGGGTATCTTGGAAATCCTGAAGTGCGAAGCTTCCAGGGAAGACATTGCTGCCGCGTTATTACATTGGAATGCTGTCGATTTCGAAACAGAGGCCTCTGCTCGGAAGATGGTTGCAACTGCGTTCCGTTCCTTTGACCAGTGGGATGAGCATCCTCAAGGGAAAGCTTTAGCCCATACACCTCCTGTGGAGCTCATTAGGATTGCGGATGCTCCCAAGAGGGAGACGCAAGGACAGCACAGTCGGCCTCTAGACGGGATCCGTGTCTTAGATTTAACGAGAGTTCTTGCTGGGCCCGTTTGCGGTCGGACTCTTGCAGGTTTGTCTATATTCGAATAATGCTTGAAGATGCCTTGTAACGTAGACCCTTGCCTAGCACATGGCGCCGATGTCTTATGGATCACATCCCCGAACCTCCCTGCACTTCCGCTCCTCGATCTCGACACGTCGAGAGGCAAGCGCACAACACAGCTCGACCTGACCAATGAGGAAGGCTCTGCAAAGCTGGCCTCTCTTATTAAGGATGCCGATGTCTTTCTGCAGGCATATCGTCCAGGCGGTCTGCGTGAGAAAGGCTTCGGCGTTGATGATGTGGCTAAAGCTCGACCGGGAATTGTGTATGCTAGCCTGAACGCGTATGGTTGGGAGGGTCCATGGAAGGATCGACGAGGAGTGAGCACGGAACTGATTTTCCAGGTACACAAGTATCTCATCAATGCCTTTTTAGTTTGATTCTCTGGTGCAAACAGCAACTGGATTCAATGATGCAGAAGCCCGGGCTTACGCTGCTTACACAAGCAGCCAAGAACCTCTGTCGCCTAAAGCTCTTCCCATGCAGGTATTAGATCATGCTGCTGGCTACCTACTTGCCTTCGGAATAAATGCAGCTCTGTGCAAAACTATCACTGTATGACTAATTTCTGACTATCTTCATTATCGCTCAACATGACCTCTCCAGGAAGGAGGATCTTGGGAAGTACGTGTCTCCCTAGCCGCGGTTGGGCAGTGGATACGTACTTTAGGACGCCTCGACCCTGCCCTAGCTTTTGGCGAGGGTCCTTCCATGCCAGCTGCTGGTCCCCTGGACCCCGAGATTGCAGTCTTAGCCATCCCTTTCGACCAGTCGACTGACGACAGAGCGAGTGCGAAACAGCGCAAGACGATGACCGCTATCAGACATGCCGCAGTGTTGTCGAAGACTCCTGTGAGAGAGGAAGATGCTCCTATGTCCTTGGATGCTCATGCGGCTAGTTGGTTGCCACGAGTGCAGAGTTAGAGGACATGGCGTATTTGCATGAGAGCAGCTGGCGGCGATTGTCCGTTTCAATTTTCGGCACTAGCGTTGCAAGACGAGTGACAGCTTTCAAGGATGATGCGAGGGGCACTGCTCAAATACGCCGAGCCGTCTTACCAATTGTCATCATGTCTGCTCTCTACGTTTCTGGCCATCTTGAAGGATGGTTCCTATCAAAGTCTCAAACTTCCAACCTGCGCAGGCACATGGTATAGAATTGCACTATAAATGGGAAAATAAGGACTCGGACCAAATAACAGAATACAGGAATTCGATTGTAGATGGCACAGAATCAGGTAGGCACAGCGTGCCAGGTCGAGAGTATGAGCTAGCTTCACTTTTGGTATGTACCTTCAATTGGCTGAAGAACGTTATGTCTGCGTCCACGTGTTCAAAAGTTAATGACGGGAAGCAAATATGGGAACAGTCAGGCTCACTTGTCTGTGAGATGAGCTATGATACCTTGGCCACAAAAAGTTTGTTCAGAATTCAAGGGGCATTGAAGGCATTTGATAGACTCGGAGGAACCGCCTCCAGGCGTAGATTGTGCGTTCACATCATATTGTGCTGGAAAGGCACCTCCTGACTAGCATATTCAACATGAAAAAAGTCTGCACCTTCGTTGGTTGAGCCAGGTCACCGCTCAGAAGTGATAGAGGAAATAATGAGACCCAATTAATTTGAAGGCATACACATGACTCGCCTTTCCCGTACACGGTAGACGTTTCTGCCGACTGTTCAGATGTAACGAACAATAATTGCAGCTCCAGCGAGGTCTGTCATATGAAGGGTCATTCCTTCATGGCATTTTACTTCCGCAATGACCTCAGGCCCAATGAGCATCCACCGAGGGCGACAGATGAGCGTGATATTCAATGCAACAATGTGAGACACTTGCGCAGGAGGAATAAGAACGCTGTCAATGCATGAATATGATTGGAATTTACACATCGTCTCCACGAAAGAGCTAAACATCCCTTCCTGCCACTGCTGATTTTGACGATAGAACTCAGACAAACAAAGCGCCGGTCCAAATTATCAAAGGCCCGAGGGGACAGATTATGGGGTCTAGTCCCAACAGTTTACTCAGTGAAACAACAGTATCAAAACCACGTTGGCCGAGTTCCAACTGTGCACATTTGGGGTCATGAACAGGCGGAGCAAGTCTCAATCCACAAAGACCATGATTACTGGCAGACTGCACCATTTCATGATGCAATTAGACCAGCAATGCTCACACAGCATCATTGCAGGCCGCTGGATCTAGTGGCTCGTTAGACGTAGTAGCATCGATAAACTCATGAATACTGGTGCACCAACAAATGTGCACCCCCGAGCATCCTTCCATATGCTAATAGCCTTACATTGCGAAATGCCATGCCAGTCTGAAAGATTGAAGACCCAGTGCCAGGTTACAAAATTCTATCCGAAGAACGTGAAGTCGGCTCGAGGATGGCCATGACAAACCTCAAACGGGATGTCCCCAAAGTACGTAGGTCAGGATTTCTCTCCCGTTTGCGGTGGCCGACCGATCAACGCTTCTTTTGGCACGTTCTAAAGGAAGACCACTGCCATACCTGCCTGGCTCCTTCCTTGCTCTCGTGCCTAGGGGATAACTTTATGAGGATCATCAAAGATGGAATTAAACTTACTTTCCCAATCGCCGATAGTTGCTTTATCTCAGCTAAATAACCTTGGTCCTGTTCACGAGCTGCGCTAAGATGGTCGGTTTCTTGGTCACACGTCGCTGGACTGGTGAGGACTGACGGGTTATTGGCATCGAAGAGTTTAGTGTGTAAAAAGGTTTCGAGTAATAGTGACGTCCTTATCGACTACATAAATGCAAGGGCGCATCCATATGAATCTGAGAACCGTCTGTTCCGTAAGTACTACGTGACTCCAAAGTCGGAAATCCAGCTGAGTGAACGCGGCAACACCGCGAGCATGTGATCGTTCGTGGCTATTAGCTTCCTTTTGGGGAAAGTCATGTGACTAACGCGAACGCGAAATTCCAACAGGTTGAACTTCAAGAGCCTTAGCGATACACACCTTAACATTGCCGCTCCCAGTTTTCGACATGACTTCTGTCGGATCAATTGCTCGCCAACTTGCAGCCCTCGAACTCTCCTCAAAGGAGAATACAACACGACCTGCCCACCAGAAAAAGCCCAGCCAGAACAATGTCTCGAAACTGCTGACCAAATTTGCCGCGCCACATCCCTTTCCGCAATCCTCTGCGGTTGCGAAAAAACCCTCTACGACCTCTTTAAATGGAAAGCATTCACTGCGACCTCCTTCTCCTGCGAAACCCGGGGCCCAGTCCTCAACGCATGCACCAGCGCAACCTACCATTGACATTGGCCGTTATGATGGCGGCTTCGAGATTGACAACGAAAGTAGAGGAGAAAAAGTCTATGGAGAAGCTGCGGAGCAGCTAGCGCTAGACTCAAGCGTTTCACGGTGAGCAGGCTGGCTTTATAACAAACACAATCCTTTACTTATACACCCCAGCGTACAGCCCACACGGGAGTGGCATCTGACAGACTTTGACATTGGCAGGCCGCTCGGCAAAGGCAAGTTTGGCCGGGTGTATATGGTACGGACTAAGTGCGAGCCGCACTACATTCTCGCGCTCAAGTGTCTGTACAAATCCGAGATCGTGCAGTCGCGTGTTGAGAAGCAGATCAGGAGGGAGATTGAGATCCAACAGAACCTACGCCACCCGCACGTCCTGCGGCTGTATGGCTACTTCCACGACGAGAAACGGATTTTTCTGATGCTAGAGTTTGCGGGCAAGGGCGAGTTGTATAAGCAGCTGACGAAGCACGGACACTTCTCGGAGAAGCGCAGCGCGCGCTATATCGACCAGATGGCGGACGCGTTGAGCTACCTGCATGCGAAGCATGTTATTCACCGGGATATTAAACCCGAGAATCTCTTACTGGGTATCCACGGGGAGCTCAAGATCGGTGACTTTGGTTGGAGCGTGCATGCGCCGGGTAATCGGCGGACGACACTCTGTGGTACACTGGACTATCTCCCGCCAGAAATGGTTGAAGGGCGTGATCACTCTGAGAAGGTTGACTACTGGGCTTTGGGCGTGCTTACCTATGAATTCATCTGTGGTGCTCCCCCATTTGAGGATCTGTCTGGGTATAACGGTAAGCTGATGACGCGACATTCGTACCTCAGTACCGAACTGACTTTGTTTCAAAAAGCTACATACAAGCGCATCGCAAGAGTCGACCTTAAGATCCCGTCCCATGTATCTCCAGAGGCCCGTGAGCTCATCACTAAGGCTAGTTCTTTCATAATAAAGCAGGCCCTCCACTCACGTTTCTCTATAGCTTCTTCAGTACGACCCTGAGAAACGATTGCCTTTGACGGAGGTACGGCGACATCCGTGGATTGTGAAGCACAGATCGAAAGGTCATTCGACCTCCATGCCTAGTACATAACGGTTCCAGCGTTACCTCTCCCTTTACATGCAATTCATCCACGACGTGACATCTATGAATCGCGCTTATGGACACTTTCGCGCGTGCATTAAATGATTTTGTATCTTATGCTTTCTGTGTCGTTACGTATGGATAGGCTTACACACAGAGGTCTTTAGGTCGTAAGCTGCTATGTGTGTGGCCTTATCGATACAGCGACATCTTGCCGTCTACAGTCATACAACTGTTCGATATTAGTTATATCGTCCGCGGGTCAACAAGGGCGGTTTTTTTGCAGTGAAGAACACGCTCACTGGCACGTCTGTCTTTAATGCCCCTTGTTGTTACCTAACAGCCTTGTAAGCCTGAGGGATTTGGCTCTTAGATAAATCAATTCGGTTCTTCGTTGTCCGCTCTTCTGTGCACCTGTTTTAAGGAATCCAAGACCTCGAGATGCGCAAGTAGGCCGACATTCGGACACGTTGGTTTGCTCGTAGGATAAAGTATAAGAATCGCATTAGACATACTCCCACCTGACATCTTAAGACCACCGCAGAGGTATGCGAATACTATGGCGTACGTCGATAACGATAATGGGAAACGTGCTTGCTGTTTGAGCTAGCCAACTCAAGCAGTGGGGATCAGCCGAAAGGGGCCCTTCTCGCTCAGCTGGATATGCTATTACTGTTTTCCATGAATTGCTACATACATTGTATATCTGGAACAATTCGAGTGATGATAAGAATGGAGGCCAGAGACCGGAATGATCGGAATTAAAGGTCAAATTCAAAACTTATCGACAGTTTTATCATCATGGTGATGGGGTTGTACTGGGGAGTGCACTGGTACATGGCGTGCATAATGATTGTGAAGAAGCTCTTCATGTGAGATGTAACACACAAAGATAATAGTCAACATATTCGCATACGCGAATGTACACGGAATCATTAATCAGTTATTCAGCAATCCGGACCGCCCATATATTATCATCCATGCAATGAGGTCATTGTTCAAATTGACTCTCACCGATAACAGAATACATGGGCAGTGCCGTCTGGAAAAGTGCGCTGAAGGAAACCACTAGTATGAGATGAACGACGTAGTGTAAGGAATGACCACCTGCAAAAAAGAGCCTTGCACCGAATGACTGGTGATAAACGATCGCGTTAAATGCACTGTATTTCACCACCGACAAATAATGCCTGCAAACGAGGCCTTCTCTTCTATCTTTCTTCTCAATCTCGTCCACTGGTAGAGTCGGAGAGTGTACCGGTACATTTCGCGTGTGTATTGAGCGACTGCTTGCTTACGATTCATAGTGAGACTTGGAGGTGCTCTGGTTGATACATGAGACCCAGGATAGGCTGTACCCAAGACCACGGTGAATCTCAAATTGTGGGGTCAAGTATGGTATCTAACCTACTTAGATACTACCGTACGCGTCGCTGAGATATGAATTCCAAACCCCGAGATGACGATCATCATTCGACTGACTCAAGACTTTTGTATAACTACTACTTAGTACTGATTCATTATACAAGATAATCCAGTGATGGTGGTGTGACGGCGGTAATCGTGGGCAACTGGCAGTCAATAGACTTTTGCGCGAGACAAAGCAAGTTGAGGTAAAAGCAAATACGGTGATGGGATCCAACGAAGTCGTGCCTTAAAAATGATTTCATCTCTGTACTTATCAGCGAAATGAATTATTGCCTGCTTCCCTCTGCGCCCCTGGACGTTCAAGTTGATCAAGGTAGACGCCTCCAAATGCAATAATCTAGATCCGAGCTGTCGACCTGAGTAATTTACGGAGCAGCAAGTTAATCTGGGTCTGTATCATACGCCCTCGATGATCGCCGTTGATCATGAAAGTCGATTGAAAGACTCGTTTCAGAGCCGCGCCGGAGTCAATCAGGTCAAGAAAAAAAGGAACAAAACAGCGCCTGGTTACACCCTGTACTGACCATTGGCAAAATTACAAAGACGAAACGTAGAAAGTGATCTTGATGTAAATCATCTCCTATCAACGAGTCCGAGCTCATACAAATGGCAGAAATGTTCCAAAGGGAGCATAAAAGCATTACAATACTGAGGGTATTCAACGTGTCACGGATGCATGTTTTCAACATCAGAATCAGAATGACGTACCAATGAAACTGATTGCGAAGTGGTTACAACATTTCCATGTCCGTATCACGATGAAGGGGATGTCGATCGGATACCAAGATCCTCCTTGCTGCCAATAGGTCAAATTAGACTTGTGTCAAAATGAATGCCGGCCTCGCACAACCTGTACCACAGAATCGTCCTATTTCTCCTCTTTTTGACTCGGCCTGTTCAGCGCATCTGGCACTATGTTCGTCCTTCCCGATTTTGCTGCTCGTTCCTTAGCCTTTTTCATTGCTTCGTTCCACAACTCAAGAGTATATCCATGCATCTCTTGCGAGTAACAGGTGATTGCCTGCTTCAAATCCGCGTAATCGTAGTCTTTGGCCGACATTCGGTGAAAGTGTTGGAAACGACAAAAAGCTGGGATATATGGCGACTGGTGACTATAGTGTCGTGGCCAACAAGGGGTTCGCGAAGAGCGGTATACGTGGTGGAAGCGAACGTCCACTTTGCTGTGAACTTCATTAATACTCTGTGTCTGGCCAGGCAGCTTGACCTTGGGTTCTTTGCCGAGTTTGGCAAGTCTGGACTGACGCGTCCAGATTGATGAGACAAGCACTACGTGGTGTGATTGAGCGTTGACGAGCCACTGTGTCATCCATTCGTCATGCGATCTAGAAGCTCGACTGGAAATCCTGAAATGGGTGATTAGCTTCAACCAGCGGTTCACGAGACAATCGTATCAGTACTAGCACATAGAATAGACACAAGCCAGCCCCTTCTCTCAGACTTGGATACTCCACCCTATGGGGGTACTCTGCCTTCGTGGGCCGCTGCATCTCGCGACTCGCCAGGCTTTGGGCATTGGCGTAATATTACTTGCGCTGGTACGGCGTTGCCCCGAAGATCATTCAAGTGGACACTGCGGGGATCGAGTCTGGGTCCGACTAGTATCTTGGCGGAGGTGCCAGTTGCCGGCGGAGCGACAGCGGCCAGTCGCGCAATTTCGATGCCAACGTGCGTTGTGCTCTATTTGCGCTCAGGCCCGTCCCTAGGGACAGCCTCGAGCCAAACGAAGGCTACTGACTTACGAACAGGAGGAGCAAAACAAACAGTACTGAGTGAGGTGGGTGGGAGAGAAAAAGAGCCCGGGTCTGTCTGCAGACACTGCGAGCGATGCTTGCTTGTGGCCTATATAGTAAAAGTAAATAGCAAAAATGTCTTCGAACTAGGGTGAGTCCAAGCATACTGCATGCTTGTGTCTTTTGATGGCCAAGCCAAGTCCGTCGTCGCATCGGCCCACTGCATACCTACAACCCCCTGAATAGAGTGTATCTGCAGAGACCTAGGTCACGGCCAAAAAGGAAATTTTCTTACGTTTCCGCCACCTGATTGGCGGAAAACCGAGACCTAGGTCTGCAGATGCACTTAATGCACTGACCATATCTCAGCAGGTGTCATGTTTCCCCAGTGGCAGAGACAATGACACCTCAGTGAATTCTTGGCAGCATACACACGTTATGTGCATCATTTGTACATAATTAATTTGTGCTATAGATCCTCATGACAGTGCGCTGTACTACTTGCTCAATGTTCTGAGTCTATAGACAGGCATCGCATGCAACTCGTGAGTCGACTCACTCTCACTTGTAAAATCGAGTCGCCGAACTCCACTTGACTCGAGACTAGTATCTCCGCTTGCTCTGCACGGACTGCACCAGCAATCAGCAGCCGCAACGAGGGCTAGCAGCTGGTAAGCAGTATCCCCGGACCCCCGCAGTGTAGTAATTCTTTGGACGTGGCCTACTAGTATTTTTTGACGTCGTTTGTCTGTCGCGAAAGCTCTCGATACTTCAGGGCTGCTATACATAGAAATTACATAAGAGTTGTGAGAATAAATGGGAGCAGTACCTACCGTGTATACCCTTATGATAATAGTTTACCTCATTAAAAAAACAGATGGCGGCAGTGAAAATAGCACTGAATCGACCTATAAAGCTTGGAGATCACGGTGATGACAAGGACTCGGATGTCTCGTCGATCCGCAAGGACATACGGATATGATTCTACAAGCAAGTAACCGAGCGGAACAACCATATTTTGACAGCGTTTTGATGTTTTATAGATAAGTTGTCATAATCTTGCCTCATCACTATTGAAACCAGAGACTGTTCAAAATAACGGAGCCATAAAACAAGCAGACTATTCACCTTCATGGGACTCCAATCCCTTTACGCCAGAGTTTCTTCCATTTGCTTTGCTATCACATCGTTTCGTGTTGTGAGCGTGTACCGGTGCATATCTTGGGTGTAACACAGCATTGCCTGTGATGAAAATCCTACGTGAGAATCCTCGATAACAGTACCGTCGTGTACAAGATGGAGAAATGCTTCGGCCCAACGCTGAAGAGTATACTGCTGCATATCAAGCGTATACCGCATCAAGGCCTGGGAATTCGTTTTGGAGTGCATCGAGACGGTCCACAGGATGGTTGCTCTGGGGAAGGACAGCTATGAAATAGGTATAGATCGTTCGTATTTAGGGTGAATAACTTCAGCGTCTGTTCACCTGGCCACGACAACTCCAATCTGGTCCGTGCACAATAGAATGTATTTGCGGAGACCTAGCCTCAACCATGATATGGCCTCAGTAGCGTGGCTGCCCTCTTGACCTCGGCTTGAGCGGACTTTCAGCTGGTTCGATTGCCCATTTCTGCTCACAAATGCCCATCGGACTTCAATGTCATTGGGTACCTCTGTTTGGGATCCGCAGCATGTTATAGGCGTGGTGTACAAAATACCACATTCATATCGCCGCTGCATAACCTCGTAACTCATATGCCGTGGCGTAGACCCTGCATGGACCGGGGTATGGTGTGAATCCCACAGAGCAGGGCATGTAACGGCGCTCGCAAGTAGCAGCATCCCTTACATTTCACGTCTCTGTTCAGTACAGTGTTCCAGGTAAATGAGCGATGTTTATGATATTCATAAGTAGCAATGATTTCCTGCCCGTCACATGGCTTTAGACAGTAAACATACTCTGGCATTCAAGCGAGGCATATTACCATTGCCAAACCAATTTAAAGGTCCATCAAACAAACTGTAAATAAACACGTACGCTCCTTCATGAGGGGCAAATGAACAGAAGCGCGGCCCGACATTGGAAATGACGCGTCTGGTATACGGGTACATCATTCATGATGCTTATTACGACAGAATCTGTACATGATTTAACATAAGATCGGTATACCTGTGGAATATCGGGTAACAGTAAGAGACGTACTGCCAGAAGGACAACGATGACCACGACAGCGAGTATCAATATCAGGCATAGAGCGCGCCGACCAGCTTTCCGCTGGTATTCGTGTGCAGTGTTCAGCTCTTCCGCAGCGCCGGCAGTATCAACCGCAATTGAAGATACGTTCGACTCGATGTTATCTACGTTGTATCCCAGAGGTGTGAGTGACAAAGGGAAGTAAGGAGAGAAGATGACAGACCAAGCATCCCCCCCTGCTCTTGTACGAGTGTCCCGAGGTCGCGGAAAATCTCCGAGAGCTCGTGGATGCCTGTCTCAATCTCGCGGATTTCAGCTTCGCGCTCTTGTATGATGGACTCTTGGAACGCCAACTCCTGTGGCGATAACTGCGTCTGCAGGATTTGAGCTTGTCGTTGGGAGGGCGTTGGACTGACGGGACGTTCTGCTCTGCAGATGACAGCGTCAGTACGCCACAACGTCATAACAAGCACCACTCACGGCGATGATTCTTCCTCTACAGCAATTTTCACTCCCTGTACCACTGTTCGCTGTCTCTCTGCGCTTACCTGCTGTGCGCGCTGGAAGGCGACGAGAGACAATTGGAAATCATGCGACGTCTTCTGCAAGGACGTCTTGTGCCGTGGCTTGTTGATGAGAGTTAATTTAGGATATAAACATGCAAGCAAGGCATAGACATACAAGAGGAGCCTGCAAGGCTGCTAGCTTCTTGAGGTCATCAGACCCACGCTTCGCCATGGTGCGTGTCGCCTCCGTTAAGTCATGCCTACATGCGAATACATTAGTGCAGCTCACGAATACTGGATGGTATAATAACTTACAGTGACTTCCTCAGTGTCGCCGAATCCCGACTTGTTCCCAGCTGGTCTACCAGCTTTAATATTCCCTGGACATTCGAGTTGATCTTGAACACTTGAAGCGAAAGCGACGACTGCAAGTTCAGAAACGCAGCTTCTTCCTGAGAGTGCGGTAATCCGTTGTTGGGAGAATATGGGCGCTGAGCAAGGCCTGTTTCGATGTCTTGGAAGCTCATGTTCGAGGTCGAGTGAATGGAGCTTGGGAGTCTCGGGACCCGCAATTACGCTGAGGCAACCGCTATCGCGAGTCACGTGATGTCCTACCCGATTCATGCGAGCACCGCGCCAGAGATCTCTTAAGTCTACCTCAGCGGCTCTACCTCTTTACTTTGTGCCGCTGACTGCGCTCTAAGACTGACTGATTGATCATTCAGGCTCACTAAGGGTATCTATGTCCTAGCTGGCACGAAACTACGCGCTCCTTTATTCTGTACTTTTCCACCTAGACACCAGCCATGACTTCTCCAGGCAAAGTATCCTTTAATTCAGGTTCCAACAAGCTGCTCAAGGCCTATGTTCGTGTTCTGACATTCAGCGGAGATATTATGTGTAGTGACATTGCAACCCTTGTAGCAACTTGGAGATTCCCTCGGGAAGGGCGCGTTTGGACAGGTCTATCGTAGGTCCCATGCGCGGGCTGTATGACTACAAGACCTCTTATATTTGCCTTTCCAGGCGCTCTCAATTGGGCAACAGGGGAGACAGTAGCAATTAAAGAGATACAGCTAAGCAATATACCCAAGAGTGAAATCGGGCAGATCATGGCGAGTGTCCAGCATTCCACTGACGTTCTTGTGTTCGCTGACTGTTCCATGTACCATAGTCCGAAATTGACCTACTCAAGAATCTCAATGTACGTTGCATTATCTCGTTGCACGTGATGAAAGGGATGCTCATAATCACACTACAGCACCCCAATATTGTCAAATACAAGGGTTTCGAGAAGACTCCAGAATACTTGTACATTATATTAGAGTGAGTGGCGAGAGTTACATACATCTTCTTTTCGGTTCTATTCGCACCTCGCAGGTTCTGTGAAAATGGCTCTTTGCACAACATATGCAAGCGTTTTGGAAAATTTCCCGAGACGCTTGTTGGCGTATACATCTCACAAGTTCTTGAAGGACTTGTGTATCTGCACGACCAGGGTGTGATTCATCGTGACATCAAGGGCGCAAATATCCTCACCAATAAGGACGGATGTGTCAAATTGGCGGATTTTGGCGTTGCAAGCCGGCAAACAGCGGGAGCAGCTCGCGATGATGCTGTAGTTGGAAGCCCATACTGGAGTACGAGACATATTTGTTGTATTTGTTGGTGGTTCGTGTAACTGACACTGAAATTATCAGTGGCACCTGAGGTGATCGAGCAATCAGGGGCGACGACTGCTTCTGATATCTGGTCGGTGGCTCTAGGTGAATGCTTCTCAGCGCGACCTTTTCTAATTGTACCACTCTATACTTGTTTCAGGAGCGTAGGCTGTACCGTGATTGAACTTCTCGAGGGAAAGCCCCCATACCACTTTCTCGATCCCATGCCCGCTCTTTTTCGCATCGTTCAAGACGACTGTCCACCAATACCAGACGGCGCTTCGCCTATAGTGAAAGACTTCCTGTACCATTGTTTTCAAAAGGACTGTAATCTTCGCATATCTGCCAAGAAATTGCTTAGGCATCCGTGGATGTTAGCAGCGAGGCGGCAGATGACAAGTAACCAGGATGACCAAGGAAGCGAGGGGAAGAAAGGCGGCGCTTCGGAGAGAAGACCCCTAAGCAACTATAATTACGATAAGGCGGTCTTGAAGGTACAAGAATGGAACGAAGCGTTGAAGTGTAAGTCCACTCTGCAGTAAATGATTGTCAAAGAGCCTCAATGATTTCGAAATTAGCGCCTTCACGACCTTCTAAGAATCCGGAGCGTCGTCATCCCTCTGATGCTCGTTCGCAGTCTCCCACAAGTCCCACTGCGCGCTTGCCGACATCTATACAACCCATGGTCCCCCAGCAGCCACCCTCTATCATGATAACCAGAAAGTCAGGCCCTTTACCCAACGGCAAAGGCCCGACACTTGTGCCTCCCTTGAGCCATATACGCGAGACGTTGCCGATGCCTTTCATATTGCAGCCTCCAGAGGAACAGACAGATAATTGGGATGATGATTTCGAGGAAGGTATATCCCTGACAAAGATACATGGTATGCATGATAGGTTTAACCACTCTGTATAATGCATTGATGTTCTAACTCTATCAGCCTTGGAAAAGACATCTCTTGAAGACGAGAAGGTCGAAGCTGATGACAATGCTCAAACCATCCGCCCGACCCGTAGTCCACAAGGCCCTGGTGTCAATATATCACTTCCCCTCGTATCACCTCCCGCGCCTGAAGCTACGCCTGTCATCGAAGATTACTCAGACCTCGTGATTGGTGAAGATGACGAGAAGCTCCAGGAGAAAATGGCAGACTTTAAAGTGCGTGACTGAGGCCTTATGTCTTCTCAGCGAGATTTTCACTATTATGCATAGATACGAAACTCTTTCCGCCGTGGCCTTTTCCATCCTGATGATATCAAGACGGTTGGGCTCGGACCTCCGTCGCCTGGACCATTGACTGCACCATTGCCTAGTCTTGCACATAGGCGTTCTCGTCCTTCACTTAGTCCTGTCATCTCCGGATCCGGGCTTCCGAGTGGATCTTCGGGAGGACGATCGCATACACGCTCATCTTCAGCTATCGGGGCAGATAGTAGGTCATTCGGGCGTGCAGATTCAAGGCGATTCCCCAGCCAGCCTGAATTTGGTAAATATGCGGAGGATGACGATGAGGATTATGATGATGTATTCGGGAAGGCTAACGGTACATGTAAGTTCTTCAGTACTAGACAGATCATGAACAGATGTCGACATGTTGCAGCATCCCATCCCATCCAGACGTTACAGCTGAACACTCGTCTATCCAACAAATCTTGGGTAATTATTCTTACCATTTGATTTCGCAATGACCGTGACGTTGGTACATAGCTAGGTGATGGCGACGATGATGAAGATCCTTTCGCTGAGGTGGGAATTCTGATCCTTTCTTACGATACTGAGTTCAAATAGTTGTATATAGATTGATGAAGGCTTCGCGGAAGAGGATTTGGAGTCTAATCTCCAACGTGACAAATACGCGCGGCTGAGTAGTACCGTCACGCAGCTTATAGATGAGCTCACGCCCTCGGCCCCCGACTTTCAGTTACGAGATGCTTGCGATCAGCTTGTATGTTGCAATGTATCCATCAATAAAATGCGACACTATGCTGACAGATCTCTGACAGCTCAATATCGTAATTGATACTCCAGAAATGCAATTGCAGCTTGTCTCCGCTCATGGGATGTTGGCAATCCTCGAAGTCTTGGAAGGCAGGTCATCTAGGGATGTTACATTGAAACTCTTGCAGATCGTTAATGCAGTATGTATCCTCCATTATTCACATCTCATTATGCCTGAAATCTCTCAATCAGCTTGTGACCACCGACATGGGGTTCCTAGAAAGTTTTTGCTTAATTGGGTCAGTTTGATATGTTTTTTGTGGACAGTGTTATCTAACATTTTCATTGAAGCGGTATCCCAGTAATAATGGGTAAGTTACAACGACACGGATTGGTATCGGAGTCTGACTCGTCCTACAGGTTTTACGTCGAAGAAGTATCCATCTGAATGCCGTCTGGAGGCTTCAAACTTCATCCGTCTATTATGTCATTCATCTGTGCTCACATTGCAGATGTTCATTGCGTAAGTTCGTCGTTCATTCTAATGCTTCCTGCCCCCTTCAATGCTGGAAGATCGTGTCTATAGATGTCGGGGCTTGAAAGTCCTTGTCGATTTACTAGACGAAGATTTTAGCGAACAAACGGACCTTGTCATTCATGCGCTCAACGGGATCTGTAGTGTCTTCGAGTTGCAAAGTCCCACGACGAAGAATGACTTCTGTCGGATGTTTATCCGCGAAGGACTGCTCGATCCATTGTCATCAGCCTTGCTTAATGTAATGACCAGTGGAAGCGAAGTTGCTGCAGATATGAACCGCAAGATTATACAGATATTACTTGTATTCTGTCAGGTTTCGCAATCAGACATTCATGTGCGAAACGCGTTGGGTACTCGGAAGGTCGTTCGACGTAAGATGAATAGTTCTATAGAACTGAATTCAGACTGATAATTTCTCTTGCAGGTCTTCTCAGAGCATGCGAGCTCTTGGAACCACAGTACTTGGTTCACATGCTAAAAGCAGTCAAGCACTTGTCGATGAATGCCACACTCCTTGAAGTCTTGCAGAATGCCAATGCAATCGAAATCCTCGTCAAGATTCTGGATGAACAAAGCTCGGGTCCATTTGGGACAGTACGTCCATCGTTCGGTTCCGCAAATTCGACGTTTTTATTTTTTATCGATCGTAGGAAATATCGAACCACATCTTCCAAACTTGCTACAATATGTGTCGTCTGAACAAAATCAGACAGGAGGAAGCAGCCCAGGCGGGCATTATTCCCAGTTTGAAACGAGTCATCGAGTCGAGTTCACCGCTGAAGCAATTTGCGCTGCCAATTCTCTGCGATCTTGCAAGTGCTGGGAAGAGCTGCCGAACGCTGTTGTGGCAATATGATGGTCTGACAATGTACTTGAAACTGCTGGATGACCCATACTTCCAAGTTAGTGCCTTAGAATCCATCTTATCATGGTAAGTTCTGTGGGACTGCTTTTAGCCATTGTTTTTGTACAGAATTTATGTGATAGGCTGCAAGAGGAAACGTCAAGGATTGAAGACCAGCTCGTGAAACCAGAGGCACTGGAAGCACTTCTACGATGTTTTGTCTCTGCCAAATCAAATTCCTTCGAGAACTTACTTGATCCGTTCCTCAAGATCTGTCGCATTTCCACATCAGTAACAATAGGCGTCGCCAAGTCCCAATTTTTCAAGCGTATTATCGATAAGTTGGGCCACAGCAAGGCCGTAGTGCGGCTCAATTTGCTCCGTATATTGCGCACCATATGCGATGCTCATCCGAACCGTGCAATGCTCGTGGAGCGATACGGCATCTATGACATTGTGTACAAGCTCAGCAAGGAAGACGGAGCGGTCCTCGTGCGCGAGCTAGCCAGAGAGATCGTACCTGCCTTGGCTCCCGCACTCAAGCCCATCTCGAGCAAGTCTGGACGAGGTGCGGAGACGCCTAAAGGAAGCAAGAGTGCCCTCGCACCTAAGAGGATGAGGCGTACTGCCTCAGAATCTCAGGCACAAGCAGGCAGTCCGGCGAGCCTAACTAGCAACGACGTCCGCGCACATACGCGAAGAGCTGCAGCGGCAGGTAGGTCTTCATCAAGACTCAAGTTGAACGACATTCCGTGGCAGGCTGGCGAGCGGCAGTAGGTGTAGATACGTTATTGTACAGTAATGTTCATCTGGGTTTCCACGGTAGCTTTCTCATTCCTTTGTTTCCCTCCAATATCGCAATACTTCATTCATTACGCATCGCATACTATCATCTACAGAATCCATGCATCCAGGTAACACATTACTTACAATTTGTCATAATTATTGAAATGCACTGGAACACATCTTGAAAACTTAGGTAGAGAATCCCCGGTGTGGATGATGGTCTGCACATGGCGAACAAAAGACATAGTCGTTGGACCACCATGCTATCTATTCCATTAAACAACGAGCGACATAACTTATATTCAACGACGACAAGACTAGCAACGAGGTTTTCGTAAGCCTTGATGGTGATACATTGAATTAGACCAACTCACCATCACCTCCGCGCAAACGGCACTTGAAAGCCAGACAATAATGCTCGGGCGCGATTCTGCGCGCCCGGTCCTACTGCATTAGTAATGAAATGAATGTGCATGCCATACGACTTCGGATATGCGTCCAAGTTGACCTCTATTTGGGGGAAGAGAGCCATGGCCTCTGGAGGTAGACCGAAGGACACCACGCCTGTCGCTGCGCTTGGTGAGTTGAGCGGGCTGGACGAGCCCTCCATGAGGAGTCCTGAGAATTCTCGCAACCGTGGAAACACAAATTCGACAAGGGTACCCAAGAAGTCGTACATCTTCGGGCCCTTGAGGTCGACCTTGACACCAAGAGGTTGCCCCGGTCGCACCCATCCACCGATATTCTTCTTCCCCCTAACAATCTGCACGCCCTCCACGGTACGCCGATTCCCCGCGTGTTCCGACTCGCCTGAAATCGCTCGGAAGGCCATGATAGGGCCAATAAGATTACTCCGGCTGCTGAGGGCTTCTTTGATCATAGTATGTAGCTGAATGCGCTCGAGGCAGATGACATTGTCCGCCGTGACAGAAGGTGGGGGTCGCTTAAAATACTGCTCACCGCCTACTGGAGGGTTGAAACGATGCTTAGTATACGGGTCATTTGGATCATATTTTGGCCGTATTTGACGAGGCGACTTGTGCACGGGTTCGTGCTTATAAGTCATGTACATCACGTCGTCCCGGACAGTGTTGTAGTAGTGGTCCGAGAGGCGGCATGCGTGAGTGTCGCGGACAACGATGTTCACATGGGGAATGGGAAGTCCCCTCTCGTCACGTTTGAGTGGTTTGCGGATTTTTGGAGGTGGTCGAGTGGGTCGGATGTTGCAAGCTGGCGCGACATAGCGAGGAGCACGGGCCACCGCCGTACTCATCTGAGGATGATTATGAGTGTAATGAAATTTTGCCTGACCGATTCGACATACCTTCTCTCGACAGGGCACCTCAAGAGGAGTGACCGTACTTAGCACGAAACTCTGCGCTGAATGTTATGGACAGGAAATATTTGGTAGCAGTAGCCTACTAAGTTTATCCTCAAAAATAATCAAGCCAAAAAGAGAGTGGAAATAAGTAAGCACTGTAAGTGTGGGAACCCGAGACTTCATTACTTGGTCTTACTTATCACAGTTGACACGGCTACGCTAAATATCCTCTTTCGAGCTCTTCCGAGGTTCTGTCCAACTGCTGCCATTCCTTTCCCTCGTTTCTTCGCGTTTCGTGAAGGCAGCCTTTTCGCCTCGTTTTTCCCTCTTGATACCGCTTCTCGTCGATGGCGCTTACAGCGACCGCTCAATCTGCGCTACGCGAGCCAGCATGGGACGAGGTGATCGTCCCAACTCTTCGCAAACGTAATTATAACTCGTCACCCTCTTCTTGAAACTCCATTCACTCATTGTTTCACTACAGGGCTTCAAGACGAAAGCAGCGTGCTGGCGAGACGGATATCTGCCGCTTCCATAGGCTCGGCCGATGAGCAGTATCCAGACCTGTACCAGCCCGGTGCATTCGTACCTCGACAAGAGAGCGCCTCCCCTACCCTGTCTTCACAGCATCAAAAACCAAGTGCCATTCCTCGGCCAAGTCTCCAGCAATCTAGGACTGCAGCAGACCAATGTGAAGGCACCAGCAGACCTTCCCAGCCAACCCGCGCGCGCACATATTCACAACCATTTCTATTCGACTCGTCATCCCCTGCTAGTGCACCTCCCACTCCCTCAGAGCCTCCCCGATCAGCTTCTCCATTGACGAATGGTAAAGTGACTCGCATTCCAGTTTCGCGTGGCGGAGCTGGCAGCACGTCCAGTTATGTGCACGGTCCTGCAAATGGCGGTACAAGCAGAGGTGAAGGCAGTAACGTAGCATCCAAGCATAGCGGAGAGCTCCACTCCTCATTACGTGAGCCTCCAGAGCTTTCGTCGGGGAACGAAGGCCAGCGCTCATATACGTCCCGTTCAACGGTCCGCATGCCGCGCCACAAGGCATCTGAGCTGTTCAATGAGCCTGCTCCATTTGACACGAACTCTTGGATCTCGTCTTCAAACGATCCTGAGAACGACCCTGCCGCTTCCCTTCGCCTATCCACGGATTCGGAAGAACGTCCCTTCGAACACTGGTATCGCGGTGATGTGTCACGTAACGGAGGCGTGGGCGAGCTGCGCATTGGCAGACGGGAAGAGATGCTAGATATTGCAAATTACGGTCACGCCTTCCGGAAGGCTTCGCACGTTGGACTCAGCAATTATTCGAGGTCAAGATCGACTTCCAGGGGAAGAGACACGGTAGGTTTGCGGATGGGCTCACGCCAGCGTGCCGAAAGTGTTGGTGCAACTGTGCGACAGAGCATATATATAGATGATGACGAAAATGCGAGAACCGCGGGCATGGTGTTGGACGAGCAGCCACTTACTGACCTGGAGAGTGATGAGTACGAAGAACAAGAGCAAGATGTATACGAGCAGGACGTGGTGCCTCACCCCAACGGCACCATTTCATCGCCTTCATTGACCCTTACTGGACCAGCAAACGATCATATTGACGCGTCGAAACAGAGGCAAAGGCAGCACAGTGTATCGCGCATACCAACGCCGACGTTCCAGCGACAGATCTCGGTACCGCCACCAACACCAACACCAACGAAACCTGTTCGCGGTGCGTCCGAGCCAGGTACATCGTCCGCTACTTCAACTCCACGATCGCAGCGTCTCCCGCGGTCGCAGTCGCAGCCACAGAACCAAGGACAACGTACGTCGCCGTCAGCGAAGAGCCGAACAAAGAGTCCTGCTACACCTGTATCAGCTTCCTCGGCTAGGAGGATAAGACCGAAAGGGACGAAGCCTCCATCGTCAATGGCTAAGAAGATTTCTCGCAAGGACGAGAATAGAAGATCTATTGGGCAATATCCCACACCTGATGGTGACGATGTAGTTGATGCCATCCCGTCTTGGACGCAACCGGTGCCGCCATCTGGGAATTGGGATGATGTGAACACCCTTGATCGTAGCATGTTGATTTGTACTGAAAGCTGACTTCTGATAGGTGATTCTTCCGGTTGTCGCCCGGAAGAAGGGTCTTGAGGGCCACTATGCAACAGCAGATGGAAGCCCACGACAGAAACATGAGGCGAATAATGTTATTGAGCCGGTAAGTCATTTCCAGTCCACCGATTCACAGCGACTCTATCTGGCGTGAACTCGATACTTATGGGTGAACCCAATTTCTTCTCTATCTTCATGTTAACATAGGCACCAGGCACATTTGGCTACGATTACTCGAAGTATAGACGACCTCGTGAGAATGGAGGGGCGGAAGAGATCCAGATGGATGAGTTTGGCCAAAAGTTGGATGTCGCCCGCGAAGAGCCTCCTACGGCACAACAACCAGCACCGCAGCCTCAACATTTGTACAGGAATGCTAACGAGTCAGAACATGACCTGGCACATTCCAGGCCCTCTCCGCCTCCGTCTCCTCCGCCGTTCTCGCGTTATAAAAATTCTGATATGACGACTGAGAACGGTATGCATCAACCCATGGAGCCACCTATGGGCGACCACGACAAGCAGGGCGGACAAGATGATGAAGGCGCAGGTTGTTGCAAGTGCGTTATCATGTAATCTGCCAACAGATTCTGATAGACTGCCGCCGGTCTTGATTTCCCTCTACACTTGTTCTTTTTCCTATTCGCCTTCATGGTCCCGTTCACGACTACACGTATTACTTTTTCTCATGTAGTGTATTGCCAGCGGTACGTACTTCTATCGACATTTTCCCCTTTTTTCTCTACCATCAACCTTCATCATGTGTCGTTGTGGACTTATGTTCCGTGCTTCGGCGCATCATTCTTGCTCACTATTATTGACTTGTGCACCGCATCTCGAACATATCGCCTATTGTCGAGACGCATTACATTACATGTACCATTTTTGAATCCATTTCTCCATCGGGTCCCCAAGTGTCAGGTTTGCGTGGATCATATACGTTCCTTACATTCATTCTACTCTCGATATTCCAAATACACTACGACATCTACTTTAGATAGAATACCTCTGCATCCTTTTGATACCATCAATCTTATACGAGGAGACTGTATGCCGTCCTTGTTTCATGCTCCACACATACTCGACACTACATATTCTCTTCTCGACTGTAACAACCCTTCCTTGTCCACACGAACTTCTGCGGTAGTGAAGCTCACGTCGACAGAGTATGTTCCGTAAGCGATCTCATCATCGACCTCCACCATCGTTTTATTCGTGAACGATTCGAGTATTTGACCGTCTTTCGCCCATGTGATCACATAGCTCTCGTGCACACCGGCCGCTTCTTCCCGGAATTGCGCGAGGGGAACAAGGTCGAGACCAATGATTCTCTTCCATTTCTCCTTCCCCAGAGGTGCAGGTATGTCGACTTCAACATCGGGTCCAAGGTGCTCCCATTCACAACCAGCGTGCATGTCATCGATTAGGTCAACACGCCTCAGTAAAGAGAGCCAGAGACCCTCGAGGCAGACCTTGCAGAAGTTCGGTGTCGTAACAATACGCATAAGGCAATCCTCGTTAGTGGGCCGGTATGACGTCTCGTTTTTTTCTGAGAACCTGGATTCAACTATCAGTTCAGATGTCCACATAAACATCTTGGTACACTACAAGCATCGCGCATCATAGACTGCGCATCTGACATTTGGTATTAGGAGCAACGCATATATGGAACTTACGTAGGGAAGACACCGTAATGACCAGGTGTGGCAACAAATCTGACAGTGTATGGGCCGGATTAGCTGCATTACCTTCCAATCCGACAGAGTTAAGAGTGCATACTCTGATTGATCACCAAATTCTAGGACTTCAGCACTGCATAATTGCGCCACACCTTCTCTATTCTTGTTGTTGAGCTTGAATTTCAATTCGTGTTCTCCGTCACCAAGTGCTTGGTTACGGTGGACATCATAGTGCCATCGATCAACACCAATGTCGTCTCTCGGCGTCCAGAGCAGGTGTTCGCCATCTAGCTCTACTGTCAGATCATCCTCTTCGGGTAATCCCGAGAGTGAGAATCGAACAAGGTGCCTTGAATAAGATCCGGACGAATTGAACTTGATCGACCACGGTTCTGAGACGTTCAAGAGCGTCCAAGCATATGCTTGCATTGGCATGACGGAGCGTTCTACACGTACCGCCATGGAATTATGGTCGTGCGAGGGAGCATGTTGCGGGTACGAAGAGGCATTGGTCAGCCAGTGTGACCAAGGGATGGGCTCAGAAAGATTGTGCGCTGCGTCCACTCCGAAATAGGCGTATCCGCCATCATACTCTTCTCCTACACCGATGATAGAATGTCCGAGCTCATGCCTATCAAATTTTCAGACGAACACTATGAAATAGCATCAAGCCCCGCGTACCGGAGTACTAGGGCACCGTTTGCTAGAGAGGGTGTGATAACGCTGCATTGCGGAAACCGGTTCAACTTAGAAATTCAATCATTCATATCTGTGCTTACGTGAATTCACCCCCTAGGCCTAGCGTGTAAACCTTGCAAATTAGACGTCCTGTATAAGTATAAGCGAGCAATGAGAAGAATGCTGACCCCCGTAGAGTGGATCGTTTCCTAGATATTATATACATGTGAGGACATAAACCTGACCGTATGAGATGTCGCTACTTACCCATCAAGATGGGGTAGTCACACTTGTCTCCAAGTGAGTAACATGCTGCCCTGGCGACCTCCGGCTTGCTATAGTATACACCTCTGAGCTCGGTGCCATCTCGATAGAGACCAAACGGTGTACTGTAAAATTTGACATCGATACGCAACATTTTCAATTATGTTAACATTGAAGGTATATACTCTTTCGGTTGTCCGCCAGTGCCTATACCACTCTGGAGAGTGCAGAAATTCAAATTCTTCAGCCTTAGTGTCCCGCAGTGCAAGAAATTGTCATGACCTCGTTGCTGGGCACAAAGGCAGCCCAGAAGTTGAGAAGTGGCTTGACCGTATTGAAAGTCTGATTGCCTGAGATGTCCATTGCAAGACGGTTGGCATCCGCGATGAACTTGCCTCGTTCTTCCGTAGTGTCTGCACGTGAATATACATCAGCAGCGTGAATATAGACTATAGTGGCTTGATACACGTACATCCATCAGAGAAGAATACAAGATCTACGCGATTACTGGGATGTCCTGATCCGATCAGAGGTTCAACTTGCAATGGAGGAGGGATGGCCTGATTAAACTGGTTAGGCGCTTCTGAAAGAGTGAGCACGTTCTGTGCATTCTCTGTATCTGTGGGGCGTCTATTTCGGGGGTCAAGAAATACAGTGAAATTCCAGGAAGTCTCTGAACCACATAACATTCGAGCTCGATGCCATAGATTGTCAACATCCAGGTCAATGAAGCGAAGCTGTTCCTCTCCAGATAAGGCGGAAGATACATCTGAATGTCCCTGATGCGAGAGGCGTCTAAATTTTTGAGTCTCTCGCAATGACACAAAGGAACATTCGAATGTTCCCGGAGCGTGGTGCACGACAAGTTCGAAAGGTCGGTTAACGTTAGGCGCTGTCGACAAGCCCAGAGACGGACAGAAGACGCTTATGAGGACGACTGCTAGGGGAGTGAGCTGCATTGTTTAAGACCCAAGCTTTAGCTGGAGGGGCTGAGGAAGGCCACAGGCTCAGTCTTGCTGCATGCCACTCACTGGCACCATTGCTATCGCTAGTACCTGTGAAACTCTGGCCTGGATGAATGTTTTTGCGCAAGGATGTTATCCAAAAGGGGCAACCCGATCTCATGAGTACTTGCTATCACGTGCGACAATTTTTACTCGTAGATCGTCCTCTAAAATAGGCTCAGGCCTCTGTCTTGCTAGGAGTCCTGGGACAACATGTCGAAAGGCGAGCTCATAGACAACCACGTATCCTCTCAACAATGCAAAGTCGCCGTCAATGCGCTCCTTAATCATGTCCTCAAAATCCAAGAAAAAAAATCCGAGACCGAGTTGCTTCCAGGAAAGGAACAGCATGTCTGGCTCGTCATGACCGTGAAGCAGATGTATCCCGAGAAGAAGCTGAAGCCCTCTAAAATGTAGTTTGCACGTCTTTCCTCTATCATCTGTAGCGTTGATCAACTGTACATCATCTAGACCAATTGTTCATCCCTTGGTGGACCCGCGCACCACTCCCGTCTGTCTAATCACGAAGGATCCCCAACGCGAGTACAAAGATCTCCTCGATGCCCACGGCATACGTTTCATTTCGCGAGTTGTCGGTATCACCAAGTTGAAGGGAAAATTCAAACCTTTCGAAGCACGGAGATTGCTGCTCAAGGAAAATGGACTTTTCCTTGCTGATGAACGTGTCGTGCCTTTGCTTCCAAAACTTCTAGGAAGGAAGTTTTTTGAGGCCAAGAAGTGAGTAGGTGCATACTTTCTTAGACTTTGACGTGACAAACACGTCTGTCTCGTAGACAGCCCATCCCTGTATGTCTGACCAGGAAAGACCTCAAAGGTGAACTAGAACATGCCATATCGTCAACGTACTTCCATCAGAACCAGGGGACATGCACGTATGTATACGATCTTTCAACTGGTATGCTCCATCTTACAATATCTATTTGCAGCTCTGTCAAGATCGGCACACTCTCTCAGAATCCGTCGCAGGTATTAGAGAACTTGGAGACAGCCCTCCCAGCAATCGTCAAGAACGTCAAGGGGGAGTGGGATAATATACAGAGTTTTCATATCAAAACGAACTCGTCTGCTAGTCTACCGATTTGGTCGTGCAATTTGGGTGGGGAGGAAGGTGCTAGGTGGGCTGGTCTAACGACTGGTGCGACTTCGGAAGAAGAGAGTGGAGGTAAAAGCAACGATGAGGATCGCGAGATGGGTACCGATGAGGAGTCGAACGCGAAGAGCGCTAAAGGAAAAGGAAACAAACGAGCCGCTGAAGAGGAGCCGGAGAAACCGAAAAAGAAGGCGAGGGCTGGGCCGATCGATGCAGAAGCACAAGCGACTAAGGACGCGCGGAAAGGAAAAAAGCGCTCGGGGGAGGGTGCCGGAGAGGTTCAGAAGAAGGCAAAGGCGGACGTTGTGACGAATGCCGCTGTAAGTGAGGTAGCGAGTAAGCCGAAGAAGGCGGACACTCTAACACAAGCCAACGTGGTTAAGGCGAGGCTGGAGAAGGCGGCATCTGCCAGTGGACTGGAGCAAGCGGAGGCCCCGATGAAGAAGTCGAAGAAGCGCAAGTCCGCTGGTGCAGAGCTCGAGACTGCGCAGCCAACCTCTACCGGTTCGGTAAAGGCTGTCGGTCTCTCTGGACCTTCTATGGCCCCCACTGATCCTACAATACACACCGAGCATAAGCAAGTCTTGACGAGTGTATCTCTAGGAGCTGCGGCGACGAAGAAGCCAAGGAACAAGAAGGCACACAATTCCGCCGTGATCGGTCCTGTCGCATCCATCGCCGAGGCCTCTGCTACTGCTGCTTCCACGGCCCCAGCTGCAGATATGTCATCCTCTAAGCCAACGGGTCCGGCAACCCCTACCGTTGCGGATCGGACAAAAGCACGCGCTTCTGCAGTGGATTACTTCCAGGATACTCCTGCCCAGTTCACGCCAACAGTTCCTCCAAATACCCCAGCAGATGGACTCATAGAGACGCCTGCTGGCTCTGCGAAGAGAAAAGGACGAGCAAAAGGCGGGGATGCCACCCCTCTCACTAACGCCATAGCGAAGCTCGCTACTCAGTCAACAGCAAGTTCTAGTTCAGAGAAGGTGGACAGCAGAAAGGACCAAGTCGACACGATATCTGAGCCCTCAGCAATTAAAAAGGTCAAGAAGCGGAAGATGAAGGCCACAGCTGGGTCAGATCACGGTGCCGCTGTTCAAGCGTCCTCACATGAATCGGATGGTGGTAGATTGATAAAGGAGGATGTCAAGCAGAAGAGGAGTCTAGGAGGATCAGAAAAGAAAAAGGAGAAGGTTGTGAATAGGAAGCCGGCAGCGAAAAGTGCTAAGGATGCTATCATCGGCAGAAAGCGACCCTAAATTGACCACCTGTTTTCATACCTGCTCGCTACTGCCTCTGATGAGAAAGAGGAACGTACTACTAACCTTCCAAGACATGTCGCTTTACCTTTGTGGTCCTCATGTGGCGATGCGGAATTTCATGGTGAAAGGCATGGATCATAAAAAAACAACTGCATACACCACCATTAGTTCCTTTATCTATCGAGCAAGCGATTGACTTCCCACTTCAAAAAAGAAGAGCAAGGCCAGTCTCGATTGCAAAGAGCCAAGATAAATATTGACAGTATGAAAGAGGGTTTACTACTGAACTAGGGTGCTACGAGAATTATACAAAAATATCTATAGATACCATGCTACAATGTGAAATAGTTGTCCAATTAATATTGAATAAGAATCAACCCAGGCTATTGCAACTCGGAGTCACGCAATCTACAGTAGAGCCAGTCTACGTATCTCTAAATCCCTTCCTCGCTCCATTCTTCCGAGGTCCAGACTGGTATGAGAGTGAAAGGATAACTTCGACGCCATCAGAAATAAGGTTTAGGAGGATCGCCGGCGGTCAGGATGTTGTGGGGAAATAAATTAGGTGGACGAGAATAGCGGAATGATGGAGAAGCTGTCTCGATGACAGATGGTGATGGTGCGCCATGGCTGACGAACACGATCTGATTTCGGCGGCATGGCCATCTGTTTAGCTGGACCCGGCCATGAGAGCGAAACGACTGCGGCACTGCGCCGCATGTCGAGTGATACCAGATCGATTCCTAGAAAAACACGGGTCCGACGCTGCTGGCGCCGTTGCGTATCGCATCCTGCGAGGACGACGAGGTCGGTTTGGGCTGGTTGGTTTGAGGCTTCGAGGCCAACACGCTGGTGAAGGGAGCCTTTGTATATGCAGCGTAGATGGTGGCCATTGGTGGGGATGCTCGTCGGTCGAGTGTTATGCAAAATTAGAGAACGAATTTCAGTAATAAACTGTTAGCGAGTGACCCGAAGACGAGCTCGAGCTGAGCAGAGAAGTAGGGTTTTCTTTGGTATTAGAGCGAGAGAACCACGCACCTTATATACAGAGGAATCGCATCTCCCCGTTCTATACACAGGTCCGATCGTAAGATCAAAGAAGATTTAAAGATGACGCCGGATATTAGCAACCCAGATCGGCATTGCGCGCTGAACACTATGGGCAAAGATTGTCCCTGAAGGAGCATAGCGCCGTACGCATTACGTCCGGGGGTGAGGACACCCTTCACACTTCACAGTATGCTGTGAGTAGCGAGCAAAGCATGGGCGCCGAGCGGCAAGCGTCAGGAGCAACCGCGAGTATGATAAGCTCGGGCGTAGTCCTTACTTTACACAGCACTTTGAGGGGGTTTCTAGTATAAAAGCTAAAGCAGAGTAAATAGGTTCAGAATGCGGTGAAGGGTCTTGTGACACGTTTTGCACATTCGATCCAAAAACAGACGCACGAATGGACCCTAATGAAAACAACCAAAACGAACCATCTGAAGGCCTCCAAAGGCCCCGTCTTATCGTAGAGTGCTTATCCCGATCATGTCGCAGAAACGCGCCCGCGTGGCATCACTATCACTGTTTCTCTGCAAGTTGAGCAATACCCAAATGTAAGTGCAAGATACGTCCCCATACACAATACCAGCGAAATCAGCATGTGTGCAACTAAATAAGAGGTGAAACAATCAAATACTCTTACATGGGATCATCATTGGAACATCTACGAATTCTTGCATCTTGCCGTTTCAACATCATGAAACATGTACAGGGGCTGGCACTGCAATGTCCGGCTCGCGAGAGCCTCGTATAGCATCGGCATATCTGGCCCCGATGTGCAAGAAGAGTACAGATCCATTACCATGGGCCAACGCCCATCCCAATTTCTGGAGGGGCCAAACACGCGTTTGTCCACCGTACGAACCTTGACACGGCTTGACAACTGTCATTCGGACAACACCGAGGTAGCAGTGCAGACATTGCCCGGGAGCGATTGCATCGGGAGTGGTTGATTGCACCAACATTAACAAAGGTAAGATGAGCATTTCAGTGAGCATTTTGACAAATGCACGGCGGAGTCAGCATGGACGTACCTCTGAATCCTTATCTTAACATGAACAGTACATTCACTTGAAAGTCCTTGGTGGCTAAGGCCACGCCGCTGAGGCGACGGACAGAAGTACCCGCGGTTATCCGCTCTCGCGAACATCACATGTTTCCTTTACATCATTGACCAAGGGGCAGGCAAAAATCAGATTTTCGACACGAGGTCAGAAATCCCGGTTAAGCACCCCCAAGACCCCCCTCCCCCCGTGGGAGCTTCCCACGCACCATATTTGGAAGGCACCTTCCATAACAGGATGTGTCCCGTGGGAGCGTGTCAATCTGCACGTGATTAATGTCACTCACTTGTCATAGTCATGACTATGAGTTACCTTATCATATATGGCAGCATACCGACATCTCAGTATGGTCGTCGACACCGATGACTTGGGAGGGCTCCAAAATGAGGAAAGAGGCTTAGTTACAGTATTGCTTATTTTGAGTGTCTATATCATAGTTGTACCACATTTTAGCCCATTTAATACCTGGGAGAAAATACGGCTAACTGGTAAGAAATCCCGGTTAAGGGCCCCTGGGGGTACCCCCCCCCCTACCCTGTGCATCTGCCGGTGCGCGCCCCTTGTCATTGACACTTACAAATCATCGTGTTGAATGCATTGACCATTGAATTTCTTCGATTGCTTGGGATCTTGCTTCATATGTGCCGTTGTACGTCTGGTAGACATTCATCTAATATACATAGACCCTGAGACAGCCTGATGTCCCATAGCTCGCTGCTGTGCGTGGTCCATTGCAGCGGGAACTCGAATTTGAGAGACGACTGCAACATTCAGTGTTTGAACCCAAGATCGCAATGCTTAGGTATACAGCGGTTGAGCGGAGGAAGGATCACTCGAAACTATTTGGGATATTTATGTGCCTAGAAGAGGGAGGCGATTACTTATGGGCTGCAAAATTATGTACTGAAATATCCCAAAAAGACTTACTGCAATACCAGCTTACTTACTAAGGAAACAAGCAGACGTGAAATGACGCAATCTGCGATACAATGTTTCACGATCTCCTCAGATTGACTGGGTCACGATGCTCAAGCACGCTGCTTCACCTGGATCACAGGTTTTGAACATAATCCTTCCATCTTCCGAGGCGTCAATCAAGAAAACAAACAATCTCTGATTCAATGGCCACGGCTCAGATGCGTGCTGTGCTCATCAAAGATGAGAAGGGCCCCATCGAGAATCTTTTCCTGGGAGAGACCAGTAAGCCGTCTCCAAGGCGGGGAGAAGTTCTCGTAAAGGTAAGATATTGCGAACTGCGTATATCGCGTCTATACTCAAGCTTGTACATGGCAACAGATCAAGGCATTCGGCCTCAACCGTATGGATATCTTGCAGCGCGAAGGGAGGTATTCAATCCCGCCTGGTGCATCTACAATCCTCGGAGTCGAGTTCTCCGGGAATATCGTCGGGGCTGGACAGGATGTCACAGAATGGAAGGAAGGCGATGAGGTGCTTGGCCTTGCCGGTGGAGTGCGATCATTTTTCAACAACCCGCATAGTGTCATTCACCGGCCATTCAACCCATTCTCAAACTCATAGGGAGCTTATGCGGAGTACATTGTAGCCTCAGCTAAGAACATCGTGAGAAAGCCAGGACACCTTTCGTGGGTGGAAGCCGCAAGCATTCCAGAGAACTTCCTCACCGGTATTTCGCGCACTTATTACAGGCGCTCGCCCCCCTCATACGGAGTTTGACACAGCCTTTCAGGCGCTCGTTGTGATAGCCCAAATTAAGGAGGATGATGATGTCCTCATCCACGCTGGCGCGTCTGGCGTCGGAGTGGCAGCTATTCAGTTGGCGCGACTCCATGGGGCGTGAGTAGTGTAGAGTTATGTTTAGTGGGGGTTACTCCAGCTCACTAGCACCGAACTCTGCAAATTTTCAGCAATACCGTAACTGCCACCGCTTCTAGTGCCGACAAGCTCAGTTGGCTTCTCTCCATTCCAAACGGAGCAACCAATGTTGTCAACTACAAGACACAAGACTTTGCCGCCGAGGTCAAGAAAGTGACTGGTGGCAAGGGCGTCGACGTTATCATTGACTTTGTCGGGCAAAGTCACTGGCATAAGAACATCGATGCTCTCGCTGTGGATGGGCGGATGACCATGCTAGGCCTGCTAAGCGGTCAGAGCTCATATTTCGAGCGGCCTCGGTTGACTACTTACCATCCCTGCAAGTCGCTAGGTGCTGAAGTTGCTTCTTTCAATCTGGGGCCTATTCTTTACAAACGCCTGCGTATTCAGGGCTCGACCCTTCGAGCCCGTTCCACTGACTATCAGGCTGACCTGATTGCCAGGTTAGTGGTTGCTCACTTTTACTTCGTGGTCCGAATCTTGATAAGAACCCTCACACATGTCTTCTTGTGTTAGGTTCAAACAAGATGCATTGGATTCAATCACAGGCAGTGATGGATTTGGTCCCTTGCGTACGTACATCCACAAGGTGCGTATTGAATTGCTGCTCGGGGAGATATCCAGGTTGGCGCCTTGACGGAGAGTTTTGCGTTTCCATCCGTTGTTCAAGGTTTACCCGTGGACGGAGATACAAGAAGCACACCGTGAGATGGAAGCAAACAAGAACAGGTTGGTCCCTCCAGCTTGTCGCCTCCAATAGTACCGGTTCTAGTGCTGATATCGCATTCCCCCTGTTTTAGTGGGAAGATCATTGCTGAGGTGGTGTAAGACAGGATTGTACCTGGTCTGTGACATCGATATTGGTCCCAAAGCACAACGGCATCGGCATCGTAGTATGACCTCAAATGCATCTTTTCGCTTGATGATCAATCGCCAATCAGCTGGCAGGGCGTGCGTTCTAGGTTCGTTGATTCTGGAATTCCGTTCCCAGGCCCCTGAGGCCCGCCAGGTATGCAGTCCCTGTAAAGAACCTACCGGTCAACGAGTCCCTTCTCTCGAGCGCTCCACGAAGATGCATGAGGAACGGCACGGGTGCCCGTTTCATTTTCTCGCACAACTCCACGCTGCCATGCTCTTTCGACCTGGCGTTGGACAGACTGCCGAGCAATGACACGAACCCCGCTGAATGACACGTTGGACCATGGATCCTAGCTGCTAAATCCGGAACGTAGGCCTTCACCAGCTGTAAGCCCACTGCTCTGCGTTTTGCACATCGAGGGGCGGGCTACACCCAGGACTTCCACGCTGGGGTTGCAACTAGTATGGCCGAAGCTGAGCCTTGACCACCGATATGGCGCGATGAATCTGCGATAGGCCCGTGTACCGCTCTTCCGTCTCTGTCTTGCCATGCAGCTCTGCGCTCTGCACATGCGAGCACGAGCTTCCATCGGGGTGGGCTATGCACGCATTCTGTGTGGTTGGGCGCCATTGGGGTGCTCGCGCCTCAGAAGTCTGCCTCGAGCTGCAGATAAAGCACCCAGATAACTCGCCGGGATCGGCGATTGGATGCTATTGCTTCAGAGGACACGAGGACATCCAGACGGGCACTGCTATGGAGAAGTTCCTCGGAGGTGAGCATGCATGGAAGGGCTTTGCGGTCACACCAGTTTGTGCTATTTTGACTTTGGCGGGCGGTCCGGGGCGCGGCTGAGCCAATGGCTGATTTTCATCGTCACCCACTCGGATTGTCCTCCGTAGATTTCTGTGAACTACAAGTATCGGAGGCGCCTGACTTGCACCGCCCGGTGCGATCGGACAAGCTATTATGAGAGAGCTCCAAATGCCATAGTATCGGGCCCATTAGAAGACCGTCTCGGCTGGGCCTAAGTGCTGGTAGGCACCATACGTGATTCCCATTTCCAACCGTAGACAGAGAACTTCGGAATCAACGCTCCCTTGTGTCTCCTAGGGAATGGCTGTGAAAAGCAACGTGTAGATGCAGGTAGCATTGAACAGCGGATAGCGTGTAGCGTAATCCCTTGTGAAAGACCAGCTGAGGACGTGCTTCATGAATCACTCTAAGCGTAGTACAATGGATAATCGTACATGACGTACATATTGGCAGTTGTTTCTCTGAAGGCTGCCATGAACGAGCGCCCCGTTCAGAAGTGGAATTCATTCTTGTCTACCAGTCCTGTGGGACGGGGGGCGTTAGAGCGCGGCTCAAGCTCGCGGAAGCAATCTCCTATCTGAACTCAATCCTGTGGTGATCCCTTCCGCGGATACATGGCCTCTAGCTCTGGCCGGAAGCTCTGTATCACCGCACCTGGCAGCGCTTCGGGCATCCTATCGAGTGCCGGATTGCACCCGCGAACCTTGTGCGGCGACCCTGCGTGCGATAAAGGACCAGCGCAGCTGATTGCCCGTCTACCCAGGCCCCGCCGCTTCACTACCCGCAGTTGGCACATCGGACCCAACCCAGTTCCACACCAACTATTATAGTCGACTGCTGCGAGTCGCCCCGCTGCTGCTGCTTGTATCACTTCTTCATCCTCCGAGTCCGCGTCCTGTGCAGTTGCGGGCCACACCGCCATATACTTCGACCATGCAATCTTTGTTCACGAACCCCGTGTCTTGTAACGCAGCTCCCTCTGGCGTGACGACCGCGTCTAAACCCCCCGCATCGCCCCCAAATGGTACGCCCCCACCCAGCAGCATCCGCGGCCTCGCCAGCCTATCCGCGCCAGTGTTCTTCTGAACACGCGTTTCTACCCATTTTGGGAGGCGCACCGGAGTCTTTGGCCATGACACGTCCTTATAATTCGCCTGCGGTCTTTCGTAAAACGTATGATGGTCGCGATGTGCTGGCATACCGGCGGCCGCTGATCTCATGCTCTGAAGACACCTCTGCCAGGCAGTGCCAGGCCCCAGCCGGCAGCCTTCGTGCCGGTGATACAGTTCCGCATCTTTCGCATGGTTTGGTCCGGACGCGCATGTCTTGTGCCGCTCTGGTGTAGATGGGCTTCCGTGAAATAGTAGCTGAGATCTGAAGTCGTCGACTTATTTGATTTGATATTCGTATTCATTCGGTGGAAACATATAGCCCCAGTTGGCACGGACGAGCTATGTAATCGCTGTGATTGTACTTCCTTTTGTAATGTGACGGCGACTTGTACGGGTTCTGCAATATGACCACAGCTCTAAAATACACAACTATCGCGTCATCAAGGATAACTATACTTGACGTATCCCGAATAATCGTCCTTGTCTTAAGAGCAACCGACAGGATACAGGTGCCGAAAGAGTACGGCACAGCAGTCATTTGATAGACTACTAGAGGATACAATTGTCCTGCAACCGGTGGGGAGCATCGCCCTTGATCCCACTGATGTTCGGAACAGATGCTTTCCAAGATCCAGACATGTATCGGATCCAAGGCACATCGAGAAGTCTACGGAAGCTGACCTCAGTGGTTCCAGATTTTGATTTGTCCTGCGAAGAGACGGGACCCTGGGGAACAGAAAGGAAATTGATGCTTCCGACGGTAGTCTCAGTTGACGCAGCATGCCGGAAGATGTGCGCAGGCTGTAGCGGTAACCACCCAACACCTCTTTAAATACATTGTTTTCCCAAGAGATCATCCACAGAAGTCGGTTTCTTGAAGAGAAGTCGTTGTCATCCATCAATCAGATTCTGGTGTTAGATGGAACGGCTCACCGCTTCCGGCCGTGTTACGTTTGTAATGCATGGTGGTCTACGAGGGGCGTGGATGATACCCCACTGAGCAGCTAGCCAGAGAACACTCTCACAATGCTAGCTTCGCAAGATTACGACTGGGATCCATGCTTCGCCGATACACGATGGATTTGGGCGCCAACGTGAACTACCCAAGACATCAATTGCCTATGCGAAAGCGTCCAAGACTTACTGGCAGATTGGAAGTAAACGGAATCGGAGGCGATCAACATTGGCGTGGCTCTCAAGAGCGTGCTCGATAACGCAATCCCGATGACGGTGGACTTTATGACAGCGGCAGTGCCTCCTCCCGCGAACCTCGTCCGATCAGTCGGAAGGTCCAAGTGTCCGACTCTCGAGTCACCGCTGGACCAGCAGTGGTATCCGTGATAGCAGTAGAAAGCGGCTTACCAGGTGTCATACCATGACTCTGCGAGATTGTAGGCACCTCAGGCTGTGTATTGAATACAATATAGGATGCTGGCACTGGTGTCTGGCCCTCAGGCCTCAGGCCCCGAGTCGGAGTCAGACTACAGCGATCAGATCGCACTGTGACCCGCTCGGTATTTACGCAGATGACCACAAGCACACCATTTGTGGTTCTTCACCCTAGGATGTCGCGGCTGAAAGCAAGCACAAACCTTTGCAAGGCCTCAATGTTACACTGCCAAGTCGAACGTGTGGTCTGCCGACGCGACTCCATAGCGCTGGAATGGGGCGTATCGATTTCGAATCCGGGTGCTGTGGGCACTAGCAAGTACGCCGGCACCGAATCCAGCTGTTGAGCGCCTGTCGTTGAGCTCTCAGACTCACCCGTAAGGCAATCGACTCAGACATCGTGACACTCCCGCTGTCCAACCGAGTCACCCTCATCCGGAAGCACGCAAACTCTCACAGCATTTCCACGTCTTTATAAGGGGCCGAGCTCGAGTGGGCTCCCAGTCGACACCCAAAGTTACGCATCTCCCCCGTTTTAACAGTCTCAGAGCGCTCTCGCGTCCCTCGTCCTACACGCCATGCACACGCGCATCATAAACTCGAGCACCCCATTCACCGTTTGCCATAATTCGGCATCGGCCCCTACGCATACGCAGCCCCACACAGGCTCGCAGACGGTGGCGCCGCCCAATATCACCATCCGCGAGACAGCGGGCACCGTCATCCCGGTATTCTTCTAGAGGAGTCGGACACATTCACATGACGAGGCCCTTGGTCTCAGCTCTGGAAGACAGTCGCTTTGAGAGAGGCTCCCGACATGGACTCAACCCATATCGCTCACATCGAGGAGCAGGTGGACATGAGAGTTCGAACACCAGGAACGGTGCGAAAGTGCGCAGGGAATTCGAACGGACCATCTCTACCTGTACAACCAAGGGGAACTGGAGAGTGGTAAAGCCGCGTATGCGAGACGGTGGAATCTAAGAAGGGGCGATAAATGGGAACCGTGTGGAGGAGCTTCTATGCTAACAAATGGTCTATCGTAGTCTATATCCTTGTCTATCTCAGATAATCGTAACAATCCCTCAAGAGTCTCTACGGGTAACACGCTCCTTGATCCAGGCGACGGAGCCACCAAGAAAGTTCCCCGAGCGGACGCGGAACAAGTACGTGACTATATAAATGCAGGCAGTCTGCCACGGCAATCAGGCGATGTGTTCGCGTTGCGACAGCCGGGACGAAACTCACGTTGAACCCTATGAACGCACACACGAGGCCCAGATCTCTCCAATGGCGCGAATAGTATATGTTGAACCTCTGCGCGAGGAACGCATCCGTCGTCGCGTAGGAGCAGTATCCGCAGCCGCTCGTCGCGTTCGGGTTCGTGAGGTAGCCGCCCGCTGTGTTGATGAACGGACCCATGTACTGCGTGCACGTCTGTCCAGACGGAGGGTCGACAGTGACGAGTTCGTCAGAGGTGCAGCTGATCGACTGTTTGCCGATGACTGGTCAAGACCCGTTTAGCAGGTTGAAATGCGAATTTCAAATTGAACCCCACCTTGTCCAAGTAGGCCCTCAATGACGTATGTGTAGGGAGAGACGTGGTACATCCATTGCCACCACCCGAGCTGGCTGAAGGGTTGCAGGACACCGTTGCTGTCATGCATTCGGTGAGCTTCCTTTATGAGGTTCGTGTGCAAGTTTGCTGACTTACAATAGGATCACAAAGGTGAACAGGAAACTGAAGACAAGCGCTGCTATTTCCACATTCGGGCACATGGCGGCAACTGCCTGTGAGACCGTCAGTGATTCACGATTATACTTCTCAAACCAGAAACTTCGATAGAAAACCTACCTGGCCGATGGTTGTGTAGTAGAATGGAAAGACCACCGCAAGGAACAGGTACGTGAATGCCGCGCGATCGTTCGGAAAGCCCACCGTCCAGAACCAGCAAAAGAAATACAGCGACGTGCCAAGAATGTTCCATGGAATCTCGACAAGCAGCTGTGAAGTCAGAAGCGCCGTCCAGCTGTACATGCTGCTGTGCCGTTCCCGGATTTCGTATACGCTTCGCATACTGAAGAAGGGAACTTGTAACTGGTTGGTTAATGGCACGCTGACGATGGTAGACATATAGATCGCCTGCAGGAAGACAAAGTCAATCTACATAGCGTATATGCAGCAGATCAGATGACTCACAAAGAGCTTGTTCTGAGTTCCCTGAATGCTGTTCTTGGCTTTGAAAAAAGTGAAGCCAATAAGAAGACCCGAGGCGATGTTCACCCCAATCTTTGCCATGAGATACGCAGGGTCTCGCCAGTGATACTCGACATCCCGTCTCAACAACAGTATGAGCTGGTATCCCCATGAGGTCGGGAAGCTGCCCTGCATAGATGACGATACAGGTGGACGCTTGTGGCCTTCCGTGTGGATCATGTCAAGCTCGTCTTGCAAATTCTTGGCTTCCTTCGACTGTTTCCAGGTCTCGTGCCAATTGGTATCACTTGTTGCCGTAGCACCCGCGCCGATGGCCTCCAAGATGTATTCGGCACTGCGAGATATGACATGTCAGTACAATGCATTTGCACTGCTGGGATAAGGGAAGCGCCCTACGGATTCTCGGTGTCCAGGCATTCACGCGCGCCATTACTCTGAAAGTAATTAATCAAAGTAGAAGATCTTTTCCCCAGGTCTCCGAAGTATACCGTCTGCCCGCCCTTGCGTAATAGTAGTAGCCTGTCGAATACCTGCGCAGGTATTATTAAATCAACGCGTCGAGTAGATCTTATTCAGCAAATACCTCGAAAAGCTCCGCAGACGGTTGGTGAATTCTGGAGACACGGGTCAGCTCCAGATAAATCGGCTGAAATGGCATCAGTCACGCACGTGCACACGATTGCTTGACCACTGTCGGCAAGACTTCGTAGAAAACGAACGATTCCAGCAGCGCTTTGAGAGTCAAGTCCGGAAGTAGGCTCATCGAGGAAAATCAGAGAAGGCTAGAGCAAGATGAGGTTGTGATCAACTGTTATAAGAACTTTGAGCAGTGTACCTTGGCCACGAGTTCAACGCCTATGGTGGTGCGTTTGCGGTGTTCCACGCCCAAAGAGCCGACGACGGCATCCGCATAAGCTTCCAACCCACACAATTTGAGACACTGGTCGACGCTGTGGCACGCCTCAATAACATCCAACTCGATCGAGAATCATGATGCTCACTAGGCTTCCTTCTCTGCAGTTGGCACAGACGCTGGCTGACGCAACTTCGCCGAGAACAGTAAGGCCTCACGCACGGTGGCAGACGGTAGGTGTGTATCCATCTGCTGGACATATCCACTGGACGTTCGAGTCAAGGAATGCATTGCGCGATGGCATGGTAAGAATGGATAACCGAGCTTGCGAGAGATGACTCACGTCTGAGAGCGAAAATCTCTTGGAAGTGACTGACCGTTCATGAGGCGATCACCAGTCACGATTCCACCGGTAGTCCGCTCCGACAATACATTCAGCAGCGTTGTCTAAAGGGAAATATTGATGAAGCTAACACTAAATAACAAGAATAGTATGTTCATACCTTCCCCGCGCCAGACTCACCCATCAACGCAGTCAGTTTGCTAGGCGCAACGTAACCAGATACGTTGTCTAGAAGCCGTCTTTGACTTCCGCCGACTAATACGGTATACGTCAGATCTTGAAATGAGAATGTATCGCTTGAAACGGGGATATCTGCTTGCTCTTCCTGTGCATTGGTTGGTGTGCCTTCAGTCTCTCTAGGAGGTTTGGAGTCGTTTATGTTGCCGCACGACTTTTCTTCGTCCACTCCCGCCTCTTCCTGGACTGCGCTCATCTTCGATCCTTGTTTGAACAAGGTCACAGACGACTCGCCAGCGGATCCAGTATTGATCTCAGTCAGAAGGAGAAGACAGCCTATGAAGAACGAGCCGAAAGCACAGAGGATCCCAAAATTCTATAAAGTCGCGGAAACAGTCATGAATCCGTTGTTCAGCACTATAGATGATGCACCAGCGGTACTTACGCGCCACAAGTGACTGTAGGAATACTTGTATGATAAGCTGACGTATTGTTTGCCGGAGACGGTTGCTTGTCCTGTCATGGATCCTACTGTTGTACAAACTTGGTTTGCAGTGGACACATCCTCATAGCCTGGTCCCTGAGGGACGAGTGCTGAGCAAGCAGCGTTCACGGTGTGGAACTCGTTGACTATCAGCGCCTCGAACCCATATCTGAGAGGCTGATATATCAAAACGATTAGACCTCGCTGGACCCGCCAGACCAGAAGGTGGTTGACGCACGTCGATATATGTGATCCATCTCAATGCACCAATCATGTATGGCTGCGGGATTACATAGCCTGTATAAAGGACTAGTATGAGGACAGACACGCCAGCAATTGCTTGAGCAGGTGCTGGAGACTTGAAGGCCGCCGCAAGCACACGGAACCATGCTTTCATGGTGATAGTCATGACATATACTATCAACAAAAAGATACTGCATTCATTCAGGAAGAAACCATCAGCGACTGGTATCATAAGAGAGAGGGGCAGACTCACAAGAATTGCCCAGCAGATTGCTGCAAACCAACAAGGAAGTAGAGGATGATGGAGAAGAATATGATCGTGATTGCTGTCATCGGAGCGTCGACTAGTGTTAGAGCAAGGGATTCCACAAAGGGGTGGTACATGGCCGCTCTAGAGTGTCTTCGGACGATTGGACGTTGGGAGAACAAGGCAGGGATTTCAGCCATCGTCGAAATTGCCGCGAAGAGAAGGGAGCTGAAGAGGGCCAAGCAGTATAAGAACAACATTCCTTACGAAAGCAAGACGACTCACAAAAAAAGAACACCACCACGCGAAAAGAAGGTCGAGGTACTATCACTCAGGCGCAAGAAGATAGTTCCAACAATAACAGCTTGTATGATGAACGAACTGAACCCCAGACTCCCAATTAGCCTGTCTCTAACTTACAAGCAGACGTCACCTACGCCAGTGCAACGACTTGACCCGCGATGGCACCCTTGATGATCTGTATCCTGCGGAGCATCAACGCTCTCGCCTGCATAGGGATTGAGATGATATACGGGCTCGAATGCCGCGTAGTCTTCGCATGTTCCGCACGGTAACTCTCCTTGTAATCCGATAAGCGTTGATGCTGTCCCACGAATTCTTTGCGGTACGACTCCATATCTTCCCGATTTAGTTGTGCAATGTCTGACTTTTTGTAGTAGTCTGCGAACTCGATGGCGTTGCGTGGCGCACGAGATTCGAATCCAGATCGAACGATACGTCCGCTTGGATCCGTGACTGCAAAAATATGCAAGATTTGACTGACTGCTGGAGATGTGAACGATCAAGGTACACTCACCAGCAACGAGAAAGTCAGCCGTAGTCTGCCTATTAGCAGGCTCATAGCCCATGTCAATAAAATACTGCCGCGCTCGGTCTGCAGGGCCGAAGTATGCCATCCGACCCTCGTTTATGACGCATACTTTGTCGAAAAGTTCATACAGCGATTCACCCGCCTGATAGATCGAGACAACCATAGAGAGACGGCAAATATCAGTCGCGAGGCGGAGAGCCCGCACAAATTCCAGCGCAGTTGATGCGCTAAATGGATGGTCTTGAGTCAGATCGTGTCGAGCTAAAGACACTACGTAAAAACATACTCAAGTCCGCGGGTCGAACTGGATGTGAAAAACATGTAAGCAGCTGAATCTTAATCACACGAATTTCGCATCTACGCACTTGTCCCAGGAATTGAACATTGCCCTTGTTGCAAGCATCTCGCTGATGGATACACGCTTCTTCTCGCCTCCAGAGACACCTCGAACGGACGCATCACCGACGAGGGTATCTTTCACATGTCGCAGACCAAAAATGGTTGCTAGGACTTCCGTTACTGTCCGTATATACGTCTCTCTTTCCTCGTGAATCCGTGTCTGCGGTGTGCGCGTCTTTGCGGCAAAGTCGAGTGTCTGCTTTACAGTGAGAGTGGGAAAGTGGATGTCGTCTTCGGGAGAGTACTGCACATCGCCCCTGTAATTTTTGCGGATATCTTCCGGCGAGAAGGCGTCGTAATTCACTTCGCCCTCTATCATATGATATTCGCTCCGCTGGTTGGCGAGGACTTTCAGAAGCGTACTGCATCCAGCACCGGGACGTCCAAGAACAACTGCATTGACATCCATTAGTAGGAACGCCTATACAATTTGGCTCACTTACGGAGCATCTCTCCGGGCCTAATGACACCTTCAAACCCGCTGAGGATATCGCGTACAGGAGGATGACGAAGCTTTTTTATGATGTCGGCGATATTAAGAGGATTTAATGCGGATCCCAGCGTAGACTGATATGTTGCAGTTGCTCCGAGGCCAACCACCCGGAGGTCTTGAAATACGACACCAAGTTCTCTTCTCTTGATATCCGACTCATCTAGCCTGGTGATTGATGATCCCGATCAGCGATAAATAACAGAGTACATTCATATAATTCACAGAAGACTGACTTTCTGATGACGTTTCGCAATGCCTTCTCGAAATCAAATGCACCATTGGAAGTAATCAGGGTCTCTGAAGTTGTATCAGAAGGTGCAGACGATTTCCTTTTTTCCCGTTCGGTCCTGTCGTCGCCTTGGCCCAGAGCTTGATCAGTAGTCATCCGTGAGAGCGTGCGACGCAACTCGTCGACGCCAGGAGGGTCGAAGTGAGTGACATCAACATGAGAGCCCCGTCTGATCGAAGCTTCCTGGGGCATTGAGGGAGTGCGAATAGGTGTCAGTAGATTGTGAACAATCGCATTCCCGTAGGCAGCTGCAACGCCGGTCCCGGTGGGTATTTCAGGCACATTGTCTGATCCTTCTGTCCGAGCAAGTTCCTCGGGATCCATACTGCAAATAGAACGTACAAGGAGAAGAAGGAGAACGCAAGACAGGACTGCATCGCACGGAGGACATGTATTGTGGCTGACGATGAGGCTTTTCTACGTCATTCCATACGCAGAGACATCGGCATGTTCATATCTTGTCAGCCGCTTTGTAAAGACTCGACGTGGGACGGTGTACGCACCTACTGAGCTTTTGAAGTAAATGTCTGATACTTTACTTCAACAATCGTATATTGCATCATGTAAGACGAACAGCAGGCTCGAATATGGATTTGCTGTGATTAAACACTGGCAGAAGACGGGGGATAAACAGCGCATATTGGGCAAGAAATATCTTCAGTTACGATTTAAATATGACATACATACCTCTGATGACTCCACTGTAGGAGTTGGCCGTTGGTCCAATAGTTTTGGATGTCAAGGGGAACATTTAGCCTCAGCCATCATGCATGAAGTTCCGTTGTCGGCTTCAATATCGAGCAAATGCGTAAATCAATCACAATCACAGGGTACGGCTGCTGGAGACGTTAATGCGGTCTGTACATATATCTGCTTGTACTTATTGTGAATGTTGTAGTTAACGACTTGCTAGCAGTTGACTCGAAACAAGAGCGGCACGGGCACCGGCGTCTATGACATCATGATGATGATGAAATCAGCATTTATATACCGCAACAAGTAAGCTAGTACTAAGACGCGGTGTTTCCCGGTAAGTACAAATAGTAGGCATTAAAATGCGCTACAATCTATTCTATGCCTGGGGAACAATCTATTGTAAGTGGGCGGAAACGGGTGCGGTTGTAGGATTATATAGTAGATATATGTCTGGAGGCTCGTTTCCGTTGTTCTCGGTTTGCTTGTATTGGGCGTAGTCGCCCATGTTTTTTGGCCCATGTATATTCCGACTCCGCGTAGCTTCATATGTGAGAGGGAGAGACCTTGACCAGGAAGCATGAGGGAAACTTAAGAAATAAAAGAAAAGAAGAGAAAGGAAAAAGAAAAAATGGGGAATAAGCCGGTCTTCTACCAAGGGCGCAAGCCGTCTTTGTTCCCTTGGTGCACGCGAGTGTCGTTGGTTGTGGTTTGTGTTGTGGGTGACGGTGTGTTGCCGTGCAGCGAACACCGTATCCTCTCCTCGCTATCCTTCGTCGTCGTCGTCGTCGATGTCTGTTTTGCGTTCTGCTTCTCCTTCTTCCTGTTGGATCGGCGCCTCCTCGTCTGCCCTCTGCCTCTGCCTCTGCCTCTCCTCTCGTTTTCTCTCTCCGCTCTTTGACATGGCGCCGCTTTCCTTGATGAATTTGGCCAGTGCCTCGATGCCTGCTTGGGTGCCCAGGATTGTGGGTAGTTCGATCGTCTTGCTCGCTTCTCGAAGTATGTGTCGATAGGGTTTGTATCTTGGGCACTGTTGTAATATATGTTTTCTGGTCTGACGCTGGGAGCCGCATGGGCAGTCAACTGCTTCAGAAGGTACGAATTGTGCATAGTACTCGCCAAGGAAGCCGTGTCCTGTGCGGCACTGAACTACCCTTCCGTATACTTCCCTTGGGAGCGTTAGGAAGGGTTTTCTTGGGTGCATCTGTGGTTGTAGTCTGTTAGCAGTAGCATACCTTCCCGTTGGTGGTGTGCGTTTCCATGTGTCGACCCATCCTTTTTCGTTCCTTTCCTTGGCCCTTCGTAGCGCGTGCGCTCTTGTGGCTTTCATCGGTCCGTCGTCAAGTTCTGTCGCTTCCTTTGCTAGGGCGTCCGCCATTTCGTTGCCTCTTATCCCATTGTGGCCTGGTGCCCATTCTATTTCGACTGTGTTTTCTGCGCATGCGTCGAGGAACTTGATTATGATCTCACGGAAGATCCTTCCGTGTCCCTGTCCTGGTCCCGTTTTTGGTTCGAAGATCGTCGTGATTGCTGATGTGTTGTCTGCGTAGAAGTGTAAGTGTCGGATGTCCGGGTTAGTGTTGCGAATGTATGCCTCCACGTCTCTTGCTGCCCATGACAAGCCTGCAAGTTCTGCATCGTATACCTCCGCCTTTTTTCCTAGTCCGATTTTCCTAGAAAAGACTGGTGCGTTACGTCTCAGAGCTACGTATCCTGCCCCTACCCTTCGGTTTCCCCTCTTTTTCAGCATGGATCCGTCTGAGTACACCAATAGGTGTTGTGGCGAGTTGATGAATGTGGCTATTTTGATGACATGCTCGTATGCTGCGTCTTCTTTCGATGTACCTTTTGTTGCTGGCGTGACCTTAAGACGGCCCTTGAAGTCTTGTATGGTTTTCTTCCATGGCGGTAGGCATAGTGGGAGGATACGCTCATCTTGGGGGTCTGAGCGTAGTGCCAGTTTGCAGAGTCGTGTTGTTTTTGTCGGTGTCTTCCGTCTTGCTGTAGGCTTCACGTGTGTTGAAAGTGGTGGTGGTGGTGCGTTTACTTTGAGAATTCTCCATTCTTCAGGTAGTCTGTGTAGAATAGGGCTAAATGGTGTTAGTTTATTGAAACGGATGGCTGCTCTGTCGCTTGTTAGCTCGAGGTGGTGTCAAATTGGGGCGATTGCTGATTCGATTTCAAGTGCTGTGATTGGGGTGGTGCGAAACGCTGCGCATATGAGGCGTAGTGCCCGTCTTTGGACCCGTTCTAGGTAGTCGACATGCAGCTGTTTGCCTGTCCACCATGCTGCACATGCATATGTCATGATGGGTCTGACGCATGCAACGTATAGAGATCTGAGGTGTGTCTGTGAAAGGCCTCGTACGGTGTTAGCTAGCATTCCCATGCCGTTTACCGTTTTCTCCGCTCTTCCGGCCATCTGTTTGACGTGGAAGTCAAAGGTTAGTCTTCTGTCCAGGTGCACACCTAGCCATTTGGTTGTTCTCTCCGCTTGTACAACTACTTCCCCTCCTTTTCCATCTGGTAGCGAAATTGATGGGGAGTCGCCCTGTTTCGGTCTTCTCTTTGAGTAGTGCATGAGTTCGCGTTTGACTAGGTCCGGTGATAATCCTACGCTTTCGAGCCAGTCTTCAACTACTTTGTACGCTCTGCGTAGGATCTGTACATTAGTATCTAGCGATTCTGATGAAACATACAGTTTTCCGTCGTCCACAAACATGATTAAGTTCATTGCAGTGGGCTTATCCGTTAGTTTTAGGCCTGCTATCCTTGCTCGTTCGTCATTTTCTGCTTTCTTCTGGAAAATCTCTAGAATTTCAGCTGCATAAATGATTGATAAGATTGGAGACACCGGTGATCCTTGTGGTATTCCGTTTTCAACTGGTTTCATCTCTCCTCGTATTCCGTCTAGGCAAATTGCTGCTTGTCGATCTGTCAAGAATGATGCTGTCCAGCAAACGAGTTGAATTGGTATTCCTTTCTCCCTCATGACTGTGAGAAGTCTCTTGTGGTTGACGAAGTCGAAGAAGCCTTTTATATCAAATGTTAGTGCTGACGTTACTTTACCATGGTTATGCGCTGCTTCCACATCGTTTACAAATGTTAGTATAGCGTCATCTGTAGAGCTGCTTGGTCGGCCCCCAAATTGGTTCGCTGGTACTAGGTTATGAATCGTCACCAGATACGCTAGTCTTGTGGCAACAATCCATTCTAGTACTTTCCCTAGGCATTCTAGTAGCTGAATCAGTCTATACGCTCGTGGGTTAGTGTAGTCTGGTTTTCTTGGCTTGGGCAATGCGACCGCAATTGCCTTCCTCCATGCCTTAGGGTGATATCCTGCTTTTACGCAGTGATGCATTAGTGCTGCTATTGTGTTGCTGGTTACCTCCCATGCCCATCTGATTCCCCGAAAGGGGTTTTGTGAGATTCCTGGTGCCTTGTTGGCCCCTTGGTCATATATCGCGTTTTGCACCTCTTCCTTCGTTACTTGTGCGTGTGAAAAGTCTGTTGTTGCTTCTGTTGTCAGGTCGGGCTCTTGTACCCCTTATAGCGGGGGTGGGGGTTGAAACAATTCATCCTGAAGGGCGTCACATTTGTCCGCATGTTGGACCGCTGGTTCCCTGCCTGGTCCTTGTGAGATGGCTGGAGATGGGTAGGTACGTACCCCTTTTCCCCACTTTGGAAAGCCCCATATGTCTTTCGTCTTTGCTTCCTCTAGCGTCTTCATAAACCACTCTGATCTGGCTTTCTTGTATAGCCTCTTGAAGTACTGCTTCGATTTCTTTATCAGTGACGATACGGATGGTGACTGCGCACCCCAATGCCTTTGGTGGTCCAGGTTCAGAGATCGCTGTTCTGCGATGTGCCTGCTTGCTGCTTCCAGTGTTACGTTCCACCATGGTCTTGCCTTGTCGCTCGGCTTCCATAATGGCACTGTCGCGTTGTTGGCCTCTTGCATTGCGAGTGTCAGACTCTCAGCTGCATTGTCGAGTTGTTCCGCTGTCAGGTCAGCGTCTAGATCCAGCAGTATCCCTAGGCCTTTCCTCTGTTTGTTGGTTGCTCTCTGGAATGCTTCTTTCCATTCTTTCAGGTCAGCTGCTTTAAAATTGAACTTTTTACCTGTGGGGTTGTCTATCTCCTTTGTTCCATAGTCAAGGTCCCACCTCAGTGCAAAGTGGTCGGATCCAAATGCTTTCAGCCTGTCGACGGTCCAGTTCCTCGTCGCATCCAGGGTTGTTGCCATTGGGTTGAGGAAGGTTAGGTCGATTGTTGACCAAGAGCTGTGTGCATGTGAGTAGAATGTCGGTTCACCTTTCTTGTTCTTGATTGTGTATCCGTTTTGCATTAGCCAGTCTACTGTTTGTTCCGTTGATTCGTTTGCCGGTGTTGCGTGGCTTGACCACATAGGATGATGCAGGTTCCAGTCTCCCGATAGGATCACGAGTGTGTCCTGTGGGAGGCAGACTCTTTGTAAGCGTTTTGCGGCCGATTCCCTACCTTGTTTCTTATCATTGTTGTATATATTGACAATGATTGTTGACGGGTGTGGGTTTTGTTGGACTTCAAGGATCTGTAGGTCAAGGTCATTTGCTAAATCTGAGCGAAGCGTTACCGTGAAGTCTTCTCGTTTTCGCATGTATGCCATGGCTCTTGGTCGTCTTCCTTCGGGAACTGCTGACACTGGTATTATAGGAGTCCAGCCCACTGTCGCTTCTGATACTGGTCCATGGTTTCCCCCTCCGATGTTCCCCCACCACGGTTCAGTTATCAGGATCAAGTCAAAACATTCCTCTCCTACTGCTGCGTTGAGAAGAGAGTGTATTGCCTGGTTCTGGGTGTTGGCATTAAGTTGTAGGATTCGTATTGGTCTCGTGTTTGTCGTCTCTAACATATTGTCTCCTCGTCAGTGATCATCGATTGTTGGGTTCGTGGTGCTTCTGTTTGTTGGACCGCCTCCAACGTTGCTACTGCTTTTGCAAATTCCCCATCTGCCTCGTCCATTGCACTCATCTTCCTTGCCATGTCGATCTCCGGGAATCTCAGGTCAAGTGAGTGTAGTGCGTTGGCTTGGATCTCGTCTTCAAGTTCTTGGAATCGGTTCTGTGTCATTCGTGCGTCAGTAGTGGTCTTACCGGCGTCTATGACAGTAACCTTGATCTATTCGGGGCGGCCCGCCGTCAGATTGTCTTAATTAAGTAAAATACGTGCAAATAAAACAGTTAATGTTTACTTAAAAAGATCTCATTTTTGATCTTACGATGTCTTATTTAAGACAGATAAGATGTGTCAAGGTAAATTTGAGTTTTCCTGATGTGCACTCATGTAAATAATGCACATGGTCTTTCTTTCTGCTGGAACATCGGTACCCGGCCTGTCCTCAAAACTTGCCATAATGATCTTGCGCGACATGATGGCGGTCAAGCTTCCATCCCTGAAATTTCGTGAGACTCTGACAGCATCGAGCTCGGCAGCCAGACGGTATCTGTCCATGCTCCAGAATGGTAGGTATAAGTAAGTGCGCGCGGTTTGCAATAATGTACGTTTCATATAGGGCTTTGTGACGGCGGAAGAAGCCCTCCCGAGTTCTATATATTAGGGCTGCTGAATGCTTGCATATTCTTGGCTCCTGGCCGAGCCCCCCGAGACATTGAGCAATCGAAGTACCAAGGGACCATAAATACGTCCTCAAATTCTACTTCCACCGCCGTCTACTTAGCTGTGCACATGTGCATCGCTTGAGATTGTCAACGATCTGCTTCTAAAGATGAATTTTGGACAGCGACCAAGTATGGCCTCATAGTCATCAGGCGGAAGTTCCCAAGGGTGATTTCAAGACCAATCAAATCCTTGACCTGACGGGACGGTTCACAATCGTCACAGGTATTCAATCCTTGGCTTTGATTTCACGTGGACAGTTTTCATAATATTTATTCTTGGGCAGGGAATATCGGCATTGGTTTAAGACTATCGAAGTGCATGACCTTGGTTCATATCAACTCTGTCACGAGTTGAACGAACTGCGTTCTCAGGCTCTTCTGGAGCACAATGCAAAAGCGTACATGGTTTCTCGTAGCATGGCGAAGGCAGAGACTGCCATCAAGAAATTAACAGAGCTGACCAGGCATGAAGCTACCTTCCTTGAACTGGACTTAACCAGCCTAATTTCGATACGAAAAGCTGCGGAAGAATTTCTTGGGTCAACCTCCTCTCAAGCGGCATATGACTAATCATCCAATTCTTCACACAGCAAGGGGAAAGAGCTGTATGTTCTGTTCAATTCAATAACGCGTAAGTATGACTTTCGTCTATCTTATAGTATGTCCCGAAGTCTGAATACGCAGTGATGTGATGGTGCCCCCTATTGACCAGCTAGCCAAAGACGGCTATGACTTGCAGTTTGGTACCAATGTCGTTGGTACACTTGTATAACACTCCCTGGATTGACGTTTCTTCTTCACTCAGCTACTTATGCCTTTCCAGAAAAGAGACGTCGCTAGACCACCATGCCCGTGCGATCACAATCCCTTCGTCCGCAGCGATGCTCTCTACCATCAACTGGGATTTCTTTAGGTGCACGGAAAGAAATGTCTTCTTTCATACTGTACCACCAGAGCAAATCTGTGCGTGGTAACTACAAATGATGTTCCGTCAATGAAGCTAACAACAAGTAAAGCAGGCGAATGTTGTGGTGGCACGTCAAGTCGCGAAGCGATACGCTGAAAGAGGTGTTATATCTCTCTCGGTCGACCCAGGTGTGTGCTCCGGTCCTCTTCATACACTAGGAATTGGCATTGAGCTTCAAGGACATGTCCCTAGTTTCACACGTAAACCCATGGTGTGTCTAATGATTAATTTTGGTGTAAGAAGTATTGATCGTCGATATTTTGACCCGATCATCTAGAACCGGTCGCTCCATGAACTGTCCTACTGTGCATTTACTCAGCTTTGGGCCCGTACAATGCCCAAGGCATTGAACCACGACAGCGAGGTTTGCACATGATTTACTTCCATCCTCTTGGATTGTCTATCGCTGTGTACATAGATCATTGGTATCTAATTACTTGGGCAACTCCAAGTAGATGCACAGAAGAGGCGTATGATGATGCAATTGGTGAGCGGTTGTTGATCTGGCTTGAAGGGTAGGGCAATGGGAACTAGTGGACATTCGATAGTCGACGCCAGTTTATGGAGATCCGCGCAAGTACTTCGGTACTTTGTGAGTGTTTTTGTAACAACTATGACCTGGATGCCTATATAATTCAATTGAATATATTCAGCAAGCGTCTACGAAAGATTATCTCTTCATTCTGAATCCTTTAGCACGGCTACGAATAGACGGTCCATCAGGTAAAAGCACGCACATTTGATGGTCGCAGGTCGCGTTCAGCCAGCGGTCTTCCAATAATGTTGGTAACACCAGCCGATGGGGGTGGACCTCGTCCGGAATACCAGCGCCTGAACACCTTGCAGGGTAACGAAAGTTTCCAATAGATAGACGTAGGTACATTGGACATATTATAGTTTACATACACGCTGTCATACACGTCGTAGTGAAACACCGTAATCAAGATGCCTCCATTCACGAAGAGTGATAGCCTGGAAGTATATCATGATGAGCAGAGCTGTGTACCAAAGCAGCAAAAGGAAAAGAGTGAGGGGACGCCATTGTAGGAGTCAGCGCCCTATGCCGACAAGATATTTCCGCATGATATCAATGTCCATAGCAAAAATGATGGATTCAGGCAGAAGTAGCGCTCCCCGGGGCATCAATGCCCATCTTCTTACGTACTACTTCGAACGTTTTAAGCATCTTCCTGCGGGCCCCCAGGGCAGCGACGCCCTTCGCCTCCAGCGCAGCTTCGTCCATAACAACCATATCCTTCCAAGAGACTCCTTCGAAATTGGGTGTGTATTTGTGCAGCCTCAGGCTCCGCAACCATGCCGGCACGTCTTCGAGCAGCTTAGGATCGACCTCCTCGTCGTCTTTCTTCGAGTCTCGAACACCTGGGGACTTTCCGGGTGAGCGTACGCCGCCTAACCCGCGGCCACTGCGAGCACCTGGAGAGGTTTGCGCGTGCATGCTCATACCGAACGCGGCCAAACCGGGCTGTCCAAGTTGGCCCGCAGCAGCCATCTGCATCGCGAGCATCTGCTCTGCAGTGAGGCCCATAGCAGCCAAGTTGGACATATTGAACATGTTGCCGAACGGGCTCATAGGCATGCCCCCAAAGGCAGCCATACCGAGTCCTCCTGCGCCCGGTACGCCCATGCCAAGACCGGGGCTCGTCATGCCCATACCGAATCCGGCCATACCCAAGCCATTCATGCTGGCCTCGTCGCTGAACCTGCCCAAAGTATTAGAGAGCGCCGGGCTCCGTGCGCCGTTCCAGCCACCCTGGCCACCAAAAGCGTTCATATTGCCAGCACCGCTGGCATTCCTCAGTCCACCAGGGCCATTACGTTGTCCATGTTGCTGAGAGGAACCCTGACCAACAAGGTTCCCATCGTCCCCGTAGACTCCATTGTGGTTTTGACCATCGTTGTTGTTGTTGCTAAGCGTCGTGCTACCTTTCGACAAACGGTTCAACTTCTTTGGGGGGTCTGAAATGAGCGGCACGCCAGCACCGTTGCTTGCCCAGTCGTTCAACTTAGCGGCAGCAGCATCAAGGCTCTGACTAGCGTTGCGGGTATCCTTGAACATGGGCATCAGTGGAGTATTGACCATGCTCGCCCAACTGTCCCCAACCATGGGAGACAAGCCGTCAGGTTCGGCACCTGGCCTGGGCGATTTGAATGCATTTGCTACACCCGAAAAGTCCGTGCTCTTCGGCCTCGAGGCACCGTTCGAAGGTGACATGGATATTTCCTGCACCGGAGATGATGCTCGCTCTTCAACCTGCCCCAGCTGGTTGGAACCGGTTCCCCATGCGCGGCTGTCTATACTGGCTCCAAGTGCAGGAGCTGAGATACGATGGACGGCATTGCTCGCCTTCAGCTTGGCACGTTGCTGGGCGAGAGTCGCTGCAGGGTCGCTCCCTCCGCCCGATGCTAGGTTGGCCGCATCAGGTGATAGGAAACCATTCATGCCGGTCTCAAGATTCAAAGAAGGCCGACTGCCAGAGAAGTTACGTGCCGTGGGTGAAGCTGGCATGGCAGACTTGAGACCAGGTGATTTAAGGTTCATACTCGCCAACTTGGCTTCCATCTGACTCTGCATGGAACCTGCATAGAAAATAAATCGAGGACTTCAACTCAACACTGGAAAAGGTTGCTCACCTCCAACAGCTGGACTTAGCAGAGCAGTCATGGGATCTGACCTAGACATTTGCTGGAGCACAGTGATGAAGAACCTAATCTGGACCTGAGTGGAATGTTGCAAAAGACTGTAAAGAGCGGCTGTGCGCTCCGCTTCCGATAGAACTTTGAACCCTATGGTAAGACATTTGAATCAGCTGGGTTCTGCTAACAAGTGTATGGGTCAACCAACATTGTTCGATAGCACTTAATTCTTCCTTGAAGTTAACGTCCAAAGAGGCTGCAGCCATTTCTTCCTGTCAAGATCATTCAGATACTACGACAACGACGGTAGAGGCCTGGACATACCAGCGTCACCTCATAATTCTGAAAAGTTTCAAACCATTGATCGATAGCCTCGGCTGTAAAGGATATTCGTGAATGCGAGCGTCAAATGCCTCAGTGAAAGTAATACCTTCAGGAGTCTGAAACATGCCAGCGCTTCCCAATAACTCGCTCGTGGGCCTTCCAACACCAGAAACACCTACAGGACGCGGAGACGCGGGTGACAAACCTTGGCTACCAACAGAGGGACGAGCGGAAGGGCCCATCGACGCACGAAAATTAGGAGATCGGCCATTGGAGTTGCCGGCGGGACCAGGAGAAGGACTGGGGCTTGGAGGATGAAGAGTAGACATGTTTGAGAAATGACGAACAACCGAAACTGATTAAGCGACGTCGAGTCGATGTAGGGAGCTAGAATCAAGCAACACAGTCCAGAGGACGTGCGACGTTGCGTCTAGACAAGACCAGCGGAGCCTGCCGGTCTAGCGAATGACAAAGTCGGGGGAAAACGACTCGTAAGTCGACGAGGAGGTCTTGGAAGATGGACGGAAAGATGTGAAAGCTGTTTGTCGCTGGCGAGGCCATCAAAAGGCGCGGATGGCTACTGCCACATGCAAATATGAGCAAATAGGGAGTGGCACATCTCATACAGTAAATGATGGTCACTTTCTGTTCTTGATATATACGAATGCAATGTGATATTGTAAGAGTCAGACATTTAACCATCATCCCTGTCGTGGATGAAAGTTTGAGAGCTGTAACTTATAATCTCTGATCCCTGCGAAATTGGTATATCATACTTATTTCAAAGGCGGTCTTGCCAGTGTTTCAGTCAGAACGAGAATGTAGTAAACGCGAGTGAAGTTTACACGAATCAAACACCAAAAAGGTTGTGAAGGAATTACAAACGACTCTCCGTACTCAGCAGTGGGCGTTAGTGAACGTTCTGCAGTGCTGATCGTGTCTCCACGTCTGCTCTCAGTGCTCATCGGAATATCCTGAGCCTGCGAAGGTTGAAGGAATTATCTACGTCGCTTTTGGGAGACTACTCTGTGCCTAAGCGCATACAATTTCAACTGTGCAAAAATCTGTCTCCCGTCGGTGACATAGCCATTGTACAATCGTTCACACATTGGTATTGGGCATAATGTACCATCTACAAGGCATAACACCACGCGGGAAGGTGGCTAAAAGCAAACAAAAGGAGTGGGCGGTATCTGAGACGAATGGTGTGCAGTAAAGCACGGAACATTAAGAAAACATTAAGAAATATTCTCTGGCTGGAGATGCCAGAGAAAGAAGCTGCAAACGTTGACAGTGTACAAAAAATCGACCGTTAAGGCCAGATCCAGTGAGGTAATGTTTATGCAGAATTGACAGGTACTGTCAATTCCCTCACATTACTAGTTCTTCGCTGCACCTCGAGGAAATACTCAACCGCTTTCTTTGCTATACGTTCCTTGTCTTCCGCACCGTGTACCTCGCGAGCAGTCTCCTCCATCGCGCGGCGGAAATGGTCTCTCAGGTCGAAGGAGGCCAGCCGGAGGACCTTCCTCGTCTCACTGCTCACCCTCAGCGCGTGTGCATCGACAAATGTCTCTGTGAGCTTTTCGTCATCCCCCTTGGCCAGCGTCGCCTTGATACGACGGCCAATGGTTCTCGGAATCGTGCTTGGCAGCTCGAGGATGAAATATACCGACAGACCAATTGTAACCGCGCCAATGACCGGAGCAGCCCATTTACGAGCAGTCTCATTCTCGACTAGATCCCACACGCGGACTATGCCCTCGATAAGGCCGCGAGCACCAAGGGCCTTGCCACCGACCATTGTCAGTGCACCCAAACCAACGGATGCGACACTCAAAGCGCTGACAGGTGAGTCCACTTCTTCATCACCCTTTTTGTCTCCAAAGTGGACCCAGAACTGGTGGTGAACATCGAATAGATCGAAGAAAGTCGTCTCCAGCATGTCAGGGCGCTGGGCAAGGCCAATACCCAGTCCGTGGACACCACCAGCAACGACAGCCCCTGAGGGGAAGCGCTGCGACTTGCTGCGCGTGTTCTTGCCCCTGGCTCGAACAGAGAACATTGCCTCCGGCATAAAAATCCTGCGAACCCGCTCTGCGCCTTTGGGAAGATGCTCGTCGCCCAAATGCTGAATCTTGTTCACAGCATTTGTAGTCGTAACACGCGCTTCATCCTCAGCGAACTTGACGGCAATGTCCAGACTAGTGAGTAGCGCCCTTCGGACCTCCTTGGCATAATCCCATATACCCAAGAGACCGGGGTAGGAAGGCAGGACAATGACAGACGGGTCGACAGCAGGCTTGCCCTGTCCGACGAGTTCGAGAGCATCGGTAAGAAGCTCCTTCGTCCTCACGAGGGTACGCGTCGTTCCGTCTTCTTCAACACATTCGAGGCTCGTCTCAAACGACTCACGTCCACTTTCCAACTTGTCTAGTATGGGACGGCTCCTGCTGAGGTCTTCCTTCGCACGCTCAGCTTCCGCTTGTGCAACAATGGCATTCGCCGAAACAAGAAGGTCGATGTCGGAGAGCAGATGATGCAAGTAGGTCGATACAGGAGCCAGCTTCGACTTGGATCGTTTAACGAGCACGAATGAGCGCAGAGACGACTCCAGGCAGTCAAATGCGGTGTTGCTAGCTTGCAAGGCGGTCGACGAGTCAACAAAGTGCACAAGCTCATCAGCGTCCTCATATGTCCTCGGACTGAGCTGCTTGATCTGCTCCAGTACAAGACGCCGGCACTTGGCCTTGTCGCGAATCTGTTCATACTTGTTCACGACAATGAAGATGTAGGCCTTCTCCTTGCTCGCGGTAGTCAAAAACTCCTTGGCAGATAGCGTGAAGTGGTTTTCGGCTGACACCACAAAGACGACGACATCGATTTCCTCTTGTCGGGCGAAAACCGCAGTAGTGTCAACGAGATCGCGGTTCAAACCAGGAGCATCGATGAGTGAAATATCGACGACACCGTTGCTAAGCAGGGACTTGGCAGGCTCGCGGCTGTCTGCGACATACACCCTCAGGACCTGTTCGACGTTCTCATTCTCAGACACTATGGACTCCAAATCAGACAACTTGGCGCGAGTAAACGTCGACTCGTCGCTGATCGAGTACGGTACGCCCTGCTTGAGAATGTGAACCTCTTCTTTTCCATCGTTCTCGGCCGTGGCATCGTGAACCTCGCAAAAAGCTGTTGTGCAAGGTTGCTGGTCGATAGGCATGACCTCGCGTTGCAGCAACGCGTTGACGAAGGTCGACTTGCCCGCGTTAAGGTCGCCTGTAACGAGCACCTTGGATGAGGTATCCTCGACGCGCAGCCGGAGCTTGTTAATATAGTTGACAGCGTTCTTAATGCGCTCGTCCAGGAGATTCGCAATCGAAGATTTTTCCAACTGCGAGACGAGGGCGGCAGGTGAACTCGACGACCCGTGTGCGCCTAGTTTGAGGTCAAGACGAAAGACATGAAAATCTCCAGCATCCGAAGGTGAGATAAGATGATCCGCATCATCCTCAACGAGCGTCCCTGAATCGTCGTTCTCATCTGCTATAGATGCCAAGGTGATAGAGCTAGTCATGCCCTTCCGGGCTGGATTGACGATGACTTCCGCCTGGAAAGTCGGGTCGTCAGGGAAGCAGAGTGAGTGACGCTTGCTCTTGCGCCTTGAGGACCCTGAAGATTCCACGTCCGTTGACTGCTCGCGCAGCTGGGGGTATCGAACAACCCATTTCTCCTTGTTGAACTCCCTGATATCGCCAAGTATAGACTGCGTAGAGTCAATGGCGATGAGCAACCTGTGCACAACAAAGTTAGAGTGCTTCTCTCAACGCACATCGACAGTGTGCTATACCTGTCTTTTTGCCCAACGTACGCCTCCTGCACATCCTCTGCGTTCCGATATCTCACAACATTCTGAGTCATTGGAAGCGGCGACTGAGTCACCCCAGACGCAGGAAAATACGACATAGCCATAAAGCTTTTAGTATCCCTGTATGAATTAAATGATAGGTCGATGAGAGAACCAGCTGGTCGCTGTTGCACCGTCGTCGTCGTGGGTAAAGTTTCAGCGAAACCCGTCACTGATTCTGAGTAACAGCTCCGAACGGCTGGTTCCGAGACTAGTCGACATGTTTCCGTCGGAGCCTCAAAATTGCCTCAGCTCTGAGCCTCGGCACAGGGCCGAGAAGAGCGGAGATAGGAAAGAGCTATTTTAGTGAAATTCCAGCAAGTACACGTCGCCCGGTATCCTCCGAATAGTTTCCAGACTCTCCTCTCTGGTCAGCCTGACAACACACGTGATGGTATACACCTTGTTTCTCTGTTCGTTTTCGCTGGTCAGCAACTTGGAAATTCTGCAACATTCACGTTGGAATACTTGATTCAAAAAGTTCTGTCGTATTCAGCTCAGCATCATACACATAGGGCTTTCGACTCTCGAAGACTGCATGGCATTTGCTGTACTTCTCGCATCCACAATTGAGCCTATCCTTACTTTGAACGCTTTGGTCTCACCACAAAGGGATACTTTCGCCTTGTACAAGTCCAGCTGCTTGACATACTGTCAAGCTCTGTGTCCCTTTCTCGGTTTTGCGGGTGAAACCTCAGGTGTTCTCTGGCATAACATTCTAGGGCACCGATATGATAGAACCTTCAGGGACAGCAGGTGTACGTTGAAACCTGCCCAGACTTCAATGCGATGTTCTTTGGAAGCTTGTAAGTGCTTGAAGCCGTGCCTCAGAAATGTTCCGTGCCACGGCATGGCTGGTTATTGCTAATGTGGGCTGATTATAACAGGCACGGATTGTGTCGGGCTGCAGTGACGAGAAGGATCCTTATTCTCCATTTGCATTAAATATCTCAGGAATAGTATAACCAGCACTTCTTTGGCATTGTGGCGTTGTTTTACACAATAACTGTAGCTCTTTACGGCCTTCAGACCGTTGAAGTACACAAGACTAAATCTATGTTGATTAGAAGCGGGTACAGGGCGGTAGAAGAAGAAAATCCAAGCGCACGACTGTAATTTACCGGCAAGTCCTGATACGGTCGGCGTCTGCCGTCGCTCCTTTGCAGCCTGAGAGTCGCTGTTGTTGGAGGATTCATCTCGTTTCAATTAATACAGCTTGTCGCCAACGTATCTTATTGGGAGGGCTCAGATCATTCGTCCCGGTACGCGGAAAACGATTGCGTGCAGCGTTCCGTGAACATGTTCAAAGCTGTAAGAGTATGTAGGCAAGATGGTAGTCTCCTGCTAGAGCGCTTCTTTTCTGTACCTAGCGGGACTAAGCAGATAGGATCGTGGCAGTTTTATTCTGACTCCAAACTTCGAGAATATCACTGAAATGACATTGTGATTTGAGTTCTTTTTACAAACGCCGATTATGAACTTATACCTTAGCGTCAGTCTTGGCCAAGATAGCGCTTGATGACTCCTTTCACACATGTTGCAAGGACGCCCGACATAGTCCCGACATCATTATGGCAAATGTGGCCTGTTAGTTCCCTTCGACTTCTCACAGTTCCATCCGACGGGGTCAGTCGTCGACAGTATTCAGGCGTCTCTCTGGACACCCTTACTTCGTCCGGTACTTGATATCTATCACTGAATAATGTAAGACTTCTTGTGTCTAGACTCCAAACTGGTGCCGGTATCGGAGATCCTCATTTATAACAGACTGGGCAGGACAGCCACGGACGAAACCGACGTTGATACAAGCTTCACAACATGGTTCAATTGTTCTCCACCATTGCTCTTCTCTTACCGGCCCTAGCGAATGCTCAGTACCAAGTGGTGAAGGAATATGCGGGTGCATCCTTCTTCAATGACTGGGACTTCTATAATCATTGTGCGAATGAGTTGCCTACCCTTACATGACCTATGATATATGGTTGTTCTGCAGACGACAATCTCACGAACGGAAACGTGAAGCAAGTCTATTTCCCAGTGAAGCACTTATTCGACCACTCATAACAATATGATCCTCCAGCTTCTTGAGTGCAAGCGATGCGTCTAAGGATAATCTGGCTTATGTTAACAGCGCAGGAAATGCGATAATGAAAGTAGACAATTCTTCAGAAGTATCAGTGGGCCAGAGCCGTAACAGCATCCGAATATCGACCAAAGATCACTTTACGGTTGGTAGCCTGTGGATTGCGGACATGTTGCATGTGCCCTACGGAGTGAGAGTGTCTCGCCGCCCATGGAGCTCCGAACTGAATATCCTCGTAGTGTTCCGTCTGGCCTGCTTTTTGGTCTTCGGCAGTAGATTGGCCCAACGGGGGAGAGGAACGTGATCTTTCTCACAACATTGTATCACCACTAATGGGCGCTCCAACAACAGATAGATACCTTCGAGGGTGTTAATCAAGTCACAATGAACCAGATGGCCCTTCACACCGCTTCGGTAAGTTTCACATGTGCTTGAAGTAATAGGTAGTATCTCAAATCTAGCTTAAGGGCTGCACACATTCTTCTTCGGCAGTCCAATCCAGTAAACTGATCAACTCAACGGATTGCTCTACGCTTCTGAACGGCAACCAAGGATGTGTTGTTACTGACCCGTCTCCAAGCTCCTATGGTGCAGGTGAGGTTACTAGTGCACATTGCTAACGGCCAGATACTATGAATCATCAATTTCTTGTAGACTTCGCAAACAGTGGTGGAGGTGTATTTGTTACTGAGTTCGCGACTAAAGGAGTGTCGTGAGTACGAACAGAATGTGCCGTCTATCTGTGTCATACTGAGTAGACTCATGCAGAATATGGTTTTTCAATGTGTGAAGCACCCGTTGTTGATATTCATAGCTGCTGACTACGTTGTAGCGTTCCTCAATACCCGATACCCTACAAGGCAACATCAGTACTCTGAACACTACTACTTTGGGTATCCCGGTGGCCAATTGGCCGTCAAGCAACTGCTCAATCAACCAATTCTTTCAACCACAAAGTCTTGTCTTCGATATCACGCTGTGTGGTGGTAATTATAATATCATATCTACATATGCATCGCTTTCTTGACGACCCTTATTTAATGCAGAATATGCCGGGAACAATAATGTGTTCACACAAACCTGCTCCGGTACTTGCTACGATGACTATGTCACAGGATCACCATCAAACTATGACACGGCCTACTTCGAAATTCAATACGTCAGAGTCTACGGCCAGACTGGTGAAATGACCGTCATCGCATCAAGTGCGTGTCAATCCAAGCTGTTCCGTTCAGCATCGCTCGCAATATTGGCATTAGGCATCACTATCGGCCTATCCCTGGCTTTCTGAGATGACTGATGAAAGAGAAAATTGCGACCGCTTCTGGAAGGGCACTGCGAATGTCGTTCCCCTCCCTTCCCTTCGTTGATTGACAATGGGCGCCTCCGTTACGTAAAGTGGAAATGGATAATTCTAGTGAACTTAGACTGATACCATGGCTTATCATCACATCTTGCTACGCAATCCGATCTCACGATCCCTGCAGTTGGTTATCGCTTGTCTTTTTAAGACATTCCGCGTGAGTACGGTGTAGTGGCGTAATCATGGCAAGTAAGTCTAAAATATACAACTTTCGGCGTACGAGGGAACTGCTCGCTTGCAGTTCGAATACTTCCTTACTCATTTTCAGTGATTTGAAACATCTAGATAATTGGGGAAATCCCATTATCTACGCAGATCCCAGGCTCTTGTAATAAGTACCTGCCGGTATCTTTCCAACCTCCGGGAGCGATACGGCGGTCTATATCGGGATCATCAACGTGAAGTCTGTTTTCAAGATAACTGACTAGTGTGGACTGTCACATTCGGAGTTCCGGAATCTGGCTGACTGTACATTGGCTCGGTGCGTGGAAGCCGGGGTGACAGTATATTACAGACGACATTCTAGGCGACAACATTTCTCAGATATGGCCTCTGAAAGTCTAACCGACAGCGCGAAACTGTTCAGCGTGGAGGGGCTGGTTGCAGTGGTGACCGGTGGGGCGACTGGTATATGTGTTGTCCTTCTCTATTCAGACATTTCATGTATAACACCTCCCAGGAATCGGATTGATGATTGCCACGGCTTTGGAGAACAGTGGTGCTATTGTATACATTGTATCGAGGAGATTGCAGGCTCTGGAGGCGGCAGTGAGCACATCCAGTGTAAGTCTCAGCTGCTCCGTTTCAATCTTTCCTGGTTATAATCTGTCCTACCCGTGGATATCACGCAGCGGTATGGGAATATGATTGCTCTCCAAGGGGATGTCACGGATCGTGAATCTCTACTTTCTGTGGTGGAGACGATCAAGGCCCGCCATGGATACATCAACCTACTAGTTAACAATGCCGGCGTTTTACTGAATGTACAGCCCAAACTACCTGGACCCAAAGAGACAGACATTAAGACTTATCAAGAAATCTTGTGGAATGTTGATAGTGTTGAAGACTGGGCCAAGACATTTAACGTCAATGTCACCGCCGTCTACTATTGCACTGTTGCCTTCATGGAACTTTTACATGCTGGGAACGAGCGTAGTAAGCCGAACGGTATCACGAGCCAAGTGATCACAATATCCAGCCTTGCGTCCTTCAGGAAAGACAGCGCGATTTTCAACCTACCGTATTCTCTTAGCAAGGTGGCGGTGACGCACCTTGGCAAGATGCTGTCTCATTACTTCAAAGACTGGCAAATTCGTAGCAACATCATCGCACCAGGACTATTTCCATCTGGTGTGGATCGAATTTGCGGCTATCCAATACTGTCTCCTGACTTGAAGTGCGCTGACAGAAATGACTGACGGGATGGTCGCGCCGAGCACCTTCCTCCAGACAATCCCTCTCCAGCGAATGGGCGGGATCGACGATATCGGAGGTTTGGTACTTTTCTTAGCAAGCAAGGTCAGTGACTGCAGTGTCCATAAAGGATTGTTAACCAATTGTCCTGTAGGCTGGGGCTTACATCGATGGGGCTGTACATCTCTTGGATGGAGGGAGGCTAATATCGTTACCTTCGACTATGTGACTGATTAAGCCACATTTACTCGATCTTCCTGTCGTAAGCTGTAAGCCGCATCTAGTTCAAGTGGTTTGGGGCGATATGGGGCATTGCCACCTCTTTCGCTGACACAGTATGTAACACGAAGAATCACAAACCTAGCTTTAATCGTACATCATGTTTTACAAGCAGTCTGGATTATATCATCACATTCGTATTAGCTACTCTCAAACCTCAAACCTTCACTTTGAATGACCGTAAGTCGCGTCTAAGCGAGACTTGACATACTCTCCTGCAGTCACAACTTCGTACTTGGCAGGTCTGTCTTCTGAAATGCAGTTAGGCAAGGCCTTGTAGTGGTTGTCAGTCTCTTCACGCGGGCGTAATAGGCGATTGTCAAAAGGACCAACGGGGTTCCAAGTGGCATTACGATCTGACAGAAAAGTGCTTACCTCCAGTTTCACATTGTAGTCTGTGCCAAAGAATAAGGGCATTGAGTACCGCTCGATTCCCGAGCGGTTGACAGCGCGGTGAACAGTTGACTTAAAAACGTCATCTGAACAGGTCTGCATCAGGATAATACGATGTGATAAGGGCCCGTTGGGACTACGCACTTGTCCACCTTGCGAATTGATCGCCTAAACTTAAAATCGAACAGTGTCAGTATTGCTAGAATACGAGAAACAAGCTGAGACGAACTTCACGACGAGGGTGCCAGGGATAGGCACAGCATCAATCCACCTTCCGTTGTTGTTCAACACTTGTAATGCTTGTACATCGTCTTGCCATAGAATTGTGAAGCACTGCGCCAAAAGTCAATGCCAAACCATACGGTATTTTTACTCAAAAGACCTCATAGCTAGATAAGCCTCAGATCAATATGATCATGAAAGTAATTTCGACTACGTACTCCGTGTGTGCTCCAATCCCCTCTATTCGATCATCCATAGCGCCGGTCTGCGGTGGATAATACAGCATGCGCATGATAGCCGCTGGCTTGGTCGTCTATATGACAGGTTTCAGGCCCGCACAGAGAAACAGTCACAAATGAGTCACCTTGTCGTTAAAGAAGTCCTCAGGAAGATTGAGTGCTAGTGCGAATAGTGGGAATAACTGTTGACCAAGTCGAACAGCAGCATGACTTAATCAGTAATATTTCAGCCATCGAACTGGGACAAGCAAGCAAGCAAGCAGTTTACTAGTATTCGAGCGCTGCTCGCCTAAAATCAGGGAGTCCATCAGGCCAGACGTTTCCGCCAGTCATTTCTCCATCGTCCGAGCGAGAAACTCCAACTTCATTGTCTTCCCAGCCGAGATCGAAACCTTCGTGCAAGTCCCCTCGGTTTTCTGGATTTGTGTTCTCGCCTAGGAGTGGGGTGTAGCCTTTGTAATTGGTACTGTTATAGATATCCAGAGACATCTTGGAAGGCAACGGGAGGGAGAAAAATCGCTTTGCAGCATTGACAGCTCCGGTGATTGTCGATTGGGGAATTGTGTGATTTTTTACTGTAGGAACGTCTTGGTCAAGTTACCAGAGAACAGCCACCCTTACTGACCGTAGAAAAATCCAACATTGACGCAAGCTTCTCGAATGCTTTGTGCCAATGCCTTTCGTTCAAGATGGTCTGCGTTAGCAAGGTCCTGCAGATCACTGGATTAATGCATGCGTGTCAGTGGTAGATGTCTCAACCGATTTGCGACGGTCAAAGGACATTTGAATAACTTACATGATAGGGATCTCTTCGAAATTGCCCTGGTCGAGGTGGCTTGCCAGCATACCTATAAGTTCTTCTGTTGTACAAATACAAGCTGGCTCTGCTCTCAGGCGTTCTTGGCACAAGTCATTGATGGATCCATCGTGGATTCCAGCTTGAGGATCAAGTCACTTGCAGATGTGCGGCTTGAAGCAGATCATTTCGGAAAGCATGATCGGCTCCTGGCGACGTCGGCTACTGCCGAGAGCCATTTTTTCTCAAGACAGAATGGCGAATCTCAAAGCTGACCGGACACTGAGTGCCACAGAGCGGCATTGTAAGTATAGGTAATATGAGAGCCAGGAAACTCGGGAAGCTGCGCCCTGTAAATCAATCGCTCGAGCGGCCTTCCGAGGCACTCGATAATTTCAAAGTTTCGTGTGCGCAAGTCGTGCACTCCTTCCCTGCACTCATTCCCTGCACCTGTGCCGTATAATACTGACATTGGACCTGCGTATCGACTCAATCGAGTGAGACTAGCCAATTTGGTTACTGTCTATACAAGTACAACTTGAGCGATGCAATTGACAGCCGGTGTGTTGAACACTCCACAATGTTATTGATACAGGTCAGCAGACAGCGCCGCGAAGCCAGTTGATGTTTGGCGACACGAACCAGGCGAACGCCCCTTTCGATGGCGCCTTATACAGGCACAGCCACAGTTTGAGGTAACCAGCTTTGATGAGCTTGGTGCACTTCAACAGTCCGGAAGCCAGTCTGCGACAACAGGCCCGCGAACTCGGGAACAATACGCTCGCATGCATTGAGATTGCTCAACATCTAGGGAAAGTTCCGAAGAGAGTCAACAAAAGCACCGACGGGTACGACGTTCATGACATACATTGATATCCTGCTTGTATGATAAGGAGTTCGCGGCGCCCCAGTTGGGAAGTAATGGCTCGGGCGCAAGAGCCTCCGGGTCGGCCTTTCCTGTGTCTTCTCCTTCAACTGTTGGGTCGCGGGATGCGTACAACATGATGTTGTCCACGATGACGATGCGGGTGGACTTGTTGTTCCCTATGCTCTCACGTATGCGCTTCAGGATCTGGACACATTCAGCGTCTGGCCAGTTGTGCAAGATCATCCGGAGGAGAAAGACGGCAATGTTGCCATTGTTAGAAGCAGGCTGTGGCTGGAAGAAGTCGTGTGCTAGACAATGGTCGTTTGCTTACAAACAGTCGGGTAGTAGCACACCATGAGACACACCTTGGAATGATACTCTTCCCTGCGCAAGCGCCTCGGGCTGCTTCGTCTGCCAGAACTATGGATCCGTGAGAAACGGTGAAAGCTGTGTGAACAAAGGTTTGCAATGCTCACAGCAAGAGCCTCGGCGATGACCCTTTCCGAATCTTGAACGATAAAATGGATCTGCGGACAGGACTGCACAATCGGAAGGGAGGCCGAGCCGACACCACCTCCACAGTCCACGATGATGCTCCCTTCTGGGAGACTAGACCACTTGAAACCTGATTGATACGTTAAATTCAAACCAAATTGACATTCGCAAGATCAATCACCGCGCAAGATGGCATCTGATGGGGACAGGCTATTCACGCCATTCATGGCCATGCCGAAGCGCTTCAAGCGAGGACGGTTTTCGGGTAAACTGAGCCAGTCGTACATCTTGATGTTCCTAACGCCCGGCCATGCCAGTGCAAATGGTGCATCGAAGGGCGAGAATGAGTTGGTGGTCGCAGGGTCCTTCAAGATCTCGGGGATGCACATAGAATTGCGCATGATTTCATCCGTGCTGCGTCAAGCAAGGATACGCTAGTCAGTTGGGTTGGACACGGCCGCCAATAGTGGGAACGTACGACAAGCCAACCAAGGCCGCAACACCGTTGAAACATCGTATTTCTCCTCAGGCCGGGCTTGGAGTTCTGCTAGAGATTTGCCGGTATCCATAACAGTCGAAATGTAGTTGTTTGCAAATACGTTAGGTGAGACTTCTTCAAAGACATAGTGTGTTGCAAGTAGACGAAGCACTCGTCCTGTGTATAACAATTGTGAGACAACCCCAACGAGTGGTGATCGCCTTACACACCTAGCTTGTGGTAGTTGACATTGTTGTAAGCACCGATTTCCGTGATATGCAGGGCTTTTTGCGGCCCCTTCCCTTTTTCTCGGAGGATTTCTATCACGTGTGTCTCGACTGCAACTCGAAGAGAGGAGCACAATTGGTGCTAAGACCACAGAATGACCAGAGTATTATTTCGCAAGGTAAAATCGCTCACCCCCGTGGCCATGTCCATTATGTAGCGCTCAGGGGTTCGAACGAGCGCGATCAGCTGCGAGGCAGCTGCAACAACCTTCAAGGATGGCTCAAGGAATTCGACCCTGGCGGCAGACGCGGAATGCTCGGTAGTCTGCAAGGAATTCTGAAGTTCCTTCAATTGTGCCACCGACGTCGAGATAACGGACGACAGCGCCTCAATCTGCTTGATATCCATTGCGAGTAAAAGACTCCGTTTGCTGGTTCAGAATGAGTACCAGCGACAATCTATTGCTTATAAGTGACGAGAAGTCGGCGCTGTTAACGCGGGGTCAATCTGAACAGAGGGTGGGTACGCTTCAGGTGCAGAAGGGGGACAAGACCTCCGAGAATGCCATTCTTAAATCCAGATAATGAGTACTTGTCATGAGAAGAAATCCGGTTCTACATCCTGCTATTTCTCGAATTTCAATGTGTCACCGTCAACTCTTCCTGTGTGAACGTCGGACCTACACGGCCAAAAGTCTGCGGCATGGAAACGGGGCCTCAGGTAATGATCATGACAGCTACGGGCCGTTACGGGCAGTGTTGACACCGTCCGACGGGGTCAGTGAGTCAAGTCAAGCAATCAAAAAGCTCAGTCAAGGCTTGACGCTTAGGCGAAGAACCGCGTGTTCACTCTTGTACTGCAGACTAATTGATTTCGAAAGACATAGTAGTAGCTGTAATAGCGCCGCATTATTGTAGTTCGTGAAGGAGCTCATATTCGGCGAGCTCGCGTTCATAGTTTCGCATTGCACCGTGCCAATAAAAGTCCATACCGCCCATCTCTGAGTTGATGCTGCATGAAGCAGCCTGAGGATTTGGATAGCAAAACAACGTCTTCAGCGGGATGTCTGTCTTCTGTGTGTTTGATCCAGCAGACGAGGAAGAAGGTCCGGAAGGTCCGATTTGAGCAGTCAAAAGGAGGGGCCCGAGAGTGTCAGTAGTCGAGTCATCCAGTTCGTCCTGAGCGCCGATTGAATATCTCTGTAGCTGTTGCCAAATCGGTGGTCGAAATGTTTTTTAGTACAGGTACTAGTGCACTACATCCACAGAGAGGCACAGTCAATGAAGCTTTGAAGCTCGATTCGAAACAATTTAGTTCGACACGATACAAGTCACATCGCCATGCCTGATTCATAAATATGGAAATAGTAATACCTAAATAGGAAGTAATACCAAAATAGGGAATGATTATGTCAGGCGGCCAAATTGAAAAGTATAACTTTGTCAATTTTGAGTTTCAGCTCTAATGGAATCAATCCTCTTGGTAAATGGAGCATTTTGACTAGAGGGGTAAGCATTTTATTGAAAATTGAACGTGCTATTTATTTTGTACAAAGTAGCGGTGACTAAGTGTCCCGCTCCATATCTCGGGGAAAGATTGTAGATCACAATCTTCGTCAAGCACTGATGAAAGCGCACCCGAGCTGCTCAATTTTGAGAGCCCATTAAGCTGGCCAGGATAAACCTCAACAAACTTGCGCCTCTTTACTGTTCCGGGTAAACCTAGTTCTTGAGAAGGAAGTTATTGACATACTTAAACATGGCTATATAGCATTTCAACTTGTGTTTCCGATCCTTTACCGGCTCAGACCAACTCAAGGCTGTGATGTACAACCTATACAGAACTTAGATCCGCGGACCGTTGCACAGTGAGCAACGTCAGTGTCCTACAGCCAGTGGATTTGCAGAAAGAAATCAATATTCTTGATTTTATTTGACTGGTATACTATCGTGTGACACCACTTTGAGAAGGACCCAGTGTTTGAGAATGGCTTATCGCAAACTCTCCTTGGGATATTCTCAAGATCAGACGGTATCTAAAATAGTCTAGAAAATCATGCAACACAACTGTGTTCTCCGATTTCAAAGAGAGGGAGTGTGTAGAGAACAAGTTCAATATGAGTGTCAGAAAGTCTATTAATTAGGCCGATCGCCGTTCTTCTACCCTCTCACCTCATCCCAAACCATGGCCACTTAGTTCCTGCACTTGTGTCTAACTCAAGCACACCATAACATGCACTCTCCCAATTTTTTCGAAGCTTATCGTGGGCGCAATGAGTGTACAGCAGCAAATGTGTTGCTGTGCGTTACAATCCATGAGCAAGAGTGACACTTCCTCAATCTGGATTTGAACTCCGCCAGCAGACGCACTGTCATTGCAATGCTGCAGGCGGATGCCCAAAAGCCACGTCGGAGCTTCATTGTGGCACTGTCCTGGTATGACTCTTCGTGACATTCCTCGGAAAAATCGTCAAACACTAGTCCCCTCCACCGGAACGTCCTTGGGCACCTCACTATGAAAATAATTAAAAATGTAAGTATATGGCCATGTAGCCAGGATCCATAACCACAAAATGACACTGCTCCGAGAGCAATCCATTCAGTCATTGTGGAGCTAAAAATCGAATGACGGAAATCTTCAAACACTGGTCAAATGATAGTATAACTTGCTTAAAACAACTGTTAATAACTGACCTAGTTATTGCTTGGCATGTTATAACGTTTTAAACTGTCAATAACCTCACCATGAGTTTTACCCAGTATTTCGAGGAGGTTGCTGGTGCTGCCCGAGCAGCGCCAATTGCCATCATGGTGTCCGTAGCAGCGGTAGGTTCTCTCGGCTTGGTCCTCCTCATTGCAGCGTCTTTCGCCACGGTTTTGGTACCCACACTGCTCCAGACGAAGTTGGCGCTGCCCATGGGTCAGCTGCTACTCGACGTTCTTGGAAAGAGAGGTATGCTGACCCTGTGGTCTCTCATGATCATCGTACAGGAACGCACACGCCATCTACTCACGCGATCCGTTGTGCTGACCTGTAGGCTTATAGTTCCTGTGTGGCGCTGCACAAGGCGTCGACGCGTCCTTCGCATTTGCACAAGACAATGCACTGCCTGGGTCGCACTGGTGGAAGCGAGTGAATCCGTACACCCAGACGCCCGTCAGCGCCGGCTCGTCATGATCCTGGCCGCGATCTGCGGGCTCCTGGGGTTCTCTGCCACAGCGTTCTCGTCTCTCGTTGGGTAATGTTTCCCCAAGCTTTGCTTTGAATGTGTAGGTCTGATACTACGAGGTTCGCAGCGCGTCAGTCATAGGGCTATGCACGTCGTATGCTACGCTAATCTTCCTGCGTATCACGTCTGGGCGACGTGGTGATGGTCATCGCTGTATTCATCGCATTAGGCTCGTGTCCGCAAGGAAGTGGTTTGTTGGGCCGCTGTCCAACATCGACGACCGAGATATGACTGAATTTTCTAGAGCGAAGTAGATCGGACGAGATATTCTTTGCGCGTTTGAAAGTTGAACAACAATACCCAATCAGGGAGTTTCTAAATTTGACAGATCAAGTGGTCTTTATGGGCAGCACAAGCACGCGCGACAACGATGCAAACCTAATGAAGGGTTCCGACGGTTAGTAGTAACAGTACAGAGTAGTAGCCTCTTGGTGAGAATATGTATATGAACTGTATCCTATCCGACGAACGTTGCGTCGATGGCAGACAGTCGAAGTATGATCTTGAGTCATTTGGGAGACCGCACGTTTTACCTAGGACCAGGCAAGGAGTTCTCCAACCGTCTGTAAAACGTTCATGGTGATTGTTGTTCGAGGGGCCAGTCCTTGGCAAAAGTTTAGCACCCCTCGTTACGTGCGCAGCAGGAAGATCGGCCTTCCCTCCGACGAGTCTTCATATTCACAACAGAACACCTGACTGGTGATGGTCATCAGCGCGTCAGTTCTCAGATCAACGCCCAGACTGTAAAGCGTGTCTGCGTCCGGTTTGACGAACTCGGAGCAGTAGGCTGACAGTGGTGGATCAGGTGCCGCCGCCCTCGTGCGCCATATGTATTCGTTGTTATGCTCAGAGCCATGGCGCGTACCTGCCGTACCATCGTGATGTTTTGAGTATGTACCAGCCGGGCGTACAATTGACAATTCCCGGCCACAATGAAGACGCTGCCGGATCTTCTGACCCTCGAACGATGCTACGGTTGCACAAACCGCTAAGGCTTCAATGCAGTGGAAAAGCACCATGATGTGCGAATTGCACTACTACTGAGTACGAGCGATCAATACTGCGACTGAGAAGGCAAACTGCACGCCAAATTGCGTTGAGGGTCAAGAAGTTGAGGGAGGCAACGGTGGGAGGCACCGACCGGGTCCATCGGCTAAAATGTACGGACTACCCAATAGCAGACGGATCTTGAGGTCAAATCTTAGCGGTGCCCAAGAAGCTATACATCCGCCGTGAGGCGTCTGGACCTTTCATCGTAATTTGTGCTGCAGATTTTACGCAGGCTGACGTATAAAATGGCGTGCAGATCGAACACCCCTCTCTTCACAACCATCTTCCGTCTTGTTCCAATAACCCATCCCTTTCTCCTTGTTCCGAACGTTTAACCCATCGATGACAATATCCGAGAGTCCGACGCCGGCCAAGGCACATTTGCATTTACCAGGCCAACTCCATAGTTCTGTCAGCGAGCAATCGCTGAGCCGTATCAAGAATGTGCCCGGTTACACAACTCCTGTATTCAAGGGAAAGGAGGAGCAAAGAGCAAAAGTACAAGCCATCGTCGTGTCTAAGGTGAGTATACTGCTCTCGGTCCCGTTCTTCGTATGGTTATCGTGAGACACCGTTGCGGGAACGCCCTCTTGGGTACACAATGTATGCGGGTAGTGCAATGGGTGTCCTGGATGGTTTTAATGCGACTTCATTTAGCCCGTATTGTCAGGGAGAAGCGGCTTGAGAGAATGTTTCCCGGAGCGCATAGTCTCTACGTGAATCATGTTTACTGACAGCATGTCTCCAGGGTTTCATCCCACGCGAACTCGTTGCCAACGAAGTGAACTGGTTCTACTCCCATCTCGGTATCGATGATACCTACTTCCAGGCCGAGTCCGTCGACGTCATCAGTGACCACATCATTGCGCTTTTCGGCGCGAAGGTGCTCGCGTACACAAAGCACGACCCATCCAAGCTCGTGATTGACCTCGAGAAGCTCGACGACCAGGGCGCAACGTTCATCCATACGAGCCCGCCCGGCCAGACCTCGACGGAAGGCCCTGGCTCGACGTGCGAAAGCAGAATCGACGAGCTGTACCTCGACAAGTCGACACCGAGCAACGCATTTAGGCTCGAGACGTATCGCTCGCAAGGCTCCATATCCGCGACCGCGTCGCAGCAGCTGCGATGCTACTTTGTCACGAAGTGTAATTTCCCCGCGAGCCCGCCGGCCTCGACGCGCACGGATGGGTCCGTGAATCTCCATTCCCTTTTGTCATGTCTGTCTGATCCCGCATGGTTCTTGCCTTGTCTATAATAGCAAGACAGACATCCGCACGGTGTCCGATCCAGTCTTCCTCGAGAAGGCGAGTGAAAACACGCTCGAGATCTACCAGCGCGTTATGTGGAATGTTGAGACGCGATATGGTCCTGTAATTGAGGTTTTTGAGGTTGAAGGCAGCAGAGAGCGCAGGATGGTAATTGGGTACAAGATGGGCGGCACAAGCAAGTTTTTCAGTGCACTCTCCAATTTATACCACTTCTACTCGCTCTACTCTGCACGCAAATACGCTGGTATGTCTTATTTACTCACACGGGCCTATATGCGTTATCTGGGTTTGATTTCATGTTAATTCCAGAGCAGTTCTCGAACGGCATCACGATCATTTCGCTCTATCTCAACCCTCTTCCGAATGCGAATGCGCCTCCAATTGAGCACTCTATATTCCAAGTGATGAAGGAGGCATCACTACTGTATTGCCTCCCCGACAACCCATTTTTCTATGCGGGGGCAGGACCGAGTGGTGGACACGCTGTCCAGGAGGCCACCTACGCTTGTATGTTTCTCTTTGTAGACCGCTAATTTCAATATTCATTTAAATTCGTGCCTTGATACTCCCAGATTGTGGTTGGGTTTTCGCGCAGCACTTCTGCAACCGTCTCGGTCCTGCCTATCTTGCGCTGAAGAATATCCTCGACGAGTCTAACCCTTCCCATGCCGAGGTACTCAATGACATCAAGAGACGCTTCAGAGAAGAGACATTCACAAGAGAGAGCATTGCCCAGGTGATACATGCACATGCTGAATTGGTGCGTGGTATTGTCCTAGATGTGCATGTATCGACTCATTCTCGTACCGTAGATCAATCTTCTGTATGTCAACTTCGCTATGGTGCATTATCCCGCATCCGACCAGGCGTCCCAATTGATGTACGCCATTTTTGTCACACTGAATCAGGAGCAACCATTCTCATGAGAGCTCCCCTATAGGCCTACGCTCTCGTACCAACGTCTTCAGACTCAACTTCCGCTCTCCGATCAGGAATTGTATGACAAGATCAGGAAGACGGTCTCAAACAAACACTCACTACAGGTCCTCGAGAGCTTCTTGATCTTCAACAAGTGCGTCCAGCTGTCTGGCATTGTATATCTGCACCACTTTTTGACCGATATTCTTGATTATTGTCAGGCATGTCCTCAAGACGAATTTCTACCAGCCCACCAAAGTAGCGCTGTCGTTCCGCCTCGCGCCTGAATTTCTTCCCGAAGTGGAATACCCCAAGAAGCCGTTCGGCATGTTTTTCGTCATCGGTAAGAGCCCTCCTTATATTATGTCTACGAGATACTGATCGATACCATTGTCCCTTTGTTAGGAGGTGAATTCCGAGGCTTCCATATCAGGTTCCGGGATGTTGCTCGTGGAGGCATTCGAATTGTTATGTCGAGGAACAGGGAGTGAGTGTTTGTACATCCTCCTTTCAATTATTCAGTCTGATAGGATGGATTCTCCCTCAGGACTTATTCTATCAACCAGAGAATGCTGTAGGTTTTCATTTACGTATGTATTGGTTTGGCGTGGGTTTGACGGCTATATATCAGCTTCGATGAGAACTATGGTCTGGCTTCGACTCAGTCTTTGAAAAATAAAGATATACCAGAGGGTGGTGCCAAGGGCACTATACTGCCTTCGTATGTCTAGCCCTCAATATCAAGATATCTTTACTGACTGCCAGACTGGTAGACTCGGGTCGAGTCCCCGACTATGCTTCGAGAAATACGTCGATGTAAGTATGACTGACAGTACTCCCAGATGCTATGTTGATCATTGCTGCCTTCATGCACAGGCTATTATTGACTTGTTGATCCCTGGACAAAGTCCTGGAATCAAGGAGCAACTGGTCGACCTCTATGGAAAGTCAGAGATGCTGTTCTTCGGGCCTGATGGTACGCGTGTGCATTTTTTTTGGAAGGGTCTTGCAAATTGATCTCAATCATTGTTGTAATGTTTCTATAGAGGGGACCGCCGATATGATGGACTGGGCAGCGTGTAAGTTCTCATCAGCTCTTGCATTATCCATGCCTTCGTTGATCGCGTCCATTAGTGCATGCGCGCAGCCGGGGTGCTGAAACATGGTGGAAGTCATTCACTACTGGGAAGAGTGCCGAAACTCTGGGCGGCATTCCTCATGATCAATTCGGGATGACTTCTCTGTCAATTCGCCAGTACGTTCTCGGGCTTTACAAGCAGCTCGGCCTGAGGGAGAAGGATATCACGAAGGTACAGACTGGAGGTCCCGGTGGGCACTTTCACTTGCGAAATTGCTTTGCCTGTTTCTAATGTTTGCATGTTACGTTTGGTGTCAAGATGGTGATCTCGGTTCAAGTCAGTGTCTCGATGATCTTGTCAGTGTATACATTTACTGACATGATTACAGATGAGATCCTGCTCAGTTCAGACAAGACTGTCGCTGTCATTGATGGCAGTGGTGTCCTCGCCGACCCGGCCGGAATTAATCGCGAAGAGTTGATCAGGCTCGCGAAGCTTCGTGTACCTGTTGCGCATTTTGATCGATCCAGACTTAGCAAAGATGGATATCTAGTACGTGTGGAAGACCAAGACGTGAAGTTGCCATGTGAGTATATATGCACATCCCAGTCAAATTTGCAGACAAACAATATCTTGAAATCTAGCGGGTGAGGTCGTGATGGACGGTGCAGACTTCAGGAATGGAGCCCATTTGCGATTCAAGGCTGACTTGTTCGTACCTTGCGGTGGACGGTGAGTGAATCTCGACGTGGCGTCCAGGATCTGTTCCTAACGTATTCTTTGTATGACCAGACCAGAGGCCGTTAATATTTCTAATGTCGCTGCTTTGGCTGACTCAGAAGGCAAACCGAACTTCAAGTATGTGGTAGAAGGCGCCAACCTCTTCCTGACACAGCAAGCGCGGGTCTACTTGGAGAAGCGCAAGGTAATTTTGTTCAAGGATTCCAGTACTAACAAAGGTAGGAAGCACTCAGTCCTTGCGTTCCGTCCAAGCTTATCGCATGCCTGTCAGGTGGTGTCACGAGCTCTTCATTGGAAGTTCTGGCTGGTCTTGCCCTCTCAACGCAAGAGTATGTGGACCTAATGATCTTCAAAAACGGAAAGCCTTCGAGTTTCTATGAGAACTACGTGCGCGACATTCAACAAAAGATCACTGAAAATGCTGCTGCCGAGTTTCAATGCATTTGGCGTGAGCATACACGGTCGCAGGGCGCCAAGCCGCGGACCATCATTTCGGACGAGCTTTCGAGCACATTAAGCAATTTACAAGCCGAACTAGAGAACTCAGACCTCTACGAAGACGAGACCATGAGGAAAAATGTCATGAACCGTGCAATCCCGAGAACACTGGTTAATCAAGTGGGATTGGATACTGTTCTTCAGAGGCTGCCGGAGTCATATCAGCGGGCGCTGTTCTCGAGCTGGGTCGCGTCGCATTTCGTGCGTAGCCCCTTTAAGATTGTGCATCAGCGGTCTGTCACTGACATTCGTCAACCGCCAGATATATAAATACGGCGTCAATGGTTCGTCGGTCGACTTTTTCCACTTCGTACGGGATCTTGCCGCATAGAACGCTAGTTATAGAGGAACATTCTTACTGTTCGCGTGAATCAGGTCGAAGATATCGGACTCTGTACTTTTCTTTAGCTAGTCGCCTTATAATGTTTGTACAAGCCCATACGGGAAATGCAACATAGCGTTTTAGACGAATGCATTCAGTCTACAGTATCAGTATTAATTCACCAACTTGGCGGCCATCCAAATAGCAAGAACAATTGGTCAGTTATAATTGCGATTCTGTTACTTGTCCTACGGTGAGACAGCTCCACCTCCCATCTCCAACTGATACTCAGCTATCTATATGAGTGGTACTACATACAAGAATTATGTTCTGCATTCTTCCATCAGTCTACTCCCCATTATCCAAAATCAGTTCTGATCCAGCTGTGCCAGCCCATCCTTGAGATACTCTTCGAACAGCGACTTGTAATCGCGGTGCCACCTGCTGAGGGCAGGCCGGCCTTCGGCGATGTCACCTGCTGCCCACATGATCCGTAGCTGGTCGACCTCGCGGCGAGTATCGTTGTCGGGTACGAGGATGTAGAACGTCCCCTGGCGCACATGGTCGAGCTGGTGCAGCCACATCAGCTAGTGAAAACATCGCAGGCAGGAGACTCACCATGTAAAGGACTGTCTCTTGGGCAGTCCATGCGCCCGCCGGCTTGTCGGCGCTGCCGTTGTCACCAGTCATTCCTGTCCATGTCCAGCCGGGACTACAAGAGCCACTGAGTTACACAGATGCGCTGCGAATTGAACACATACATGAACAAGTGGGCACTCATGTTGGAGTTGGGAACGTTGCGGAGATCATGAGCGAGACCCTCCGTAATAGACTTCACTGCTGCCTTCGACGCGTTGTATGCAGCGTTGCCCCTATTAGACAGTAATCAACACTATTTTGCGCCATGAAAACAAGTGGCATACGGAGGATTCGTGATGCCCTGCTTAGATCCAGTGTTGATGATCACAGCTTGGTTTTCTTGGTGAAGCATGGACGGCACAAACGTCTGTTGGACATTCACCACACTGAGGAAGCAAAAGTAATGAGTGCGTATAACGAGGCATGCTTTGACCAACACATACCCAAAGACGTTGACTTCAAAGACCTTGTGCCAGTTGTCCAGGCCCTCCCAAGATGTTCCCCGAGGACCAATACCGGCATTATTCATGAGCACACCAACCTGCACAGACGGGTACATGACACCGTGATGTCGTTAGAAGCCTGTTCCGACATCCAAACATATAGCAGCGGGGCAACAGTCCCCGAGTCGTCGCCAAGCGAGGGCCCGCCCGGCAGAGCTAGCTCACCTCGCCCCACGCCTCGTACACCTTGTCGCGCAACCTGACGACGTCGTCAAGCTTGCTGACGTCGGTCGGCACGACGAGCACATTTGCTTCGCCCGCGATCTTTGCGACTTCTGCGCCAGCTTTCTGCAACGCAGCCTCGTTGACGTCCGCGAGCGCGACCTTCAGTTTAAGCCTATCGTGTCAATCGCCAGATGATCGCAGAGCACCAGCACGGTGCCAATGAGTTATATCAGGATGAACATCTCTGTGATCAGCAATCGGACGGTTGGAGAGTTCATAGAATGCTCACTTGGCCAGTTCTAACGCGGCGGCCCGTCCGATCCCACTGCTCGCGCCGGTGATCACGGCGACTCTGCCTTCGTGGATGATAGGGTGGACATCTTTGTCCAGAGTCGGTGCCATTGGTGTCTCGAAAGCAAAAGAGGAAACCGGGCGAAGAGGAGAGGGACGACGTGAGCCGTTGAGGCTGAGACTCATCGTGTACCGTCGATAAATATGTCGAGGGGAGATCGATGGGTAATTATGGGTGTCTGACAAACGGAATAAGGGTGTATAGTTCTGGCAAGTTCTGGCTTTATATGTTTGCGGAACGCGAGACATCTGGCGAACGCCCCCCACCCGGATTCTGTTCCCACAACGTGCTTCCACTCGAGTCTCTTCCACTGGCCGAACATTTTCTCAATCAAACAGCTATGTACTCGTTCATGTGCACACAACTGTTGCAGTCATTCCATGCGCCACTTGTGCGACCGCAGGGACATCCATCACGGCCTACACTCGAGTTTTCTGCACTCTGGTCGTAAGTGTTCTTTCTGTATGGGTTAGATACTTTGGCGATCAAGACGCCGACCTAGTACACTTGGGTACAGAGGCACGTTTACTTCCGCGGTCCGACTAACGCCTGGCTCGTCTCACGCTGGAGAACAATGGCGTGCCATTTGCTCATGGCGTTGAGTGTTCATTCACTCGGTCTGTGAGGTGCTGAAATGTACATTGCATGTGCCCAGCAGTAGTGCGTGTACGCAGTTGGCGCTGAGCGACTTTGACTTGTGGTCAACGAGATGAGTCCGGAGTCCGGACTGGCTGGCGAGCTGATGTGGCTGATAATCCAAATCAACGTTTGTTCCACAGCCAGAACAAGAAGGTTTTTCCCCAGTACCTAAGGTAAGGATTTGTTCTATGATTTTCTTCATTCTCAAAGGCCTTGCGGAATCGTCGTGGTTCTGCAGGCTGCGCTCGTACTAGTTCTCCAAATTCATTTCAAGGAGAAGGAAAGGAAGTATGCCACTTGTGCATGACGTGCGCATAGCAAGTTATGGTACACTCGACGAAAATGCGGAGGCAACGTATGGGCATCAAGGCATGCGTACGATATGCCGCCAGAGTTGGTGTTCCTTGAGTGTTAGTTTCTGGCGAGACACCACGTACAGTTGCGGACAACCAAACACGACAACTACTATAGCCAAGGAATTCGGTTTTGGTGGGATTTGGTTGTCCGCAACTGTATAAAAACGAAGATATGTACCCTTCTGCTCCACAAGGATCCCACAACACTGCTTGCGCTGGGTATAGCTGCTCCGATCATAACGATGCCATAGACTAACAGGGGATGCTGCAATTTGATAGACATCTATCGAGTCGTATAGGCTATTCCGTATTTCCACCTTCCTTGTGTTCATGGAGAACCCAGTTGCTGTAATACCCCTTGTGATTGCCCGCCTCACTTCCACGGCGTGCCCTGACGTCCCAGAACACACGACCCTCGAGTACTTCACGCAGGCTTGAGGCATACACTGAGTGCCGTTGAAGTCGGACCGCAATCACGAGAAAGGATCCTCGGCATATATGAATGGGCACGCGATACGTAGGAGAAATGTCTCGACCGCACGAATGTCATGCCATCTGCTAGAGTTGAAACATGTTCTCAGGTGGTACCGCACTGTCGGCTCCTACGTCGATGTCGAAGCTTCGTTCATATGGAAGCCAGATCACGAGGGATCATCACAACATTGCGTGATGAGCACGAGTGTACAAGGCTCGTCCTATTCTGCGACGTCAGACAGCACTTGTATGTGCGCGGCAGTCCTTTCAGGCCTCGTATCCCTATTTGGTTGCAGCCCGCACTGCACGCGAGATAATGAAGACGGCAGTCACTACGGTGAAGCTCATTCGAGGATGACGGGCTGTACTACATTGTGCCCCAGGGCGACTTCTTCCAGCCTGATGTGTGCCTCTTTGGTCACCTCCAGGTAGTGCTGCTGTGAGGTGAGGCACCTCGGACGTCAAGGTGAGGTGAGATGCACCGGCACACATGCCGATTACCTCAAGGTACCTCAAGGTCACCTTGAGGTAACTTAAGGTAACGCTGGCCTGGCCTGTGGTTGCGAGAGGACCGGTCATGTTATGTGGATGCATTGCCACTCGCACAAAGGCCTGAGACCGATAGTAATGATGGGTATGCTTCAAGTTCTTAAATTCAATCTGTGGTGGGACGGCCTTACATTCACTCAAGATTAGGTGCTGGACCAGGAGAAAATGTTGCCGCGACATCAACATTGTATCAGATGGTCCTCCTGGAGCATTACAGAGTCATTCAAGTTGTGTTAGAATTCTACTGTACTGCCTCCACTACATGCCATTGTACTGCTTTGTCAATACACTCATTTGCAAACAGAGTGACAAGTTATTTGCTCCATGCAAACAATGTTTTATGGAGAAAATTGATAGGGCATAATGCCATTCTGGTGTGTGATAGGATGAGCCATGCTCTGCTGGTTACCTCAAGGTATCTCAAGGTAAGTGAAGGTAGCAACTTCAACACTTCAAGGTGACCTTCACCTCACCTCACAGCAGAACTACCTCCAGGAACATTCTTGCATCCCATTTTGTACATCATTCTCCACCTTGTGCCATTTCTCCACATTTTTGCTGCACAGCTAGCAGGCTTGATGGGCCTCAGATCTGGCAGGATGGCAGGTTGTAGGTTGACATCCAAGAGCAGTCCCAGAGATGCATGGGTGAAGGATGAGTGATCATTCTTGTACAGTGTCCAGATACAGAGGAGCAAGACAATAGGAACCACTAGAACTATTTCACTTGCTGCATGGTCTGGGGACCCTAATGGTATTGATACCTTGGTCTCTATCAGGCATACTTAATAGTCATCCACTGTAAACAATCTCAATCTTGACGAAGCTGGCCTTGGAATTCAACAAATACAAACATGGCAAACATGTGGCTGTCCAATTCCTAGTCTCATCCCTGTCTCTTGGATACTATCAATGAAGTCTACCAGAGGTCAAGACCATTATGTGTTGACATCATGCTATCTTAAATTGTGCCTGATGTCTTCATGACATGCATGTATTGGTCCAAGAGCCCAGTACTGGGATTTCAGGGTGTATTGCTTTTGATGGGAAATGTTTAGTCACATGTTGAGAATGGATGGCAGAGTGAAGTTTTAGCTGCCTTCAACTATCTTTTTATGAGCTTGCTTATTATGATCTTGTCATGAACTCAAGAAAGGTCCAGAAGACAAGGTTTGAGGCTGTCTGACAGTGTTTGTGTTTGAGGTCTTAGTTCCATGGCCGCAATCCTAGGATTTGAGTTCCATGCTGTAAGGTGTGTCTTTGCCTATCTAGCCAGTTGAAGGTTACAGTGTTACTTGATGTGCCCTTTACACAGCCTAAAGTCTGTGGCATGGAAACAGGGCCTCAGGGTGAGGTCCCTTTAATGGCCTGTAGCTGTCATGATTACTACCCTTTTCATTTTATGATTTTATGGTACTTTTGTAAATCCCTTATATAGTGCTTGAAATTATGGTTGATGCAACATGTAAAAAGCACAGTTAGTTCCTGTATGCAGCCCTGATTCAGGGCAGACAGGCAGGTTCAAAACCAGCATCTGGTTGGGGTACCATCATGGTATTACAGTGATCTGAAAATTGACCAAGGGTCAAGATGGTTATGACATTATCTACTGCCAATGTACTGGCACTGGTGCCCTTTCTTGTGATATTACAGGCTTTGTCCATGACATTGCAAGTGCAGCAGTAGCATCCAGTAGATAAAATTAATTGTGCATATAGTATGGGACAACAGACAGTAATTATGGTACAGGGAATGAACATAATGCTGTCATCAGTGGGTGAGCTCAGCCATGAAGACAGGGAAATTATCAACTGAGGTGGTCTCAAATTGTGCTCTGTCAATCCACCATCAACATCTGGTCTCTCTTTATGCTGTTCAATGCAGGATAGTCTTGAGATTACTCCAGAGAATTTCAGTAAAGAACCTAGATAATGATGCATCAGTTGAATGTCATCCAAACAGAGACTGAACATACATTTTGAGAGAGTAATCTTCTTGTTTCTCTCATGTTACTTAATGAGTGTCACCATCCCTGCAAATTGCATCAAGGATTAAGTTATCCAAGTAAGTTGAAACACTAGTATTGGTTGAACCTCCAGAGAATGTTTGAGAGAGATTAGGACTTGAAGGAACAGATGATATCTTTCTGCCAGAGGTCAGAGCAAAAAGTTGTGCTCAGAATGTGTCAACTCTGAATTGTAACAGAATTCACTGCAGTGATCATATTTGTTTTAGTGGCTGCTCACTGATCAAGAATGCAAAGACTGAAAGTTCACAACAAGACTTTTGACTTTATCACTACTGTACAAATTTTAGAATAGATTTATGTTACAAAGATCACATTTGTTTCTGCTCATCCTGACTTCCCTGCTGACAAATGGCCAAAATGTATTCCAACTGACATGTACTTCAACAAATATGACAAAAGCTGTTACTACTTAATTATAAGATTATTGTAATTATGTTGTACAACAATGATGATGATGAAATCAGGTTGTCATGCAACAAATGGTGCTGGCTCATTCATTGCTCAAGTGGGCAGCAGTGAAGGCCATAAAAGCACTGCTTCGGTATTTCACACTCAGCGTGGGACACATGCAGCTACGCCAGGCTGGAGCATCTGGGTGCAGTCGCCTCCTCACGGCCGAAACGGCCCTGGAAATACGGGGCCGTTTCGATGACTCGGACCTGGCCTGATACCGGAGCATGTACAAATTACAGACACGGGTGGGCCCGATTCACGCCATCATTTTCACCGTTCCCACCCTTTTCGTCTTATGATTTTCCGGTACCAACCAGTTTTGGCCGTGTAAATGTACAACGTCAGCATGACAGATCAGACGACGACACCATGACGATCGAGACGAGGTTTTGTATCGTTTGATGACTCTTCAGAGGTGAATGGCCGTTAGAACCAAACCAAGTCAACGGTGCTTTGGATTGTAAGTCAAACTATGGGTGATGTACCAGTGATTGCTGCGAAGATGTTTTGTGCAGGTGTTTTCCGGGCAATCCTCCATCGTTGAACGTTGAACGTTTGAACCCCCACGGAATTGAGTGAAATACGACATCAATGGATTTAGATAGTTATCAATCAGCGGTTCTCGAAGGGATGTTCTTAAAACTGATACTTGGAATGGCCAGGACCTGACTCCTGAGAGTAGCCTACAACTATTCTTATCGTATATCATCTCCGTCACCTATTTGATATGTTTCTCACAGGTAACTCAATCATCAAACCGTATCTTGTTCTCGGTCACCGGAAAGCTCAGTTTCCGTCTCTGCCGGTTTCATTTCTCAGTCATCCAGCCTTTTCGAAGGGCCCACGCTGCATCCGTGCGAACGCCTGCATTGTTGCCCTTCACAAGTCGGCAGATCACCGAAGGCCCTTGTGCCTAACTTCTCGACGTGTTAAATAGGTATTGGGGCACGTATGTGGCATCTCAGAACAGTCTAAGCACTGCAAGTATAATGCGTGCGCATTGTCCCTTGCTCATACTCCTTTTCGGAGCCGCAATTTCACCGGCACTGGAGGTAAGATATATCACGGGGGTATGCGAGCAGATCGCCAAAGAGATTTCTTCAGCATCTGCAGTCTTTTATCCTCGTATGTGTGTTTACCTCGTCCTCACGGCTTCTGACAAGCAAGTTTGGTAGTCGAACGTCCTTACATTGAGGATGTGTATCATTACATTTCGTCGAGCGCTCAATCTGCTACATGCTCCGTGGAGCCCGGCACAGCTGAAGACGTGAGCGTTGTGGTAAGGCCGGGACTTCCTTGTTAGAAAGTCATCCCGCCTGAAATTAGCTCTACCTAGCTGCAAATTCTAGGTGACACGCGGACACCTTTCGCAGTGAGAGCCTCTATGCGTCTTGAATGTGATCACGTTTGACCGCGTTCGCATAGGTGAAGGGCGGAGGTCATGCCTCAAACCCAGCATTCTCATCCACGACTGGGGTGCAGATTGCTATGGCACGATTTAACGAAGTGAACTACAATTCTAAGACTGGAGCGGTCGACATAGGTCCAGGACTCATATGGGATGACGTATATGCTGCTCTTGAGCCTTACGGAGTGAACGTCGTGGGCGGTCGAGTCACCGGCGTTGGAGTAGCAGGTTTCATTCTGGGTGGAGGTCAGCCATTTTTTGGACCTCGTATATATTGCGTTAGCACTGAGTCATTCCAGGTTATTCACACAAATCGAATCAATACGGTCTGGCTATCGATACTGTGCAAGCGTATGAACTAGTTCTGCCGAATGGTACGATAACGACCGTCACCGATGAGTCAAATCCGGACCTGTTTTTTGCGTTGAAGGTGAGTGACTTCCTGTAAAGCTACTTCTGATATCTCACTTTTAACCCTAGGGTGGCTTCAACAATTTTGTGAGTAAGCACAGGAACGTTGCAGCGGCTGACACTGATCGGGCGCGACAGGGAATCGTTACTAAATTTACTCTGAAGGTTTTCCCACAAACCGAAGTCTGGGTACGGGCGTTCATGCCCTCAATGAGCTCATGCTCGAGCTTAGGTTGTTTGTAGGGCGGTGCGATCATCATTCTCGGCAATGAGAACCAAGTCAATGCCGCAACTGCTAAGTATGCTGCGACCGTGACCGATCCTAAGGCTACTCTCCTTACTACCTATAACTGGGACCTGGGCTTGGTACGCAAATCGTCTTGGTCCCACAAGACATGAGGCTTATATACTCGTCTTTCCACAGACTATTGTCGAGCTAGACTTGTTTTATGATGCTCCTACTCCGCCACCGGGGATATTCGATGATTTCCTGGCTATTCCCGCCTTGGACCAAGACATTTCGACCCGCTCATTCCTTTCCTTGGTGCTTACTACTCCATCCAATAGTACTGCTGGCAAGCGGTGAGCTTAATTCCTGATGTCGCCGACTGCTGCTGATTGAATGCATCTTAAGCGGGTTCTTCCATACAGTCCCCCTCGTGAACATCACACCGTCGATTCTAGATGCGGTCGTGAACGAGAGTCAGGTTCGTGGATCGACCATTCTCGGGCTGCCGACAAATCTTTATGAACACCCTCACAGTACTGGGCTGATCAGCTAGCCCTTACAGTCCCAGGACTTTTCATCAGCTACGATGTTGAGCCGTTCCTACCTAACGTCTTTTCTCATGGAACACCATCAGCCTATCCTCCTAGCCGTACCCAAGGTCTGTTTCCGATGAACATTTATTACGCGTGGACATTTTCGGCTTCAGATGCCGTGATCAATACTGTGATGCAGCAAACTGCAAACACCCTTACTGAAAAGGCTATCGCGGAAGGCCAGAATATTGCCGATGCTGCACTCTATCCCAATTACGCTATTTACGATACGCCGCTTGAGAGGATGTATGGCGAGAATATGCCCACCTTGCAGAATCTCAAGAATCAATATGATCCAAATAACGTGATGGGTCTTGCTGGAGGATGGAAATTCTAAACCGGCCATGTACCGTTCAAGTTGCTCGCACTAGCAAATCATAGACTACCCCTCGTTACTTGATAGATTTGTTGTCATCCCAAAAATTGGGCCTTTTCTTGATTCCTGTCAAGGTGATGAAAGCATACCATGGAAGCCAACTTCTATATCTTGCGGCCGAGCATGATGATCGAGGATCAGAATGATCCTCACCCAAGATTGACACTAACCAAGAACAAGTAACTCGGGAGCGAGGGGCTGGCGAAATGCACGGGAGAAGTCGCAGCCTAAATTAACCCTATACAGTACAAGACCTAGCGTCAACGAGCGCATCTGCGACGTGCTGCTCCATGCCCGTATATGGAGGAGGAAACTCAGGCGGCTGGGGAGTCAAGCTAAAGCACTTGGGTTGCCATGCGTCAGGACCGTCTTCCTCTTCGTTATCTCCCGGCCTACGGGGCCCGCCGCGGCGGCGGAAGAAGCTGATTGGCCACATCGGCATCGCGCAGATGCTCTGTTGGTGGCGCAGCAGATGAGAGAAGTTGGGGATCGCAACAAAACAGTATACTCACATCCCTCGAACAAACCTCATCACACCTCAACCATTCCGTCCAGTCGAGCCACTCTACCAGCGCAATGACTCGCGCATGCCAATTCTCTAACATTGTTTTTAAGGCGTCTTTCGTAGCCTTGGGATCAGTATCCATGCTCTCTGCAAACATTGTTCCGTAGTCTATACATAGGCGTTCCATCACCGTCTCAATGCTTGACTGCAGGAGTTCTTCCTGTGGAGTTTTGTGTATTCTAGGATTGTGCTTGAGGAACTCCGTAGCGGAGTATATGCAGCGTTGGACAGCGGTGTTTTTGGCGATTGGTGGCGGTCTCGGTCTTGGAGAAGGACACGGATCTGGCGGATTAGCTGACGGAGCCGAAGAAGAAGGCAGTCCTGAAGAAGGCAGAGGAGAGCGGCGGCACGGATGAAAGGGGGGAGGTGGAGCAGGAGAGTCCAGATGAAGAGAATGCCGGTCAGAAAAAATATACGAATCCGGAGGAGAGTCAGAGCTTGGGGGAGTATGTGGCCTCGGGGGAAGATCGGGAGACTGCAAGGCGACACCGAAAAACAAGTCCCACGCAGATGTATTCGACGACGCTGACGCTGTATCCATATACGCATTCAGCGGCGCGTATGTCAAACGGCGCACCGTGACGAGCGCCTCCGTCAAGTTCATTCCTGTCTCGTCTCCCAAGCCCGCCGTAGCATTCGCCAGGAACTCGCGCAGTTGCACAATCCTGTCCGCCCAGCCCTCCACGATGCCTCTTGCGAGTGCTCCCCAGTCCATCCCGCTGCCCGCGCCCCTCCACGGCAGGCGCGCCACCACCTCCTCCATCTCCGCAACGACCGATTGCGCGTCCGCGTCCGAGATGTTCGGCCAGATGCGGTGCGTCCGCATGCGCTGCCCCTCGCGCGCGGGCACGAGGCTGTGCAGGCGAGGATGGTAGAACGTCACGAAGGTCGAGTAGTCCAGGATGACGTGCGGCTGGGGCACGAGGCCCCGGTGTGCTGCAGCGCGTGTCCATTCGCTGAATGAGACGCTGGCTAGCGGAGATGGGGTGCCCCAGGGCCTACGCGGGCCAGAGCCGCGTCTAGGACCAGTGGGTAGGGGACCAGTGGGCACGGAGGGAAAAGGTTGGTCTGTGTTCCCAGGAGGTGTTCCGGGAGGAGTGATGTTCAGGTGACTTACGAGCTGAATTGAAGGAGAGTTGAAGTCACACCACATCAGCTCGCTGCGTAGATCAGCAATAACAATTGGGTTCGCTTATCAGCAGAGAAGTATGAAGGTGCTCACAAGCCAGAATTCATGCGCACGATTCCTTCTATACCGCGGGGCATACCCCACTTGCACAGCTGCAGCAGACGACCAAATTCGTTCCATATCGGATAGTCTTGTGTGTCACCCCTGCCCCTGCCGGTAATGAAGACCTCCTGGCTGTCCAGCCACCCGCTATCGTCCAACGCCGCACTCATCCCATCGAAATAGATGATCTTAGCGGGTCGGATGGTCCTGTAGGTATGGAGATAAGTGTGCCCACCATGCCCCGCCATGATCCCATAGCTCATCTCGGAGTCGAATGCCAACCACTCCGGCGATGGGACAGGAGTTTGTGCATCTGTGCGCGCATGATAGAGGAGTGTGAATGGCTCAACCACGCCTGAGATAATGGTATGGCCGTTTGGATGGTATGTGTTGTGCCATTGCACAAGGAGGGAGGACAATGAGTTGAAGACGAATGGTGCGGTCGAGTTGTCGATAGGTGGCGGCAGTGAATGCGGCGGTCGCGGTCGCGTATCTAAATCCGAGCCCGCGTGAGGGTCCGGCCCAGCCAAGGGGTATTGAACTACCTGAGCAAATATCAACGGTAGGCAACCCAGGAGGAGCAGGGCGAGCATGGCTCCGGGATGAGAGGCCGTTCGTTATCTTTCATGGCTTTTCACGGTCACTTATGCTCGTTTCACGCTCAATCTTGCGCAGGGCCGCAGTCGTTCCGCAGCTGATCAACGACTGGCACCCTGCTTGCATCTTGAGCCAAATGATCTGCGCGGTTGCATAGAATCCAGCTTCATACGTTTTGTGCATCTATGGCAGAAAGACTAGGAAAATAACTGCTAACGTCTCGAAACAGAGGCGCTTTACCCTCGGCAACGGAGGACCTCATCGGTGGTCCGACATGTGACCGACAGACACAGACAAGCAGAAAAGGAAATTCAACGACGTTGTGGTTAACTTCCGTAGTGCGCTTAGCAGGAAAAGCAACCTTTAGATCGCTCTGGGACACGCGAACCTCCATGACAAGAAAGTTCTGTTTACCAAGAAAGCGATGTATTAGCATTACGTAGCGGTGAAAACCTCCTGCCCTGTAGCAAGCACCATTACATCGCTTCGGCGAGATGCTTCCTACACGTGCATCAAAGGATTTTCGGCGACAGCCCAATACAGGCTATTCCAAGATGAAGGACGAAAAGGAGCATGGAAACGGTGGCCGGACAGTAGAACTAAAGAGATACGATCATGAAAATAGAGCAGCATTCGTGGCGAATAACTGGAATGGAAGATGGGCGGAGGAGACACACGCAGCGTATCAGGGAAGAAGCGTGCCAATGTAGCACCACCATGGAGAATAAACGGGGACTTTTTGGATCGGAAGAGTATAATTATTCGAGCGCCGTGGATCTTCAAGATACCCAAACTAAAGCAGGATCAACCTTGTGAACAAACTGATAAAGGTGGATTGGACGTACATGAGAGGGCGATGACCAAATACAGCGTTATAAGCCTGCACCACACGAAGGTCAGTCACACGTTTACACGAAGGTCGTCGCTACTCCGGAACACGGATGCTTACATGATGCCTTCCATGTAGTTGGACCTGCCGTCTCTGTAGATAGGGTCCGAGTGTCAGCGGAGGCAAGAACGACAAACGGCGGAAACCCGGCGTACTGGATGAGGAATTGCACTAGGAGGACAGAGGAGAAGAGCACGATCGTCTGTGTGCGTCATTTCTCAGCACCAGAGCCGATTTGCAGTGCATGAAGTGCACATACCTCGAAGTCGGCGAAGAACAGCGTAAGATCATGATGTGTTCTGTCATGAAAATCTATCACTAACTCTCCAACAAGATCGCTAAAAACTGCAGCCTACATCCAGCCTATGATGACCAGCAGCGGGACCACGAACGTGGAAATTTGCTGGAAATGCAGATGACTTAAGCCAGGCCACAGAACACTGACCAATGAATACGCACAATTGAGCTCCCCACGCAGATGCCAATCGTCAGCTCCATCTTACCTCGCATGGCCATCCACACTGCCGTGAAGTGCTCCGCTGCATTCGCCTACGAATCACGGTTCGCCGACATTGATGACCTTAAGAATGGGATGGACATACTACGATAGGTAGGAGGATGATTCCGATGAATGGCTTGGGAATGTGGTACCGTTCAGCCGTCTCCTCGATCGACGCAACCACTGGTATGGAGAAAGAGGAAAATGAGATAGGCATTCAAAGATGGCCGTAGGGTACATCTCGAAGCGTGCTTACAATAATCGGCGCAGAATGAGGTGAAAATAGTTACCAGGAGCAGTCTAAGGTAGTGTTACTGGCGTAAGATATAATAGAGGAGCGCATCAAGTCAGAACGTACGCAGAAGCGGCAGCAGGGACATTCATGCGTGCAAGCTCATGTTCCTCATCCTCTTCCTGTGCCTGGTATAGGGATGCGTGCGTTTTCAGCTAATAAAATATATATTCAGCCGCCAAAAATCAAATTTGGCGAGACTACAAACTTGGAAAATGAGATAGGCCACGTATACAAACAGAAGCAGCAGCGCCGTGCCGCGCGAGATGATGCGGAGGCCGTTTTCAGCACTGTCATCGAGTTCCGGGGTGACTGAGGAGAACATGGCCATAGAGCTGTTGCCTGTGCCACCTTGGTGCATCTTCGAGCTGTGATATGCAGCTGGAATGACTAGTGCTAGAATCTCATGTTGATTATTGGATCGCCATGACAGGACAATAAAGCCGTACTTATGCATGCTAGAGTCATCAACTTGACAAATAATCAGTCACGGAAACTAGGTCCTGTCGCAATTTGAAGGCTTACTGAGCTCGAACTACCGTACCGAAAGGCAGGCGTCAGAAAGGCGGAGAGTGGGATGAATGTACAGACAGTGTACTCACGCCTGGGCCGCAGTCACCTGAAATGTGCTTTCAGGATATTTGAGGCCGCCTGGAGATAGACTGTCATGACTCTAATTTTACCTCTCTAGGCGAGAAAATCTTTCACAGCGAAGAACGTACCTGCGAGGAAAGAACAGCCCAAGACAAGCAGGAGGTTCGACAGGATCGAGCCGAGCATCTGCGACGGGTTAGTATTTTGAATGTTGCTACGATAAGAAGAACCCACTGATGTCTGTACTATACGCAATTGTCCTGTGTTGTGAGGAAATACCTCAGCACTGAGTACGGACAGGCAGCTAAAATGAACAGACCCTGAAGCAGAGCGGCGATACCGACAATGATTTCAACCGCATTTCCAAACGAGGCATTCAGAAGGCCGGACAATGTCTGTCCCAATTTCAAGGACATTTGGTCCGTGGCCGTTCCGAGCAGCTGAGAATCCAAGTCAATTTACACCTGTCGTATTGCTGCGTGCCAGGACTTACCGCTGCCAGGGGCATGATGGCAATGAAGCTGAAAGAAAACCGATAGGCAGCATCCCAATTCGATAGATGGGAGATGAAACTAAGGGGCACAAAGACGAGCAGCACGTTCAGCCAGGAACCAAAGAAGAAGAACTTGTACGAGTCGAGCCAGGAAGGTTCCCCCTCCGGCTTGAGCACGCCTGTCATGCGGTGCGCAAATGATGTGGGGTGACGCCCATTTGCGCTCTCGAGGAGGGGGGTGCTGTCTGTGATGGTGGTGGACATTCAGAAGGGAGCGGTGCATGGAACCGGCACAGCCTGCAGATTCTGCAGATTCTTAATACTTTTGAGGGCCGTTCTCACTATCGCCAAGTCGGACTCTTCGGATGCATCGCATAGCCTCTTGCATAGCCCCATGATGTAATTCAATGCCAAGCCTGTATCCAATTCCGGCTGCATGTTTCTGCCCCAATCCATATTTAGGCAGTTGCACAAAACTCAATGCAATTCAAAATGCAATCCCTAAAAGGGTAACTGGAAAGCACCGCCTATTCTGCAGGTTAACCCTCAGCAGAGTTTGTACGGTACTCAGGTGATAGGAATTTGGACGATAAAATCCGCTAGCTCACTCCAAACATCAAGCCAGCACCCACCTAGAATCCAGATACCTGTCTTCCTGATCAGCTGCCAATACCCAAATATCCTCATAAGTCATAGGCGATGACGCTCGTACGCTTCCTTCAAATGCTGTGGCTCATTATCCCTGCTTTGACCGGGATGTCCAAAGGATTTCTGGTTGAGCGACTCGTGAAGATGTACAATGACAGCAGCTGTTATGTATGTAGCCTGTTGCGGAATCTGAGAACCGGCAGCCGAGCACCGTCGGTGATAGCATGTAGCGATTCATAACACACTGCCTGTGCTGAGCCTGTCTGTGGCAATATACACTACCCAATATTCAGCATCTTCGCGATCGCTTGCTCCAGCGCATGTGTTTCAAGATCGACGTCCTCAAGCGGATGTAGTAGCTCCCACTACTTCGGGCTCCTACTGCGCTCGGGGTACGTGAAGAAGAGCATAGCAAGGCGCTCAGGATACGTGTTAGTCTTGACCAACTGTACGCGTCTCGTTTGATATCTCCACGGGTGCCCCTCCTTGGGGCCATCGCGCCGTTGTGCGTAAACGATCGCCGCACAAACTCAAACGGGTGCAGGTTTATTTTTGCGATAGCTTCGCTCTCGCACAGCTGCATGAACATGTGCGGATATCGCAAGCGCGATGTCGGTGCCGTTGGATCGGAACATTAGCTCGGTCATGAATTTGTAGACAGTTGGGGGAGACGCAATTCCCCAAGTTCAGCACGTCTGGCCGTACGCCTGAGGGACGGGCCCAGCTATTGTACCTGTGGTGGTTCCTCTTCCTGAATGAGAGACTCACCGTGCCTACCCTAGCCTATAAATCTTGTACAAGTCGTGGAGCGAGATTTCCCCTTCATTTCTTGCAGACTCCAATCGGGGTCATAGCGAAACAATCCTAGAAGATGGCAGGCACCAACTTTCTTTGGAACTAGTGAGCTGGAATGATACGTATCGCCGAGTTTGATATGTATATAGGCCATGCGTCTCCGCAGGAGGGGTCTTGGAGGGTAGTTGCAACTCTCCTGCTGCAGGGGAATTCCGTACTTCAATGCATAGAAATCTAGGCTCTTTAGCTGTCACACGCCAACGGGGCTCTGCGGATATCGTCATGCCAAGGTGGTAACATCAACATGCCGTAGACAAATTATACGCAGAGAAGAATTGCAAGAGATTCTTGTGCTTGACAGCCCGCACTAGTGCACGTTTTCTCATCGTTCACTCGAGAGTATACTTCATTCGCGGGTATCTACAGACATAGGGAAGGCAAAATAGAGATGAAACAACTCACTTGTGTTCTATAGCCTCAAGGCATTATGGCCGCGAGATATCAGCTATCAGCCTGACAATGCGCAAGCGCGACTTACGCTGAAACCTGCGTTCGTGCCAGTTTTGCAGCTGTTAGCCGCCTGAGATGGGAAGGAACTGCAAGGAACACAGTCCTGTGATCAAGAAGGCGGTTTCTCATATCTTATTCCTGTTACTGGGCAAGAGAAGGCGGTGGTATAGTTGCTTGTAAAGCGAAGGGTGCTCGCTGTCAGCAAAAGCGATGGTGAAGTCCGTCTGAGACCGCCGACACGAGATTTGTGTTATGAGACAAATCAATGGTCAATACCATCAGGAAACTAAATCAGAGCCCTAAGCACGACACGCTATCCAATCTCACTCGTCGCCGGTGGCTGCGAGCTCGAGCAGCTTGGAGTGAGTAAGCAGGAACTCCCGATTTGGAACGACACAACCGCCTACCAGCGCCTACCCATTTCGGCAATACCCGGCAACGCAAACTATTCCCCCCCAAACACTACTCGTCCACCAACACAGGGTGGCATTCGTCAAGGTGAGCATTCTATCTTCATTGTTTTGTGTTATATTGGAGCTATGATTGCGTGGAACGTTGCTATGGCGGTCCGGGTTGAGATCTTGGGGTGCCAAGGGGTGGATTAGGCGGATGGAGGTGCGATGACGGCTGGTTTGATCATGTCAGACAGACACTTGTACGCACCTTCCTGCTGTCACTACGGAGTGCGTGGAAGAAGGCTGCTCCAGGAGGTTTATAATGATTGTTAGGCGAATTGGGGAGGTTTTTTGGCAAGGACTTGTGGACTGTTGGGCGTACTGGGAATGATCCTTCTGCTCCCATTTCCTGTCACAAGAGTATTGTTGACTTACGTCCTTATTTCTTTACAGACTTAGCTAGAAGAGATGGCCGCAACGAAGACCACGAAGGGCAAGGCAGCTGCCAAGACGTCTGTGTCGAAACTGTCGAAGGACTCCAAGGCCAAGGCAGCGAAAAAGGCCGCGCTCGCTGGTACACACGCACATGCCTCCCGCAAGACGCGCTACTCTGTCTCCTTCCACCGCCCCAAGACCCTCCGCCTTCCCCGTGACCCTAAGTACCCCCGCAAATCTATCCCTCATGTGCCGCGGATGGACCAGTTCAGGACGATTGTTTCGTGAGTGGACCCTTCGAGAGTGTTGGGGGGATACCGTTCTGACACTTTGGAAGGCCCCTGAGCACTGAATCTGCCATGAAAAAGATCGAAGAGCACAACACGCTTGTCTTCATTGTGGATATCAAGGCGAACAAGCGCCAGATCAAGGATGCGATAAAGAAGCTGTACGATGTCCAGGCGGCAAGAGTCAACACTCTCATCCGGTGAGTGATTTGGAGGAGTCATGATCATCGCACTGATACTCATCACCGCTCCGTGTAGCCCCGATGGCAAGAAAAAGGCGTACGTGCGGTTGACATCAGACCATGACGCGTTGGACGTGGCGAACAAGGTAGGCTGCGTGTCTTCGCAGCTGTTTTGGTTCACCCACTGACGCGTGCTGTGCAGATTGGCTTCATCTAAGTGTCTGATTTGTCTGTCCTCCTTGCCTATGCTGCCCTTCATCTCACGCTCCGCCGTCATCGCACTGTTGCAATGGTTATTATCATGTCATGTATGCGTACCCTCCATGCCTAGTACGAAGCAAGATATGCTTTTTCCGATACTTATACAGGAGTTTCACGTGATACCAACACGGGTCTGTTGTGACCGTTTGCTGTGATGACGGCCGTAAGTTTCTGACCCTCGGTCTGCTCATCTTTCATCTTGTGTAAGGCGCGTTATGCAAACGTCAGTTGGATGATGACCTTGCAGGAAGCGAAATTCTGAAATAGTAAGATTCCGCGTCGTACAGGAGGTCGGGTGGCAGACGTGATCTGGGTCTCGAAACATCCTTCTGAGATGGGACAGTGGAAGCGCGTGTGTGCTGTTCCCATACCACCGGAGAAAGTTGATTGCAAGTTTTTTGCCTGCACTCTCTTGGACTACCAATGGATTGCGGCAAGTGGCTTACCTAGCACGAAGTGCTCTGCTGTTAGCATCAATGCTTGGACAGCGAATAAGTAATAGGGATTTCCTCAATTGCGAAATCGGCAGGGCGCCTAAATAAATGGTCCCTAAGATGTCGACGGTAGTAATAAAGTGATGAGGGCAAAATAAGAACAAAGACTCCTCCATCATCTGCCGACATAACTTATTCTCTCTCTTCGACGGCCTCTTGCCCTTCGTCGACGATATCCCGCCTCTGCCCACCATAGCAGGCATCACGCTCTTTCCCTTGGCGGACATTCACCTCTCAGTGTCTAGCCGTCCGCGCTGTCCAGCATAGCAACATCTATCCTTAGCTCGTAACCAACCTGCAGCACACATGTTTTCCTCTTTCCGCCATCTTCTCTTAGTGTTCTTGCTTGCTTTTGCCCTGCATTTATCTCTCGTCGATGCTGCACATTCGTCCTTCACGTCCTCTCACGCCCGACGCTCTTTGATCCACAAAATACAGAACAGGATTGCAGATGTGGTCCAACGCCGGCAATCTGCTGACGATGGTCTTGGACTAGGTATTTCCCTTGGTGAGTCGCACGTTTGGTGTCTTGCTGCGATCTTAGTCTCGAAAACGTCTGGTATCTTATCCCGAACCCTTTTTTTCGATCGCCACACGAGTGCAATGGTTCCTCGGAGATATGAGAGTCTGCAATGCTCAAGAGTGAATGCTGTATGGGGGATTGCTGCACATGGTGATAATGTGACGCAGTGATTTTGAGCATGGTGGATAAGGCGGACTGAGTTTTCGAGGGCATAGTTATTGGCAAGACCGCATTTATGTTCCCAGTTGGCCTCACCGACATGGTCGTGTTCGACACACTACTCACGTCTCTTTCCCCAGGCGGCCCAAGTGGATTACTCAACAACCCACTTATTTCTCTCGGTACAACGGCATTGGTTCCAGCGACTTCGATAAGTATCGAAGGGTTATCTCCTACCGATTTGAGTGCTAGTTCAAGCGCCTCCAGCACCGCGTCCTCGTCAGTGAGCTCGACAGCCTCGTCATCCTCCGCCATTTCCTCGTCCTCAGGTTCTTCGATTGCATCGTCTTCCGGGAGTTCTTCAGCTTCGAGTGCCACCGTGTCTTCATCTGCTTCTGCGTCTGCGTCGGCTTCTAGATCTTCTTCTGGTGCAAGCAGCAGTGCTGCGTCTTCGGATTCCATTTCTGCGAGTGCTTCGAGCTCGTCATCTGCGTCATCCAGTGATGCAGCCAGTTCATCAGCATCAGCGTCCGCTTCATCCCCGAGTGGCACGTCCGCATCTGCCTCGTCATCGGCGAGCGATAGCGATAGCGGCAGTGCGACGCCTACTGATTCGAGCAGTGTGAGCGCTACTGCGTCGGCGACGAATCCTATTCTCCCGACCAGCATTTCCAGCGCGACTGGTATTGGTATCAGCATCTCAATTGGCCCATCTTTCTCTTCGCAGTCGTCAGATTCGGCCAGTAGCACAGGGAGTGCCAGTGCGCCATCCTCTGAACCACCCTCAACGTCGCAGTCTGTAGCAACCTCAGCTAGTGACGCCAGCAGTGCTAGCGCATCAAGCTCGGCGCCTACCTCAGATTCAACGAGCAGCTCTGCGAGCGATGGCTCGCCGTCCTCTGTATCGTCATCTGCTTCGACCTCCGGCTCGGCCAGTGCTTCCGACACGCCTAGCGCGTCCTCTGCTCCGACCAGTATCGGCATATCCACTTCTATTAGCATCCCGACTTCATTGAGCTTAGACACTAGTTTGTTCCCGTCGCAGTCAACTTCGGACAGCGGCTCTGTCAGTTCCAGCTCACCGACGTCTGCGCCTGCGTCAGGTTCCGCTTCGAGCTCGGGCAGTGCGAGCCAGACAGGGTCGGTGTCAGTCTCGACCTCGGATAGCGTGTCTGGCACTGTCACGTTCTCGATCCCAATCTCCGTGTCGCTCCCGACATCGATCGGTGGAAACTCGTCGGCATCTGGGTCCTCCGCCAGTTCAATCAGTGGCAGTCAGTCGTTGTCGGGAAGTGGATCATTGACCTCGGCCCCGGTCAGCGGGACCAGTGTCTCGGGGAGCCAGACGATCACGTCGGCGCCATCGGACTCGACATCGTTCAGCGGAAGCTTCTCACCATCGCAGTCCATCTCCGGTTCGGGTTCGGTAAATGCAACCAGCATTTCTGTTAGCCAGTCTGTTCCCACGTCGTTTAATGGGTCGAGCTCTGCTTCCGCCAGTATAACGATCTCCGCATCAAGGTCAGTCCCTACTATCACTTGTGTTCTCATGCGTTTTTAGTGCTTACTTGGTATTACCTCGTAGTGCTAATGCAACAGCAAGCTCATCTGTCTCCGCATCAGCTTCTTTCAATGAGTCAAGTATTTCTTTCTCGGCGAGTAGCACTGCGAACGCAAGTTCAAGCAGCTCTGTGGTCATCAGCTTCCCATCTGGCCTTTCAAGCTCGTCCTTGCCGACATTCACGTCATTGTCTACCGTGCGTTCCTCACCGACGCCTTCGGACCAGTCGCAATTTAGCTTTTTGACGGCGTCGTCACTCATTCTTGCGTCAACGTCAAGCTTGACTTCCCCAACGACAACGCTAACGAACCCCGACCAGCCCACGTCTACGGTCTCTATTCCTAGTAGTACCACCCCAAACGCTAGCCCATCGTCAGTTGCTTTGCCTTCCGGATTGGCTGCACGTATATATCCTTCAGATGGTGTGCAGCCGGGGGTGGACAACTTAGATGGGTTTACGTTGATCAGTATCCTGTTCGACTCAGGTTTGAACTGGGAGTTGGTCGCTGAGAACACGCAGTCTTCCGGCCAGCTATTTGTGTGGATGCCTATTATCGTGTACACTGCCCTGAACACTACGTGTACGTATTCCCTCTGGCCGTGTTGATCATTAGCTTACTTTACTTTTGTGCTCGTTGCAGCGGATCAGGTCAAAACGTTTGCTCTGCAGGTGTACGAGCCAGCGTCATACCAAGGTCCTCAGGACGCCAGTCAGCTCGGGACAATATGGCTTGCATACATTCCTACCGACGATGTGAACAATTTGGCTCAACAAATTAGAGATGAGAATTCTCCATTCTATACCGCTTTAGGTACTCCTTACAGCACGCTGGCTCAGCACGTTATTCCTTCTTTCGCAGTCGATTCAGTGCCCGCCCCTGGCTCTGGATCTGGTGGCGGAAGTTCCTCTGATAATAGCGCTTCAACGTCCAGTGCTTCATCTCAGTCAAAGACCCGTGAGGACGCGATCATTGGAGTGGTCAGCTCCCTTGGTGGAATCACCGTGATCGCCCTTACCTTCGTTGTTGTTCGTGCTATCAAACAGCGCAGAGAGCTGGCTCATCGGCGCATAGCCGAGCCTGCTGGTGATCCGGCTGAATATAGTGGCGAGCGTCCTGACGGTCAAGAGTTCGACAGGGACAGTCTTGGTGGACAGCGTAGGCGGAGCTTCTATTATGCCGCGGACTCGCTACGCGGGTTTCAAGAGACTGCAGCTGTCGCAGCCACTACCTTTGACGATGGGATGCGGGAGCGGAGGACTGTGGCGCCAGGAATGATCTCAACACCCATTCTGAGAGAGAATACGATGAGTTGGTAGACACCTGAGGATTCTGCAGGTCGTGTCTCAAGGTTTTCGTGTCCTCGAAGTTTATTTGACGATTTGAGGCACGTATAGATACCAGAATCAAAAGATATTGAATTTGTTTAGGTGTTCGTTTGCGTTTTGGGCTTTCGTCGCGTGGGTTTTTTTGATGGCAATGTGTGTACAAGGGTGATCGGTTGCGTCGTATCTTTACGGGGCTCTCAGTGCGGGAGGTGCGCTCATTCTGTGATGTTATACTTCGACACCCTCGCTCAATTTCCTTGTTCTCATACTATTGCATCTATCATACCATACCTTCTCACACGTATACTTTACCCTTTACAGTATTTATTAATGTGGACTATTCGAGAACTTTTGTCCTTCTTGTCGTCCAGTTGGTGTTTTCCCGTCGCACTGGCTGCCATTGTATGCATACTGCTTTAAACACGTTAGGCTAGAATATCATTCGTACGCCACTTCTGACTTCAGCCTGTCGGCGGGGACGTGAAGAGAAGATCTAATTTCGATCCTCTTTCGAGCGTAACATAAGTTGAGGATTTTTCAGCAATTACCGTCCAGTACTGTCGGTGCAGTCAGATTCGTTCCAACGAGGAAGGCGTACTACCAATAGACTATACCGAGATGTGCATATCGCGAACATGATGAAGTATATTATATTCATAGAACCGTAAGATATTATATAACCAGACCATGATTGTGAACTTTACCAGTCATAGCAGGATAACTATTCCGTATCGGAAGTACGTCAGGAATCATGTCGTTGAGATTCGGTTAAGTCACGCCGAACGAGGTATGCTGCCCAGAGTGCTCAGCCTTGGAGGCTCGCAAAGAACATAGTGGCATGTACACATCGAGTTGTTCGTTGTACGGCGCACCCTGAAGTAGGCTATGGGAGTCCTGATACTGTTACATTCCTGGCGGCAAGTCGTCGGTAACGGAGAGATTCGCTTCTCACACTCAATTTCTGTTGGATGTGGTTACATAACTTGCTGGTGGAAGCTGAACCAGTTAGCCATTGGGTGAGATCGTTCCGTTTCTGATATGAAGAACGCTTACATTCTGTCGATAGTAGACATGCCCTCATTCTCGTTATGATTATCTGCACAAAGTGAAAACGCTCTTGAGTGTTTCCCACCAGGTCGACTTCTCGACCAACGTGACGTTTTGTTCGCTTTCGTATGCACATCCTTCCGGTTGCATTACTATCGTAGGATCCTCACTGACGATATCTTCACCAGGAGAGAATGTACTCGAAGAAGATTGATCGTCAAATCCTGAATCAGTGTCACTGAAATTACTATCGGAAGAGCTGGTCGTGGAAGTCGTGGAGGTCGTCAACCTTGGTTTATACTTTCGTCTTCTGGGCACAGTCCAAGAGGGTGTGTGCAAGCCCGTTGCAAAACCCACGGCCTCACGACACTGCCTGTCCTCGTCCATCCGGGCCCTCTTCGGTGACCGAGATATTGTACGACACACGGAAACTGGAGCAGGTGGAGAAGTCTCCTGGCGGGGCCGCTTGTTCGACGTCACAACAGATGGATGACGCATGCTCGACATATCAATGCCTTTCCCCTTTCTCGGTGTGTCGTTCCCTATGTATTGTTGCGATCGTCTATATGCTATATCCGGGTTATTTTGGGTTTGTAAATGAACAGGGTGTGACAAATGACGGGAGCAAAGATTGGTTGTCGCCGAGGCAGCAGAGGAAGAACTTGAAACAGAGGGGGACCTTCGCATGGAAGACCGCGGAAGACTTCCTGGACGAAACGCCTGCTGTCTTCGCGATTCTGAATCATGCTGCCCTCGCCAGTGCTTTGTTTGACTTCTGCGGAAGGCATCAAGTGGCTCGAAGTTGCGCAGCAATAACTGTAGATCCTGTGCAGCGATGAGATCGACGGAATCCCAACAGTCTATTTTAGGGGCCGCCGAGTATCTCGTATGCAGCCCTTCGAAGTCCCGAAGAAGTCTCTCGAGCGGTGGTCGGATCGCGGAGTCTGAGGATGTGCTCTGGGTCGCTATACGACAAGAAGGAGCATACTGCCCATCCACGACGTGTGGTCTCCAAGCGCAGATAGCGCGACAATTGAATTGACTCAATGATGCTTGCATGTCATAAATTGCCCTGTTTACCCTTCTTCTGTGGTCCATTCCTTCTTCAGATATGATCCATGTGATGGTAGAGTCAAGCACTGCGACCAAGGCATCCAAATACTTGATCATGGCTCGTATGGATGACAGTGAGAGAATATACTCGGGACTGCGTCCATCGGTATGCTTTGACAGTGACTCTCGTTGTTGATGGACACATATGACCTGTTACGCAGGAAGATACATATTATGATCATAGATAAAGAGTCGTCAGCAGGAAAATCCGAAGATACTTACGATGGGGATCACCGTCTGAATTACCTCATCCGGTAACAGCATAGATAGCTTGACGAGAAAAGATTGCAAATATTCGACGAGTTGTGATAGTGTCTCGAAAGCAGCATCCGTCTTCAGACGCTCTCTGGCAGGCAAAGTCCACGATGGTAGCTGCCTCTTGTCTGCATACGATAATTCTATTAGATAGATCGTCGCAAACTGACTTGTCCACTCACCAGAATCATAGGACGTTATGAGATCCTGAACTCTGCTAGCAGCTTGCTCGAATGTCAAAACTTGCGAAGGTTGGAACAAAGTCTGAAAGGGCATGGTCGGAGATGTAACATCTGCGACGAGGGGAGATATCCATCTTATGCTGACCGCACAACTCGATCTAATTGTGAGAGAACCGCGAGAGACGATTCAAACCGGCTGCCAAGGTTACACGAGACGAAAGTCTCGTATGTCAAGAAATATGATTGATCGTGACAACCCACATTAGGCAAGCAATCCTGTTGCGCCAGACGAAAACAAAAAGCAAAGTTGATTCCGACCACTCCAGAGATGGGAGACAAAAGGGCGGCATCCTCTGGAAACATGATACATGAGCGGCTATGCATTTCGCGGATGCTTCGCGATCCGTAAGACAATAGACCATGTCATCTTTCTCCCAGGAGTCTTAATGCGCCGCAGGGCCGCGGAACCTATGTTGATGGCAAAACCAACTGGAAGGGGTCAGATCTACAAGTGATACATACTAACACCGGACGTTAGTAAGGACTGCACTTTTCGTCCATGGCAATATTCTCGATAATATTTGAACGGTGCTTAAAGTTGCAAAGTCATTCGCTTTGTTATGGGACAGATTACTCAATCACGATGTAGACACTGTAATACAAAGCAATCGCAAGAGCGAAAGAACGGTGTATGGACTCAGATAGTCTGATAACATGATAATGCGCAATAACGATGTCATGATACATACGAATATCAGCACTGAGGTGCAAGAAATTGTGCTATATACTGTCTGGAAAGTCGAAAGACAATCCAATACTTCGGTCGTATTCACGATATAATCGCCCTAACTCAGGCCTTCAGGCCGTTCAGTTCCCTTATGACTTCTTGCCATTCGGTATCGATGGCCTCGGTTTTGAGAACCCTTGACAGTGCATCGGTAGTGAACTGCTGATCACGGGTGAATATACAATGTAATCCTGATGTAAACTCGCTTTGTACTTGCGTTCAGTACGAACACATATTCTGAGGAGATGCGCACCTACACGAGCGTCGCTGCACATAGAAAAACCAGTTAATGACTTGGGTTAGATAGAAATGTTGCTCTGGCTAGGAGGTATTGTACTGGCTGGAACCGGTTTGACTAGAGGGTGGCACTTCATGGCGGCAGTGTTGTCGTTTTTGGTAGGAGACGATGGCTCTTCCACAGTGCTACACATGCGATCGAAATGGTTAGTTTTATGAGTATAGGTACCACTGGTCCAGAATGGTCAGTGATAACGCAAACTCCGTGAAAACCACCTCTGTGAAAACCACCTCTAAAAAACGCACCACGACACCATCGGTGGCTTATGCACCCAGCGCAACAATCTGGCTCATCAAGTTCCAAAGTTGTCGGGAGGGAGGAATATGTGATGAGAGGCACGATACTACCAGATACGCAGCATCATCAAGCATAGTGAGAGATGGTTGAATACCACGTTAGACTTGATGTGGATGTTCCAAGGAGACAGGTTGGCTACCTGCCAGAAGAGAGTAGTAATGAGCCTCTGTCAGCGTTGTTTCGCATGGCGTCTTAACACAAGTAGTAGAACTACCAAAACTTGTTGCCATACGTCGGGCACGGCCCCAATACGACGGTTGCAAGAGAATCCCTTCGAGGAATTCAATGTTGTGAAGACAAGTGCCGAACACTCATCTTCTCGATTCTTGCACTGAGGCTTTATGCCATGCTGGGCACTTGTTCCAGGACAAACGATCATGAACACCATCTTATAGCACACTTCAGAGATACTAGTAAGATTGCTTCACGGCAGCGCCTGAAGAGATGGTGAATCAAGACGGTCGCACCCAGCCAAAGAAGAGCCCCACATCCGAGCCTGTCACGGCGGGTTTGAGCGAGCCGTGACGTCTTGGACCAAGCGTCAGACTGCCGGGTCCCAGTAACAGCTGAACAGGAAAATGTCTTTGATTGCAGATACCTGGGTCTTCTGAAACTGAAAATATCAAGCAGCATTGTGACACAGGGGGAACTGCAAAATTGCTCAATAGTGAGCACTATATTCCATCTTAACAAGCTTAAAAGACAAGCTTAAAAGGCAACCCCTCTGCAAATGCCAGCAGTCCGTTCGCAGCAGGGCTGTTGTCCGGCAGCTCGGCAAATTTGGAGCTGGTCCCCTTCGTTCAAAAGGATTCGCTGAGAGCTCTACGCCATGCACACCCAGTGCGACCCGCTAGCATGAAGACCACCCCAAGCACGGTGCTGGCATCTCTCTCGTGTGCCTTATCGGCTGACAGCTTCGCCATTATCCTGGCAAAGTACCTCCACCCAGCCCTCGATGCCCTTCCCGAGGATTTCCAGAAGACAATCTGTTCTGGCTTGCTCGAGGCACAGAGAGATTGTGCAGAGATCCAGACGCTCATCGCAAAGATCAACTACGAGCGCCTTCGAGAGGAGCTGGAAATGGAGACGAAGACTCTGGAGAAACATGCCCGACGAGCTTCATACGGCACAGAGGAATTGGGCGATATAATGAAAGTGGTTTTGGACAAAATCAATGGCTGGTTGCCTATACTATGGAAAACTGGTGTTGAGAAGGGCATTGAGATCCCTCTCATACATAGGTGCTTCTTGTTGTGCAAAAGCATCTTGAGTCGGGTTGGCACTGTCGCTGATATGTGAGTGGTTACCATTCATGTCTGTTATTGTTCTCACATGCAGCATCTGAGATTTAGGAGGAACGTACATGACTTGAAGTATGACATTCAGATCACCGATACACAGGAGACAGTAGTGTACAGCCAACATGTGCCTACCAATCAGGCCCTCCTGTGGGCTTGGCGAGAGCTTGCTTTAGCCGCACTGGTCGTCCACCAAAATGACATATTAGCCAAGGCCATGATTTATGATTGGCAACAATTGAAGATACTTAGCGACGTAGAGAGCAATTTGAGACCAGATGGTGGTATGTCCAATGTGCTGGCCGGCTTGATATTTTTGAAAGGTCTGACATACTGAGTAGACAATTCTGGTGATGACGGCAATATCTATATCGATGCTCATTGGACGGAAGGAATGAAAACAGCGGTGTCACCATTACGCACGCTGTTCGTGTCGACTCGCATGCAAGCCTTTGAGAAGATGCCTAGCATACCGCTATATCATTCGCTTGTCAGGACATCCCCCGACTTGCGTGCAGCGTTACTCAAAGCTACACGTGCTCACATACAAGGGAATCGAGGCAGCACGAGTCCCTCAATCCCATGGGCGGTCGCTGCGGAGATCTTCTGTCTGGAGAACCAGCTAGCCGACCTCCTTCAGCTGAACGATGCCATCCCGGAATTCGGATCAAATCCGGATTGGTCTGTGGCGCGGAGGCGCATTGCCACTTACTACGGGACGCAGTCAGACCCAGATCTGCGTGCGAAGGGTCTTGAGATCGTCAAGGCCGGACTGGAAAGAGAGACTTCTTCGGGGTGGTTTGAAATCGTCAGAGCATTCCCCTGTTGGTCGATTGCGTGGCGCTGGCTGGAGGGCCAGATCGAAGAGGGCAAGCTCACCGCGCAACGGAACCCAAGAGCCTCTGCCCGGGAGCAGGCCCGGCGAAACAATATCTTGCGGAAATTCGGGGGTATCATCAAGGGTGGACCGGATAAACATCTATACGAGCGAGGGTATGGCAGAGACATGCCTGGTGTGGAAGAAAGTGATAGCGATTACGAAGAGGAAAGAGAAGGAAGATACCCGGACATCGCAGGGAACATACGGGCGTGGATCGACGTCCTCGCCTCTTGGTCATCCCAGGACGATGCAATTGAGGTTCTTGACTCAATCACTGTAAGCAATGGATCCTGCTTTGATGTAGATGGTGTGGTGGACATCCTCGAGGATATGTGAGTCTTTCCTTTCCCCAGATATTGTCCAAAACAGATGCTAACGTGCGCAGATGTTTAGAAGGTGAGGGCAAGTATCACATTGCGCAGGGCTTGCGGGCTCTGTATAATGTATTCAATAGCTCTAGCAAGGAAATTATTGAGAAGCCTGCGTCAGTTGCCCCTCGTACAATTACTGAAGAAGGTCGGCATGCTAGAAGCATGAGGTCGGTGCCGATCTTGAGTTATATGATGTATCCAAGCTATTGATACATACAATGTCTCGGCTGTCGATATGGCCCGTGAGGCGAAGGATATGCATTCCATCACCAAAGTTCGTTGCAGCACCTTGTGATTAGTATGTATTCTGTCTTTGTAACATTACGTGTGTCTCCCTGTAGTCATTGATCCTTATGTTACTCTTGTATCCCAGTGCGCAGATCTTCCAAATCTCGTTAGAATCTATATTGTAGGTCACAAAATCGAATGCATTTCAGGCTGGCAGAACTCACCATACGTCAACGGCTCAAAACTTTGCGTTGGAGAGGGAACGGTACGTAAGTACTGATTAGTGTTGGGACCAACTTGGCATGGTGGTTGGTGTAGAGTAAGAAAGTGGTTTTGCGCATGCATCCTCAAGGTAGGCTCGTCATATAGAATTCTTGGGGGTTTTTGAACAGCTCGGTGGACTCCCGCTACTTGTAGCGACTCTTTGAGACATTTCTGTCCCGAGGTTCAATACAATTCCGTCGAAACCCTCCAAATGCCTGCCCTGAACTATCACAACTTCTAATGTTCAGAGTCTGCGTTCAATATGCTCCAGGACGGTCACGATACAGTAATTTGAGACTGCGCGGCGCGCCAGCGAGTGGAGACCGCAACACCACAACGCCGGCATCTCAGTAAGGTGAGCAAACTAACCGTATGCAGGTGCTATATTCGGAGCCTGTTCTCGGATGTTAGAAATGGTACTCTACCAACATATGAAGTTATGATACAGTGAGGTGCACGGTGTACTGGACACCAACTCCAGGCGAAAGTAATGCAGCGGAGCGCCGATCGAGGGCCAAACACCCAAGCGCGCGTACTGCTAGTATATGCCTGTGATAGTCTATAGCGTATGCCTGATTTTCTATTGGTAGTGACTGTACGACCATTCTAAAATTCCTTTCCAGGTTCGTGGAACATAAGTCCTCTATCATCGCAGACAGGGCCCAATTGATGACGAGCCGTGAAACATACTATCAGTAGTTGGCATGGTAAACTTCACAACGGTAATTTCGTGAATTGCATCCCTACCCTCTAAAAATCTGATAGTAATTCATTGTATACACAATCAGATATCCTTAATATGGCCATCAAGTCCGATTACAGAAAACATGCACAAGTAAAGAGCAGTGGAAAACCACTTCGATAATTAAGGTGCAGAGCGACTGGTATTGCAACCGAGGTTGCTTTCGTGTTCTACATTGGTGTCCCGGAAAAACTCTTCAGAGTTACATGTTACATGGATAGTCATCGTAGACATTTACGCGGCACAATCCACTCTCGATGCCTCTCAAGAGGAATCCATCGGTACGAGCCTGCCAAGATTGAAGATGTGACAACCGCCGCAACTCAGCTCGCGGCTGCGTGATTTTTGACAGTTTATTGCCGTTTGCAGTAAAGCTGGCACGCGCGCATTTTGCTCGTCTTCGACAGTCAGGAAAGACGTATCTGTAGCTCAATGAGAGACCGGAACACCCCATATAGAGGGTGATTCTTGAAGCCCTGAACGAGGGCTATTCAGCCCCACAGATATCATCATGTTATGTGGTGAATTCCATCGATGCCATTTTGGCCCTGCTCTGTAGGCAAAAAACTCCCTCTAAAGACAAATGAATGTACTTTAAAATATTGTTTATTACACCAAAGAGATCTGTTTGCATGTCTAAAATGAGCCCCAACAAAAAGAATGGCAAGCAAGCATTGAAGCTGAATTGAGGGATTATATGAAATATACAGGTCCATCAGCAAAAGTCCCCTGTTACTTTTTTGCTTCTTTTTTGTGCTTTTCTTTCTTATAATCTTGCCACAAGCATCAGAGGACTACAAGACAATAAGACAATTATTTTCCAAAAATCTTTTGATTAAAAATGATTAGGAAGGATTTCTAAAAGGAAAAAAATAAGGTTTCAAAGCAAATGTCAGTCTTGTGGTCTTTCATTGCTTGCTTCTCAAAAACATTTTTCTTCCAGAAACCACTTTAAGCCGATTTTAAACAAAATGTTTTTGAGAAATATTTGTCTTATTGTCTTGTAGTCCTTTGATGCTTGTGACAAGAAAAAACAGCACAAAAAAGGAGAAAAAAAGTAACAGATGGTTTTTCCTGATGTGAACCATGTCAGGCCTAAGCCCAGCTATTCAGCTGAGCCAGGCCTCGCACATCAATGCATCACTATTAGTAGGGAATACATACATATAGTATAGCTAGTTAGGTGTTCCCCATTGATTTGTTCCAAGCTCAATGAAAAGACTGAATCTCTTTTGTATGTTTGCACCTATGTTCTCACTCATCTACAACAGTAATCTTCATTGAGCACTGATGAAAGTGCACCCAAGCTGCTAAATTTTGAGAACCCATCAAGTCGGCCAGAATAAACTCATGGATATCCATCTTGACCATTGCAATCTTGTGGACCTTCTCACTAGGAGATAGACAATTGCAGCATTTTGAACTGGATTTGTCTCTGAGATTGGAATTCCATCACACAATCTTGGCCCTCTTGACCTCTTGACTCATCAATCAAGGAGTCAATCAAGAATTCCTCGACTTCTGTTGACGCGCCAACTCAACTATGCCAACACTGTAATAATCTATATGGTGGTAATCATCTTGATCTGCTACATTTACGTACTACCTATATCAGCATCAACAGATTTATTGTGCAAACATCACTTATCTATATGTTATCTGGGTGAGAAATGGCACTAAATCCATGACTGAGTAGTTGAGCGGCAACCGACCTAAGTTCCAGACCTGTACTCATTCCCAGATATCACGAAGCTTCCGCCCGCCGCGTCTCTCTAGCTATCGCCCTCTCGCGCCATCGACCTCCCTTCCACCACACGAGCAGAATCAGTAGCTCAGATACGACGGTCAAACCTGCCCATATCGAATACAATCCACCATCTCCTATTGCGTCCTGGGCAAGACAAATGCGCACACCAAGACCGCAGTGGAATCATGAGTGTCATTCGGAGGGTGATAAAGAACGAATGGTGAGAATGTACTGTCTATAACGCACCTGGAGTGGAACAGCGACCTCTGTCGCGATAAAGGCGAACAAACCACGGAAGAAGCTGTTCGAAGCCACGGCTGACGAGGAGCGGCCAACGTTTGCGTCCACAATATACGCCAGTGTACTTGAATATATACATCTGTTGGATCACGTGTAGTTAGAAACGACCAGGAACGAATCGAAGCCAGGATTTTGCAATGGGGGGGCTTACATCTGGAAGAAGCCGGCTAGGAATAACATAACGCATATTGCAGCCACGTTTACATGCCTCTCACAGATCCAACCGTAAGCAATGATGGAAGGCGGAAACCAGAGCATGGCCGCCATGGTACTCTGCAAGCGCATCTAGTTCCGTACAAATGAAGCGTTAAGATGGTTACCGAAGAGGAGATACCACTGTACGCGTGCGTGCCTCCGGGTAGCTTTTGCCGCCATGCTTCGTTTTTAGTTGCCCAAAGACATAGTCAGAATAGCGTCCGCCGAGGACACTTCCGAGTAGACATCCTTGCAAGGATTATCAGTAACGTGTCGTTCAAGACTGGAGGATACTACCAGGGACGCGCTGGTTCACTGCGCACCTACTCCGTACGCCAGGAGGACAAGTCCGATCTTGAGGGCGTCATAATGGTATTCATTGGCGAGTGTTCGTGACGCCGTGTACGTGATACTGTAATTGAAAGCGAAGAGAAGACCTAACGTTTGATGCCGTCAAGACGAGTAGGCAGCCCAGGACGCTTATGACCGACCAGAGGCAAAGAGGATAGTAACGTTGTTTGCTCGCCGGAGAACATGGACTATTGGCCCAACCGGGTTGACATCCTTGAGCGACAGCTTCACTTCCTTGACCGGTTCGGCCGGGACGGCCTGGGACTCCAGGTCCCTCTCTACGACAGTAGCGGCAGCGGAGCCAACTGTGCCCTCCGCGTCTTTTTTCTTCTCTTCGCAACCATCGGTGCGTTGCCGGTGCAGCGCTGCGGCCTTCTTGGCCGCCTGCTGCTCTAGCAAGCGCTTCAGCGCGGTCTGGTACGATAGGCTGCGCTCGCGGCGGAAGGTGTCCTTAAAGAACACGAACGCGACCACGCACAGACCAGTGAAAATGACTAAGAACCAGAAAGTCGCGCGCCAGTTGAAGCCCTGGGTCAGGACACCGCCGAGGATTGGCCCTAGTGAGGGACCCAGTAGGGGTGCACTGTGTGCGCGAGCGGGACCGAAGGCAGAAATGGAAGCGACGGAGAAGTGTAGGTGAGCACGAGATTCCTAAAGGGGTAGATAGGAACTGCGTACCAGTAGTATATGCCCATCATGGTTCCTCTCTCGGAGGGCTCATATAAGTCTGCAAGCGTCGCAGCACCAATAGACATCACCGCACTCGATCTAACACATAATGCTACGTGAGTGGAGAATGACTGTACTCTGAGGTTGGACGGGTACCCAGCAGCTTGCAGACACCGCATACCTATCAGGACGCTGATCGTCTTCGCGGTCGCTGCGACAATGCATCCCAGCATGCAGAGCGCGATCGACACCAAGTACACTACCTGCTCAGCCGTAAGTCTCGCGAGCCACGCATCATCTTACAAATTCTTGCTCGCCTTTCGGCCCTGGATCTCACTTATCGCACTCCAGATCAGGGGGAAGCCTCCTTGAATCAGGATGAAGAGCGAGAGTGTCAGACTCAGCTGGCCGCTCGTTGCATGCAGATCGGATTCAATCTGGGATATGGCCGCTATGAATATAAATTTAGTTAGCTCAGCTTCACCTGCCGTTCCCCATAACTAATACATACGATTGTAGATGTTGGAGCCCAGACCTGCAATCATCGACGCGGCGGAAATCATGCCAACGATAGTAAACTGTGCGTTGTGCTATGCGAATCGCTGAGAATAACGGCCGTGGTGAATCAGCACGAACCTTGCGCCTCTTGGACCACTTTCGCGGATCGTCGCTCACGAGCGCATGTTCAATGTCGAGCTTCGTTACGGTCGGGTTCGCTATCGCTACAGGAGCCGATTTCTCCTGGCCCGGGAGGTCAGTGCTCTGGTCGAGAGGCATTTGGTTAGGGCTCAAGGTCGTACTCTGGCCCTGTGCGATGACCATGCTGGGCTTAAGAGCGTTCTGAGTGTCCTCGTGGGGGTCGTAAAGTCGTGCGGGGGACGTAAGAAAGGTGAGGGGAAACGCTAGAGTACACCCTGTGATGAGTCGAGCCGGCTTCTCTACATACTCCGTCACGGTACGCCGTAGCGGCACAACCACCTATGATAACGGTGGGACAGAAGTATGTATACTTACAGTCAGGCGTCTGGCGACCCTGCGGCATGTCTCATTCGGAATGTCTCGGCCGATTTCTGCATCTCGAGACTCGAGGACCAGGGTATGATTCAGTAACCCCTGCGCATAGTTCAAATTGGCATAATGTGATATACTGACCGTTTTCATTGACAACATGAGCTACTTTTCATCTACTTACGTCCTCGCATCATGTACTGGGCATGGCGGAAGATTCTCTCAGCCAGAAATTTGAAGTGATATGATATACTTACCGTGGTAGTAAACGAGCCGGGAAGCGCCCACGGACACTCCGGTCCGGCTTTCCGAGTACGGTGCTGCAGTGCTGCTATAAGTATTGCAGGTTTCCTGGACCTCCTTCTCACTAGGATTCCTTGCTGTTTTACTCAAGGTTCGCAGTAATGATGTTGGGGACGATACTAGACGCGTTTCCCGCACAGAGCTTATACTCATTCTAAGATCCGCGGTTACATGTCAAAACATGACCCCTTCTTGATCTTGCTCAGCGTCGACGAATGAAGGTGGGGCTGCTCACAGCAAGGTCTCGATGGCGCATTTAGGATAAACAGTCCCGCAACAGGAGAGAGTGTAGCATGATCGTCGGTCAGGATGAGTTTTGACACTTTGAAGTTTTTCCGAGACTGTTTTCCACCTGCACGATGCCGCAGCCTCTAGTCAACTTACACCGTAACGCCTACTCGGCGAGTCTGCCAGTATGTACGGATCATACGTGGCTATTGCAACGTTATGATACATGATTCGAGTCTTACGGAAGGGATGCGGCCTTGCGAGGCATTTGCCTTTTCCAATTTTGTTCTCATCTGTGACTGAACGACAGGAAGGTTTGAGGTCAGCAGACACTGAGAAGAGGAGCAACTCTATCGATTGCCGTAAGTAGCGTCATAGCAATCAAAACAGTGGATCCTGTCCGGTTTGCTCCAAATGTGTCAATGATTGATACTTATGGCTGCGACGGTCGAAGTAAGAAGTAGGAAGAACGCTCCTGCTAGTAGCAGCCCGTCAACAGTGAGCCCGACTTAGTACTTGCCGTCAACCTGAAGCTCGACGGCATTGAGCGGCTTCCCTGTGACAGATTCCGGTCAAATTTCCTCAAACGATCTCGGAGCTGTATATCTTGCCATATATAGTAAAAGCCGTAGGTGCATAAGGCCGTTTTCGATTATCCTCTACCGAACCGCGACCAGAGTTTTATGGTTTACCTCTCACCACCACCAGATAGCTGATGTCCAGCAAAGACCATGCCAAACCACTGAACGATACGGAGCATACGTCCCCGCAGGTTTCCCCGAGTGCCTCGGCTGCTTCGTATGTATATCCGGTGCGATCCCTCCTCAGCGGAATACGACCTGCTGCTGGTGGTCAGGGGACGCTGCCTGGGTATGCAGGTGAGCTCCTATCTTGCGTTGATCTCTCCGTTTTGACTTATAGTCTCTATCAGATGAACTCCAGAAGGCGGTGGTCACAGCGGAACATAGACAGGAGATAGGCAGAGCCCTTTCTGAACACGAGACGATCAGCGGTCAAGCGAGTCTACAACGTCCGATGGACAATGAGGACGCGTCCAGGGCTTCAACTGCCGTGTCCCACGCCTTGACCTCATCTCTGTCGACTCAGGCGGAGTCTAGTCCAGAAAGCGACGTGCACACACGCCATGCAAAACGCAAACATAGAGCGCCTAATTTCCGAGACTTCCCTGAAGGAGAGGATCCTAAGTCGCCAAGATACTTCTCGACCGCGCGGGGCAACTACTTTCCCCATCTCGAATCTCCTCCAGACACCTCAGACATGCCCTTCACAAGTGGGCCCACGGGCGAACTCGTGCTGTACGATACCGCGGAAGACGACGAGGGCGACGAGGACACATATGACTACGACCCGCGCCATCCAGCACAGTTCTCCGAGGTCGCAGCCGAAGCGTTTACGACCCCTGCCTCCGTCGATGCGTTGGGTCCCCTGGCCGCTGGTGACCTTCACGACCCGCACGCGCCCCCGCCCTCGCACTTCTCCCATTCCGGCATCGTTCATCTCGGGCCTGTCGAGAATTCGTCCGCGCCTGCCTCGCTCTACTCCCAGTCGCATTCGCAGTCACGCGACTCGCGGGGCCGCACCTCACGCTCAGACAGCGCGTCGGTCACATCGCACAGGCAATCGCCCGAATCATCTGCGCTGGGTGAGCTCGACGTTGTCCACCTCCCGTCGACGCAGGGATCGCGCCCATCTTCGCTGCGTGCGATGTCCAACTCTGCCACAGGCTCAGGCAGCAGCTTGACGAGCTCATCGGGTTCGGAGGGCCCGCATATCACGTTCAGGTACCAACACATTGAGGACGACAACGGGCACCATCTGATATTAGGGAGAGAAGGGAAGCTCACGAAATGCGAGGATGAGGTATGTTCTGCGAACGTACATATTGGACATGTCTCATGGGACGTCCGCAGCCCATACGAACTCCCGGTGCTGTGCAAGGCTTTGGTATATTAATCGCGGTAGAAGAGGACGACACTACCGGCAATTTGGTCGTGCGCCAGGTCTCAGAAGTAATAGATGTCATTCACTTGACTGTTGACACGTACTAAGCCCTGTGTACCTTCATCTAGAACTCCACAGAACTACTAGGCCTCTCCCCTAAATATCTGTTTTCCCTTGATTGTTTTAGTCAGACACTTCCGGACCAACAAGCGGACGTCCTTTTCGACAACATTCAATATCTTAGCGACACCTCACCGGAAGAACAGACTGAGAACCTGCACGTATTCACTCTGAGCGGCTGGGGCCAGCCTCAGACAGCCCTGCTGGAAGATATGTCAAGTGACATACAGAGACGGCGTTTTTGGACCTGCTGGGTTGCTGCACATCGCCCGCAAATAACTGCCCCTGCGAACCTGGCTGGGAATGGAGAAGCACCGGGTAATGGTAGCAGACAGTCAACCAGCAGTTTGATCATTCTGGAGTTCGAGCTGGAGCGAGATACGTTCAACCCTCTGTACCCTCCTCCGAACCTGGACGACGTGTCGTCCTTCCGCTCGGGCGTGTCTTCTCCATCCGACGGCTCCGGCTCGTTATCCAATAGCTCCGGACGCACCCTCGTCTCGACGAGCTCTGAAGACCATGACATACTTGTTACCCCGGACGACTCTTCCCCAAGTTTGGTCAATAGCGATCCCTCCGTAGCCGTCTCCTCGCCGAGTCTCGTGAGTAGCGATAATTCGGGCGGCGCACTCAGCGTCTTGCGCACTTCTTCCTCGCGCTCTTCCCAGGAGGGCTCGTCACTTAGCTCACCCGGTCCGGACGACTGGATGCCCAGCTCAGAGGAGATTCTTGAAAGCACAACAAGCCGATCAAAGCCGCTCCCTGCGCTGGAACGTCTTCGCAGAACTCGGGGAGGCGTCGCCGACACGCCTTCTTCGCCAGGCTCCTACTTCGAAAGAGGGATGTCGCGCCCTCGCCGTGGTGCTTCTCGGAGACGGCGTGGTACGGCCCCTGTGGGCATGATGGACGTGTTCGCGGTCATGGCGCAGATCAACGAGCAGCTCGGCGCGGCGCCGGACCTGGAGACGTTCCTGAAAGTCGTGGCAGGCGTCATCAAGGACTTGACACAGTTCCATCGCGTATTGGTCTATCAATTCGACGAAGTCTGGAATGGACAGGTCGTCGCGGAACTGGTGGATTGGAACCAGACGCATGACCTGTATAGGGGGCTGCACTTTCCTGCGACTGATATTCCGGCGCAGGTGAGTCCTGCCAGTTGTTTACCATTCAGCGGTATATTCAGAAGATGTCCAGGCTCGTAACTTGTATGCGCTAAGTAAGTTCTCTTGTTGACACATTCGTACATGCATTAATATTCTTGTATATAGACAAGGTCCGTCTTCTGTACGACCGGGGGCTACCGACCGCGCGCCTTGTGGTCAGAAGCAAAAAGGATCTCGAGACCCCACTTGTGCGTAGTCGTCACTGAGTGTTGTGTGTACAGTTGCTTATCATATTCATAGGATATGACCCATTGCTACCTTCGCGCTATGAGTCCAATTCACCTAAAATGTTTGTAGCCATTACGTTTACGTGCAGTCGTATTCATATGCTTTCTCTAGATCTCGATAACATGGGTGTGCGAGCGTCCATGTCTGTGGTGAGTATCTAGATTCGAAACAAGTACGGTTTGCTCATATCGATACTGTAGTCCATCATCGCCTTCGGTTCCTTGTGGGGACTGGTGGCATGTCATTCCTACGGACCACACGGCATGCGTGTTTCATTTCCCGTGCGTCAAATGCTACGGCTTTTGAGCCAATCCATCTCTCGCAACATCGAACGTCTCAGCTATGCTCAGCGACTGCACACTCGCAAACTGGTACCTTGCGGTTGTCTACTCCCGGAGAAGCATTCATTCACGCCTGTGTGTTCCAGATCAATACAATGCCATCAGATCAATATCCTTCTGGGTATATTGTCTCAAATGCTGATGATCTGTTGGGTCTCTTCGACGCAGATTATGGCGTCCTTGTCATCGGCGAGGGCGCTAAGATTCTTGGTCCAAATCAGCATGGCCAGGAGATCCTCCTAGTGGCGGAATACTTGCGCCTGAAGCAGTTCGAGTAAGTCATGTGACCTCCCTTCGTACACAAGTGGAGACGTTGATGCCTGTATTAGCACTATTCAAGTCTCGCAAGCCGTCACACATGATTATCCTGATCTTCGGCTTAATGCTGGTTTAGAAATCATCGCAGGGCTGCTATATGTCCCACTGTCTGCTGGAGGAAGAGACTTTATCGCCTTTTTACGCAAAGGCCAGCCACGCCAGGTCCACTGGGCGGGCAGGCCATACAAGGAAGGCGAACAAATGGGTCTCTTGGAACCACGTACTTCCTTCAGAGTCTGGTCAGAGGTTGTTGCCGGGCGATGCCGCGCATGGGCCGACGAGCATCTCGAAACCGCTGGTGTGTTGGCGCTGGTGTATGGAAAGGTTAGTTCTAGTTGTATGCGAGCGTGAATGTCCTCATGTGGATGATCGGTGTACAGTTCATAGAAGTCTGGAGGCAGAAAGAAAATGCTCTGCAGACCACCAAACTTACGAATATCCTACTGTCCAACGCTAGCCACGAAGGTAAGCCTATATTTCATCATGTGTTAAACCCATAAATTTCATGTGGCCCTTCAATACAGTTCGTACTCCGTTGAATCATATAATTAAGTATGTGGATGGGAACGCTCCTTTGGTATACTGTCGGTGTTCATCACTAACATACACAGCTATTTGGAATTGGCGCTCAATGGGTCCCTTGATTTGGAAACGAGAGGAAATTTGGAACAGTCACATGCCGCTTCCAAGGCGCGCCGTTCTCATTTAAGGCATTATCGATTATAACTGACAACCTCTATAGAGTCTTTTGTTCACTATCAATGACTTACTGGTACGTGTAATTAATGCACCACAGGTATTGGAGCTGGAGCACGTGTCATCTATTCGCCATATGCAGGACCTCACTCGACTTGAGACTGGAAATGAGACATCATTCAATGAATCATTCGATCTGTCTAAGGCTATCGAAGAAGCCACTCTTCTTTACAGGAACGAGGCGTCCCGGAGGAGACTTGGATTCAAATTAGAACTGTCTAGGTGTCCCCGAATGGTCGTGGGGGACTCTCGGAAGATACGGACTGTAGTTGCGAATTTGACCGCAAACGCCCGTACGTTTTCTTTGTACGCTGTATCTGTTGTTTTACTTAATCAGGATCATTCAGTGAAATATACAACTCAAGGATCTATTTCTGTGCAATGCCTTGCCTTTGAAGAGCCTCCGGGTCTTCGAACTGCCGAAAACATTGCGGTGGAAATTATCGTATCGGACACGGGATGCGGTATTGCTGGCGATAAATTAGAGAGCATATTCAGAGAATTTGAGCAGGTTGAAAGCTCTTGCACAAGGACGCGCTCTCAGGGTCTCGGTGAGACGATCACGTATCAGTTAGCAGCATGTGGTTTCTGACATCGCACATCAGGTTTGGGACTGGCCGTTGTTGCACGCATAGTGGAACAGCTGGGAGGACAACTACGCGTTGATTCAAAAATCGATGAAGGCAGTCGGTTCTCATGCCTCATACCGTTTGCGACAGAGGCAGACAGCACTCGCCTCGTTTCCGTTTCTTCAACGCCTTCGTCGTTACGTTCTTCGCCATTGCGATCCCGAACGAATAGCAATGGATCGCGAGACAGCGAGATTGATCATCTGGTGGACGCCCTCTCAGCGAATCACATGGGCGACCAACATGTAACCACTCAAAGTTACCCAGGAGCCACCGACACCATTGAGCAATTCGAGGGGGGCCAAAATTGTATTACTGACTTAGATACTTCCAAGAAATCCTTACAAGACCATGGTTTTGATCGAGTCATAGCGTCTACCAAGAAATCCGGCCGATCCAAGGTATCGCCACCATGCAAATACATAACGAGTGATTCTGGTGGCTTGATCGACGACTTCGCGATCACAAAACTGCGAATATTAATTGTCGAAGTACGCCCTGTGTTATCGAGGATGTTGTGAATGATTGACTGTTTTTCAGGATAATGATATCAATCGGATGATTCTTTCTAAGCGTCTGGCTTTGGATGGGCATGACGTTGTCAACACAACAAACGGCTTAGAGGGAGTCGAGATGTTGGAGTCAGATTGGAATTTTGACCTTGTTCTCATGGACATCCAGTAGGTGTACATCACCATCAAGGTTACGTTAGTTGATTGATCACGTCATCAGAATGCCGTTGCTGAACGGGTTCGAGGCCACTGAGCGCATTCGAGCTCTGGAACGCAAATGGCAAAATAACTCTCAACGACTTTCCCACGAACTCAATGGACGAATACCGATTTTTGCAGTGTCTGCATCCCTCTTCGAGAATCAGCGTGAACATTTATACAGCCTAGGACTCGATGGCTGGATCACGAAACCCATCGACTTCAAGCGATTAAGAGTTCTACTCAAGGGCGTCACCGAAAAGGCGCAGCGAGACAAGGACGTCTATCAACCAGGCTGTAACTGGGAAATTGGCGGTTGGTTGAAGAAGGTCCACAATGTCCACGAAAGATTCCTGTAACTGTATGGCGCGTTTCCGGGTTTCTATGTTCAGGACTCGCTTGTCCACATCTGTCTATCCAACACTCTCTTCTAGTCTCTGCGAATTCGCCGATCCGTTCAACGTCAACATACCATTCTGTATTACCAGTAGCATTTTGATCTTCGGGTATTACCTCTTGTAGCCAGTACGCAGAAACACACGAGTGCCTGCGACCGTGGTCCTATTATATACATTGCCTACATTGTAGCCACTTCATCTTTGCAAAACTAAAGTTCTCATATTCTCTGCGAGAGCACCCGACGATCGATACTTAGAAACTGCAAAACATGGCTAGATCCTTTCGTCATGTACCTACGTGAGGACAAATTATCAGACTAATGAGGCACTGCACTACCGAGTCAGCTGACAGTTGCATGACAGGACAAGCACAAGTTAGCAAATTGCGACTGTCCTGCAAGGATTCACAGCAAAGAACGTCTAGCAGTGCCAATGTTTGACAGTTACCTGACTTGATTTGTCATCCATTCAAATGTCCTTCGATGTTTATCAAAGTCAATGACATCTCCATGGGGTCGCCCATATGACATGCATTATATAAGTATAGATAGGCACATCACAAACCTCACCTCAGAAAGCAGCCAAGAACCCGACAAACGGTTCTTCTACGCGCACAAGCCGTGCTAAGGATTAATACAAGAATTCGAAGCTGATATTTGGCGTCAGAAGTATTTACAGGAGGCCGATTCGTCGCTGTCCAGCTCTTTGAGTCTGATAGATGAGCTCGTCGGTAGGTGTTAAAACCTAATGTCCGAACCACCCTCCGGAAAATTCGACGGTTTGGAAAGTAACACATCAATGTTGTCAGCCAATTCTTGTGCTCAATCAAAGTTCGCACTGAACAAGTAACGGCAAACGTTGAAAATAGCTGATGTGGAGGTACTTACCCCTTACCTTGGATTACAAATCCTTCATATACGTGACAATGGAGGCGGCGCGCTCTTATGGGTACAATCGAGATACAAAGTTAGGAAATTTATTGTTGCTTTTCAGCTTACTGTTAAGGAGACGTCACCTCGATCTCCTGAAGTTTAGTTCCGAAAGTGAAATGGCATAGATCTAAGTGGGCCCATCATGATACGATCAGCCTTGCTAAATGCGTAAGCACCAGCGCTAGGTAGGCCTAGCTCAAACTAGACAGCCTCTGTATAGTACACAAAGTATTTCAGACATCTACATCTGATGTCTGAGAAGTTTGTCATATGAGTACAAAGGACAAAGAGGATACCCGTAGGTTCTCACCTTGACGAGGAAAGTAGAAAATCGATTTTAAGTTTCAGTGGATGTAGCCAAGTCTTTGGACAGCATCATCTCTGTGACGTGAACTGAGGATCGGCACTCCCAAATGCATGTGACCTCTAATCCCGCACGTTCCGCTAGTGCGCGCAGCTCATTCGGCGTACGCTCTGCACCATTGAACACGCCCATCATGGCGAGACCAAGGTGGTGTGCGTAACGCGCGAAAGTCCCGTAGTTGGCTAGAAGCGGATATGGCGCCGATGCTATCTCAGGACAGCCCAGAGTCGTATTCATTACTTCGCCTATAATCAATACGCGCGAGTGCGGACTGAGCACTGAGCGGATGGCACGGAGGATGTCGACGCAGCGCTCGTCTCCCCAGTCATGCCTGATGATGTGATAACGGTGAGCCTTTTCGATGGGCAGAGTGCGGTATAAACTAACAGTATATATCGCAGAATGTATGCATCGGCACCTTTGATAGGGTTCTCCTTGAAGAAGTCATGCGGTATCAACTGCACGCGGCCCTTCTCGAGTGCGTCAGGTTGTTCTCGCTTCCAGAATGACCTGGCTTGGTCTATTATTTGAGCGCGATCCTGTACAACAAGCTTCATGCTCGGAAACATTGTGCACAAATCGAAACTCATTCCACCTTGCCAAAGAGTGTAAGAAGAGGGCAGTGGTCCTTGCAGATGCGTCTTACCGACTCCCCCACCGATGTCGACAACTACGCCAGAACGTAAGGATTGCCAAGGGAAATCTTACCAACAACAATATAAGTACGAGACTGGAATTAAGACAACCTACATACCATAATAGACGGACGTTGCTTGTGCGCGCCCTTGGCCAACGAATCCCTTACTGACCATCTCAAGCTCCGGTCTTGTTTGCCTGCCATAAGGTAATTTGATTCCGCTCTCGAGCCAGTCCCAGAAGGACAGCTCCGTCCCAAAGGCTTCTTGGAATGCAGTGCAGGTTGCGTCGTCCGAATAGCATTTGGCGGGGTTGCGGAGAATATCAGGCAGTTTGTCGTTTGCAGTATAAATAAGAGATCTTTAAGTGTGAAAAATCAATTAGGATACTCTAGCTGTACAGGTGTGGATGGGTATCGAAATGCTGACAGAATACGAATGAATGCTTTCAGCGCTTCATTTTGTACGAGACAGGCGCTAGTATCGTTGTTGACAAAGTGGCCATCTTGAACTTCGGAGAAGATATGAATTGAGCAAAGCATACGCATGATTCTCCCTGGGAGACCGTCAGCCGTATAATCTGAAAACTCATGCTTTACACACCTAACTTTTGCGGGTGAATCTCAAGAGCGTTGCTCAAGTCGCCTATGGAAACGCCTATCTTTTGGTCACCTTCTGCCAGGTGTTCCGCGACATTGTGTTCTACGACGATGTGCAACGCACGAGCCTCTGAAAACTGTGCTGCTATTTCTATTAGGCGATCCTCTGGCGGCTGAACCAGCTCGGTGAACGCGCCGCAAGCGGCCATGATAGTACGTCGCGCATTATACTGCTCGGAAGATGGAATCCCATTGTTCTGATTGCTTTTATTGCTGTCAGTAGCAAGAGCGTCCGCCTGGTCCCACTCTTTCACCACGGTCTGGACGGCCTGGTTAAGAAGCTCGAGAAGCGCAAGCAACTTGGCTGAACGAGAAGAGCTTGACATTTGAGAAAGCGGGTGAGCTCTTCGTTTTGACGGGCGACCGCGATGCCTTATACACCCTCGGATCTGACGCGGGCCGGGTCTCGTTCTGCAATTCTCTTCTGGTAATGACCCGGGCCCGTGTCCCGCCAAATACCCACACTTCATTACCCTGGTCCCCGGAAGTGTTCGAACACCAAAAAGCAATGTTATGAACAATGTAAAACTCAGATGACAAGGAATCCGAACTTGAATCGATGCGGGCATGAACGTCTCCTTTCCGCATGCTGAAGCCATACCCACCAAGAGTGTCAATGAGATGTCGGCAGCATGTGTCTGCTGACCACACATGAGAGATAAACCACGGTCCATACTGCTTCCCTATCGTGCACGGACTAGGCCGTCCTAGATGGTATACTATAGATCAGAAAGAACATCGACCTTTCAAGAAAGAAGCGTTGACGAACAAAGTCGAATGGCGTGACGAGTTGAGCCCTTCATCGTGACCGCGTCGAGCATGTGATTGGCGCGTGCTTTCTCCGATTCTCGAACTTACTTAATCTGCGGCAAACAACGTCTGCATATCGACATCGACTTTCTACGACGACCGCATCATGCAAGTCGACCAACCAAGCCAACTTCCGCGCCAATATGCGATTCTACGTATCAAAAGGAAGCGTAACGAGGAGCCTCTTGACGCCCTCGGTGAGGATTCACGTTGATGACCTCGCGTCTGAGCACAATTCACATGATCTGTCGTGGTTCATAGTTGTCGACTCTCGACTACGTAGAAAGAAGTCACGGAGCGCGCTCAATGTCTTTCAGTTTGCGGAGACAGTTGAGCCGGGCGCATGGGATGATGAGCAGAAGAAGAAGGACCTGGAGGTGTGTGCTGAGGTTTCCGTCCTCACATATTCATCTGACGCCCTTATGTCATCAGGAACGTCTATCTGCACTCTCACGAGAGTCTTCGCACAAGGAGAATCGTCCTGCCCTCCCCGCGTCTGCTTCAGCAACTGTTGGTGTCCATGAACAATCTGCGCAAGCGGCAGCCGCCCCTTCCGTTACTTCTACGACCTCATCTTCCACACGTCCTCGTCCAGATGACCCAAATCGCACATACACGATTATCAGGTCAGACAGACCATTGCAGTGGTTTGAGCAGAGCTCACAAGGGCGACCACCCACAGCCCCGTACGCATACATTTCCGCCGCCTTCATTAAAGTGACATTGACTCATTGTGTTCCTTCAGCCCAAAAGTATGGTCCACGAAGGAGCTCAATGCGCTACACCAATCGCATTCTGGGCTGACAATGTATGACGCGGTACCATCATCGTCCACCCTCGCTTCTGTCACCTCTGCCTCGTCGACGACGAACACGGATGCTGAGGTTGCGAAGTTCCTGCCCCTTTTGAAAGACTATCTTAGACGTGCGCACATATCTGCTTGAGCTCCTTCATATAGCTGACATCTACTATGTTTGTCAGTGAATGACATGGCTTCTCCATCTGCCTCGCCGTCCGCGTCGTCTCTACCCCCTACTGTCAGCGTCGCTATTGGAGGAGACAACGATTATGTATGGGACATGTTCTATCAGCGTCCAACGACCTTCCAGGAACTCTTTATGCCTTCGACCAGCGTCAGTGGGAATATCGCAAAGCTGTAGGTGATACCACCCTCAGATTTGAGTTGATTGCTCATCAGTGACAACTTGCAGCACAGGACTTCCGCCTGAGCTTGAAGGGCTATATGACACAGATTCGGACTCGGAGTATGCGGGTGAAGATGACGAAGACTCGAATGGTGAGTTCATGGCCATTCCTCACCGAGGCTTTCACGACTGACGGGTTTTCAAACTTCCATGCAGCCGAGGACTGGTACAAGAATGACTACCCTGAGGAGGAAGACGAGCGGTCGGACGAGGGCAGTGGTGCGTACTCCTCTCCTGAGATTTCAATCATCGATGCTCACTCCTTGTTTTCATCCTAGATGTGTTCCATGAGAATTCGGACTACGAAGATGCTATGTTCAATGATCCGAATGATCATGATTGGAGGTGATCAGACCAGAGCAGCTTAGATACGATGACGTGTGATGACGCTCAAATGTCGCTGTACTCTATGTAAGGACTTGTTTTAATTGCAGGCTGCTCTTGAAGTTGCTGACTGTTTTACCCATTTGAGACCAGTAAATCAGAGGATGAGCTGGTGTCATAAGCCCCATTGTTCCATGGGGGATAGACCTCATACACATATCGATAGGACAAATCAGAGGACGCCGATGTTGTCTGAGTAGTTAATAGACAATATAATAATGTCTAGAGTCTAAGGACGTATCATGACGCGTGATCAAATTACAATATCATAGTGTCCTCTCAACTGTGCTCACGCAGGCTGCTTCTCGTCGTTACTCACAATGATAACATTTTCCTTTCCCTCTCCCGTCGCATCAGCACTGCACCTTCGACTGGTACCGTCGCCTGTCTCTGCTTCCACGTCTGGTCGGTGCCCGACAATGCCAGCACCTCGAAGGAATATCGCCGCCAACAATGTCCCTATCATTGAGGATCGATATGGATATCGACTACAAGGGACGAGGTCGGCTTACCTAAAATACCATACGCAAACCCAGACCACAAGGCGTCTTGGTATGCATTCAATTGCGCAGGTCGAGGGGCATTGGTTCCATCTATGTTTACGGTGACTCCTAAGGCGGCTGATGACTTCTTCAGCGTCGAATTGAACACGATGGTGGCAACGGCGAGACCGAACGCCGCGCCAAGCTGTGGCAGGTCATCGGATGTGAGATCAGCCACAATTTTAAGTCGCAAAGAAAAGGTACCTGTGTCATAGTCTGGAACAATGCCCCACCCACGCTCTGTTCATGGGGCAGACAGACCTTCGCGACGAATAATGTGCCAGCTGCGAAGACGAAATCAGCGCCAAACACGGAGACGATTGTAGCGGGGAACCCGAAAGCCCAGTATGGTGCCGCTGGATTGATGACGCCGAAAAGAAGATCCGCGGTAGCTGTCATGGCGGTCCCAACCGCTGTGGGTGGACGAATAAACAAGAATTGCGCATAAGTCGTAGGAGCGAGCCAAGACAGCGCAGCGCTCACTCATGAGATATATGACAGGCACCCTCCCCACAACGAGAGCGACAATCAAGTTGCAGATGAGTCCCGTGACAGACATGGGTAGGAGACGGACCATGGTAAGTAGCGGTGTCAAGTGTGCGTAGTTCTGATAGTACAGCTGAACAGGTGAATGCGTACATACGCCCAAGCTGGTAAGCGTGCAGAGTCCAGACGGAACGGATGCAGACGAACCGTACTCCAGAAGGTAAAACACGTAAAGCTGGCGTATTCAAGGAGAGCGATGACTAGAATTACAGCGAGCTTGCCGTTCGCGCGGGTCCACAGCGACACCCGCATGACTGGCGGAGGAGTCCACCATGCTTGCGATCCAGTATCCTGGGCCTTCTCAAGATACCGTTCCCATACAATGTAGAGAGCGAGGAAGAAGACTCCAACAATAAGCAGAGCAATGATATCTGGTGCGCGATTTTCAAACCAAACGAGGCCCCAGACAGCTCGTCGTGCACTTACATCCTGTCTTCCAGCCTTTCGGGGCAATGCTACCATCACCCAGAACGAAGATGATCAACGTCAAACCGGATGTGACAAGAAAGGCCCCTAGCCAGTCAACTCGACTAGTACATACAAGAGGATCTGATCAAGACTCAAGTAGATACCATTGTCAATTCACAGAACTGACCGATCGTTCTCCATTGAAGGCAGGTCCTTGTCAAAGCTAACAAGCCCTCCGACAAAGCAGAGTACAGACATCCCTGTCAGGAAGTAGAAAGTGGAGCGCCAGGTTTTGCTATGAATGCATCAGTGCATGTACATGGATGGAACGGGTATGATGATGGATAGGGTGCCCCTAGCAATGAAGTGACGATGAGTGAATCTTCATGTGGCGTCGGCATCGGGGTAACCGTCTGGAGGTCGGCCTTCATATGCCAGCCTGATTTACCTCTAGAGGCACCGCCACTTGGAGCGGTCGTGTCCAACAGATGCATACGTACTCTGTCAGTTGCGTGAGCACACCGCCGATTATGTTTCCGACTGCGGCCCCGATGGGAGCTCCTGCTGCAAAGGTAGCGAACGCGACAGAGCGTATGCGTGAAGGCGGGAAAGCATGTGCAAGTATTCCAAGCTGCAATACAGCATACCTTGATAGTCAGAGACACAAGAGGAGATGGATCGGTGTAGATCGGCTCACCGAAGCGGGTATGCATGCTGCCGCACCCATGCCCTGAAAGGCTCGCAGAACATCAAGAGTGATTTCGTCTAAAGAGCAAGGTCAGTCTAAGCACTCCGGACTTAATAACTGAGGCGACACGCTACGAGCATGAGGCGTTAAGAAGGTGATTGAACACACTTTGGGCGAATCCGCATCCCAGGCAGAAGACACCAAGGCAGAGGTTGCCCAACAGAAAAGCGCGTTTTCGGCCGTATAGATCGGCAAGCCGTCCGAAGGTAAGGAGCAGACAGCCCTGCGATGTTACATTTAGAGGCCTTTCACAGAAGAACGCGTGGAGTGAACGTGCGGAAGTCAGTGCATACGCCGAGATGGCCCATTGGAGCCTGTATGCCGGAATGTTCAGGTCCCTCCCTATGGCAGGCAGAGATATAGCGACAGCATAGTTGTTCGCGGACTAGAATGTAAAATCGCGAGATGTCCAGTCCCGGGTCAGACTTGGACGTAGAAATAAAAGCTCACGTTCAGGACCGTAGACGTAGTGCATGTAGCTATCAGTATAACTGCTTGTGTTATGTTCAATTCACGAGGTGCATGCACAGCAGACGATGCACTATCATTCTCTTCGCGCTCGTCAGGTTGCAGCTGTAGAGTTCGGTCCTCGTCTCGAATCAAGGTTGGTACCGAGGGACTTCGGTGTTTCGGACTGGAGATGGACATGCTGGACAAGCTCAAGAAGGGGTATCTTCAGCAGAGTCCGGAACACATGTACACGGAGCAGCAACAAACATTGAGAAGAGCAGGTGCAGGAATTATGAAGAATATGTCCGCTGGTCGTACCACTTATATATAAGGACTTTTTTTTTTTTTTTTTTTTTTTTTAAATTCTTCGGGTTTATACTCCATACGACGTAGGTACATGTAGAGTAGTAATGATAGTAAGTGGGCATCCGCGCCCGCATGAGCGGTGCACCTACTGTTTTCGGTGACCTCGTTATATGGCGTGGGCATGTACTCCAACAAGGCCTAAAGGAAGTTTATGGTCGCCATACGACGCCATACCCGACCCCGACCCGTTTTTCACGCTCTGTGTGTTTACTCGGCCCGGTAGTCCCGTACCGTCAGTAAATCACTTAGGGAACTGAGTCTAGCCCTACAGGTTTCGGGCCTCAGTTGTCTGTTGGTTAGACGGGAGGGTCATCGCGGATACTGGGTTCCGCTATCCCCTCGTCTGTCCAATTATGGTACATTTCGAACGCCTTTTCCTCGGCGTCGTACCACTCACAGAAATCCCGGTACTTTCCACCCAGGGCGGTGGTCATATTGGGATCTAAATGTCGGTCCGCATGGAACCGCTGCCAGGCCGCTTGTCTTCCGACAGTATGGCACATAAGACGGGCTCGAGTGAATGTTCTCGTGCGCGCCGCTTCAGCTTCGAGTAGGGATTCTGCCAGAATCTCTGCCCAATCAAAGGTGGAGACCATCGGGTTGAGCCGAAGGAACTCCATTATGTCATCCGGGGTCCATCCCCTTTGTTCAGGGGGCCCCATCAGAAGCGGATCACGAGGACCCTGTTGGCGCTTCGTCCTGATCCAGAATGGACAGTCGAAGAGCACGTGTTCCCTGGTTTCCTCCGCTCCGCATAAGCAGAGGTGAGGGCCAGGGATATTGAACCGAGAGCGGTATTCACCGCCAGGGAAATGGTTGGTTAGCACACGACATACGCGTGCCACCTCCTTGTTGGACTTGCCAGCTGCCTTCAAGACCCACGTGCCCTTGGCCGTAGTCCCGTGCAGCGGTAATGCGTCCTCGGTTACTTTCCATAACCGTCGACCGCGATAGCTAGGGTTATCGACTTGTGTTCCCCAGCGCTTTTTGACCCTTGCCTTGACTTGGGCAAGGGCCATTGATTGTGAGATGAATTCCGGTTGGGGATCATCCAATGCTTTCTTCGCGAGTTCATCAACGAACTCGTTCTGAAAGATGCCTTTATGGGATGGAACCCATAAAAGGACAATGTGTCGGCGTTCATCTGCATTGAGGAACGCTCGGACGTGTTGAGAAGCCATGACCGCCGCCATCTGTGACGGTCCGACTTCCGGCTTGAAGATTCGGTCAAGTGCCGATTGGTTATCGGAACAGACCGTGAGGGTGGTGATGTGGGCAGGGACATCACGGACCGCTTCTCGCAGCCCGCACGCCAATGCCAGCATCTCCGCATCGAAGCTCTGGACCTTTCTGGCACCAAATCTTCCATGGGCAACGTGATCTTCCCCGTCAATGACGAGCCACGCGCTACCAGATCTCACTGTGGGTGCATTTGCATACGATCCATCAGTGAACAACATTCGCCCTTCTGGCTGGGCCAACTGGCACCGGAATTCCGGCCACCAGGTGAACTCCAACCAGTCGGTGAATTCAGGAGAGCTTTTGTTTGGACCTTTTCCGTCCAAAAACACCCGTTTAAAGCGATCAATGTACCGATCCACGACCCGCTCGCCGGGCCGCGCCTCCGGATGGAGTGGTGCAAATTCTTCTGATGACTGCCTCCCGATGCGATCTATGAACGTCATGGGGGTGATAGCCTGTTTTTTGCCACGTCGCGAGTTAAGCGGCCATGGCGCGGTAATATTGGTGACGTTAGTCGCCCAATATGGTGGAAGAGCGGCCCTCATTGGGTGCCCTTCATGAACTCGCCGCGCTCTAAGTGCAGCTTTTTCCATGTACCGGTTGACCTGGATGCGGATGGGGACCAACCCACCCAACATCTCCATCGCCCCGATCGGTGTGGTCTTAAAGCAGCCGGTTATCCACCGAGCTGCTCTTGACTGAGCGGTCTGCAGTTCTTTTGCAGCCCATTTGAGACCCTTCCACTGTGGGTTCCACCACAGTTGAGCGCCGTATAGCATCAACGGAACGACGTGCGCTATATAGAGCCGCCGTTTGTTGATGGGATGGAATCCGCGTGCTGAGTTACCGAGCATGCGGAGTGCATTGCACGTGCTGGCCGCCTTGTTGGCGTAGAACCGCACGTGTGCACGGAAGCTAAGCTTGGGGTCTAAAAAGAACCCAAGATAGCGCATTGTGTCCTTTGCTCGCAAAGTGACGTCATGTCCATCGGTTCGGATGGTAAGATCCGGGCCGAGGGGTCGGGAAGTTGAATACCCCTTCTGGCGTTTCCAGAAGTGCATCAACTCCAATTTATCTCCTTCGACACCTAAACCTAAACGGTTCAGGTCGCCTACGAGATTATGGAAGACATCCGCCAAAATGGCGTTGTTCTTCAGAATAAGGGCTTGCGGGCTGTCATCAACAGCCTTCGGCGAAGCCGCCATGATGAGACCGTCGTCCACATAGAACTGAGTCCCGGTTCGGCCTGGTTGTACCAAATGGACTGGCGCCCACTTGTGTATGACCGGTGCAATGTAAATCCCAGATAAGATCGGGGATAAGCTAGAACCCTGACCAACTCCGACATCAAAGTCAGATGGATCGGTCAAGGTGCCGTTGAACATGAATCGGGTTTTTCGCCCGATCAAGTAATTTGCCATGAAATTACAGAGCTTGCTATTGAAGCCCTGCTTTCGCATGATTCCTACCAGTGCATCATGATTGATGGACGGGTAGAATTGTGACACATCGAGCAATAGCACCGATGGGATAAGGTTGCGTGCCCATGCCTCTTTGACATTGTGCACAAGTTGGATACCAGCATCCGTGGTGCTATGCTGCATAGCCCCGCCGAACTGGCATGGGTGTAGGATTCCCCACTTCTGGGCATCCCACTGCATTCGTTTGGCAATGATCTTTTCGAACAATTTGCCAAAACAATTTAGCAAGCAGATAGGCCTATAGGCCTTCGCTAGCGTATAGTCTGGTTTGTTTGGTTTGGGTAAAACCACCGTAACAGACCGCTTGAAAACGCTCGGATAAACCTCGAAATCGAGGCAAGCGTTATAGTACGCGCGCAGCCATTGCCGCACGTGTATACCTAGATCGGTTTCGATGCCCTCCTCGGAGTGCTCGATCCGGTCCACCATCCATTTGATCCACATCCAGTTCACGTGATCGGGACCGGTGATACGACCTAGGGGACCCTGGTACCTAGGGAGTGCTCCGCAACGTGGCTGGGGGTAGTGTGATAACTGTGAGGGTGTGAGGGTAGGAGCTACAACCTGTATGATACCGGGAAACCTGTATGTCTTGTTTTTGTAAGTAGGGGAGTAAGGGGTCAAGGGTCCTGCACAACAGGATCTTGTTCCTAAGTGTTATACTATCCCTAAGGCCTTGCGAGGCCCTCCGAAGTACGCGAAGTCCTTCGAGATTCTGCGAAGTCCTTCGAAGTTTTAGCTAAATCGCGCGAGCTGACTTCGTAGGCTGTATAGAGTTAGGGAGCAATAAGCCAATGGACTATAATTTCTACTAAGCGGCAGAGGGTACGAGACTGCTGCGAAGTCCTTTTAGCTAGAGTTAGCTAAAGGGTGTAAGGCTTAGAGGTTTGTTAGAGCGAGGTGGGCGAGGTTTGGCTGGCGTAGGAGACTTGTAGGAGAGGTCGGATGGTTCGGAGAGCTAATACTTGGAATAGGAATGAGGGAACGAGGTTGCTGGAAGCTCTGAAGTGTCTGATGACGTCGAGGTGTGGGTCGGAGAGTTCGAGGGCGTAGAGAGATGTACTATAGCCTGTAATGAAGGCTATGGGGGAGTCGTAGGGTTATTCGTAGGACGTAGGGATGACGCAACGTGAGCCTAAGGGTATAACTAAGGCGGAGGCCCACCGGATAGGTGCTATAAGAGGTGCTGAAGGGCACGAAGTCACGGCGACTTCGTAGATCGTAGTGCGTAGTTCGGGAAGCGTAGACGTAGTTCGTAGATATATCGCGAGCGTAGACGTAGTTCAAAGGTACTGAAACGGAGCTGGGGTGGAGACTTAGGGACCTTGGGACCGTTCCTAAGGTTGTACTCGCGGCGCTTTCCTGAGATCGGAGCTACAGGGGAACTGGTATTCCAAAGAGAGAAGCGTACACTGAGGGGTCTCTCTCGTACATAGTAAACTACCTCTGACTAAATAGGGGAGCGTGAGGTGAACTAATCTTGCGCGAAGTGATCCTTACGAGTCCGAAATGTGTACTAAAACGCATGGACTCCGAAGTGAACACGAGGGGGATAGGAACTATTTAGGAACTGAAACAGGGGAACTACGAACGGTAGAAAGGTGACCAACTTCATTCACGAGGGCGGGATGACTATCCGAGAGCAGCCATGCGCCGTGATCACCTATCTTAGCGGGCTAAGAGCGCACGAAGTTCTTAGCAGCGGGACTTGGCCTAATCGGGGTAGGAGGTGTCCTAACTGGGTGGAGGGCCATATGGATACGCCCTAGGATGACCTTATGGCGTAGGATCGAGACCCATGGGGGTGCACAAGGCTTCCTAAGTCCAACTTCCGGAACTTCGGACCGTTTCGGAGCCTATCGGAGGTAGCTGCAATCACAAGAGCTAGGAGAGACTTAGCTAAGACTTCTTAGCTAAGCCCGGGATGAGTGACGTAGTAGATAGGACCTAGATCCAATGGAACAGTATGGGAGGGCCGGCAGTGTCCGATAGTGGACTTAGCAGGAGTTAGGAACTTCGCGTCTAGCATTCGAAATCTTGTAGCACCTCGTGTGACTTCGCAAGACTTCGTAGGGTGTTAGGAGGGTTTAGGAAGGAGAGGGGGCGTTAGGAATATTATAGGAACCTATCCCTCCTGTCGTAGGCTGTAGGAGAGTCTTAGAGTGGTCGGTTGGGGGATTAGAAAGCTCCTAAAATCGCGATTCGGGGCCCAGGAGGCTACGGGACTCATCACCGGGTGCGGACGTATTGCTAGTGGATTTGAGATTCTCACGAATCTCATTCTCACTAATATCTGGTAGAGTCAACTCCTCACGTTGAGGAATTTCGTCCACAAATGACAGATCCACCGGCCGTGGGTTGGCGGACGTGAACTGAGCTTGGAAAGCACGACTGAGATCAACCGCACTTTGGACTGGCACACCGTCAGCTTGCCACAGCTGAATAGTGGCCTCTTGCCGTCTCGGCTTTGTCCAGGCGACAAAGTCCGAGATCGATTGGGGATTGGATTCATCCATGATCCGATCAAAGTGTGCACGCTTCGCCCGCTTCGAAGTGTTGCGCGTTGTTTATGCCGTTCAGACCGGAGTTCGGCGGCAACATCGTATGCGTCTGCAGTGGCCTGAGCGCCAGGTCCCAACTGATGACGTGTGTAACGGTACTGCCCAGACGCCGCACTAAGGCGGTGTTGGGTGTTCGCTAACTTAGTGGCCGCGCGGGAGCATGCAGCATCCCACCACGACTTTGCACGTTTGGATGGACGTTTTACTGCTGAAAACTCCTATATATAAGGACTTCTCGTCACAAACGCAGTGAAAACATTGGCCCTCAAATGCTCAACATTCATCCAAAGAGCCTGCGGCACCATTTTAGGCAATTCACTTCCCAGATCGGGAGATCGGGACCCATTAAGATCCTCTAATCCCACGCATCACACCGAGTCTAATGTGTTCGGGATTGTATAGTAGATTGTGCACACATAAAACATGCTTACACACTCCGGGTCCACGTCCGAGATACAGCTCGTCTTCTTCATATTTACGTTCAATACTTCAGGGGTCAAGGCTGAACGCCTCACACCTTCTCTGGCACCTCCGCACCCGTTATCCCTGCGCCAGCTGAGCCCTGTGCAGGAATAGTGTGCACGGCGGGGTCCAGTGGTGGGGCAGCTGTACCTGTACCTGCTGAGGTGGCAGTAGGAGCTGCAAGGCGACCGGCAATTAGCGCGATATACAAGAATGTAAGAAGGAATGAGGCAGACCGGAGCCGTGAGATGCTTTGTGTGTGGCAGCAATGCGCCGCGCCTCCTCGTGAATGTCGAGAATCTGCTTCGACGTTGTCGTGTAGAATGCCTTGACCTTCTGCCCCAGGGGCGAAGACAGGGCGCGAGCATAATACTGTGCAGACCGATCCTCAATACTGGTTCATCGACGAGCATGCAGGGTGCTCACATCTGTGGCTTGCTTGCTGTAGCCCTTCTGCTCGTCAATGGTGCGCGCCTGCTGGTGTGCATTCGTCAGCGTCTCCTGGACCTTCCCTGAGATTGTCTTCTCGGGCCCGAGGGCCTTCTCGCCTGCAGGGAAAACAAGGTGAACTAGGGAGGCAGGACATCCAGAGCCGGCAACGTACCTAGCTTGGTATCGAGGGACTGCACGTACGCGATGAAGCGGGTCGAGATGCCATGCTTCTGATCCATCTCGATCGCGCGCCGCAGAACATGGTCGGAAAGCTCGTATCCTCTTGCAATGTACTCCGCCGCAACTAGTGTGAGATCTGTGGTGTCAAGGCACATGTGCGACTACAACAAAAGCGGAGACGGACTTCCTGCCCTGGGCTTGTCGCTCTGCTCGAGCGGGCCTTCGTGATGCGCCGGCTGTTTCTCTTCATCTTGGTCGGGATGCACGGTCTCGCTCGTGACGGTGAGAGGGGATCCGTCGAGCGCACCGCCATTGAGCATGAGGGCGGTCTTAGCAGCCGATGGTTTCTCAAAGTGGACAGTAGCGGATTGGGAGGCGGAGGTGTAGTCGATGGATGCGATCTTCCCGCAGAAGCTGAAGAATGAAGCGCGTCATTTTGATGTAGCGATACATCAAGGACTGAACTTACGAGAAGAACTCAGACAGGTGCTGTTCTGTGGTCGTGGGAGATATATTGGACACCTGCAAATGTCCATCAGAACCATATTAGTATTTCTGAATAGGAGATCACTATGATTTTATACCCACTTGAACTGTGAATGTAGACATGGTGGAGGATAGATTGAAAGGTGATTCGAGCCTTTAGATGAGCCATCGGGAGCACGGCCAACGTTGACCAGAACGAGACGCCACCGTGACGTACTACCTTGCGGGCGCTAAATTATGTAAGCAAATGGATCAGGAGACCCGTTGAGACCAAGTAGTTAAAGTACTAGCCTAGCACACCGGCTTCTACTTGGCTTCTTGCCTGGTCTGGAACAATGACTTTGGTCACCATATTGTGCTTCCTGGGGACCGTGAACGAACTCGAAGCACTAGACAAATACGTATATAAGTACTGAGGCAATGCATGATGTATTCGACATTCTGTTCCCGACACTGATCTACGGGCATTTGGCTACGAACAGCCGCCATGTCTGAACAGCCTTTCAAAGTCTCAGTGTCTGACGCCGACCTCGATGTACTCCGCCAGAAGCTTGACCTTGTTCGTCTCCCTGACGAGCTGGACGAAGCCGGATGGGACTACGGTGCTCCTCTTGCCGACATTAAGCGCCTTCTCACCCGCTGGAAGGATGGCTTCGAATGGCGCAAGGCGGAGGCTGAGATAAACGAGATTGCTCAGTTCACGCAGGACATCGAGGTAGACGGCTTTGGGAAACTGAACGTCCATTACATCCACGAGAGAAGCACAGTTAAGAACGCGATCCCGCTGCTCTTCCTCCACGGATGTGAGTTGTTTCTCGCCAATTCGCCAAAGTGCAGAACACATTGAGAACTTGTCTTGCAGGGCCGGGCCATTATCTCGAAGTCCGGAAATTACTGCCCCTTCTCACCTCGGCTTCACCTGATCATCCAAGCTTTCATGTTGTCGCCCCTAGCTTACCTGGGTTTGGTTTTTCCGAAGCACCATCGAAAAAGGGTTTCTGTGGCACTCAATATGCAGAGGTTCGTCAGAAACCTCCACTTTATAGTCCAATGAGATCCATTATAGGCCTGTAGGTTGCTAATAAGCTTATGATTGCACTTGGATATAACGAATATGGTGAGCACCCATATCACGCTAAAGCAATGTTTCCCACGGAAGGTGTTCGATGAGGGAAAATAGAGTTATACATTTGACCGTTATTAGTATGGAGCTGCTTCGGATTTTACACAGCTCTAAGCCTGTATAAATTCGTGAACCATGAACCATGAACCTCTGTAGCAAAGCTTGATGACTTTTTTCTGTAGTCGTTCAAGGAGGAGATTGGGGGTCCCTTGTAAGCCAAACCTTCGGATTATCTATGTTTCCCCCTAATAATCATAACATTGTGTAGATTGCCCGCAAGTTGGCTTCCGCATACGGGCCCCGGAGTGTGAAGGCGTGGCATACCAATATGCCGAGGTAAGCCTCTTCATTTTCATTCCGCCTCTTCCCTCTAGCTAATGTCATCTATACTTCATACTCATGAAAGCATGCCGCGCCCGTCTTTTTTACGCCACCCGCGCCAGTTCCTTGCACATCTCTTCACGCCGTATACCGCTGTCGAGCGGGCCGGCATAAAGCGCACACAGTGGTTCACAACCAAAGGACGCGGCTACTCCAGCGAGCAATCGACGCAGCCGCAGACGCTAGGGTACTCGCTGGCGGACTCTCCTGTCGGTCTGCTTGCGTGGATCTACGAGAAGCTTGTGCAGTGGACGGACAGTTACCCGTGGGACGACGACGAAGGTGGGTACGTCGTGCTTTATCGCGCGTATGCAGCATAGTAACGAGGGGCCCTCGACCAGTCTTGGCATGGATCTCTATTTACTGGTTCTCGCGAGCGGGTCCAGCTGCGTCCGTACGGATTTACTACGAGGTCGCCGTCGCAAAGGAAAACATCCCATCGAGCCCCATTCCCTGTGGCCTATCATTCTTCCCCGGCGAGCTTGTCATCGTGCCTAGGACGTGCGTATCGTTTTCCTGTCTGCCCAGTTCAGCACTCTTTTCTCCGAGAGCTTATTGATCCGTACTCGTGTGGAGACTGATCTCCTCCACACAGATGGGCTCGCACTATCGGCCACGTTGTCTTCGAGGCTGAGCATTCAAGTGGCGGACACTTCGCTGCCCACGAGAAGCCCGCTGAGCTCGCAGGCGACTTGCGTGCCATGTACGGAAGGGGCGGCCCCGTGTTCGGAGTCGTCAAGGGAAAAGTTGGATATGACTGAGGAGTGTTTCGGGCAGTCGGGGGGATACTATGAATGGTAGATTAGTACAGCGTGGTCCCACTGCAGCGAAGGAGATCATTTACCAGGTGGTGTTCTGTCACGGCTGACCCTCTGTAAAACAAGATAATCTACCAAGGCCATAATCCTAACTCCCAAATCGCGCTAATTGACTAACTAATTATTGTCTCGACTCCCGCTGTCTAATTTTGAAGAAAACAGTCACTCAGCAGTCAACGTGTAGTCGGTTCGTACGACTAACGTGCGACTGCACTTCCAGGTTTAGTAACGATAGTAGTCCCTTGGCGCGATTCGGGGACTACGGTTGTCTGTCCTTTTTTACAAAGGTTGACGCGGATTGGGCTTGCTTTTACTCGCAATCAGACAGGTTTTAGAGCCTAAAATTCACTTCATATTATTCTATTGTTCTTAGACGACAAAGTTGAATCGAGATCGAGTCGTCAGTCTTTCAAAGTTGCCGCGTAAGTCATACTTATACTCTTGCAGGTCGTAGAGTCGCACGGAGCTAGCATGACTTACTTCAATATGGATTCTCAAATACTTATGCGCTCTGTACATTCACATACTGGCTATGACTCAGTGAAACCTTACGAAGCTTACTCAGTGTTGTCAAGCCAGGTCCCGTATTTCAATTTTCTTATCTGACAGCCTGGCAGTCTTATGCAACCGCGGAGGCTCACAGTGATCAGTGCTCACCTCTTCTAGCATCTCAATCATGCTTCCGGCATGATACCGGTGTCACCGTGTCCTCAGACGAACAGAAGAGCTGGAGGCAGCATGGACAAACACGTTTCTGATGACTGTCACCTGTCTCGCATCGTTCGTTTCCCGGGAGCACTCCCAATGCCTCTTGAGATTGCTCCAATGGGTGAACCGACTGATACGGCGCCGGTCTAGCTGTCATCCGTGCTGGTGCCTGTGTTCGATCAGTTCTGACCCTGAAGGCCTGACAGATGAGAGCTATCTTCAGCTGACCAGTGACTCAGCAGCTGGCATCGTTGACTAATGGAGTGCTCTGATAAGTATACAGATATTACTTTTTGGAAAGCATCTTGTGAGGCTACACCACCTCATCTGGCTTGGTGACTGCCATGGTTTTGGACACACGAGGGAGGATTCTGTTGCAGCGAAGCAATCAGCTGCAGCCTGCATGGACAGGAGGTGGCACGGTGAAGTAATTGCATAAACGTGAGGACGGGGAGAAACCTGTCAAATCGCTTTCGTCTAATAGTACTGATTCTTGACTGGTATCTGTGCTCTCTCCCCTGGAACGGCCACGACGATGTGGTTTTACACCTCGTATCAGCAAATTGCACAGAAAAAGCAGGCCCAACGCTCAGCAGCGCTGCTGTCTACATCCGAGCCTGCAACATCGACAGTGATGGTAGATTCTGTGAGTGATTTTTTGCGTGCGACCGGTGAGTTGCAAATTGGTATGTAGACGACTACTAAACATCACAAGCATTTTAGCATCAGAAATTGTGCATCGCATCGGCATGGGCCAGTGGACCGCGTCAGAGGTCTTAGAGGCATACATTACACGTGCAGTTGTTGCACAGCAGACCACGAACTGTCTGACAGAAAGTATGTGCACTCAATGTCAGCGTCGCTTCAGGTTTCGTTGATACTCAAGACGTCGTCTTCAACGTAGTCCTTTTTAGGCAGGCTCGCGAAGAGGCCGCAGCCTTGGACCGAGAGTTCGCTCATACACGCAAATTACGAGGTGCCTTGCATGGCGTCCCAGTGAGCTTTAAGGATATATGTAAGTCCTGTTTTTCTATCTGTTGTTGGAGTGGTCTTAGGAGGCTTTACCGATGTGTTGTATAAGACGACATCAAGGGTCACGATACGACATTAGGCTTCACCTCGTATGCGAATAAACCTCGTCCAGCGGATGCAGATGTAAGTCTCTGGAGACCAAGTGGCGAGCAAGCCACTATTTTTGTTCACCCTCACACGTGAGGAATAAGCTGTTATTGCTGTCTGTGTCTCACGTAGTCATAAGCGGACATATTGACATACGGTGGTATGCATGATTAGCTTGTCACTCTCGTGCGATCCGCAGGAGGCATTCCCTTTGTCAAAACCAATGTAGCGCAAGCAACATTCTTTTTGGAATGCAATAATCCCTTATGGGGACGCACACTTAGTCCGCACAATGCGCAATTCAGCTGTGGTGGTAGCTCAGGAGGAGAAGCGGCATTGCTTGCCATGGACGGGAGTGCACTGGGCTGGGGAAATGACATAGGTGGATCATTAAGGTGTGTTGGTCGGCTTGCACCGGCAACACATTAGTGAAGTCACCGTGATCAGGATCCCAGCGTCAAATTGTGGAATATATTCGCTGAAGCCTGGCACAATGAGGGTCAGCAAAATAGGCGCTAGGGGTACGTCGTCGCTTGTGCCAACGATTGTGGTAAGAATTTGGAGAATAATTACAGAATGTATACCTGGTTTTGATGGAGCACCCGATGTTATGGGTCCAATGGGCCGGTATGTGTATTCTTTGTCCTCGGTTCCCACCAACTATACGCACTCAAACCTTGCCATTGTTCGCCAGCTCTGTTGATGACATCGAGCTCGCCTGCCGTTTAGTTTTTGGAAAAACAATCGAAGACAGCATTCTGGCACCAGTGCCTTACCGAGAGGTGAAGCTCCCAGACAAGCTTCGGCTTGGCTATTATGTTTCCGGTACGTCATTGATCCTGCAAGACATCTATCATTGTGAACCTGGCTTGGTTATGGTTTCACGTCATTTCTTGCCAGGCCGAGTTGTCTAATGATGTGCGTTGGCCCTAGATAATTTCGTGAAAGCTTCCCCCGCGTGTCAGAGGGCGGTACATGAGACTATCGATGCGTTGCGCCGGAAAGGACACGAGTGTATCGAAATTGCTGTTCCACAACGTTTGTAGAGTTTCTCCTTTCGATTTTCGATCTTTTGACAAGAAAGAAACAGCTTCCAAAGCTATGGAGATCCTCATGGGCCTTGTATCTGCAGATGGCTGTCAGACAATCATGTCGCCGATACGGGCTGACCCAGTCGTTGGTTACTTTCACATCTGGTTGTGATGATGAGCACTCATGAGTGTGAATAATAATAGGATTCCGGCCTTTTTCTCATCCGTTTCCCTCTTAGCCTGTTCGGTGAGCCCATAGCTTCTAGTGCCTATCTTCCCACTCACAAAGCAACCATATTCGTTTGTACTTACGCCTCATCTGTGCAGGGTGGATGGGTTCTATTACAGCATGGTTGCTCCGAACCGTTCTTGGTGAAGGAATGCTATCTCGTATCTTGGGAAGACTGCGCAGAAAGACTGTGCATGAGTATTGGGGAACAATTATAGAGAAGCGCGAATACACGAAAACATTCTACAAAGAGGTTGGTCCCTGCCTTCCAGTGCCACGTAGCATGAGTGAACCGTGTCGAGATTTTGGTTTGATCGGTCGGAGGGGAAGCTTGGCCGCTTCGCTCCTTTCGATCAGCCACTTTATGGTGAATTATACACTGACGTACTCGTGTAGGTATGGAATAAGCATGAGCTCGATGGCCTCATTGCTCCTGTCCTACCGCTTCCGATCTTGCCACATGGGTATACGGACCGTTGTCTTACTTGTATGCGTCATATAACTGCTTTGAAATAGGGCATGCAAGACACTGTTTTCCATTGCCACCTCCAATGTTCTCTACAACGTACTTGAATGTCCAGTGGGGGTCGTTCCAGTCACACACGTTGATCCTTCACGCGACACTGTCTCTGCTGAATGGACTGACACGAAGGTAGGAACGGGGCACGGGTCTCCTCTGTTAGAGGCCTGCTTGTATCGGAGAGGTGGGTTCTATGATGCGGAGAAGATGGCGGGAGTGCCGGTGGGAATTCAGATCGTTGGGAGGAGGTGGGAGGAGGAGAAGGTGATAGCAATTATGAAGGTTGTGGATGGGTTGTTGGGTCCTCGAGGGTTTGGACCTGGGAGTTGGAATGGTCAAAAGAGTTGAGTTGCATTGTGAGATAGAGGTTACACAGTCCGACAACAATTGCTACTATCCTCCCAAGTTGAGCTTTGAGTTCTGAGTCGTCGGTATTCAACCTTTGTGCCTCCGGATATCTGTCCCCATATTTGTCCCCATATTCCCGTGACGAGTACAGAACGGGTAACGAACGCATCCGGGGCCTGGGGTCGTTCTCGAGACGGAAACGGCAAAAGCTAGCCTTGCTTCGACTAAATAGTGACAAGTTTGACAGCCTGAGATAATATATAACCTACCAGGTCTGCTTACTATACGGTTCACCTGTCTTTCCAACCCACGTCGACCACCCTCGGGACAGAGAAACGTGAACAAGTTATGAAGAAATACTCCAAGCTTGACGAGCAGCGTAGTAGCTTCGAGCTCAAATTACAGCCTGGCTCTAAACATGGCAGCCCAGAGAAGTTCTTACCTTTGGCTGGTGGTCGCACTCTGGCGTATGCGGATGCAGGAGACCCATCTAGCTCTATGATAGTGCTCAGATTGCACCCTTTCATGAGCGTAGGGAGCATCACGCGGATGTCACCTATCCTGCTGAAGCGAGGCGTGCATTACATCGCTCTGACGCTGCCAGGCTGGGGCCACACTTCTCCCCCGCCCAAAGCCAGTTCCTTTGCATCCTGTGTTATTGCAGACATATCGGCTCTCTTGAACCATCTTCATCATGACTCGGCCGACCTCAAAATTTACGTTGTCGGCTATGGGAATGGCAGTATCCCGGCGATGATGCTGTACGGGGCATCCTTCGACGTTTTCCCTCTCGGTCGTTGCATCACCGCGGTCCTCTTATGTCAACCGTTCTCACCACTCGTCTACGGACAAGATGGACGGAATCCCTCCGGAGCCGCTTTCGTTCCCGTCAAAGCATCGACGCTCGCTGAATCTTCCCTCGTCTCCTGCATCGCGATGTGGCTCGTGAAGAGTTTTCTCCAATACAGGCTGCGCACGCCGCGAACTGCGGAATGCTGGGTGCGTACAGCCTTCGCGAAGATGGACGATGTCGATCGCGCGGCGTACGCGCGGTGGAGAGAGGAAATGGGAGTTACGGAAGGCCAGCTTGAGCGCGAAGCAGCGGAGCGCCAGGTGCGCAGCGTTGGGACCTCGTGGGCGGGCTTTCGGGCTATTGTTGGGGTAATGCGGGAGGTCCATGCGGGATATTACCCCAACACACTCGACGACGAACATACCAAGAGACCCATTCTTGTTGCGAGCACGAGGGGAAGGCCCATGACACAATATATTGTCGAGAATTACAGAAATGTTCAAGCCATGTATCTCAGGAGCCCCTTTGATGTTATGTGGAAGGCAGATGAGATTTTCGCTCGTCTACTTAGCATGGGCGTGTGATGTGTAAATGTACGATCTGATACGCGTGTGATACTACTTACTAGTTCAATAGCTTTTATAACGCCGGTTAAAGCACTGTCATGATTAAATCATTTCTTTGCGGATCGTGTCGCGTATAGAGGACCATGATGCGTTTTCAAGTCTTACGGGCCTTTGCGGCAGTTTATATTCTGAATCAATGTAATACTTAAATATCAGGATGCGTACGACTTTGTATGTGTCCACAACATTCTAATAATACATCTGAGGTATCACTGATGATGCTAAATGATGTATACGCTACGACCAGCAGCGTACAACAAACCATGAACAGAACGTACGTGACTATCAGGAGACCCAGGGTGAGCCCAGCAGGCTTGAATAAGCCCGTCTATTGATACATGTGTGAAGATCATTGAGAACACCTGTGCGTGAGTTCTACATTCCATAACCTGGCTCTTGGTGATGAAGAGCGGCACCGGAAGCTGGGAGGCAGCAGCGCACCGAGCGGTAACGGTAGTCACGTTCGCAGTCGTGTACATGACCGGCGACGAGAAGCCCAGCAAACCAAAGTCCACGACCCGCAGGATCCACAAGAAGACGAACAGGAATACGGGGCCCGCGAGGAGGTTGAAAATGCTGTACTAAACCATCTCGCCGACGGGCGAGATGCGTTGTCGCCCTCGTTGCGCGCCAAGCAGATCGGGTACAACATGAAGAGGAGCGAAAAGTAGCCGGCGTGGACGAGGACACCCGCCACGAACGTCGTGTGAGGGCCGTGCCCGAGGAGGACGTGCCCGTGGGATGTGAGGATGCAGCGGGAATTACTGACCAGATGTAGAGCAGCACGAAGATGCCGATGACGTAGTAGCCCTATTTGCACTCAGGTGCTGTGGATAAACGCGCCCACCAGACCACATATGACGAAGACCCAGACCATGAAGACAGTAGTAAAGACGTCGGACAAAGTTAATTCCGTGGCAAGGAGCAGCTCAGGCAGGAGCGGTAGTGTCGTGAACCACTGGATATATCGGACATACTAAGAGGAAAAGTGAATAGGCGTACAAAGACAGTCTAGGATCGACCCATAAGTACTTGACGGTCATGTGTCTCCGCGAGAGAACTCGGCGCAGACGGGAGCAACCCCGAGGTCGGAAACCATAGAGAAATACGCGATTGTCGCAATGGTGAGAACGATGATGCCGATCTCGAGAAACGAACGATTCCCTCGCTCTCTGTCATATTGATTGGGACCTTTGATAAACATCCGGTGAGACAGAGGTCGATCACCCACCCTGAACGTGAAAGTCCAGAGGACGATGGCTAGACTGCTTTCTGACGTTTATCTGTCCAAGAAAACCCATAACCCAAACCTATATATGGCTCCACCAGGTTAGCTACCAGTGGGTTGTGCGACTTGTGGTCGAATGGCGGAGCAAGCGCCCGGATACCGACGAGGTGCAGTTGCAGTTCAGCGGCTACCGAATGTCGATACGAATGAGTAACACCGTACCGTGAACTTGGACAAAGAAAACAGGGCTATATTAAAGGATTTAGTTCCAAGTCCTGGGATATGCCACCAGCTGGTGTATGGCACCGCTCTTGGGAGAAGGTCCAAAGGTTCCCTCAAATATAGTTCGCACACATGTTCGTTGGCACATTTCCATAGACCTGTATACCGAACACGCATATGCATGAGGCCTTGTGCTGCACGATGTGCACTGTATCACTTTAGCGAAGCGTTCCTGTTCACTACGACAGTATGCAATGTGATTATCTGGCGTGAGACATACATTTGTTGTGCACACATTTCTGCGTATCTCGCAGGGAAGTTCAAGATAAGCACTCACATACACCAAATTGCTGCAAATGGTTGTGACATTCCTTCATGAGGAACACCCTGACGTTCCGATCCACGGTACATCTCAACGTTCACACACGATCAAATTTGTCGTAGTAGTTTCAGGTCGGATGTTGTCAGTATTACCGTCTATCCAGAAGGTGACTTCAATATATTCAAGAAGAGGGCCGAGGTACTAGGGAAGAGGAGCGAGTAGGGAATATAGATGCCCAAGACCCGACGCGAAATGATGCGCATCACATGATAGATGTCACGTCACGATCGGAATTCTGTTCGAGCTGACAGAACAGTGACAGAATCATCGCTGTACATTCCTCTGTCGAATGCTCGATGATCCGCTCATCGAATTCAACCCTCTATGGAAATTCCTCATATAAAAATGAGATCTAACGCGTGGAAATCAAACTCAAGCGCTAGTCCGAGGGTCATTTGGCCCACTTTCGTCTACTATCATCCGATCATTAGGAACCTGGCCCAGGTCTCGAACTCTTGAGAAAGGTCTGATACCGCAGCTCCCGTGATGAAAAGTAGGGGTCAAGGCGAACCATTGGTCCAAACCGGAGAGATGGTGATTGGATGACTGATCAGGTAGGAGTTTTACTTTAGACTGATTTTGACCAAGTGTTACTATATCGTTCTGGATCCCGGCTATAGAGCAAGTCGCCAACAGCATATTCGGCTCCTTCTGCAAGGCATTCGCAGTGTTGACAGTATTTCGGTCCATATGGAAAAGTTCCAGCGGTAGTAGCAACCTGCTCGAGTGTTCAGCCGCTTTCCAGCATACCCGAGCACATTTCGGACTTTGTATGGGTAGTTTGCTATTCTACACCGCATATTAACCACACTATAATTTGTCAGGCGGGTGCTCCGGAAGGAAGAGGAAGTGACAGCAACCTCGATGACGATCAGTGCGTGGTCTCGACCTCCTGTGAGCACACGACCCGTTCAATCGGGCGCACGCACGAAGCAAATACCACGAAGCTCATCGAATACGAGCCCATAATGATATGCATCTATACTGACTTTGACAGGAGAGCCATGTCTGGGCGGTGTTCTATGCATGCAACACCTGAATTCTCACCAGTCCAACAACCCGATATACAAGAACCTGGCCCTTGTCTGTCGCCATCTTAACCTGTTTTATGTGGCTCAGCAGCCGATGAATAGTACACATGACTGTCCCTCCCACTTGACTGCCCGAGCGAGTCCTTCAAGGTAACCCGGAATTATCTGCCAGATTTCTTCGGGATCGACACAGCTTGGCACTACCTAAGCACGGCTGTGCACCAACATTCGATCTTTACCTTCCATATTGGCTCACAACACGCTTATATGATCCCTTATCGGAAAATTAAGCCACCACCTAGCTGCTCGGAATCGGAAGGGTCAAATCACTCGGTGAGTGCCAGTGTCACACCAGACCCCTCTTTGCCGCTCAGCCAGAGGCCAGAAGTTGGAACCACCAACCCTTACGGCTCCTCAGCCTTCTATTTGGGAACATAGATATCTAAGTAGGCTGCATCTCGCAATTCTTCGTCTACCACGATACGCATGACTGCCAACAAGATTGTTTAATGTGGGCTTGGTTATGATGAATTTCACGAATAAGTCCAGTCGTTTCCTTTGGCATATAGGGACAGCATGAAAGAGCATGGCGAGTTTCCTTGAGTAACAGATAGCAAGCCTTTGCGACCATCATCCCAATTCTGTCCCGAGTAGTCGATTATTCTTTTGCAACTTTCCACAGGATGCGCCGAGCGCAATGACAAGTCTTGTGCATGGACAGGCGATCCGGGACTGGCAGGTGTTGTATTTATTACACAACCTCTGATTGTGCTCCCTGGCAGACAGCTACAGCAAACGATTCCCTTTTAAATCAATTAGTCATGGTAACCGCAAGCTTACATGCTGTTAAGCACAAAGATTACTGCAGTGGGTAGACATCGCTAAAGAGCATGAAACACCCCAGACGCCCAAGCGAGACCACTTTGGTGGTCATGCAAGAGTCACAACCAGAGGAATATAAATGGACGCGGGTGGAAATTCCAAAGATGTCTGATACCATCGAGGATAACAACAGTGAGCTATTGCAGCAAGTGTGCTTGCTGTACATCAAGAGAGCAATCGTGATGGGATGTCTCGATGCATGTGTGTATCGTCGGCGCACGGCGGCTTCTCCCTCGAAGGGTCCTATCACTTGTCATGTGATGACGACCACGTGTCCGGGTGTCTTAAAGTGCGGGGTAAGTAAAAGGACAAAGCAGAACTGACTCTGCAGGACAGCATACTAGCCGAAAAGAGCGTTCTGCGACACTGCACCCAAACAAAAAGTCGCTTCTCACAACGTCTCTTCTCTAGATACAATCCTGCTACTTGCCATCGTAGACTGCGGCTAGTAGGGTCACTGTCCTTGTTCGAGTGGCATCGCATTGTTCCGCCACCAGGCGTGGTACCACTATATAGACGCACATCACCGAGCCAGCGAGGATCACTGACAGTTGAAAAAAAAACTCTGCTTCAGGGAGGCCCAAATTCTCACTCGACAGTGGTCTGCGAGAACTATACTACTCACTGCTCTCTAACTGTCAGCCACTTGACACAGGTGCTCGACGGACTGAACGTCTGTCTGATAGGAATCGGGATCTCGTGCAAGTGCTCGATACGAGCGAACACCATCCTTCACAAGCCATTAGATCTACTCAGAGAGTCCCAGACGGTGATTCTTGATTTGCCCTCAGAGGCGGCCACCGCGTTCTGCTCACAGTTTGCCTCTTGAGAGTCATAGTCAAGTATGTATGCGGTGTGGCGTTTTTCAATGTGCTTATTTCTCACGGTATTTGTATATGCGATTCATCGCTTGCAGTCGGGTTCCTCATATCATTCATAAACGTTGCACATCTTGAGGATGGAAGTGATGGGCGCCACTCCAACTCCATTCCTTGTTAGAACCAACACGAGTACTACCAACAGACTGCGCGCCGCAGTGTACCAGAGCCAGAATCAGAAACCCTCTTCGCCAATCGCCATTCCGCGCCGGAAGACGGCTCAGCCGCCTCCGCGTTCGCCTATACGGCAACAACCTTCGCCCGACCTAATGTTTAACTTCGATTTCTCCGTATCACCACGGTCTTTCCAGGGCAAGGGGCTCTCCCTCAAGGATGAATGGGCTCAACCCTTGCTTCAGCAGCGCGGTCATGCTGGCGTACTACTAGCTCAATGTCTACCGAAGACAATGTATACCGACGAACGAGATGTTGACAGCGATGTACCACGTCCAAATCATGGTACAAAGTTTCAAGATGGTCCGGTTGTATGTCCTGCCTCGCAAGGTCCCATGCAAGGTATGCGCGTTGAGGACGAGAATACTGAAGTCGGCAATGGAGCTGGTGAAATGGTACACACGCTTCCTTCTGTCTCTCCGCCATCAAGCGTTTTCTCCTCGTCTACATGTTCTTCCGTGGCCTTTGCGGCCATCACAGGCGACGTACAGGTTTCCGAGACACCGCATTACACACAGAATACACGCTACGAGATGGAGAGCGAACATCAACACCTCATATCTGCATTCCAGGGCTCACTAACATCAGGAACTCTCGCATCTGTCGCATCTGTCGCATCTGTTGAATCGTCTTCTCTGTCTCCAGAACCCTCATCTGCCATGTTATTCCGTCCTCCCTCTCCCATTTCTCCGCCTATCTCACATCCAAGCCAACGTCCTCGGCTCATCATGCCCACAATGTTTTCAAGGTCTCCATCACACGCACATATAGTTCGTACTGCCGCTGCTCCGGTCGTCTCATTGAAGGTAGTTGAGGCCGAAGGTACACCTCGGGGACCAAAGACTGGATCGTCTCCGCCATCGAGTGGGACAGTGAGGGTGCGAGATATGTTACCATATCCTGGCGCGGGACTACGCGTGCGCAGGAGCTCGAGTGTCGGCTCCAGCAGGAGGCCGAACATCGTGGGCGGAAGGGTGCTAGGCATGAGATTCGGGAACAAGCAACGCGTGGCATCGTTAGTGCTTACGAACGAGGAACTAGAGCGGTCGCTAGAGCTCGCAGCACAGCCCGATGAGACGCTCAAGTATTGCAGGTGTGACGGGCATGCCAGTAAAGAGATAAAGCACCGAGAGGTTGACAGGGGACGGACGAGGAACCGCGCTGTGACAAGGAGCGATAGCGTACTGCGTGCGCTACGCATCTGAAGGGTTGTCATGCGTGCTCAAAGTAAGTTCCTATTCATGCCAAACGAATACAGCTGAGAGCCTGGCCAGATACAAGGTCCCAAAATGGTCTCCGAATAGCCCAAATCAGCTTCATTGAGTGTCGCACCTAGACATCGTCTATGAACTGATTCGGCTATTATTTCTCTGTCAGGTTCGCATGCTGTCTTCCCCTGCTCCGCGGATGAAACCTCACTGATTTCTGGTGTTTGCTTCCCTCTGTGATGACCTATCGACCCGGAACATTTTCCATCGATTCTCAGCATATTTACTCAGCCCCCCCGCTGCGCAAAACAATAATGAAGCTTCCTTTGTACATCTACACATATATTCAGCATTGGTCCTCTCCATCATTTCATCATTTCATCATCGGTATCGGGTTCCCTCCTCTCGGTTTCAACGTCCAAAAGAAATTACAGTCAACTCCCTCTTATTCCGTACCTCTCAAAACCCATACTCCCTTTAAACCCTTGGGTCTTTCGATCCACCAAGTTGGTTCGCTGGGTGTGGTAGTCCTCCCCACAACCCATACTCCCTAATAACCCATAGCTCGCGGCGTCCACCGAGGGGGTATGGGTTAAGAGGGAGTTGACTGTATGCTTCTTTGTATCATCATCTTTCCACCATCGCATCGCATCGCATCAACAAAAATGTACCCGTCTCTCGGCTGGGTGTATCTTTTCAAGTCCATTTCCTCTATAATCCATCCCGGTTCTCTCAACATCATCGAAACTCTGCAGTTCCATTGTATTTCAATATCTTCCCCTTTCCCTTCCAAACCTTTTCGGGCACCAAAAGACCGCGACAAGACTGCACCTTTCACATCCGTACACTGCTCCTCCACTCATCCTTAGCATAACAACATCGTCATGCGTTTCACATACCACCACCATCGATACATAGATTTTCATTTTCGTTCTCACCACTAGCATCCTTTTCGTCGGTTTCGGCAACTCAATTTGAAAATTACACTACATCGCCATTAATCCCTACTTTTCTCCTGCTCGTTGCATCGGACTTCATAAGACTCGATAATGGACTTCGCATATTCCTTCTTAGTGGAAAGAATTTATGATACTGCATTCCAGTGATCTTCAGTCTACCAGAGTTGGACCACGACCTGCAATGTCATCTGTTAGTGTCATAGTGCATATCACTTGTTCCAGATTGCTAGGCCCAAGCTGTGAACTGTATGTGACTAGCGGTGCCCAAGCGGCATAGGCAAGTAAACGACAATGCCTGGCTAAGGGGAGTCCTGAAGTAGACCATTGTCGTTGTTCACAACGGAGCGTGATGCACCGTGTGACTGAGGGATGGGACATTAGACTGTTGGGTAAGCTACGCTTGACTGGCATTACATGACGGTTTGGAAGCAGAAACGACACACTCTGGCACTGGATTAGCGCCATGTCGGTACGATGACTTCAAGTCAAATGGTCGTATTGCCCACGATACAAACGACCGAGGAATGTCTCGTTGAAGCGATTTCAAACGTCCCGGCCTTAACCTGTCATACTATTACTAGCATGAATGATTCGTAAGACAACTTTAACTGAGCGGAAGAATACCTCCTAACCGTAAATTGTGGGTCCCAAAATATACAGACCTCAGCATCTTGATTCTTGACACAGAAGATCAGTATGTCTGCGTCGAGACGCTACCGCAGTTCTGGAGACAGATGATACCAAGGATCCACCATAAGACACCTACAGCGCTTGTACGCAACACGTATCAGACACTCATCTGGACTGACTCATAATTCAAAATTGTATTGTCTCCACGAACTCACGAAACTTCAGGCTGCCAACAAGCTTTGGGACCAATCGAGACAAAGATCATTAGATCAAATCAAATAGCATTTTTGCGGAGGAGCTATCAGCATATCATAAGGTTACAATAGGATTTAATACAACAGCCTGAGAATGCATTTGATATAACACTGAAACCGATAGCACACGACATTGCCCACCATGGCCTTGACGCCCAGAAGGGGTATTGAGGTGTCAGACCACCCAGTGCTGGAAATGAAAATTGTTGCAGCAAGCAGTCTGATACAACCAGCTACCAGCATGAAACCATTCCATCAGGCTGCAGACGTGCCAAACATGTCAAGGACGCCAGGTCTGACCATGAAAGCAACTATGGGCGACCAAAGCAGCTCCGCAACTCGTCTTTTCGTTCCTCCACTTTTGGCGTAAATACCCCGCTAAGGCTTGCAGGTTGAATGTAAGGCTTAAATTTGTGGTTACGATTTATATGTTGTGAGAATAGGGACAGAGGATTGGGTCGATAACCTGCTATATCATGTGTAAGTAGAACGTCATATGGGGTCCCTGTGCACTTGACGACACTACTTCGCGGCTACCGAGCGGTGCGTTATGACGAGTATTGACACCGCCGGAGAATCCACCGAAACAGGCCAACATATCGCAGTTGTCTCCAATCACAACATCCGCAGACGAATGATCATGATCATTAGGCATTGCCTGGCATAGTTTGTTTGATACAGTCATGGGAAGCATTGTCTCTGAATTAACCCCGTGAATGGCAATGTCGGGCGAAAACCTGAGCGTCCCGAGCAACGGTTCCTCTATTGGATAATCCCATGGCAAAGAGAGGTCGCATAGGCAACTCAAAAGACAGAGGCCTGAGGATGAGAATGCTATTGGAAGTCATGAGCCACACTCACCTTTCCTCGCGATTAGGCGAAAATTTTGGTTCTGCAATCAAGCACGCTATGAGTAAGTTCAGGCATGCCCCACTACTATGGACATCAGCTTGCATTGGATATAATGCACGAGTACTTCAAGCAACAGATGTAAGGGCAAGGGTGCATCCTCCTGCTTCGCAAATGAATCAATAGCACCACATAAGACGAGTATCGTCAAGACGACCCAGTACGATTATTGTGGGAAGGCTAGCAACTCGACAAGCCATGAAGCTGGCTGTTCTCACCGGCATTTCACAGGAGTGACGAACCGGAAGGGATATCGGCAGGTACTTATAGCCTGCGCGCTCCGATGGATTGCAAGTGAAGCTTGACCAAACCTTGGAGCTGGAACGCAACGTACTTGGAAGAGAGAGAAACAAGATCCGAATGTTGATACTGAGATCTCAAACGCAGGGTAGGGAGAACGTGTGATACTGGGAGGCTATAATGCGGTTCCAGAGATGATATCGATTGTACTGTACCGTCATGAAGAGTTCTAGTCGCGTATCAGGATGTCGGTATTGGCGAGCCGAATACTGATCATCACATCAATGAGTACCCACAGTCTCTCTGAATGACGGCCAGTGTGAAATAGAAAGAAACGACGACGCTTACGAGATTAATCTCTCCATGTTCAGCACCAGCCTGTTAGACAGCAATACAGTGGGCCGGGATGGGCAAGATGATGTGAGTAGCCGAAGTTGACGTTGATCTACAGCCGGCGTGCTTGACATTGCCATTGACAATTGGTCGAAGTCAGATCGTAATCTGTTGATTGCGTAGCGTAGAATCAGGCGGAAACCGGTAGACGGCCTTACTGTGGATGAAATTTAGTTGTACGTTCTACAACATGTACACCAAGGCGGAAACTGGAAATAGGTCCGTAGGGCTTATCCGATATCACTGAGGGAAGTGGCGCTCTTTGCACAAAGTCAGCATCTGATTGATCTGGTATTTTTGAACTAGAGATAGCCTGTATTAGTCTGGCCGCAGGGTTCGGGGTAATTGTCACATACCGCGGAAGTCGCGACACTAAAAAGGAATTGCGAACCAAAGCGTATTGTCTCTGAATAGTAATCGCAGATCATATCAATTCATATCATCCAACACGCAGGAGATAAGGAACTGTGCAGGGTGAGTTGAATCCTAGGCGCTTATAGCAACCAAATCAACGTCTTGTGTCCTAGCCACGTTCACGATTTGCGCCCCCTGTCAGCCAGAGGCTTCCGAGTCAATGACTGACTAGCTGAACTTCCCAGCAACCCGTGACCGACCTTTCACAAGGACGCTGGACCCCAACTAGACTTACGGCGGAGATATATACAATTTGCATGATAAATGAATATAAGGTCCAACTTGAGAACACTTGGACGGAGCTTGATTGCCTAAAACATCAGTGTTGTGTTCAAGTGGTCACCTGAAGCACAAATATACGCCTAGTAAGCAAAGGTACAGCTCTAGGGTAATCTTGTTCTTCTAAAGGTAGCGAGAAGCCCTAATTCAGGTACATACCAAAAATGTTGCATCATGATCGGTGAACGCCCTATGAAATTGCTACATCAAGTTGGATCGGTTCACCTGTATAAAGAGCTCCAACTGAGATGAGTAGGCTCTAAGTTGGGCGGACTTCCAAGCCAAAACAGTCTTTGAGATGATAAACAAGAGAAAAGTATTGTTGAGACTTGGACATTGAATATATTTTTTTGAGATCTGCGTTTGATGCAAGGGTTTTAGGGCTGAGACACGTAATCAAACACTGGACGACTCTTATCAGGATAGGGTACGTATGCACAAAGGAGGGTATGATTGCTTGCAATTGGATGTTTCTGCGCTTCAGCCGATGTTTTCAAGTGTACGGCGAGCACAAGCTCCCAATTTACTATTTGCACAGAACAAACATGGACCTATAGTTGGATCAACAACCCGCGATCACGTGCGACTGGTCGACCGACGCGAGGGGCTCACCGATGGTCGTCGTTGAAAGTTCTTAGTCCATCTTTGCTTCTATCTAGGACTGTTGAACACTGCGCTTACTGCTTGGATAATGACAGAGACAAGGACGTTTCAGAAACCGGCGTGGCAGACCGACGAACTTCAGGACGAATGGATCGATGAGGAAGACGACGACGAAGTTACGAATTCTCTTCATGCTCATTCTGCCTCGGATTTATCGTTAACGCAACCAATTGGGTCAGTTCTGGTTCGTAATGCTGACATTGAGACGTTGTTGGCTCCCTCAGGCTCAGAGGCTGGTGGTACATTTGTGGTCAGAGATGATGTCCCTGCTGCTCCCTTGATGCCCAAGACACCTGGTCGGGGTAAGAAAGCCTTTGGAAAGGACTTCTTCAGCCCGCTTGCCTTGGAGAAGATGTTTGAGCCTCCATCTCCACCACTAAATGACGCCCTACCTCTGCAGGCTGCCCAGGTAAACGCTCCTGTTGTACCTTCTCGTCTTTCTCAGGTATATGTGCCTGGACAAGATGATACCGAGTTGATAGATCACGGTCTTGAAGATCGCTTGGAGGGAGGCGAACGGAATTTCGAGGTCGGGGAAGTCAACATGGCTGCGTCAGAGAAAGGCGGCGCAGTTTTGGATTGTCAATTCACATTTCAGGTGCCTCGCCCAAGTCCGTTCAACCCGATGGGTCCAGCACCGGAAGCACAGAGTACGCCAGGGCCTCCTCATGCCGATTCGGGTATTCTGAATCCACCTCATACGGATCCCCGCCTCCGCCTGTTCCAGTTCCAATACGATACTTTCACTCGCGAGCACCTTTCTGCAATGGTTGACTCCATTGCTGTGAATACACCTTCTGGTGGCAGCGGCACTGGTCGTCTGGGGGAGGAACCGTCACCTGTCGGCTTGTCACCCGTCCATGAAGCGAGCATTTCGCGGCTGCGCAGTGCTAAACGTATCAAGCTCAGTCCAGCCAGTGACTACTCTGAAGATGGAGATCGGGTAGCTGTTATTATGAGGCCACAGAATTCCAGGAGGGATTATGTCGGCGAGTCAAAGTCATTGATGGAGAAGATCAGGCAAGCACGAGACTTCTCTACAGTATCAACTGTTGCTACCGCACGGTCACCTGCCCATGAAAAGGATTCTTCACCTTCATCACAAGGTCTACCAGATGGTGCTACTATTTGTGAGTATATTTCTAACTAATTAGTCGCATGTCACAACATAAAGCACTGAGATTATTCCAATCGCTAGGCCGTCCATCGTTTCTAGGCACTGCCGACGCTGGGACCAGCAGAGTGCCCTCGTCTAGTTGGACAGCAGCATCTTCAAAACGGGGAATATATTCGTCCATTGGTTATCGGGAGCAAGCCGCGAACCTGATGGCTCAGATTAGGAATGATATGAAAGGCTCAAAACGATTTTTTTCTGGAGACACTGAGGTGCCACATATGGCTCCTGGAGAGAAGGCCGAGAAATCAATTGTGAATAGCAACACAGCAGACCACACTGAGTCGTACTCTACCGACGGACACCATGGGAAGGAAAATACCCCGGAACATACCCACTTGCGGAAACATTCAGCAAGTGATTTGTCCACGTCTACGCGGGCGAAGCAGAAAGCGAGCCCTCGTAAGCTGTTGCGCAGGCTTAGTGCCGCAGATGAAGTCGACAGAGAGCTGGCCGAGGAGATCGCTCACATGTCCATGGATTCCCAGCTCCTGCTGGAACAATTTCCTGAACCTCCCGTAGGGCTGATCGTCACTGCTGCTCCGTCAGCGCCCTCTTCCTCATCTAACAAGCCTGGACACGAGCCCAACCCGGCACTCCTTGCTCCTTCTGCAGGAAATGCACCAACGTATCCATCTTCTTCGGTTCGATCCGGTAGGAACGAAGACCTCACCCGATTCGTTTCATCGAGTACGGCATCGGGCACCACTCTCACAACAGGAAGCACTGCATCCTTTGTGAAGCATCAGGGTCCCAAACAAATCACTCGCATCACACCGGAAGATATACCTTCTCTCCCGGAGAGGGTGGGGAAGATGGTGTTTGATAAAGTCCTGATGAAGTGGGTGAAGGCCCCCACCTCGATGCCCATGAACGTAAATGAAGAAGACGAGAGGGATATTTCGGCCTTGGATGGAGAAAATGACAGCGAGGATCCCTTTCGTGATATTGAAAGTCTGCAGGAAGATGATACTAGGACGCAAGATGTGATACCTGACATGGTGATTCACCGACGTCACGACGAACAGGATGAAAGCCCCGTGGGGCTGGAGTCGGGCAGGATCGAGCAAGTGGACACTGAGTCAGAATCAGAGGATGAAGAAGAGGCCGAGTTAACATCTTTCTCCTTCGATGAGCCCTCCACGGAATTAGCGCAGGCGATGACGGGAGAAGAGGTTGTCGAACATCTAGATGATACAGAATCTGAAGACGAACACGACGACGACGGCACTGATACAATTGGACCCTCCGGAGCAATGGGTGAAGCCTTTGACGACTCTGATGATGGCTACCAAGACCAGAGCCAGATTGATGATGGGTCTGAACCTGCCCTTCAAGATTCTCCGCCCCACTTGCTAGCCCCGCATGCGGCGACATCACTCAGTACTCCTCATCCACCCTCGAGGGCGACATCAGGTCCCACACCTATTCGGTCGGCCATGAAGAGCAGTAGTATCACTCCAGTTTCTGTGATGAAGGACTCGAGTGGCACAAGAAACCACACGCCCGCAAACAAATTGGGTCATCGCAGGTCTGTGAGCTTCTCTGACGGCAGGCGAGACGGACCGATACTGGGCATCGGTAGAAATGCTCCAACTCAAGATGCAACCGGTGAGGTTGACGACGACAGCCCCTTGGGTGCGGGATCTGGCAAGGGTATGCTAGTACCTTCAACGCGATCGAAGCGTATCACAGACATGCTGGAAAATCTGGAGGATCCTGGTAAGCATCACTTTTACGTCCTTGTGCATATTCTGACATGTCGACGTGCCCAAGTATTTGATGATGAGTCGCCGTCGAAGGCAAATAGTTCTGGACGCCCGCCTTCCGAAGAGTTGCAGCCGATGAAGCCACGGCGTCCAAGCAGCGCGGTTGCCAATGTCGGCAGTCCCAGCAGGGAAATTTCTCGGCGAGTGTTCTCTCGGTCGCATGCCGCGAAATCCCCTAGGACGACGAGTCGGAATCCAAATGCAACCTTCTTGACTGAATGCTCGTTTGGAGTGGCCCATGACCGCCTCGTGCAAGTCATCACGGATGTGCAGCCATTTGAGCCTCACTGGGAAGAGCTGACCTGTATTGATTTGTCCAAGCGCAACATAGACAGCGTCGCGAGGCTCAAAGAATTCCTGCCTCGCTTAGACTCGCTGTGCCTGTGAGTGTCGTGACTTATCACCTCCTATCAGCTTTTATCGCATAGCCCCAACCCTTTTGGGGCAGATTACCGCTGCCGAGGCTGACGTCTAATTTTGAAGTAACTGTAATCAACTATCATGGTTGAGCGGCGTTCCAGGAACAGTACGCTCGTTATCTGTGGCATCAAATACGTGCGTCGGCCTTTTGCACGGATGGACCGAAAGCTGATGACTGTGAAATTGGGCCCTATTTATTGACCGATCAATGGTAAATTAGGTTGACTGGAATCACCTCCTTTGGCCACCTGCTCAACCTCGAGAGCCTCGACATCAGCCGAAACCAAATAGACTCCCTCCGCCGTATGTCTCCGAACTCGTATCTGTCTGCCTTCTTGATGACATCTTCGCAATAATACCAGAGCTGGAATGCCTCAGGCACTTACGAGAGCTTCGAGCTGACGGGAACAGGATCGACAGCACAGATGGATTGCACCAGATGGATGGCCTTGTCAAGCTCAGCCTTGAAGGCAATTACATCCACAGCCTTGATCTGAACAGCTACAGCTGGTGAGTCTCCTGCTGCATATCGCTCGGTGTCAGGGTCGGCGGTGTATTTGTCGGTCTCCTGCACGAGCATGCATCTGTCACGTCTGCTTACGTCAAGTTGACAGGACTCGGCTAGAGATGCTGAACCTCAGCCAGAACAGGCTAGTCAATGTGGAAGGGCTTGCATCACTTCCAGCATTGATAGCGCTCAACCTTGGTGAGTGCATTGAGGTTGTACGTCAAGAAAGGAAGCACGGGGGCTATTTCGCTTGGTTCTTCACTGCCTTGGGGTTCTTAATTGATGATGACCATCGGCCCAGACACATCAAGCCATCTCTATTGGCTGTGCATATAAGTATCACGTACTGACTGGTATGATTTGCAGACAACAATGTTTTGGAAAGACTGGAGGCTGAAGGGACGATGCCCCGGCTGAGAATCCTGCGTGTGAGCGGGAATCGGCTACAGCAACTCAACGCGTCCACATTCCCAAACCTTCGCACGCTGTATGCCGACAATAACTCACTTGGCACGATCACAAAGGCATATCGCCTGACGAAATTAGAGAACCTAAGTCTGCGGAATCAGAGCGGACGAACCGGACTGTGAGTTTAAAATTTACGTTATCGAACCATCTATTTCCAGTCTCGTCGATGAAAATCGACCGGAAGGCTGGGCTTTCTCCGGCCAGTTACTGTGCCTGTTGAGAAGCGCACGGGGCATGCTTGTGATTGACACGATATGTTGAAACCAGGTCCTTGTCCGTTCGTGATGTTCGTGATGTGAAGCGGCTCTATCTTTCTGGTACGTGCATCTTCTTTTCCTGCTTCGCATTCCCCTGCATTCTTCCATAACGTTTCGGCCACATCTGTGTGCGACGAAACCTCGGCTAAACAGCCAACACCTCCGTGCTCATCGCGTCTTTGCACAGGAAACCCGCTGACACCCGGCTTCCTCTCGGAGCCCTGCTACAACCTGGTCTACCTGGAGCTCGCGGCGTGCCGCCTGACGGCGCTGCCGGCGGACCTCGCGCGGCTGGTCCCGAACGTGCGCGTGCTGAACCTCAACTACAACTTTCTCGAGGACGCGCGCGCGCTCGAGGGTCTCGCGCGCCTGCGCAAGCTCACGCTCATCGGGTCGCGGATCAGGGCGACGAAGCAGCTCGTGCGCGTGCTGCGCGGCATGCTCGACGTCGAGATGCTCGACTTTAGGTACGCTACCGCTCGCTTCCTCGCTTCTCCGCCACCCAGCGCCTGCTGCGGGCGCGCTCCCACCGCCGCGCCGCCCCCTGGCTGTGGCCCAAGTGGCGCACGCTCGCCCGTAAGGCAGTGCGCGGCTTCCATTCATTCTCTCTCCCTCCCCCACACACCCACACACCCACCCACCCTCGCCGTTCTCGTTCCCGTGCCTGTGCACGCGCGCTCACGCTGTCTGACTCTGCCCTTTCTGTGCTCCGCAGGATGAACCCGTGCACGCTCGGGTGGTACCTCCCGCTGCTCGTCAAGGACGCGCCAGGGGCACTGCAGCCGTCCGACGAGCGCCCAGGCCCGCACGCAGACGCCCCCGCGGACCTCGGCCACACAGGGTACAGGGGCAAGGGCAAGCCCGGGGCCGGGGGGAGGGCGGGCGAGGGCACGAGCGGCGCCTGGCGGGAGCTGGACGCCAAGTTCCGGCGGGACCTGCCGGACGAGGCGTACGTGGGGCGGCTGGCGTACCGCGGGCTGGTGATGCGCGCGTGCCCGCGCGTGCGCATGCTCGACGGCGTGGAGGTGTGTGCGAAGGAGCGCGAGAAGGCGGAGCGGCTGCTCGGGGGCATGCTGGGGCTCGCGCGGGCGGGGGGAGGGGCGGGGACGGGGGGGCAGGAGGGTGCGGGCCGGATCCAGGGGGTTGGGAGTGGGGCCGCGGACGGGGCTGGGAGCGTGATTGCGGCTGTTGCCCGTGCGCGATGACGGGCGACCCGGCGCGCGCGCTGGGCCTTTTGGAGGTCCGCGATGGGCGGAGGCGGCACGGCCCAGCGCCGGGGCGATTTGCGTTGTGTATGTACGTGCATTGTAGGGGGGCTGCATTGCGCGCGGTGACGGTGGATCTGCACTTGACGTACGGTATCAATCGTAGTTTGTTGGTTTTCGACAATGGGATCATGATTTGTTCTGTTGTTAGCGTCGGGGGTGCGCCGGAGAATGCAGGCTCGGTGAGTCAGGCGCGGGGACGGCTGATGATCGTTGGTGCAGGATCAAGGGGCAGGAAGCAGCAGGACGACGCTCCGGGTGGACAGGCGCGCGCCTGCGGACTAATGAAAGCCAGGACTGGAAATGCACCATCATACCGGCATGTGAGAGAGTGTGTGCGCGGGGGCAGAGGAAATGAATGGCGCCGGATCGTAACAGGGTGGCAACGGCGGCATCATCAGCACAGCCTCGATCGAGTGCATCGAGCTTGATACATTACAACGAGTGCAGGAGCCAGCAAGGAAAGGCTGCTGCCGTGCACCGGGCACGGCGCTTGTACGGACCGGAGGGGGATTTGGGCTGGTGGGGACCGGGAGGAAGAGCCGGGGGGGGGGGAAATCACGGTGGTGGATATGGAATCGTGATGGGACCTGCATGGATAGTACAAGTACTTGCATGCACACGTACGTAGTACGTACATATCGAGCCATCGATGTGCGAGCGGGAGCACGAGGCGCGCACTGTATTGGCGATGGAGGGGGAGATGGGGGCCCGGTGGGGCTGGGAACGGTGCCTGGGCACGGGCAGAGGTGGGAGTGCGGCGCGCGGCTGGGGACGGTGCTCGTGCAGCGGGCACCATCAGATGGGAGGGGAGCCAATATAGCCAATTGGGGCGAGATGCGAGCTGATTGGAGGCAAGAGCCTGTGCGCGGGATGCTGCCAGGACGCGCGCGTGGGACGGTGCTCGGAGTCGGTGGGCAGCACCCGTGTCGTCGCGAGTCGCGCGGCGTCGAGGGGAGAGTCACGGACCATGGCGGGCCCGCCAGGGCGGTGCTCGCGGGAGGCCAGCCGAAGGCCGAGGGCGGCCATCGAGATTGGAGAGCAAAGGATAGCGGTAATTAAAAGTTGACAAATATGGAAGGGGGGGATAAGGCGCGGGCGTTTCCATAAGAGGCAGGCGTCAGAGGTGAGATCCGGAAGAGATGCGCGACTGGTGATAAATTGCGCAGGGACGCGGCCATGGGCGTGTGCACACACAGCGACAAACAGACGGCGACACAGCGTGCACAGCACAGCATCAGATTCATGATGCCGTGGCGCCGAGGCCGAGACACTGGATCCGAGGCAGAGGCTGCTGCTGTTCGCGCGCGATGCTGGCTCGGGAAGCGACCAAGGTCGCGATTGGGCGCGCGGGGGGGAACAAGGACGCGGCTCACAGCGTTCCCATGGATCTCACATGCGCGATTTGGAAACTCGGGTGCCCTTGCTACGGATCCCTCCCACTTTCCCCTCTCCCCGTTAAATACGCGCGGCCAACCCGAGATCGTATGTCCATCGCCGTGTGCCATCCTCTGTGTCTCCCCTTCACTGTGTTCACGCCCGCGCCCATACCCATACCCACGCCCACGCCCACGCCCACGCCCACGTCCACGCTCACTGTCGCCCTCGCTTGCGCCTTTCGATGATTGACAAGACGCCGGCCGAGTGTGATCGCCAGCCGCTGAACAGCTACAACGTCGCGCAGCTCCAATTTGCGTTGTGAGTGCCTCATTTCCTCATTCGCTCGATGCTGTCACACCTGTCAAACTGTGCTCGTCTGCCGAGCCGTCCTCTTCCTTAAAAAGATGGGACCCCCCGCTGACCTCTCTAATCCCCACACACAGCCAGGACGGCAAGACCCCGGCGATCGACTCCCTCGCTTTTGACGTGCACGCCCTCGACGACATCTCCCCATCGGCGTCTCCCGCTCTCGTGTCAGTCTCGCTTTCTCTTTCTCTCTCTCCCGCCTTCCTCTCGCTGACATTCGCACTCCGCCCCGCCCCGCTCCCCTCAGCCGCCCTTCAGAGCAGGAGATCGACTACGCGGACCGCCGCATGTCCAGCTCCGCCACCTCGGACAGCAGCCTACAGTCCCACCCAGACCACCGCCGCCGCCCGTCCTCCCCCGCCCACTCCCCCCTCCCTCACAAGCTCCCTCCCCCAGGCGCCATCGACCCCGCCCCCTGGTCACACCCCAACACGCCCTCCCCCCACCCCAGGGCAGACGACCCCGACGGCCCCCGCGTCCAGCTCCCGTCTCTCGCGTCCACATTCCACGACCGCCACGAGCTCCGCCGCGCGTCCCTCCCCACCCTCTACTCCGACAGTCCCGCCAGCCGTCTCCGCCTCCCCCATCCCGCCCACCGCCCCTCCATCTCCTCCTCCGGCCTCGCCGCCTACCAGTTCCCCTCCCCCGACGCCTACAGCAACGGCGCCGACTACCCCGCCCTCTCCAGCGCGTCCCCCCTCGCCTTCTCCCCGCTCGCACCCGACGCAGACCACTGGGCCCCCGGCATCGTGCGCCCCAGCTCCACCCCCGGACACGCCGCCGGCCCGCCCAAGTACGACGACGCCCTCCGCCACGCGTCCCTCGGCGGCCCCGTGCCCGAGCAGCATCTCTTTGGCGGCGTCACCCGCATCTCCGGCCAGCACGCGCGCGCGAGCATCAAGGCCGAGGGCGAGCAGTGGACCTTCCCCGCAGCAGCAGCAGCCGACTACACGATGAGCCCGCCGTCGTACCCCTCCACGCCCTCCACCTCCGCCGCGGGCATGCCCGCCGCTGCCCCCGGCCCCGGCCCTGGCCCCGCCGACTCCCCGACCCGCTCCCCGCAGGCGCAGGCGGCGTCGAGCCTCGTCGAGCGCCCGCCCCGCAAGCGCGGCAAGCTCCCCAAGCCCGTCACCGACTTTCTCAAGGACTGGCTCCACCGCCACTCGGACCACCCGTACCCCAGCGAGGAGGAGAAAAAGCAGCTCTGCCACGCCACCGGCCTCAGCATGAGCCAGGTCTCCAACTGGATGATCAACGTCAGTCGCCCCCCTTCTCGCGTCTCCCTCACACTCGTGTGCTGAATTATTATTATTATTATTTTTTGTTATTTTCTGTTCTAGGCGCGCCGGCGCATCCTCGCACCCGCACACCGCGCCGCGGCGGGCCCGACGACCACGACGCCCTTCTCCGCGCGCACGCCCGGGCCCTCGTCCGTGCTCGACACCGGCCGCCGCGCGTCGATGCCCACGGACGGCCTGCAGCTGTACCACCCCATGTCCCTCCAGTCGCTCGAGCCCAGCCCCATGTCCTCCTCCACGCGCTACATGGTCGGCATGACGCGCAGCCTCAGCTCCAGCCACGCCACCGCGGGCGCCCTCTCCGCCCACGCACACCACGCCCACGGGCACGCGCACAGCCCGTACGCGCTCGACGCTCCGTACTCGCAGAGCCGCCTCGGTTACTCGGGCGGCGGCGGCGGCGGCGGCAGCGGTAGTGGCGCGCTGCACCCGCACGCGCAGAGTGGTGGTGCGGGCCAGAGCCATAGCCAGCTTGGCGGCGGCGGCGGCGGCGGCGGGGGGTACCTCGGCGTGCCGCTGAGCGCGGGGCCGGCGCTGGGCGGGCAGCCCGCGTACCTCGGCGCCCAGCCGCACGCGCAGCAGGCGATGTACGGGCAGGGCGGCGCGTACGTGCCGAGCCCGCACGGCGGCGCGCGCATGCTCGCGCCGGACGACGCGCCGCCCGCGCGGTACACGTTCCCCGAGCACGCGGCGTCGCCGCAGCCCGGCTCGGGGTACGCGACGCCGCAATGACGGTGAGCGCGGGCGCGGGCGCGGGTGCGGGCGCGGACCGCGGGCGTGGGAGGCCGGGATGGCTGGGCGTCTCGGCGGCGCCGCTGCTCGCGCCCGCTCTCTCCCCGCACCGCTTTGTTCCCGCCTCGCTGCTTCGCGTTGCGCGCCTCCGGGCCTGGTGTGCCGGCTACGCGCGCGTGCGCGCGTGTGTGTGTAGCTTCCCATCTGGACGGTTTTCTCTCGTAGACCTGGGTACCGATGCCCGCTAATCGCCCGCGGCACGCTCCGCGCTTGCTGTGCTGAACGCTCGCCCCCTCCTCCCCCTGCATCTTGGCATCCATCCGAATCTGCTCCGCATTGTCGTTTTGTCCCTATTTATGCAAGCACCTGCACGGCGCCGCCCCTGCTGGCCGCCCACACTGCCCCGTCTCGTCTCGTCTCGTCTCGTCTCGTCCACTCCATCTTCATCCCTCATTCTTGGTGTTCTCCCTCTCCCCTTCTCTCGGTTCCTGTGTCTCGCGCACGCGCGCTGCTGTTCATACCACCTGCTATTCCCGCATCACGCATCAGTCGTCTCGGGCGCACCGACGGACTCGCACTCGTATTATCCCAAGCACCCTCGCGTTCGCCGCTGTCACTTCCACTGCCTGTATGTACCTGACATATCGTATCGTACGCTACTGTATTGCCCTAGCCCTAGTACATAGACCGCCCGCCCGCCCGCCTGCGCGGCGCCGAATACAAAAAGAAGCACTCCCTGCCTCGCTGCATCTTTCACACTTTTTGCGTTTTTTTTTTTTTTTTTCACACTGGGTGATCGCATCTCTTCCGCTTGCACACTCGTGATGGCTGCAGCAGACGCCAGGGCGTGGGCCCCATATGCACGCCCACGGGTGGTGAGGTAACGCAGTCTGCTGAGCGAGGTCAGATGTCGCCGAATCAAGGCAGCCGCGGGGCAGTGGGCACACGCCCAGCGTAGCGCCCAGCACAGGCGCCCGCGGCACTGAATCGCACGCGGATGGCCAACATCGCGCTTCCCCGCCTTCGAGATTGATCAATGTTCTCCGCTTCTATTCCTCTGCTGCGTTCTCTCCGCTCTGGCCTTTTCCCTTGCGCGCGCACTCGGCCGCATTGTCTCCCCCTGCCAGTGCGCACCGGGCCCCGGGCCCCGGCTACGCCTGCGCGGACGGTTTGCGAGAAAATCCCATGCCAGCCGCGCGCCCGCCGTGGTCCGCAGGCTCGCGTGCGGAGCCATCCCAAGCCCTAGCCATGGGCGTTTCGGGCTATAGATGACACTGGGCACGTACTAATGGCGGTACAGGAACTGGGCTGGCTCCGCGCTGGGAATCAAGTGGCTGGTAGTGCCAGCGCGCGCTTTCTGACTTACGGCCTGGGCCCTTTGTCTGCGAATGTGGAGAGCTCGGAGGACGGGCTGCAGGAGCGAGCATCTGCTACTGGCTACTGGCTACAGCGCTCTCCGGCCTGTGGGCCCCGCGGAATCTCCACGCCAGGAAAGAAGACTGGCAGCAAGCGGTCCTCGATTGTCATTTTCTGCCAGGTGCTGTCAGAAGGCTGCAGCTCTGACCCGAGAACCCATCGGTGCTCATGTAATGTGGACCTTGGCGGTGTGGCGCTTCTGGGGGGCGGGCGCCCGGCCTGCCGTGTAAGTCGCAGCGAAATCCAAAAGCTTGTTTGCGTTACTGTTTTGTCATGACTTTGATGACCCAGCTCGCCAGGCGGTCATGCCTTTTGATAAAGGGAGACAGGATTGCCAGTAAGTGCCTTCTCGGGAAGGATTCATTTCACACAGTATGATAAGAAAACTAGCGTGATGCATCTGATGGTGATTGTGGCCAAGGTTCGAGCTTGTTGGGTGAAGAGCATGATAAACACCGAGACCCAAGCTCTGTTCGGGGATCCCATCTGGTCTAGACAACGCGGCAGTATTCATTGATACTGGGCATTAGGTCATTTGGCAACGTCAACGATATCAAGGCTTCGTTCGAAAATAGCAAATCACCAGCAATCTCGAAGAACCCCGGCCGCCTCCATAACGACGGCGAACACCCGGACACAATCATGCAATCAAAAGCTGTTCGCAGGTTCGCACCGGTTCTGGGGCACACACACAGAGAGAGAGAGAGAGAGAGAGAGAGAGAGATCACACCTCGGGTCTTTGGCTCAGAATAGAGTGGTCGCTTGGACGGAATGCTCAGCGGCCACCCTCGCGAACGGGGCGGCAATCAGCACGTTCATGATGCTCGAGCACTCCTTCTGCGAAATGCAGGGCGCGTTTCTGTGTGCAGTGACGCGCAGTGTGTCATGATCCGAGCTGGAGAACGAAGGGGCCCGCACTGATCGAGCGTGGTCTTTCACCCCCGGGCATCTGGCCGACTCCGATCAGGGCGGCCTGCACGCCGTCATAGGTAAGTTTTGGTGATACGCAGTGATGGATGAGTAGCCATGGGACCACTCGAGGACCGGTGAGACGCAGGGTTAAACCAGGTCTGCTCATTCGTTTCGGCCGCCGTGCGGACGTCTTCGGCCTCGGACGCATGTCGTTCCGGTACTCCCCATTCCTGTCCGATGAGAGCCCTCCAGTTGGACCGAAATCTGCAGGCATTTGCATGTGCGAAAAGTTCAGTTGGGATGCCTCGGTAGGCTATCGTTTGTGTGCTCACGATTGGTGAACGCGCGAGGAGTCCAAGCGGCCCCGAGCGCCTGGTAGAGATCAAAGCACAGCAGAAACACAGCTCTTGCTGGTGCGATCTGTGAGATTCAGCTCGGGATCTCGAGCAATGAGGATGGGCTCGAAACGAGTTGTGTATGCACTATGTACTGTACTGCTACGGCCGTAGGTTTGGTCACATGTCACGAACTGAACTCATTTCACCCCTGATCATGGTCACACAGGGGTCATGAATTAGCCCCAATTTAGTGGTCACAAAGGCCAAAACGGGCGCTTGATACACATTTTTGGCGCTGACGCTCATGTCCTCGCGAACTGAACTGACTGTCCCATGTCACAACAGACCATGTACTAGGGTCCATTTGAGTTCATTCTGTCACACGTCACATGTAGCGAACCTGCGGTCGTATCAGCACAGTAGACGCAGTGGATTCGGTGCAAAACCGCGACTCGGAGGCTCGGGCGGTGCAGGTGTCGATTAGACGAGGCGGATCTGTCGGTCTAGATCGAGCGCGGCGTGAATCTCATCGCACAACCATGCTGTGCAGCGAGGTGCGCAAGCAAGCGGCGCCTTTGATGCGAAGGTACATACCAATCGATCATCTATCTCTGCGGGTCTGCGCTAACCCAATGCGCAATTTCTCGATCAGCGAACGGGAGACTCCACATTCCTTATAAGGACGCGACATGATGCAGAGACGAAGAAAAGAAAGGCTTGTTGAGGAGAGAGGTCAAAACCCGTAGATTTGCGAGTAAGGCAACGAAACGGTGACTAAGACCAGGGCTAGCCAGATAGCAGCCACGATGGCGCATCAAATATTGAGTTTGATGCATGATGCGCCCCTGATTGAGCGGCAAAATACACTTCTCCAATTTATGCATACCGATTTGGACAGGGCGGTGTGAACAGGCCGAGCGTAGATGTGAGATGGCTCCTGGATAACGGGTAGGGTGCATCTGTGACAGTATGCGTCGCGAATGTCCTTTGGTTCAGTCTATAAAAAAAAAAAACAAGGAAACCGCGTACCGCCCTCAATAATAAAATGATGGATGTCGGTTGTCGGGTAAGGCCCTAGGATGAGATGAAAGTAGCAAGTCCCGTTCTGCCCAGAATTGTTAGTGAACAAGAGGTTTTAGGTAATAGTACTTACCTATCGCCAAGTGCAACGGCCAAATGTACGTACTTGCTAAGCATACAACTTCTAGTACTGGCGCATCAGCAAAAAAATCAGGCTGCCAATCGTTCAGATATTACAACAAGTATTGTGACAAAACCTACATATCCTACACACCGGCCGATGGTTCGCATTTAATCGCTATGACAGACAAACCTACGGTAGCAGGTCTCGTCGATCACAGCGTTCATATGTTCCATGCCGTGGAAGTGCAGACATTCAGCAGCCTCATGGAGATTTCTTTGAGCAAATTCGCCGTAAGTCCTGCACACGCGATATCAGTAGGGATATCATGCTGGCATGCTCAGAAAATCAGTGCAAGATTATATCCAGGGTGACCTGCCAACCTCCTCCTGAGTCCCGCGAGGTTCATGAGGCGGATCACGGAATGCAATCAGCTCACCGCCGCCAGGACCAAATTTTACACCTGTAGCCACTGACCTGAGCATGAGGATCTTTGTGACCCCTGACTCGTGAAACAGACTGAGAACAGGAAACATGAGGCTGGATTAGCAGGCGGATTGACCAGTGTGACTGTTTCGAGGTGCAAGAATGTCGATCGCTTCATCAAGCTGAAGAACGTCAGGAGCAGAGCGTGTTAGGAGGGAGGGACAGCATATTTTAGCTTGAGTTCGGTATTGCAAAATCGATGAGAAAGCTCATGTGTGTATTGAGATAAGTATATACGTAGCTTGGTTCGGCAGTCCGTTTGACGTCGACATTGACCATCGACAATTCAAGCAGCCGCCGAAATCAGAAACGCGATAGGGGGGCATGACGAGAATGTTTCTGGTAATTAACACCTCGTATGCCATACCGTATCCCGCTTGGTGCCCAAAAGAGCTACCCACATATGAAATCTGTCACTGGAGTCAGAACTTGGCCATGACTCGATCCAGCAAACTGGTACTTTACCTTGGGAAGAGGAAACTAGTCCTTCTTTCTTCAGTATCCCATATCATAAGTGGCTGTCCGTCTCGCCGTACAAAATCCATCTCAATTATCGTTTCTGTCCTTACCTGATTCCCATCGGAGTCTGGGTAGTCGAGAAATCTTACACACTGTCGCTGTCCATCACAAGGCCCACTTATATTAGCGTGCAAGACTTATACAGTGCATGTAAGTGCGGAGTTTGATTGGTTTACATACTCGACCTGCCGACGCTCTCGTCATGCTATGGCGGTGGTGCTGCATATCCTACTATATATTCCTCAGGCTGAGCCCTTGACGTGGACGTGAAAACTTATACACATCGCTACGGTCGGGCGATATTGTGAACGGCACGAAAATCGGTGCTGATATGCGGCTATGCACTATGATGTTCGGACTAACCCAGATGCGCTTGGTGCACGATGTTCACCGCGTTCTAAGCACTATCTTCAGCAGAATATCTGAATAAACTTAAACAACTTTCGAGATGAATCCAACCTCAAAGGATACATGGTCTGCAACTTCGTACAACAAGACGGCCGCGTTCGTCTATTCTCAAGCGTTTACGTCGCCTGTCCTCACTCTGCTTGATGCAAAACCTGGAGAGCGAATCATTGATTTCGGTTGCGGCAGCGGAGAGGTGACCTTGCAGATCAAGAAGCTAGTTGGTGATGCAGGTCTCGTCGTTGGCTGCGACAGCAGCGAGAGCATGGCGAGTTTGTACATCTCGTGGATGGCTCTATGTAAACGACCTATGTTCAGATCACACAATGCAAGGCAAACGGCGTCGAGCACGCCTTCATAGGTGACGCCCAGGCGCTCCGTTTCCCTTTGGGTTGGGACGCAAGCCACCAAGAAGGCTTTGATGCGGTCTTTTCCAATGCTGCGCTTCACTGGTGCAAACGCGATCCGAAGGGCGTTCTTGAGAGCGCCAAAAAGGTTCTCAGACGTGGTGGGCGTTTCGTGATCGAAATGGGTGGCTACATGAATTGCGTCGGTAAGTTGTGAAATCCACTTTGTGCGGGACTAGGGATGACGCGATTTCCCTAGGTGTACGGTCTGCCCTGCATCATGTTCTCCGCACCAGAGGTTATGACCCTATCGAACTCGATCCTTGGTACTTTCCTTCGGTCGAAGATTACAAATTGGTATGTAGCGGCTGTTGCGCTTAGATGCTGCTTTACGACTGCTCGCTGACTATATAACCCTTCGCCTCGGCACGATTTGCAGTTGTTGGAATCTTCAGGATTTGATGTCCAAACCATCTCCCTCCATCCGCGTATCACACCTTTGACTGGTTCTCTCGTAGACTGGCTTCGTCTTTTCTGTCGGCCTTACTTCCTGCGAGGCATGGCTGATGAGGAGGCGGAAGGTATCATGCAAGCAGTCCAGGATATCTGCAACGTCGATTGCCAGGATAAGCAAGGGACATGGGCCATAATGTATTCTCGGCTTCGCGTTGTTGCAACATTGCGGTAACCGGACGTGTTGAACAATCTGCTCCTGATGGCTGACAATTCGCCAAGAACGCTGTGTAGCCAGGTTTCTGACTGGAATGCGTTATATTTTTTTTCTGTCCTCGATGTGCTGCAAGTCTGATCGTCGAATATGTACCTTTTTCAACACAGCAGACGCTGTAGGCAGACATGCTGCTGTTTGATCTCTAATATTATTCAGATGTGAAAGCAATGAAGTATTTCTAGCTATAGGTCGTCTTGGTTAACCGAAATGATCGCGACTCTGTAAAGTAAAGTGTGTTCTAGGTTACAAATAGGTCCTCTTATTAGCGCAGTGTCATTTCATGTTGTGTCCTTGCCCTTAGCATTGTCACCTTCTGCAGCTTCATCAGTGCGGCTTTCCTCTTGCGCATTCCGGGACTTCACATCAGTTTTGCTATCACGTCCATCCTTACTGTCACTTCTATTCTTGCCGTCACGCCCATCTCTGTTCTTCGTATCCTTCTCGCCATCTCCGTCTTTTACGGAGCCCTTACCATCAGGCTGCTTCTCCGATGTTGCCGTGCCTGCAATCCGGAAGTAGTCCTCACCACGCGAGTCGCGCTCGTGTACGAGTGTCAAGCGCTGCATCTCAGTGATGAAGTTCTCCATTTGTATGTCCTTCTTGCTTCGCTATATAGGCGTCAGCAGTTCACAATAGTTAGAGCTAAGCACAAAATCAACCGCAATGAATAACGCACGTGGGGTCGGCCCAGGTTAGTGAGCCAGTTGATTTTGTTCAGGAGTAAGTCTGCATCGAGTTGTCAGCTGCCCATACCCTTGAAGCTGCCATATCCCAACTCACAAACAAAGCCGATGAAAACTGTTACTCCGAACGAAAAACCCCATATCTTTATTACAGTGACAATGTCTGTCCAACTGTGAACAAGTCAAAGTTTTAATCTAATGTTGAACACTGATAACCCGTCAACATGATGTACAACTCACCCTCCATGAGGAGCAGGCCCAGAAATCCACCCGAACAGAGTAAACATGGTGGCTAGTACATCGACTCCGAGAACGGCGCCGACCAACTGCCAAGACGGCCAGACAAATGGTCCTGAATCTGGTCCTTGGCTCAGCCGCGTGATCAGAATGACCCAGGACTCCGTTAGCGCGACTTCCAAGAAGAGGATCTCTTGAACACTATGACAGACCAGACAAGGCATTGATTTAGTCCGACAAGCCTGAGTTCAATTGAAGAGTACAGACCTGCCGAAATTTTGTACAATCCCACCCGAGTCCAGGAAGAGCACGCCACGAATGATCCATGTCCCACCCGCAAGTACCAACCCCATCACAGTTGAGACGACCCAGATCTTGGGAATTTGCCAATCGACAGGCTTGCGCTCAAAGGGCGCGTTGTCGTACGCAATGGCAAGAGTGGCGACGCTACACCGGGCACATCAACAACGTCCAGAATTCTGCCTAGGAGTACGTACTCGGCGAAGATCGCGAGGAAGACAATAAGATCTACACGAATGGTCTCGTTGTGAATAAGGATATCTAGCATCTGGTCAAGCATTAGCGTTAATCTTGTGAGAGACAATGTTGTTCCCCCTACCAGGAACACCTCGAGGTGGATACAAAGCGCAATGCGATACACAATGTAGGCTTTCATTCCTGATCGTAGTGATCACATTGTCAGTGTTATTTTCTTGTCAATCATGAATTGCACTTACGGTGGAAGATCTGGCGAGCCACCTTGATACTAGTGATGATAGTGCTCAGGCCCTCATCTAGGAACACGACATCGGCTGCAGATCGTGCAGCATCTGAGGCACCCTCTACAGCGATACCGCAGTCTGCCTTCTTCAGAGATGGTGCATCGTCTATATGCCAGAGAAGAAAAAGCGAAAACTCATTAAACCTTCAGATCTTCATAGACAGACTGGAGAACACTCACTAACGCCCTAAAAGTCCCCATAACTGAAGTCAGTAATAAGTGAAATTGCAAAGTCTCTGCTATACTCACGTCTCCGGTCATGGCAGTCAAATGCCCTCTCTCCTGAAGCATGGACACGACCTGATATTTATGTTCGGGATATACCTCTGCGAACCCGTCTGCATTCTCAACGAAGTCTCGTACTTCCGAGCCAGCCATGCTGCCGCTGATCAGGCGTTCTGAGTCGTACACATTGGTGCCGAGCGAGAGCTGCTTGCACGTCTCGATAGCGATGGCAACCGCATCTCCCGTAAGCATTTTGACATGAATGCCAAGATCGATCGCTTCCCGAATAGTCTATGTTATCGAGACGGTCGTAAGAACGGTGTGAAGGGCACAATCGCATATGTAGGCAAAATACGCACGGCCGCAGTATCGCCGCGGGGTGGGTCGAACATGCAAAGCATCCCGAGCAACTGCCAGTCCTGGTCGTCTTCTTTGACTGCCACTCCCAACGAGCGGAAGCCTCTCTGGGCAAATTCCTGAGCCTTCCCCCGGTACTCTTCAACAGTCTCTGGCGCGAACTTGTGAAGCCTCAGGATTCTGGAAGACGACGCAGCATGATAAAAATGAGATGCAGTGCTCCGTTAGTACGACGAGGTATGCATGGAGTAAGCGGAAAACCAACGCGTTCGGTGCACCCTTAGCGCACGTATACCTCTTGCCATCCTTCTCTACTTCGGCTGTGATGCGCTTGGACACCGGATCGAACGGAGTGAATTTGTGTGTTATCCAACCTTCCCGCAACATGTCCTGTGCACCAGGGAAATCCTTCAAGCCGACTACGGTGACCTTGTCGATCGGGTCGAGGGACTTGACATTGTGCGACGAGGCAAGGACTGCTACCTGCATCCCCAACCGCGCGTTGACCCGTCATGAACTACATCACGATAGCGTCTAGGTGGGGAATACTCACCGCCATGAACCAATTTGGATCGACACCGGGGGCGACGTACGGGTCGTTCAGCGACAGCTTGTTCGCGGTCAAAGTTCCCGTCTTGTCAGAGCACAACATGTCCACGCCTGCGTTCTAGTTCAGTTTCGATTCAAGCCGGCGGACGACATATGGGAGAACGCACCGGCAAGAGACTCGATAGCGGTGAGCTTCTGTACGATCGCCTTGTGCTTCGCTAGGTACGCGGCTCCGACGGCCTATTCATCGTAACAGAAGCATATCGGCATCACTAAGGGGTGCTTTATATATATAAATGCAAAGGCTACTACGTACCATGGTGGTGGTCGTGACACATGGCAGACCGACTGGTACCTGACAGACGAGGAAGCTGAGTTCAAGTAAACTCTCAATCTCGTTATCGAGTTTGCTTACCCCGATGATCTACATTTCAAACCAAAGGACACGCCACAGTCAGTACGCCGTCTCTGCTACTCATAGGGGCGGTGCTCACAAAGAAAATCAGCGCGTACACCAGCAAGTTGTTTTGCTTCGGTGTCGCGATTCCTACATGTCTGCGCCGCACACGCATCAGCCTATTGTTCAACGCGCATCATGGAGGACGTGGCCCACCTGAAGAAGCTGCCGATCCACACGACGAAGATAAACGCGATGACGAGGACAAGCAGCACGGTGCCGATACCGCCCAGCACGATCTGGAAGTGGCCCTTCTCATTCGAGCCTGCGCACCGCACCAGACCGCATCAGCACCGCGTCCACACCGGGAGCACGCAGCCGCGCAGCAGCGCACACGCACCCATGACGAGGCTCGCCGTGCGCCCGACGAAGCTCTGCGGCGCGGTGCACGTCACGACGGCGTACAGCTTGCCGCGCTTCATGCCGCACGTGTAGTACGCGACGTCGCCGACGAACTTGTCCACCGCGAGGCTCTCGCCCGTGATCGCGCTCTGGTCGACGGAGCACACGGACGGGCCCTTGTCCACGCCCGAGCCGCGCGAGGACTGCGACGAGCCGGAGTTGCGCCGCTGCGCACGCTTCTCGAGGACCGGCTTGGACTGCGAGAACGGTGAGGGCGAGCATAAGTGCATGCACGGGGAAGGAAGGGGGGCAGAATAGAGATGCGCACCTGTGCGCCGGACTTGTCGTTGTAGTCTGCCAGGATCTGCAAGTGAGCGCGCTGCGTCAGCACCGCGCATTCCGAATGCCAGCCGCACGGGAGCCCACCTTCGCGTCCGCAGGGATGGTCCTGCCCTCTTCCAATATGACCTACATCGGACAGCGAGAGTCAGCCGAGTTACGTGGGACGATGCCATGACAGAACAGGAGCAAGCACGCACGATGTCGCCGGGGACGAGCTCCCGCGCCTCGATCTCCTGCTCCTTTCCGTCGCGCACGACTGACGCGCGCATTGCGATTCCCGCCTTGAGCTGCGCAACGATGTCGCCCGCTTGCCTGTCGCACGAAGGTCACGAGGGAGTTCGTCGCGGATAGTGAGCGGTGAGATGGTGACTCATGATAGATCACCCAGGTACACACTTTTCCTGGTACCAGCCAACCCCGGCGTTGAGGAACAAGATGCCGATCTGTTACGCAGCGATGAGGACAAGAGCGGAGGGCAACGGCGGAGAGGCCTTACGATGACGCCAAAGTCGATCCAGTCGCGCAGCCCCGCGGCCAGGATCACAGCGAGCTCCATCACGTACAGGATCGGGCCGCGGAAGTAGGAGATGAACTTGAGCACCTGATTTTCTTTTTGGCTGCATGGCAAAGGTGGTGGTAAGATGACAATGAGACTTCGTCTGGGCTCCGATCGCGACGAGGGGACACGACGGACCTCTGCAGCTCGTTGTATCCAAACGCCTGCTGCCGCTTCTCGATCTCGGGGCCGGATGTGAGGCCTTTCGTCATGTCCGTACGTAGCCAATCCGGCGGAACCTACGCATCGTATTGGCCGTATTGTGAGCGAATACTTTTCATGAGAGTATGTTCTCCTCTCACCGTCTTCTCCTTGAGACTCTGCTTCTTGATCTTCTTCCACGGGGCATACCAAAGGCGCGTCGTCGCTTCTTCACCTTCCTCTTCCTCTCCCTCGTCGCCGCGGCTCAGCTTGGTTACTTCATCGTTCACGTACCGCAACAGGACCTCGTATTCGTCGCCCTGGTACGCTGCACAGAAGGAGGAGCGTCAACTTCCAATGCCGAAGAAAGAAGGGTCGAGAAAGGGTGCGTACGATCTTCCTTCTCTTCGTTGCTGTTGCTGTGGTCGACGCCGGTAGCGTTTCCGACGACGGTATCGTCGCCGGAGTGTGGACGGTGGCCGGCCTCTTCGTCTGCTTGGGGGGCCTTTCTTCTGCGATTGAGGAGCCCCATGGTGGAGGTAGGACGGAGAGTGCAGATGGGACGAGCGCTTCGGAAGCGGATGCGGAGGGCTGACGGTAGGCGGAACTGAAATATAGGAGAGGCTGGATGGAGCCGGCAGACGTATGCCGTATCGACTATTGGGAGACGCAGAGGACTGCACTAGGTATGGCCCCGAACGGGTCAGGCGCCGTGTTCGCGAACGCTGCGGACTCCACTGACATACTCCTGCGTCATCGCCTGCAAACACCATGATATTGAATATTATCGCACACACGCGACCACTGCATCTTTAAGGTTCCGCAACGCACAGAGGGGTAATACTGCACGGATCGCAGGACAGGAGCGGCTGGTGGACGAACACGGTGGCGGGACGCGGCGCACGGTGCTGGCAATTGCTTGAAGCGATCGACCGCAGGATCGAGTGCGGCACTTTCGCGCGTCAACTCACAGTCACATGCTTTGGCCCCTGTGGCACGTGATCCGTAGGACCAGAACGGGCTAGGTTATGCATATTTTTACCATGGGAGAGTCAGAGGCAACTCATGACGAGCAAGTGCGAAGCATCTCGGTCAAAGATGATAAGTATCAGGAGTGCTGAAACATGGGAACGCAAACCTGAACACATGCATCAGCAAAACTCAAATTTAACTTATTTGTCTTGATTATCTTAATTCAGTAAAATAAGTGCAGGTAAGACAGTTAATGCAAAGTGTGTCAAGGTAAATTTGAGTTTTCCTGATGAGAAAGCATTGGATGAGACGTAGGTGCATCATTGTCGTCCATCATGGAAGACAGATATACAGCGCGCACTACCTTCATCTCACAGTGAGCTTGCACACAAGGTGCGGGCACTGCAGAGGCGATACGATAGCCAGATCCCTAGGCCACGCTTCGTCCGTGTGCCACACCTTGGAAGTCATAGAGACGCCATGGCATGTATGCATAGTGCAGAAAGTCATCCAGTCGCACAAAAAAGCCTCAACAAGGATGATTGTGTCAGCTGCTTTTACAGATGACCGTTAACGCGAAGACCGCTCAATGTCTCTCGTGCAGTTGACGAGAATTGGCTCCATACCGTGACATAGCATGGATAGCACATGGCACGCAAAGTAGTAAAAACAGTGTAGAAGCCTAAGGGGGATACCGATTGAAGTGCTGGAGGAGAATCAGAAGCTACCAGTGTAACGAATGTATATACTTTGTATAGCTATTAGACACAGGTGTGCCTGTCAAAAATACGGTCCTCGAATGGGACATAAAGCCGCACCGGCGTCAGAAGTCTATAAGGATGGTGGAGGCCTAGGGGCCAAGCCGGATGCAGCTAGACTAGTAGCACGACGAATCATGACGACGGCTCATTATCGCGACTCGCGAGCTTTCGTACTGTGATTGTAAGCGTGTATTCTGCCACCGGTGACTGGCGTGTCTTGATTGAATACAGAAGTTAGATATCTTGGGTCGACTGCGCTGAACAAAGGGTTTGCAGACTACGCCCGACCTCCGTCCCTCGTTCTACATACGAAATTTGTGAGATATCTTGATCGGTGCCGGACACAGCAAATTCCGATAATTAGAAAACTCTCTGCATGACATTCGTCAGGTTTATCAGCGAACCTCAGGTGTAACGGCATCAAATCTTACTTACATTCAACCGATACCCGCTGGTGTACATTGCATGTACTGAAGTAGCAAGGGGCATGTCGAGTAGAGTGCATGCACCTATCATGGCCATCGACCACAGCAGGATGGTAAACTGGCGCACTAGTGTGACACTCGGACAGCAAGGGCCCAGCAGGGTCACATTAGTAACACCACAGTGCTATAACCTAGTCCTCCACAAAAAGTAAGTACAAAAGGTCTATGAAGTAAATCTGAATGACCTCTCTAACGACGTTGTTGAACCTCTGGTCTTGGGCTTATGCCGGTGAGACCATCTTGGAAAGTTGGGATTACTTGTCTTGATCGATGAGAAGACGCACTGAAGACGCTCGATCGTAGATAAGATTGGGCGGCTATTCGCTGCTATCGCGGCTGGCAAGCGAGTCCACTGCGACATTCTTATTGTTGCAATTATTGCTGTGACATGAAGAACGAGACCGTCCAGTTCATCAATAACCTGTCAGCCTCTGTAGTTGGCCAGCCTTCCCATACTCATTCCCATGAGCTAGGTGGACATTCACACTCGCATGATCCAGGAGAGCATGGACATACACACGAACATCTAGATAATCCTGGTACGTGATACACATCCACGTATATATTTGTATCGCTGAAAGTCTCTCTTCGCATGGCCAGGTAAATATGCAGAGCGCGACATGCCAAATTATGGCTCTAGAAACTGGGAGGAGCGCGGCTTCACCATTGGCATTGGCGGGTAATTCGGCTCACGCTGTGTGGACCTGCCGGCATTGAACTTTTGCTGGTACCAGGCCCGTCGGTTCAGGCAAAACCGCGCTGACGCTTGCGCTCTGCAAGCGTCTGCGCGAAGAGTACAACATTGGTGCGTCTACTCCTATCACACGACCTGGCTCGATGACGCGAAATGGCCCCGTCAGCAACGGTCACGAATGACATCTTTACTCGGGAGGATCAAGAGTTCTTGATCAAAAACAAGGCGCTTCCCCCGTCCAGGATTCTCGCCATCGAGACCGGCGGGTGCCCGCACGCCGCGATCCGCGAGGACATCAGCGCGAATATGGGCGCGCTCGAGACGCTGCAGGCCAAGTATGGCTGCCAGATGCTCTTCGTCGAGAGCGGCGGGGACAACCTCGCGGCCAACTATTCAAGAGAGCTCGCTGATTATATCATTTACGTGATTGATGTGTCGGTGAGTGTTCGCGCACGGATGACGGGAAACACGGTCAATGAGCTAAGCGGACTGTCTCAGGGAGGAGATAAGATCCCACGCAAAGGCGGCCCGGGCATCTCGCAGTCCGACCTCCTTGTTATCAACAAGGTATGATATGAATCGCTGGCTTGCCATCGAGCACAATGACAATGTTTGTCGATCGCAGACCGATCTCGCTCCCTTCGTTAACGCATCCCTGGAAGTCATGGACCGAGACGCGAAACTGATGAGAGGAGACGGGCCCACAGTATTTGCGAGCGTCAAGGAAGGGAAGGGCGTGAGCGACGTGGCGGATCTCATTCTGGCTGCGTGGAGGGCAGCGGGCAGCCCTGGCGTCCCAGGCGCAGTGGCCGAGGAATAAGCGGTGCTTCAACAAGGGAAAGCAATGTCCATCTCATTGTAGCACTACGTAAAGGATTCGCCCTGTCTCCTAATGTCCGCGCAAGGTGGTCAACTAATACTTACGACTCGATGCCGTGAGTCGAGGTGCACCGTGCGAAGACCACACGCGCGTGACGCCGGGGACGCCCGTCTGCCAAATACAGCAGCGTGACTTATTACTCTGAGCCGTGGCGTCTCGCACTGGTCAGCTTCTCTTCATCGCCATCGACAACGTCGACCACCGCACACCTTTACTTCTCGTCTCTGACTGCTTTCACGACCGCGAGGCCTGTACATTTCCTCTACTTTATCTCTGACTAGTCTCTCCTTTACGTCTCTTGCCATGGGCCAATCTCACTCAAGGCGCAGTGCAGCCCCTTCCTCCTCCTCGCCGGCGCTCGAGACCCAAGTCCCTGATAGCACGTCAGCCGGGCCAAGCAGCAGCAGACCCCGCGATACGGTAGTCCAGTCCACCTCTGCTGAATCTGCTGCGACAAAACGGTCCCGACGGTCTACTTTCCGTCGCAGTTTCTTAGGCATGGTCTCTCCTCACTCACATTCTTCCTCGGGTTCGCTGCGCAGCGAGCCATCGTCGCAGGCAGAAAGCACGCAGCCTCCAAAGAAGAAATGGCGCTCGTCAAGGCGATGGTCGAAAGCGCCCTCCAACCTGCAGGATCTCTCAGAACCGGTGCAGGAAAGCGCCTTGCAGACTGGTAGTGTACCTATTGCGGGTAATACAGATTCGTCTGGCAAGGGGGATCGGATGGTGGAGGACAGCGTCCCTGGTACGCATTCAGATACCAGTTATCCTTCAGCCTCGTTCCCCGTTCCTCCCCATCTATCTCCTCGTGGTGAAGTAGCTAACGAAGGCAACCCAGAAGCGTTATCAGAAGATGGACCGCGGCCGATTCATAACATTGGTCCATGGGTCGATGGAACTGGCTCTTCCACCCATGTGGATGAGCCTCCTAGCAACGCTGTCGACGCACGATACCCTGGCGAAGACGACATCGAGCAGGACCTACACAACTTCTTGGCTAGTCACACTGCTGACACAGATTCTACTCCTGCCGATGACGGCACGAGATTTTTCGATCATGTTGCCAGTACTGGGGTAGAATCTCCTGCTGACGCTGCGGTATCGGAACCAGAACACATCAGCGACCCCGCACCGCCGCCGCCGCCGCCTCCGCCTCGCCAGTTCCCTCCACCAGGTACCCTTGTCGTAGTGCAAGGCGTTGTGAATACCACCGATGCACCTCCATCTTCTCAACAATCTGGAGCATCGTCATCGCGGCCATCTCAGCCAGCGCCCTCACGCCCTCCCTCGGCCATGAACTATGCGCCTCCCACGTACTCGTCAGTTAGACGCTCGGCTTCCGTGTCCACGTCGCGCCCAGGTAGTCGCGCCGAAGAGCGCCATGGCGCAAGAAGCAGACTGTCTGCCTTCATTCCCCGCCCGAGCAGCATACTTGGGCGACGGTCTTTATCTGAGACCACCCCGACAACGTTGACAGAGCCACATTCCAACAGCGACACCTCCAGCTCATCCGATTTCTCCGCCAACCCTAGTCCCGATACAGTTTCCCCGCAAGACTCGCCCAGCACCCCACTGACCGAAATTGAGGATTCACCGAGGCCTGAGAACGACGGCCGACCCCGGCCTCTATCGCCGAGTAGCATTGATGTTCTCGGAACACTTCTTAGGTACGTAACTCACGTTCTTTATTACCCATCTTGTACTGACGTATGGTACTAGTGTTGCTGCTGCTGCTACCGCCGCTTCCCTCTTCTCCCCCGGACTGGCTATCTCCTCTGCCAACGGAGGTACTGGCAATGGGGGCGCCCCAACGCATCCGTTTACAGGCTTCAATCGTCCCATGTCACCCACACCTACTGCGGGATTAGCTAACCTCGCCGGCCTAGGCGGCCTCGCAGGACTGAATCTGGATTCGGGTGCTGCCAACGCGGCGCAGACCAACACCATGGCGCATGCGCCTAGAGACGGGCGTGAGCGCATCCGCAATGTGTGGGAGAGCGTCCGGGATCGCCTCGGTTTCAACCCCCGGAACCCGGTGCTGTCTGCGCTGAACTCTGCCGCCACCGGCGAGCAGAACATCGGTGCGGCTACGGCGGGCGGTGAGACGCGTATGCGGCCTGGTGAACTCATGCTCGCCGAGATGGCGCGGGCGCTGAATGCCGGTCTTGGGCTCAGCGGCGCCGATGGTGCTTCTGCTGGCGCACGACCTGCCGGCCAAGCTGGCGATGAGGTGCCCCCTATTTCTGGCGAGGCTGCTCCTTGGAGCGCAGGAATGGATGCGGCCGCTGGTTCTCTCCCGCCTGATGGTAGCTTTGAGAGGTTCCTACTGAACCTACAGGCCGATTTGAGAGCTGCGCTCTCGGAGGACGATTCGGCAGCGAGGACCGAGAGGGACACCCAGCCTCCTGCTGTTGCACCGACGCCAGTCTCACACGACGGGAATGGATCCGGAGCTGAATCTTCTGTTGACCCATCCGTTGACATCATTCCTGCAGCAACTGAGGACGGCGACGCCCGACCCTCAAGCGAAGACGATGTCAATGACGATGAGCCTCCTCCTCTGCGCGACTTCTCCGACGATGATTCGGATACAGACTACGATGAGGATGAGGAGGACGAGGAAGCGTTCGAGGACGATGCTTATTCCGCGGACTTCCGGCATTCCGCACGTACGCCTACTCCGATACCTAATGGAGCCTTGCCATTTGTATCTGACCAACGATCAGCACTGAACGTTGCGGGGACACGGGGCGGCGATCGCGAGCGCAGGCCGCCAGGCATCAACTTATGGCGTTTATACCGTTTCCAGCCTATTCAGGCCAATCAAGCACAAGGACATGCGGCTAGCACGAGCTCCCAGGCTGCCTCGAATTCAGGGTCGGACCCTGTTACCGCACCATCTACTTCCACTCCTGGAGACGGCTCTCCAGCACCCACTCCCTCCCCCACCCCTGACCCATTGCGGGATTCTTCGTCAGCAGAGTCTGACCCCGCTTCTATGCCATCATCGTCAACAACCGAGACCAATGCAAACGTTGTCGTGCCCGTGATAGTTGTTGGCTTGCAGTCAGTAGACATGGGTCATACCCAAGAACACGCACATGGTGGCCAGCATACCACGACGCCGTCCGATGATTCGCGGACTGAACACGGTCGCTCCTCATCCGAAGATTGGCAACGTGCGAATATTGCAGCACCTACAGAAGGTGGACGTACTCCTACACCTCGCGGGAGGCCATGGCATTCGCGTGCTGCTAGTGCTTTCCGGACTCTGCGCCCTGGGCGGAGAGGTGGGTCTCGTGGCAGGTCAGCAACCGAGAGCACAGGTGCGAGGACGTTCTTGATCTATGTCATCGGAGGTTCGTGAGGTGTCTCAGCTGGAGAGAAATTGTTGAATTGACATCTGAAATCTCCAGGATATTACCCACCCAACCATCACATGGTCACTGGTTCGGATAGCTTAGACTCATATGAGGCACTATGGTATGGCTATACAAAGACAGTATCGTGACCCGGATTCTGATGCTTCGAGATAGGGAACTTGCAGAGCTACTTGGCCAGGTGAAGCCACCCGTTGCAACTCGGGAAGACATCGATAAGTCAGGTTTGCAAATCATCAAGTCAACCGATCTCGAACAATACGAAAAAGAAGGCAGAGTCGCTGCTAACTGTATCGATCGGGTATGCTTTATGCGCTTATTCCATAGCTGTCCTGAATAATAATGACTCGGATCTTCGATAGTGTCTGATATGTCTGGACGACTATGATCCAGAAGATGACCTGCGCTTAATGACATGTAAGCACGCATTCCACAAGGATTGTGTAGACAAGTGGCTTCAAGTTGGACGAAACAATTGCCCTGCTTGTCGGACTAAGGTGAGTCCGTGAAATTGGACGAAAAGGTTGTTTCTTGACTTTGTACCCAAAATGCAATAGGGCGTCTCTACTGCGGGTGATTCAAGCTCTTGAGCTCTCTGAGCTATGGGTGGTATACGTTTCCTGAAAATCTTGATTTGAAACATCATTCTCTCGTTATCGGACTTTTCCAATTTTTGGCTACTTGGCCCTGCCTTCGCTCATCCCTGGCCTCTGTTGTTCTCGCATATATTTGCTCTCACGTGTAGCATCGTTGACTCTTGCTCCATCCGATTTGACACAAAATCTGCTCCAGGCTGTCCATCTTGTTGAGCATCACACTAATAATGTTCGCGATCGTTTGCTATCCTCCGCGCTACCTATTGTACAGTATGATGCGATAGAAGACAATTAAGTTGATTCGCACGAGTCGAGCCAATCATTTGAACAGCTTGTGTTTGATGGTATGAAGCTCGAGAACTACTGCAAGAGCATGGACATCGAACTTCTCATTTGGTTGGAAGGAAATGTCTTCAACGTATGCCAAAATATTTCACAAGATACAGCTATCTTCTTCTAAGATATTTTATAGTCTTTTGGGACAGCTTCCGTGAGGCCCGTCTATCGAGTAGTCAAGCTAGTGCCCCGGAAAGGATGGTCGTATGTATCAAGCGAATCAAAATGAAGCGAAGGACGCCGATAAGGGCCGAGACTCGAACTCATCAAAGCAAACAACCATTGCTCGTATACCCATCCCATCCCTATCAGGCCACGCTGCTAGTTTTGGTCGCGCGTACTCCTTTGAGTCTTGTAAAAGCAGGGATCACCACTACCAGATGGACTATTCCAAGGCCCAGTATACATGTGCACATAACCTTCCCACCAGTCGAGATGCCGCCTTTGCTGGGCAGTCCGACGCCCCAGATGTACGAGAACACGGAGACGACAGCCCTGTGTGATATCAGGAGTTTCTTCAGAATATGTAGAATTAGGAGGATAAGTACGCAGACCATACGAACCATGCTGCCGGCACTGCGAGGATCACAGCTGCACGCAGAGCCCTACATGCTACCGTGAATCTATGCTGTGCTGTCGACACTCTGACACAACGCTATACCTGAATCAATTTGGGCCCGTTCTCTATGCCTTCAAATAGATCTGATACATGAATGGCATAATAGGGAATTAGGTCTATAATAGTCTGGTGAATTCCCGGCGCTCGTTAACGGGTTGGGCACTCCGTCCCGCACCTACATCATTGTGATGACAATCCTACAGTCCGTCATCCATTGAATGATTATCACTCACAAGAATACCTAGTGGTACTCGCGATAGAAGTATATTACCGCCCATGATCATTATAATCCATTGTTTTCTCACTCGTTTCACGAACGACTTGCATCTGCGACCACAAGAATCTGCCTCACTTGCTGTGTTGCAGGCATTTGGAACTTGGAGGTCTTCAATCAGAGACGCATCGCGATAGAGGTGCGAAGAGAAACATGTGAAGGCGTCGACTAGTATGATTACCCACTCAGTCCTGAGAGGCAATTTTGTATTGGGATCATTTCCATGGGAGCTTTGTCCAATGTTCACGCCGTCAAGTCCCAGCTGATCAAAGGGCTTTCGAGGTAAATTTGGCTGGCTGATCTCGTGTTGCAATTTCGAATCCTGTCGAAATACGCGGAAATTTGAGCCCACCAACCCATTGCTAGTGAAGCACATTGATCACAAGCAGCCGGGTACATACCGATCACGCTAATTGACTATCCATTTTCAGGCCTTTTTGAATCGTTGGGAGCCTGAGCTACTAGAGTAAGTTCGCGTGTAGGGAGACGCTGGACCTCTGATCCCGAATCTGGGCCCGGAGAGAGCCCACCGTGCCCCAACACCTGGCGGCGAGGTTATTTCAGGCGTTGTCCAAATGACCCACACCACGCGGGCTCAGGTCTTCCACTGAGCCCTCCTGTTGGGCAGTAAGAGGATGAATAGAGATCGAGAGAGAGCCAGTTGTAAGCATCACACGTTCTCCACTTATTATATGAGCGGCCAGATGTTTGCAACAGATACAAGGGCCAAAAGCGCTGTGGCTATACACGCAACTTGGTCTCCTTGTCAATGCAGCTTTCGGGGGTATAGCTGACTCGAATATTTAGTGAATTCCTGTGCTGCGTGAACTTAGATTGTGATATTGGCCCCTTACCGTCCGATACTTCGCCCTTGATGTGACGAGTTTCTATTGTCTACTTTCCTATTTGAGCGACCTAGCAGACCACATCTGACGCCCATTTCGTGATTGATAAACGAGTATCTGTAAAAGCAGAAGGAGGGCTCAGCATAACACGCAAAACTGGCTTCGACAGGCTTCTGTAGGTCCACATCGGTGAAATCAGCACATGATTTAGTAGTATGGAAAAAAGAACACTTTTCCTAATCCAGTGAAGTTCATATTTCTTGTCCTGGAGAAGGAATTTCGACAGGCCAACTTGCAAGACATAAGATTATTGCAACATGAAGCGACTTCCAGCAAATCAATAGACCGTTCTCAGAAAAATATACATTAAGTGCTGGTGCACAGCTGCCCAGCAGAAGACCTGGAACAGGTTGAGCAAGAGCTGTCGGTAGCACTGTCAAGGCAAGCTGAAGAGACTCGCTTGACCCATGAACACTGGGGATCGAAAGCAACTGCTGTTTGAGGTGACTGCATAGCCGAGGCTCGTGAAGTTTCTCCGGCACCCTCAGGTGTGCTTTTTGGGGACGGTCTATCGAGATTAATATCAGGAATGTTGGGTCGCAACTCCTCGGTCCAACTGCAGCGCATTTCAATGGGCGTTGGGTGTCAATTGAAGATTGAATAAGTAAGACTTGCAATTGCAATGCCCAAGGTGTTGCAAGTTGAGCATCGCTATGGGCGCTTACGCACACGTTCAATGTTGGTCTCATAACCAGCCGTTCGCAGCTGAATTTCGGGCGATGGGACGCACCTGGGTGATTTCTGAGAAGATTGAAGTAGCAGCGTATATATCTACTGTCTGCGTGAAGAACATCACCCTACGAGAGGAAGTGACAGGGAAACCATCTAAAGGGTGGCGAAGCAGAATCACGAAACGAGCGCATTCCATTTCGGATATGCCACATGGGTATCAAAATACAGCTGGCGTAAAATATTGATAGTAGTTTCAGACTCGGTCTGACAGAGAACACCAATACGACCTTGACGGACGTACTCGGGGACCTTAATTCGCTCTCACCCCCCATCCCAACAACTCGAACATGATTGGAATGACTCCACATGCGAGTATGCCAATACCGCAATACACGAACACCTTAGTCAACACTATGTGACAAGACGATAGTCAGCATGCATCCTGCAGGTGCCGAATCTAGGGTGCACTGACCATCGGCATCGTAGTGCTTGACCACTACGTCGACCCTCCCACCCGACTCTTCCACACTCAGGCCGAGCCCTATCACCCGCTCCTTCTCATCGGAAGGCTGCCCGCCAGCGCCCTTCTCTCTGCCCCTCCCATTCCGTTGCTTCATGCCGACCAGACCAGCCGCACCGCCGTAATCGTACCCCCCCACGCCGAGGCTGCTCCCGCTCGCGCCTCCGCCGTCCATCTCGAGCTCCATCATGCTCGGAAGGTCGATGACGGACGGGATCGGGTGGAGGCCCTTGTCATGTGGCACGCTCTTGTAGTCCGTCGCGGGCGTGTAGAAGCGGCGGTGCGGGAGTGTGAAGAGGTGCGAGAGGAGGCGGAAGATGGGCGGCAGCACCAGGTGGGAGAGCGCCTTGGCGAGGATGCGCCACACGAAGACGATGAAGATGCCTGGTGAGAGGTATTAACACGTCGACATGTCTGGGCCAAGCGCATACGGCCTGTTCAAGATGGCAAGGCGGGACTCACCCACGACCATTTTGACCACCGCCATCAACATCCACGTAGTTACATCGACCCAGTCCGCCCAGTCACTCCCAGGCATAGCCTTCACGAAGAAATGGTCGTCGTGGAAGCCGTGGTGCAGCATGAACCACCTGATGAGTATCTCACCCATGACGACAGACATGAATGCGATCGCATCCTCGAAGCACGGGCAGTCATCCACGGGCTGAGGATGCTTGTGGACCAGCAGAAGACATACGGGGATAGTCACCGCAGGCACTGTAGGTATTATAATACACATTTTAACAACTGACCGCAGACAATAGAGGTATCGATATACGTAAGCGTACTCACCAACCCATCCCGAATCCCGTATCCAGGCATGCAGCCATCCCCCGCACGCCATGTACACAGCCCAAATGCTAGTACCGAGCGTAACACCCATAATACAGTCCGTGAATGAGTGCATACCAGTGTACAGCCTCCCATACACGATCGAGAATACATAAAACAGTAGCAGGCCGACCAACACACGGTAGGTCGTCGCCGAGATGATTGTCTCTTGCACGCCGCCGTCGGCGAGCGCCTGCGTAGCCCTATCTGCGGCGGTGAGTGTGAGATTCGCTGACGCGGCAAAAGCGGCGGAGATGGAGGGATATGCGGAGACGGGCGTGGCATACAGCCGCTGGAGGAGGGTGAAGAAATATAGCGCGATGGAGACACTGTTGGTGGAATGTGTCGAGGGGAAGCCGTACTCGAGGTGGTGATTACCCATGGCTGAACGACGGAAAGATGAGTTATGATATACCGCAAAACGGGCAACAAAATAGGCAGAGCAAGGGTGGACTCACTAAGCCTAGCTACGGGAGGGGCATAGGGCCTCGGGGAGCAGACGAGGTCCTTGACAAACGAGGAGATGTAGACCCCAAGGGCAAGGTTCATGAGCAAGCTTCAAAAGTCGCAAGCACATCGAGCGTGAGCGAAGATAGGTCGTGATGCAGAACGAAAGCGACGCACCCACGCTGGACATCCCCATACCCGAAGAAGATCAAAGCCGGAAGAGTGATCATGAAAAAAGTGTGCGTTCCGAGGAAAGACGTATACACAAAGTATGCGTCGAGGATAGGGTTGCGTACGCGCGCCTGCAAAGCCATGCCCGCCATGGTCAGTCTGGGTCAGCGTCGCAGGTGGGTGTGTGCGATACATTCCTGCATAGCCGCGATGACCGGTGACTCTCGCTCAACGCATTCCTTCACTTTCCTTCGGATGGCCGCTCGCCAGCGACTCATGGTCCTATCGTAGACTTCCTCAGGAAGTCGCCCTGCACTCCCTTCACATGGGAAGACGTCCGCTTCGCCCTCCATGTAGTCCTGGACGCGAATTAGTTTGGGATGAGCGGAAAGGACAATCGAGTGGACACTTGCATTCGACAAATGGGACTCATGACTGTTGTTGCTGGATGGAGACCTGTTGTCAAAACTCGAGTTCGAGATGCCTTTAGCGTGATTTTGTCCGTTGAGGCGTTTTTGGTGTATGTCCGGGGAAACCAATGCGTTATCAAGCCTTGGTGCTGGGGATAGAGCGCTAGGCTGTTGGTTCTTCATGCTAGCGATCAATTTGTGGAAGTGTTAGCGCAGAACACGGGTAAAGCCTGAACGTGTCTGGTCGCCCCGCGCAGTCGAGATTAGGACTGTACGACGGATACCAGCCTGCACCGAGTGCCAATGCAGTAGCTAGGTAGGAAGAAAGGGCTCTAGAGACCAGTAACGGCAGGGGATGGCATGACAGCGCCGTGATTTGATGCTAATAAGCAGTTTTGCAGACTTACCGGCATTCAATATTCAATATTCAATGACATACCCCGCGCCCCACGTCGGCGTCTCTGTGATTAGTTATTTTTTTTATATAAATGTACTCCGCGGCTTGGTATCTGGCATAGCCTATGGCATATCGCCGGTGTACCTCCTGGATGTCCTGCTTCTTCTTCAAGGGAACTGCGGAACACCGTTCAGAATCGCTGACGCCTATAGAGTAGAGTGGCGAGAGTGTTCTATGGTGTAGGCCGTATACGCCTCGACTCGTCTCCTAGCTTCCAACCCGCCTTGGTCACAATACCGTTCTTATATCAGATTATACCCATTCCAAGTTGCAGACCAATCATCCTTGTACTGGCGACCGTGGATCATCGACACGACCTGTCATGCGGCTTGAGCACATTCGGCTTGGGCACACTCCGACTGGCTGGTCTATTCACATTCCTAGTATCTACGGTCAGCAAACGCAGGCGTGTGCTCCAAGTCGCGATCCAAATTGACCTGGTTTCAAGAGTCGTCCCACTCCACTCACCGCGAGCACGTGAAGCCCGTGCGTGCAGTGTATATACTCACATTCAGGACGGAGATGTGTTGCGAATACTCTGCACTTTCAGCAATAGCTTACCCTGTACTTTGGTGCCTCAGTGGAGGCAGAGTAGCCATGAAGTTTTGGCAATTGCTCGACCACAGTGCCATTTCCTTTGATCTGCAGGTACCTATTCGTCAAGCGAGGCTCAGTGCATGCGGTATTCCGGGTTGAGCGCTTGAGCACTTACTGGGATCCATAAGTGACCCTAGTAGGCCATAGTTTGATACTAATCATCATCCACGCGGACAGGCTGATGCATCGTCTGAGACAGTTGTACTGTATCTTCTGGTCGGAATCTGTAAGTCTGCAGTCTGCAGCGGGAAGCGGGTCTTCCCCATGCTGCATAAGTTCAACCCCATCTATGGACTTCTGTCAGAACTTTAGACCTTATATTGCTGCATGGCTCGAGCTTCCATTTTCCGAGCTGTAAGGGTGCGATAAGATCCTGTCTCTCGGAACCAGGTATGTTTCAGTCGCAACAACTCTGATTCAGTTCGCGTTCCAGAATGGTGCCGGCCATACACATATGAACAAGCCCAAGTAACTCCAATACCTTTACCTCTGAACAATAACAGGTTAGCTCTCCCTAAATCCTCAGTTGTCTCATTTCTCTCAGGGTAACCACTTTCTGTCCAAATTGATCCTCGTCTTAAGGGGACATGGAGAGACGCTGCTCTTCAAATCCTACTTGGGCCCCGTCACGGACTGGGGACGTGTGACATCCCTTGAGCTTGAAGGGCATCCCTGTGCTTCTGCAGGGTTCTGGGCTCGTACCCTGAGCGATAATGGTTTACAGCCTTCGAATGTGGTCGGATCATGGTCAGTACACTGCGTGCCACTGTTTAGAGCATCAAACTGAGAAAAATGTAGGTGGACAGGAAGCAAGTACGAGGACACTCTTGACATCCTAGGTGTCTCTGCTGCGGGATACGTACCTCAGCTCTTCAGTGTTGTTTGCGGCAGTGAAGACGTGGTATGGGGTTTGCTCCGGCGCAGCGGTGTTAAAGGGCTTGTCTTTGACAACAGTTTCTCTTCGGTGATCACATCGTCTCCAGTGCCCACGTATCCGTCATTACTTTTAACAGACATTCAAGGGTTTACCGGTGCTGGAGATGTTATGTCCCATCTCCCCGCTGTACTTGCAGGGAACGCAGTCATCATTGTGCACTCTTCTGGCACTACATCTGGAAATCCTAAACTCATTTCGACGACACATAGCTTGCTTATGTCTTTTATGGATAATAAATATCCTTCTCGCTTGAAACAGAGGAGTTTTGAAGGGCAAGATGTCATCAATTGTACACTCCAATGATCATTGTTCATGTACAGTATTGACGCCACCATCAGCTCTAGGAAGCCTCGCACATGTCGGCTCCCTCCAGGGTGAGTTATCAAGTATTTAAGTATCACTCTCCTAGCTGAGACCCTAGTAAGCTGTCATTTGTACAGCTTCCTGGCGTGTGTGCGGTCCAGCCTTCGTCAGCAGCTTTTCCGAGAAAATGCTCGCAGTGATCAAAATTTGCGGTATAAATCGTCTAGCCATATACGCCATTCCTCTTGATGCATATACGCAATGCGCAAGGAAATCCGGAGGTACTGAAGGCTCTTAAGAGTCTGCAACAGATACTGCACACAGGAGTCGCACTCAACTGTGAGGACGAAGAGTGGGCATACAAGAACGGTTTGTCTCTAACTGTAAGTCATGTTTCAGTGTTATATCTAAATTCAGCTGAGCACTCTTGAATTTCTTGTGTGTCGTAGACCATGTACGGTACGACTGAAACGGGTTTGTGACAACTTATATGGAATACTTTATGTGCATTGATTTAGTTCATTGCAGATCCTCTGATGATCTCGCCTATTGGAGGACGGCCACTCATGCGACTCGTTGCTAATTCTTCATGCCGATTCGTTCCATTTACTGACTCTGAGACCCAACCGAAATGAGGCGCGCAAAGTTCTTCTTGAAGCAGTCACCCCTGCAGGCGCTCAGTACAGTCCTCATTCGTCCCTCTTCTCCGCAGACGGGTTCTATCATACTGGGGACCTATTTGAAGAGCCAGAGAAAGAATATTATGTCCATAGGGGCCACTCGAATGACTGTATCAGATTGAATGATGGTTTCCTCGACTCGAAGTGAGCCTGATTTCCCTTGATGTTAAGGAGGCCGATCGTCATATATCGACATTATACTAATTAGAGTCATGGAGGATGAAGTCTGAAAGACCTGTGCCGACTTGATACATGACGTCGTGGTAATCGGTGCAGGACGACCCTCCCCTGCTTTGCTCGTCGAGAGTCTGATTCCGGGCCCAGGGCAGGAGGCTATCTGGGACATGACCCGAGAAATCGTTAAAAGAATGAATCAGTACAACGCACGTCTATTTGAAAGCGAGCGCATCAACAATCCCAAGAGGGTCATGATTCTTGAGAAGGGAACATTACCGAGGACAAAGGTGTGCGTGATTGTGATCCTGCTAACGCCATCTGATCTGACTGGTCTGCGACTAGGAAAAGGGTAATGTTGGGCCAAATGCCGCTTAGAGATGTTCACAGAAAAATTGGATGCTATGTATGACTGATTTCCAACTTCGTGGCTTTCAAGAGCATAAGCACCGTGTATATCAATTATACATGGGTACCAGTAGCTATATACTATTCGCGATGATAGTCCACTGGCGCGATTTGGGGACTACGATTCACTATCCTTTTTGACAGAGCTTCATCAGTGCCAAATCTACCTACTTACCTGCAGACAGGCGGTGAGCCACTTCACTGTCAGTAACTACACGTTGTAATCTGCAAAAGTCGACAGGGTTGAAACAAATTGCAAAATTCAAGCGTGCCCCGTCGTTTCGCCTCGATATACCTTAGAGCGCTCATTCCTGAGAAGGTAAAACACGGTTGTAGCAGGAGAACAGCAATTATTAGTCACGCATCGCTCACGATACCACAACACCTGCCTAGCGCAACCTACACTATCTAAATGTACGTGATTGATTACCGCTCTTGAGTTGACTATGAGCCTTTGGCGGTGCAGGGAAGTTGCCGTACTGATATGCTGCGGCACCTGCTTGAACAAGTGTCACCTCGTAATAATAACATGTCAGATTATTTCTATACGTACCTTTGACATGCCTCTGTTTCTTCTTTCGGTAGCTTGGTTCCTCCTGCTCTGGCTCAAAGCCTTCGTCTAGGATGTTTGACACTGATGAGTAATCGAAGGGTTCGATGTCCTCCTGCTCTGCATTCCCAGTGTCTTCTGTAATCTCCTTTCCCTTTGATCCTTTCGCGCCCCGCTTCCGTTTCTTTTGCCGTGCCTGTCCTACAACGACGATTGAATCATCCACGACTCCACTCTCCACAGCCTGCCGTTGTGCAGCAGGCACAAACGGAATCTCCGTTCCTATGACATCTTCAACAGCTTGTGCGGTTGAAACCGGTTCCTCCGCAGCGTTTGCTGAACCGTTTGCAGCTTCTGAAAGAGAGCTTTGCGAAGCTTGTGGAAGAACTTTCGGAACGGAGGGCGCTATGACCAATGTCCCGTGAATACGTGCAACGACCTCCCGGAAGCGGGCCTTGTCCTGCTTGGCATCCACGGTACGCTGAGATAGTGAGAGGCCCATGAAATAGTGATTCCTACAAGATTTAGAAACTCACCGTGACCGATTTGACGCGTTCACCAAATAATGCGCTTCGAGAGGCTGCGTACTCAGTGGACTCCTTTATATCGAGCTTTGTAACAGCCGTTGGACCGAATAGGGAAGACGACAGGGCAGCAGCTGGTGCCCGCGACACTATCATTACCAGAATTAGACTGGGTGTAAGCCTGTGTGGGGCAAATTCTCACCATGTGACCAGAGAGCAGTCGATGTCGCCGAGAATGGGTCCTCGTCTGTGTGCATCACATCACCTGCTGTAACTAACACTGCCTCGACCTGTTTCGCGGGCTCGCCACCATCAGGACAGGCGACTACAGCGGCATACGCCGCGGCCTCTGTGTTAGACGGCCCACCCAATTGTTGCTTCACCGTCTCCCGAATCGCGTCCAATAATTCCTTCGAGCGCCGCCTTACGACAGGTGGGACAGGATGGAATATGGCTAGCAGCGAAGCCATGTCTGCCGGTGGACGCTCTGCGAGAATGAACAAATAGTGGTTCGGCAGCACGAATCTGCGATAGGGACTTGTCAATTTTGACCCGTAAAGACACCCAAGAATAGGCAGGCGGGGAGTGGTGAAAAGTGATACCTGGTACTTTCATCTTCCTCCCGTGCGATGTGGTCGCGCCATGAGTGCACACAGCGGTACACTGCACGCTGTAATGCAAGCGGACCCGTACCCGTACCCGTGTCCGCGCCCGCCATGAGCGCACCCTTGTTCCACTTGCGCGCGAGCGTGTCCCACCCGCCCGGCCCGGTCCCGCCATCTGCGTCGTACACCTCCTTCTCATACACACGCAATGCGGTTTCCTCTGATCGCGAGAGGACTTCACGGACGAGCGCGTGGACAGGATTTGCCGTTGGCGTTGAGGTGGATGTGGACGGCGATTGCGCACGTGATTGGGCTCGCGACTGTGCCCGATCAAGGAGGGCATTGCGGAGGTTGTCATAGATGTAAAGTAAGAAGTGCGTATCGGAGCGCGCGTAAGCAAGCATCTCTTCTGGCAGTGGTCTATTTGATCTTATGAGGCCAGAAATGGAACAAGATGGGAAAACGACAAACCGGATGCGCCAGTCAGCGAGTTGGTATTTTTTATCGGCAGTAAAATCGCAATACATCTCGAGCAGCGTGGCAAGGCTGTGCCGGGGGAATTCTACTGGCTGATGAGTCAATATCATCGGGAATTAGGTTGCCAGCCTACCTAGGATTTTCGATGCGTGGTAGGTATCAAACAGATTGACAATATATAAGTTGAAGTCCTGCTGTAGCCATACAATATCACTCTCAGCTCCATGTAGGACCTGTTCATAAAACTATCACATGTTTGCTGATGTACCACATAAAGAAGTGCGCACCTTAATGATCTTCGGGTCAGTGAACACTTCATTAAGATGCTCCAACTCTTCTCGTAGTGCGAGTGTGTCGACAACCCAATCCTCCTGACGAGTGCTGAGCTGCATCAAACACACAAATCCGCCGAATGTGCGATAGCTGTGATATTCAAGGTCGACTGCGATCTCAGGCGCCTCGCGCAGCTTGTCGAGCATCGTCGCAAAGGTAGAGGCGTCCGTGACCCATGTAAAGGGAGTATCGGTAAAGGAGCGTGGGGCGACTGGTGCGGTGGAGGTAAACATGCGAGGAGGATATGAAATGTGTCTAATTTCGTAATGATACGGATGGTGTCTACATTCGCAGAGCTCGTTCTGAGTTGCAATAAGTTAATAACAAACAGGTACGCACGAGCTGGAACCAGTGAGCAACTCGTCATGTTCCTCATCATGAAGGTTGTATCCTAATGGCACTTGCGCGTTGTACTTGTGTCGGAGCGAAGGCTGCCAAATGGTATGACTGCTATTGTCTACCTTTCTTTTGAATAAAAGCTGAGGCTTCGGTAGGTGCGAAGCGTGCTGCATCGTGGGGTCTAGCCGGCCTTGAGGGGTATTCGTTTTCTTGGCCTATAGTTTCCTTCACTACGCGAGAAAAAAAGGAAGATCGTGTGGATCCTACCTTCTGCGCTGCAATTGTAGACTGTACAGGATTCATAGCAATAGCAGGCGGTTTGGAACGCCCCAGAAAATCATCGAGACAGATATCCTGAGAATGCAACATAAATTAGGCCGAGGCCCCGAAGAGCAATCCTACACAGAATCAGAGCATTCCTCACTGCTCGTTCAAGTAATTGGTCCATAGAGTCCACGACTACTGCGTGGAAGTTGTCGACGACATCGTCCTCGCTCTCGAGCTTCCCCTTCCCCTTCCCCTTCCCTCGCGCGCTCGAGGTATCAGCAGTGGAAACAAGTGAGAGGAGCCGATTGGTTAGCGAGAGAACACGAGAAGAGCACGCATCGATCTCTTTAGCGAAGCTGCGATCGACTGAGCGGTGAAAGGCGATGTCGGAGGGAAGTTGCACGGCGTGTTTGGTTGCCTTTAGTGCTACGGTCTGGAGAGCGGTGTTGTAGTTGTCAAACGCGGCCAGTGTTATTCCAGTAGATGTAGATGAGTCCATCATTGCGGGGTAATATGGGGATTTGTGAAGCCTGGGGAGATTGTGCAGTTAAAATTTGGCAACTTGAATGCTCAAGACAGCCTGAGCCTGCAGCAGACGGAAGGGCGCCTACTAAATAAGTATGTTTTCTCTGTTGCTTTGGTCGTATGTAGGCGGTTATCCTAATATGGAATGTATTTTTCCACGGCATCTATATACGGTCCCCCTTCGCTCTCATCCTCCGCTAAATTATTCCTATACGTCTCACTTACGCTGTGCAGCCGCAGCAAAACACTCGTACTTAGGCCATGCCTGAGATGCAATACCTGTTCTTTCATATCCCCCTGTATTGAAGCCATTTTCATCATGTCGATGCCACGCAAAGCTCCTCTCATCTCCATCCCCTTACCCTCACCGCCTAGACCACCGTATGTTGACGACGGAGACGACGACAACGATACACGCGCGACGCAGAAGCGGTGGTACCACTACTTACCTCTTTCTTGTAAGTCAGACGTGCACAAAAGCTGCTGTACCACGAGTCATCGATCGCTTGTAGTGGCTGTAATCCTCATCCTGGCACCGCAGCCATCTCTACTCATTATCCTCATCAAATACCACCTACGGATCTTGCAGTCTCCATCACGTTTTCTCCTGCACTTAATTGTGACATATACCCTCTTATTTCTCGCGCTTTCTTCTCTCATCGCAGTCGTCGCACGCGACCCGGGACCAGTTGTTGCTGACGAGACGCAGGATACCACTGCTTGCGAGCGTGAAGACATGAGCCTGATGCAGGCGCTATTAGCACCTGATGAGGATGGGCCGCAACTTCCCGGTAAATGGTGTCGCAAGTGCAATGCCCCTAAGCCGGAGAGGGCGCACCACTGTAGCTCCTGCGGCAGATGCGTCCTGAAGATGGGTATGTCCGGCCGTGTTGTGTCTTGACCATTTCTCATGGGCTATGCGACTTAGACCACCATTGTGTATGGCTTGGCCAGAAGTGTATAGTGAGCATATTGAAACTCCCAGATTCCGCCAGTTGAGCCGTACTCTGTCGTTAGGGCCACAGAAATTACTCCGCGTTTGTCCATTTCCTCACGTGTATAAGTGCACTCGCTCTATATGTTGCATCATTATGCGTGTCTGCCGTGTATTTTGCTTTCACAAACCCAATGTCAATCGTGCGTGTTGCCCTTTCCCGTGGTGTCATATGTTTCTTGACCTTAACGCAGGATGAATACACACCATTACACGAACTGTTCCTCGCATTCTATTGCATCGCGATGGCACTGGTTATCGGGTCATTTTGGCTCTATCACGTATACCTTGTCACGTGCGTCTCTCATTCGTTTTACATTCCCCTTGTACTGACACTGCGAGTTAGCACGAACCAAACAACGCTCGAACACCTTTCTCCCTTCCTGTTACTCCGACACATCCCCCCTCTTTCCCCGCTCTGGCAGTCCGCGGGCCGCCCACGCCTCTCAAATCCGCCACTCGAGCATGAGCTATCTTATTCGCAGCGTCGGCTTGTGCGCAACGCACATCGACATATACACTTGTACGACATTGGCTGGCGGAACAACTGGGCACAAGTAATGGGGTGGAATCGGCCGTGGGGCTGGGCGTACCGACTGGCGTGTGGGGGTGGAGGGTAAGCCTTTCTTGTCTTTCGGTGCATTTGAGTGGTTTGAATGCAATGTTGATACTTCCCTGTGATCGCTTGGCATTTGATAGGATGGGCGACGGACGGGCTTTTCCGCGGAATCCGCGCGCTGATGATATGCTAGCGCGGCTCTCTGCAGAGCTGGTCGATATGGACAAGGATCAATGATCAATCTACTAGCATTTTCTCCCCTTCTTCGTCTGAGGCTCTTTATACTATGAAGCGTCGGTAAGACTTCTGCCCGCTCTGTTGTTTTATTCCATTTTGCCTTTGCATCGCTATAAGGATGACTAGAGGGTTTCCGACTCCGGGATCGACTTGCGTTTGCCATGCGTTCCCTCCGGGCTTTGCACAAGGCATGTTGTCCTTGGCTTCCGCCGTAAGTGGGTATCCGGATGCTTCTCTCACCCAGCAAAGCACTTGATCGAGGTCTTCAGGTACGCAGTATCGATAACTTTTCCAGCTAGATATGATATGCGATTCGTACTGATCTCTGCAAAGCTTGTCTTGGTCAGGGCACACCTCAGGGTGATCGCAATGTCGGTAAGAGACTCCACAAATCGATAGAGATGACCTGTTTAGTCAGGGAACCCGGGTACAAGTGGACTGGTGTCGATTAACAGCAGTAGCTTCTTAATCTGGCAAAAATTTGGGACCCTCTTTGGCTAGTGGACCTCGTGCATTGCATTGAGTTGTGGGTGCGGCTCCGCCGTTGTTATCAGTTTGCCTGTGTTTTCGCTTTATTGAGGAAGATCGGACCGTCCTATCCGTCTTTTGACCAACCGTGGCGAGCGCCGACCTCTCTTCCAATTGTTCGACATGATCACAGCCTGGATGTAAGCCGACAGGTTCTGGGAAATACGCACACGCACAAAAAATGCTAATTATTATTTCTTCTCCACCGTCTTATTCTTCGGCATCTGTGACTTCGTGAACACCCATGACATAGGTAAGTTACATGAGGTGATATTTTGTCTCATAGGATCGTTCTTATAGGTACCGTGGCGCTCACTGATGAGAGGAGCTAAATTTTTACTCGACCGGAGACCGCTCGGGCTGTCAACGTAATAATTAATAATGAACATCAGGGCTTATAGTGTCTTTGGATTGTCAGTGGACGGAGAAAGCGACCAGGTAGCCTTCAGGCTCTCCAAAGTTTTTCCCTTACTGTTGGTGCGGGTTGATCGGTTCAGGCGCAGCATTGCTCTTGATATTTTCTGATCGACCTCACTCGCAAGGACGTGTACTTTAAGGCGATGTACGGAATGCCTTACGTGAAGACGGAGGCCAGATCACTCCAGAGCTTTTCGCGAGGGCAGTTCTGATGCAGTCGTTTCAATTCTTGGCGGTAAGTCGCTCTTCGTGCCACATATAGCGAAATTACAGACTCAATTCACCGTCAGCTGTAAAGCTAAGTACGTCTTGAACGTGCGAAAGCAAACCTTCAACGCTTGTTTGCGCTGACAGCCCCACGCCTGGTACCACCGTACACCCACGTTCGTATCGTCGAGTCATAAATGGTGTGGCAATTTCGGTGACCAAAACCCGTGAGGCAGCATCACCAGGTCGCTTCTGACAGCGAAGAGACGTCGCAAAGGATGGTATGCTGCGCGCGTGCGTGATGGATGTCCGACACGGGGTCGGATTGTGTCTGTGCGAGTTGGATTAGCTTTTGTAAAATGTTGCGCAGGGTGATGCGTGCTGCCGCATATTGGGGTGGGTGCATTCAAAGCGCGGGCGTCTAGCGGTCAGGCGTTTCTGCATCAGATCCATTTTGATGTCATGTTCCACTTACATAAGCAATGCTGGTCCCCGCCCTCAACGCATCCGGCGTCACGACCTGGTCATGGTCCCGCTCCCAGTCCTTTATATACCGCACATGGACATGGATCCGCCTCTTGTCCTACCCCCGGCCGCGTTATTATTTCCTGATCATTTCCCTGCCATTTTATGCGCAATTTCTCTATGGTGGTCGACCGACATCCTGTGGACATCGTTGACGTCCGCCCCCAGCGTAGCTTCCGCAACACAACGGGCGCCGTAGACTTCGACGACGGCATCCGTGGTCAGATTGTCAAGGGCCTGTCTCAGCCGACGGGTCGGAAATGGCTCCCAACGATGCTCTTGTACGACGAACGCGGCTTGAGGCTCTACGACGACATCACTACCAAGGCCCCTGAATACTACTTGTTCTCTGCAGAGGAAAACATCTTGAAGAAGAACGCTGATGATATAGCCTGTGTCATGCATGCTCAAGACGAAGGGAAGGTCATCGGCGAGGAGGTCGTTGTCGAGCTTGGTGCCGGGTGAGTATTCATAGCACCTCTGTTCTTTCCGAATATTTGTACGTTGTGGATTCCCCGAAAGCGAAACTTGGCCTGTAATGTCCGTAATTCCAAATCGCTGGATCTTGTCCATTAGGAAAAGATCCATCGAAGGACAATTTTGAGTTCTGGTCACCAAATCTCCACGGTCATTGTATCAGCACGTGAATTTATTTCTGATCTTCTCTTCCTTCGTGTCGTAATCATTACCCACCTCTGAACTTTTCTGGTCCACAGTGCCTTAAGAAAGACGTCACACATCCTCCTCGCGCTCTCGCGCATAGTTCCCTCCTCCGCAGGGCCCCTCATCAACTACTACGCCCTTGATCTGCAAGACCGCGAACTCGATCGCACCCTCTCCGTGCTTGACCAGTCCGACGCAGGTGCGCAGATCCAAGGCAAAGTAACCACCAAGGGCATGTGCGGGACGTACGACGACGGCCTCAAGTTCATCCAAGAAGGCGGTCTCGAACGCCGCAGCAGTGTAGACCGCCTGCAGACTAAGATGTCCGAGACGTTCAGGCTAGAGAAGAGTAGCAGGGACATATCTCCCAGCTCCGTGTCTTCGTCAGGCCAAAGTGCCGCAGAGACGGACGTCACTCCGCCTTCCACGCCAGGCACGCAGCAGCCGCTGCACATCCTCTTCTTAGGATCGTCGCTCGGCAACTTTGACCGCGGCGAAGATGCGGCATTCTTGCGCTCACTCCCGCTGCGTGCCGGCTCTGGTGGTACGCTACTGCTCGGCCTTGATCATGACAATGGAGCTAGCGAGATTGAGGAAGCGTATAATGATCCCAAGGGTATCACCAAGGATTTTATCATGAATGGATTGAAATGTGCAGGAAGAGCACTCGGTGATGAGAACTTGTTTGATGAGAACAAGTGGGAATATCTTGGGAAGTACAATGAGCAAGAACGTACGTCCATTCCTGCTGTTTTGTCATTGTGTTGGTCTGACTGTCACCGAAGGTCGCCATGAAGCATATTACAAGGCAATATCTGCACATACAGTTGTTGACCCTGTTACGAAGGCCACTTTCTCGTTCAACGAAGACGAAATCGTCCGTGTCGAGGTGTCGCATAAGGTGGGTATCATGCTAGCACGGGCATGAAGGCTAATGTCTTGATATGTCATGCTGTAGTTCTCCGAGCAAGATGTATATACCCTCTTCACAGAAGCGAACCTCCGCCCCGTCCAACGCTGGACAGACAGCGCTTCAAAGTACTCCCTCTGGCTTCTTGAGCGTCCCGCTTCCACCTTCCCCCTCCTGACATCGCCCTCTTTGGCTTCAGTCGAGCGTGGTGCAGTGTCCAAGCACACGCCATTCGGCCTGCCGACTGTTGAGGATTGGCAGACGATGTGGGCCGCGTGGGACTTCATCACCCTGCGTATGATCCCGTCATCGATGCTCTTCCAGAAGCCGATCGACCTGCGGCACATATGCCTGTTCTATTGCGGGCATATTCCGACGTTCTTGTCGATTCACCTGTCGAGGGTGCTTGGAGAACCTGACACGGAGCCTGTGGAGTTCAAGGTGGGCTAGAGTTTCTGGGTTATGATGATTGATGGTGCTGATCCATTGATGCGTGATGCGTGATGCGTATTGCAGTATATCTTCGAAGTAAGACGAACTTGGCTTTTGCTTTTTGCCCAGTGGATGTCAGTCTAACGCATGTTGTAGCGGGGCATTGATCCCATTGTCGATAATCCTACTCAATGTCATGTGAGTGATGCAAAGTTTGGTATAGCGCAATCATCTCATGCGTGCTTGTAGCCTCACTCGGAGGTCCCGAAGCGCGATGGAGACTGGCCCTCACTTGGAAGCATTTTAGCTTATCAGTCCAGAGTGCGCGAGCGGCTCTTGAAGCTCTACCAGGATTTCGAATCGGGGGAGGTGAAATTGACTAGGAAGATAGCAAGGATTTTGTTCATGACCCTCGAGCACGAAGCATTCCATGCGGAGGTACGTCTTCATCGTTACAGAGGGGAACTGTGCCACTGACGATGTCACTGGCAGACCCTTCTTTATATGCTCTTGCAACGTGCGGGTACAGGCACTCTGCCTCCGACTGGCTTCAGTCCCCCTGTCTGGTCCGTGCTCGCACGCGCTTGGGAGCACGCTCCGCAGCCGAACACCTCTACAGTCACATTAGGCCCCGCGACAGTGACACTGGGTCACGACGACAACGAGGCAGACGACGCATCTATGGAAACGGCTGACCATGACTTTGGCTGGGATAATGAGCACCCGAAGAGAGACGTACATGTTGGCAAGTTCAAGGTTGAGTGGCGGCCCGTCACAAATGGAGAGTTCTATGATTACTATACCAGCAAAGGCAAGGGCGTCGCCAAATTCCCTGCGAGCTGGGTCGAGATCGATGGAGAGATTCACGTCAGTTACAGTACCTTGTTCCCACATTTTGCTACTGATCGTAAGCTTTTGCTGTGCAGGTCCGCACTTTCTACGGCCCTGTGTCCATGAAGATAGCAAGATACTGGCCTGTTATGACGTCTTACGATAATTTGTCCTCTTATGCCAGTATAAAGGGTGGTCGCCTGCCTACTGAACCCGAACTACGTCTCTTCTTCGACATGTTTGAGTGCGGGTATGCGGGAGGTGCTAACATCGGATTCCGAAACTGGCATCCTGTCCCGTGAGTTTTGCCCCTGTACTGATCATTAAGTGATGCTTATGCGAACTCGACATGGATAGGGCGACCACGGGAGGAGAGAAAGGAGGTAGCAAAGGGCACAATGGAGGAGTGTGGGAGTGGACCTCTACTGTGCTTGAAAAGTATGATGGATTCATTCAATCCAGGCTATATCCGGGGTAAGACATCTCTCAAGGTCCCGGTGTTGTCCATTCTAATTTAAGTTGGCCAATCAGGTATTCTACAGATTTCTTTGATGGCCAGCATCAAGTTGTTGTAAGCTTCCTTTTTTGTGTACTGACGTATACGTACATCAAACTGTTTTGACCTATTCTCTGTCTGTTTTAGATCGGTGGCTCCTATGCGACTATCCCACGTCTCGCAGAACGACGAACCTTACGGAACTTCTATCAACATAACTATCCTTACGCTTGGGTTGGCGCTAGGATCGCGTATGATGTAAAACAGGAATCAGCATAGATCCCTTTGAATGTAAAACATGAAATGTACTATCGCATTGAGCCAATACAATGCGCCTTTGTCTGTTTCCCTTTTGATTGTGTCTTAACAGCAGCTCGGCTTGGTGTTCGGCCAATGGCCTTCTCACCATCCATCCTCTTCGTTGCCTTGTCTTCCCTTGCTGTACTGATTATGGTCGGATATCAGAGACGCGGCTTAACCGGAGTGGCACAACAACTGACGTGCTTATAACTCGACGACGTACTCTCAAACTCTCGTCGCACACTTCACCGACTTCTACTAGTCGCTCTGGCTTAGCTCCGATGCCAAAGAATGTAGGTCGAAGACATACGGATGACGATGACGCTCACATTGCACGGAGACAGAGGGTCGACCCTCGCGCAAGACTGAGACCAGATCTGCCGATGCATTGCCTACGATGTCACCGAGAATTCACCAGGAACGGAGCAAACAGCTGCGTCATTCCACACGTCTTCGAGACAGCGTCGAGATATCGAGCCACAACTTCAACCGGTGTCGATGATTACTTTTACGTCTCGGCGTGTTGCGGGGGACAGACAGAACTTATTGAGCATGGCATTGGTGACCTGAACTTTGATAATATCGGATCGTGCTTCCGTGGACACCATACCACATCGCAGTTCGAAATCATGCAGCAGTATAACGGGGTGAACATACTCCGTTGTAAGCACGACCGAAACGGGAACTGTGTCCACAAGGTTCTGGGGTATCAAAAGGAAAGGCCTGTCTTCGGAGGAACGTATGATAGAAATCCGTGATACTCGCGGACTAGTGGCACAGGTAGTTCATGAATGTGCCTGCTTTGACAACCAAATATGACGTACCAATCTTGAGTTTAAAAACCCCAACTGTATTCAAAATGAATTGGCAATGTACATCGGGAATTTTGGAAGACGGTATATTGGTCTTCTTGACGGTCTGCAGGCCTTCATTTGATATAGCGTTCAATGAAGGGTTACCAAACGCACTGTCCGACCTAACGCCAATAGTAACTTGGCATCACGTGTGGCTCCCAATTAACATGTAATTACCGGCAATGAGATTGCCCAACCCCGTCGATTGCGCGAAGAGACTGACGCTCCACCAAAATCAAGGTGTCGACGACGTGACCTCCAAACGAAGCAGATTGCTTATACAATCTACTTTGTCCATTCCGATTGAAAGGTAATACACACTATTCTTCTTTTGAGGTGGATCAACTTGGTAAATTATCTCTTTGTATTTTTCACAGTTGGGATGTTCTTGAACTTATCGTAAATGAAATGTCTACTGAAAATTGGGCGCAACTCAACCCAATGTAGTCATGCAAGTTGCAACTGTGGAGACCCGTAAAGACGATCTGGGGTAAGCCGTCCCAGCAATTACAATGCCACCATTCAATGCCTCGATCACTTAATCGTCGTCATAACCGGAAAGCAGTGGGAACTGCCCCTCACCGACAAGTCTCTTGTGTACACCGCTAAGCCCTATCGAAACACAGACATGTTCTCCTGCTGTTACCTGTCGGATGACCCTAAAGTGTCCCTATGATTACAAGGAGGGAAAAGGAAGTAGATAGCAACCTGAAATGGGCGGCTATATATTGCCCCCGACCAGCATGTAGTTGCCGCCAATAGGGTTACCCAGCTCGACCGATTGCATAAAATCGCTGACATTCCATCGAAAGCGGGAAGTTAACGGCGTGACCTCCGTCTGCGTAGCAAACATGGCAGACTGCATGTAAATCAGGAAGACATAGCTACAGCGGGGTAATATGAGACCACACTGTCGCTCATCGAACGAAGCCGTACTTGCCGGTGAGGTGCAGTTCCGAAAGGTGATGGGGAGAGATAGCTGGAGATGGGAAGCGTTGAGCTAACCAACTCCACAAAGTCAGACTGTAATGGCACTGGTCCTTCTGGCTCGAAGCCGCCGCCCAGAAAATGACGGATAGGTGAGATAACCGGGGCCTGTGGTGTCGGAGCATCCAAGTCGAGCATTATCACAACAAAGTTCTGTTCAAATGGTACTACAGGGTTACCCAGGGTAAAGATCGGCTGAGGTTCGGTTACTTCGAGAACATGGTCTCAGTGATTGGGGTGGAACTCGAGAGTTCATCGTACTCACACGTCTCCGAGAAGCTCGTTCCAGGTGTATCCAGAGTAGCCTCCGGGTATGCCACATCCAAGAGAACAGTCGGATCAAATATGATATTCAAGTCCTGAGGGATCTAAGACAATTTTGAGTCATGAGGATCAACAAAAGAGTACCAATCAACGTACTTTAGCATCGTAGAATGCTCGTCGCACGTCAGCAAGAGTAAGATTTTCAGCGCTAACTATCAGTAAAAAGTAAACAATGACGAGAATGATTGCTATACTATGCATTTTGGAGGGCGCATTTCTCATGTAAACTTGTCATTTTATAAGACCCAAAAAATTATCAGAAGACTGAATGTCAACACTAATCTTCAAGCGAATTGGCATTAGAGCATATTCACACCCAATTTGAACTCGAGCAAAAAAAGCAGGCAAATAACGGCCTCTGATTGGCGTGGGGCACAATTCGAACTTGGATGCGAATACGCTCCATTACCCTGGTGTAAATGAACGCTAAGCCGACGAATACCGGCGCTGCCGAAGCTTCGGCTATGTTGACATATTCATAGAACACAACGCTAGTACAGGTTTCACTTTCTTGCGCATATTCGGTGACGAGACTGACAGGACCAGATTGTCTTATTTGCTTCTGTAGGTTTCTGAGACTCTCGTTCAGCTTCCTGCAATGTAAGGTGAACCAAAAGCAGACCAGGTCATAAACTCAACACTGTGCTGCCAGGATGGCTTACCTCTGAACAACTTCACCGCTGGGCCGCTGTACGCACAAATAAGAATGCATGCAGACTTAGCAAAATCGAATTGCTGGACAGGTTCAACTATGTTTTAAGAGCGTCCACGGTCAAACTGTGAACATGTGAAGTGTCTCTTCGGTTGCGTCTCACCTTTCGGCCGCCCTAGCCACGTGGCACCACCTCTCATACAGTTATATTTATGTATGTAAAAATAACCTTCCCAGCTCTTAGTCTTTTTTTTAAAAACTCCGTGGGTTTATACCCCATACGCGCAGGTACATGTAGAATGCATAAATACTATCATTTGACCAGTGTTTGAAGATTTCCGTCATTCGATTTTTAGCTCCACAACGACTGAATGGATTGCTCTCGGAGCAGTGTCATTTTGTGGTTATGGATCCTGGCTACATGGCCATATACTTACATTTTTAATTATTTTCATAGTGAGGTGCCCAAGGACGTTCCGGTGGAGGGGACTAGTGTTTGACGATTTTTCCGAGAAATGTCACGAAGAGTCACCATACCAGGACAGTGCTGCAATGAAGCTCCGACGTGGCTTTTGGGCATCCGCCTGCAGCATTGCAATGACAACGAAGTGCTGGCGGAGTTCAAATCCAGATTGAGGAAGTGTCACTCTTGCTCATGGATTGTAACGCACAGCGACACATTTGCTGCTGTACACTCATTGCTCCCACGATAAGCTTCGGAAAAATTGGGAGAGTGCATGTTATGGTGTGCTTGAGTTAGACACAAGTGCAGGCACTAAGCGGCCATGGTTTGGGATGAGGCGAGAGGGTAGAAGAACGGCGATCGGCCTAATTAATAGATTTTCTGACACTCGTATTGAACTTGTTCTCTACACACTCCCTCTCTTTAAAATCGGAGAACACAGTTGTGTTGCATGATTTTCTAGACTATTTTAGACACCATCTGATCTTGAGAATATCCCAAGGAGAGTTTGCGATAAGCCATTCTCAAACACTGGGTCCTTCTCAAAGTGGTGTCACACGATAGTAGTGAGTGAGCTCCACGCCCCAGGAAGCGGTACGCCTACAGTTTTGGCACCCTCGCTTGAATTGACTACTCCTTGACTAATGCGTGACTATTTCCTCCAAATTTAGACAGATGCGGTTGAGAAAAATGACTAGCTAGTCCATTGGCGCAATTTGGGGACTAGATTTGTGACTAGGTTGACTATCCTCTTTACAGAGAGTCCCTGGCCACTTCAGAAGCGACAGCGATCGTTAGCAATCCCCTCGTCCACCCATGTTTGGAATAGTTCCGACGCCTTTAAGTCAGCGTCGTACCAGTCTTGGAAGTCCCGGAATTTGCGACTATCCGCCGTTGTCATTTCGGGTTTTAAATGGCGGTCCTTATGGAACCGCTGCCAGGCGGCCACCCTGCCAATGGTATGGGTGACCAAACGGGCACGCGTTTTGGTACGTGAACCGCCAAGGTCTATAGAGGCCATTGCACTGTACGTCTCCTTGTATATCAGTTCTTGCATGTCATAATCATAGGAGACATTTGGCTACTGATAATTGGACTTCTATGTCGGGTGAATTGACGAATTCTATGCCGTAAGGATACAGGGATCAATCTTACCGAAAGTAGACAATGCTGAAGTTGTATACATTGCGCGGAAGAAACTAAATGAAAGGTGAGCGTGTGTTAGTGTCAGGCTACCAGAATGTACGTCGTTAATCTCATAAAGCAGCTCCTGCGCGTTGAAACCATGGATTTATCCGTTTAATTCTTCTCGGGTACCAAATACTTACTGCCCATGTTGGAGATCTCAATTTGTGGGTCATCGACCTTGAGCCCTTGAGATTGAAACAGCGTATAAGGTCAGGCCGCGCTGTCTTGGAAGAAGAGGAGAAACCAAGAAGAGTATTACAACAAAGCCGTGATGTTATTCCGGCGTGATCAAGACTAGCATATTGACAAGCGCCGGGCGCGGTCTTAGGCAGCGAAGCTACGGCCTAGTTATGGGGTTAAAGCTGTCGCCGTGCGGCGTCTCTGGAGTGGGCGACTCAGGTTTTGCCGTATGTTCCTGCTATAACCGGCTTATAGAATGCTTTGGAGATGGCCGGTATCATCATAATTCTTGAAGTCCCCCATCCATTTTCCAATTCTTATCGGGCAACGACTTCTACCATTCGCCTTCCTTGACCCGTGCATAGAACGCTCATATCATCTCTGATGTTCTCGATTGTTGGCTGTGTACCCAGTCGCGGTGAGTTTCGCCAGACGTTCTGTATGCATTGCCTTCGGGATCTCGTTGGCATCAGGATCACTTACGTATAAATTGGCTTGTTCTCGCTGCAAGGTCAGTTTCTCCCATTCGCTTCCACTACCTTACCATGATCATGCTTGCCTACTTGTCTTTCCTTCCTTTTGGCCTGCCCGCCCTCGGTGCTGTCATCTCCTTGGGCAACCCGTCTGGCGAGGATCAATCGTATACGGTACAAGTCGAGCTGATCGACAATGATCAAGCGATCACAAGTAGATTACGGTCTGCAGTTGTATCTTTGCAGATAATCCAACACTTCGTGTATTCTTCAGCCAAGGGCTGGAAGCAGCCGGGAGTGGCATCATCCTACCAGCTCCGATTCACAGACGGAGACTTTCTTGACCAGCCTCGTGGTGTTCAAGACTTCTGACTCAGGGCAAAGTACTTATTTATACTATACAGTCTACGAACTTACTTTAATGATGCTTGTACTTGGAAGTACATTTGCGGGAGGCATACGTATCGAATTCTCGCTCAGTATCTGCCTGGGCGAGATAATGTTAGTACACTTTCATGTCTAATGGACAAGGGATGTTACATCACATTTTGAAGTTAGGCTTGTGGTCAAGTCACTCTTGAGTCGATTGCAGTGTAGGCCCGTCACTTGTCCCAGTGAATCTTAATCTACTTTTATGACAAATAATCTAGATATTCTGTGTGGGCCATTGTCATGATGTAACATATTCTACTTACATTTATATTCTTGTGTAGTAGTTAAGCCCAGCTGTTGTCCGGGGAGAGTCAATTGATTGTTCTAGTCCGGGGCTGTCCGGTGTCATATATTCTCATGAAACTATGTCAGGGCTCTTGGCAGCTTCAACGGTGATTGGGTTCTTATCGATCGTCTTATACTATCGGTTATTCAAGATTGCAGTCTTGCAAACTGAATACACTTACTTTTAGTATTTCTAGTGGTCTACCCGTGCCCCGCGGCCGTGGTGGTAATGCCCCAAAATGGAAGGTGCCCGTAAGAGGAAGAAGCTCCTTTCGCGACGTCTACGATGTGCGTGTCCCTACGCAGTCGAGCTATGCGCTATCGGTGGTGTAGCAGGAGCAAAATTATGATTCTGACCGGCACGATCTATTTCAGCGTATCCTGTGTCCATCTACCATGTTACCATCGTGCACAGCCAGCAGAGGCCTTGTCCATGTAACTCCTTCACCATTGAACGGTCTGTACTTCTACATTTCCAGCCCGGTCGCATCGACTCGACTTAGGCGCTACCTGGTTAGAGTAGATGGTTGTTGATTTGAGACTCACGAGCCTTCGCTCTCCCTCCCTTTGCGCCTTGGTCAGTTCGCTAAACAATCACCATACGTCGTGACTGTCTACCACATTTATTTTGAGCCTGGGAAGGTTGAAGCGAGGTGCCGGTGATTGCTACCTGTGGGAACCTCACTTTCTGTTCTCTTGGCAGGTAAGTCTCAATCCCTTAGGCGAATGAGAAATGTAATCACGAATTCACGGCGACTCTAGGACTGCAGAAATAACGTCAGGTCGGGACGTGACTTGGGGAGAGACCATGTAGGTCGACGGCCAGGCGACGGGTGCGTGTTCCTATCGTACTAATCATAGTACTGTTCTCGTCATCTGTCCCTAGACCCTGAGATAAGAGCCTGGAAACCATACGTTATTTGGCAATAGGAACCTCGGAAGAAGTCGACTGACCTCTTTTGAGGTTCTCATCCTCACGCACGATACCGTTCAGGCGGAACTTTGGTAAGCCCACGTCAATGAGCTGACATTCCTCAATGTCCTGCATAAACCACGTCCTGCTTCTCTGCCGTCCCGTATATTTATGGACTTTTTTCCGAGGCGGCATTGCCTTGCGCTACTCGTGCTAGTGTGTAATGAACCTTATAAGCAACTCGTCAATAAGATCAAGACTTGTACGCCCCTCGAAGCTCTAAGTTTTCGACACTCTGCATTTCGCCCTTTGCTGAAACATAATCACAACCTGGAATAAACACTGTTTGCTACAATGGCGGAGATGTCATCTGCCGTCTGGAAACGCACGCCTACCACAGCTGAAGCTCTCTTTGGTGTCATGCTCCCCTACCAGCCCCCGCGCAATCCTGTGGCCGCATTTTTCTGGCGCAAGCGTGTGATCGTGGAGACATCAACCGGAACTGTAGGGCTGGATGTATGGGAGAAGGTGCTTGTGGGTGCGTGCTCGTTTACTCCAGCATCACTATTGTCAGATATGAGAGAATCTAACTCTCGTTCTTTCTGCCTGCGTTGTCGTCGCTCGCCGCTTGTTTATATCCTCCTTGCTGATTTGCTCCATGTAACGTGGTGTTCAATCCATGCACGGGTGGCAGTCTCTGTCTTCTTCCTCATGCTTACATACGTTTGCACCGGGATCATCAAATATCTTCCACAATATTTGATGCTTCTCCAACGCCAAGTCCTATACCACCTCTGCGACAACGGGCGTGAGAGTATAGGGCCCGTTATACAGGAGTGGGCTGCGCAGAATGCGTCGAGGGACCTGTAACCTCAGTAAAGTAAATTGCAAGTCAACGAGAAAACATTTTCTGATTGAAGTGTATAGCAATGGGTCTCCTTTCATGATTTGGTGAGTGCTTTTATGTGGAGTCTGTGCAGGACTGAGCGTTGTATGTTGTCAGCGGTCCTCCAATACTATGCCTACGTATGGAGTCGGCGCCCTGACTCAGTCGGCAGTTGCTTCTGGTTGGTCAAAAGCTCATCTTTTTTGATGGCTCTCACAAATACCGAAAATGTTACTGGTCGAGACCCAAGTGCCGACTGAGGGAGTGTGCCGACTCTACCAGTAGGCATAGTATGTCGGTCATCTACCGAATGTGCCCACCGACCTGATATTAGACCAACATGAACCGTTTCCGCCTGCAACAGATGTCCTGGCTCTCAGTGCAGCACATGAATTCTGTCCGTTCACACACACTTCTGCCCACTCCACTGCGCAGTCCCCGCAGCCATTCCCGCAGCTATTCCAAATTTCATCTCGAACTCCGGTCCCAGTATCATGGCTCCACGATTGGCCACGTTATGCGGTGATTCTTCCGCCGCGTGCGACGATCCGACATAGATGGATTGACTGCGCCTCTTGAGAGCCAATTCGTTACGAACTAGGACTTTGCCGTAGCTAGTCGAGCACAGGGTTTTTACTTGCACAGGGGCTAGCTATGGGGGCGAACGTACTGATGCAGTATCTGAGCAATTTGAACCCTTGGACGAGTCCAGTCGGTTGATGGCAAACTGTCTCGTGAGGATGGATATCAAAAATTTCATCTGCCTCCTGAAGCCATGCTGCCCTTCACGTACTACAGAGCTCGTTCTAGTGCGTGCCTGAGGACTTATCACAGCCTCAGTAGCCTTAGCACTAAGCGCTCGCCAAGGAATTCAGCTAGTGATATAAAACATTGCCCACATGGCCGTCTCACATTTTCGTTATAATTCCATTCTAATCGCCTTCTCGTACTTGCTGTCGGCTGCACAGGGAGAATTGAAGCTGAATCTCGAAAGTCCTGCACCGGTCATCAGTAACAATTGAACCCGGCTTCCGTTGGCCGCTTGCTATTGCCAACGTTTTCTACACGAAAATCTATGTCTCTCGCTATCAACTCTACGGGCTCTTCCATATCCCCTTCGCGCCTTGAAAAACCACGCCAGCAGTTACACCCCGACGTTGCAACCTCCAACACAGAATGGGCTCGCCAGCCGACAACGTTGCAGGTGTTGCTTTCGCCCGCACTCCCCTACCAGCCCCCACGCAGCGCAGTGGGTGTGTTCGTCTGGCGCAGGCGCGTGTGGTTTGAGACGACGTTCGCGTTGTCGATGCTGCAGCCATGGGAGAAGGTGCTAGCCAGTGAGTCATCGATCTGCTTCAGTCTCATCGGCAGTCTCGCGGTCACCGAATGCTGGCCCTGAATCTCTCGTGGTTGTTGAAGACGTCGTAACTGGCATGGGCGTACAGCTGTCGTGGTGTCTCAAAGCAGTCGTAATAACCCTGTGCCTTTGCAGTGTTGCTGCTCTGTCTTTCTCTTGGTTTCTCCCTTATAGGTATATACCTCTATTTGCCTTCGAACCTCGCCTATGTTCGAGGACGCACCATATACTACCTTATGGGCAGCGAGGCCAAACCTTCAGCAGCCTGGAAATGGGGTTCGAGTTGGGGCCTCACCTCTTGGAATGCCACAAGTGCTATGGAGGACTTGTAGCTTTAGATTGGAGTAAAAGAAGTCGATGGCCGGGCGTATAGAGCCTGCGCCGACAATGTTTATCTGTAAGTAATTCCTGTTCCATCTGGTGTGTATCCGTGTTCTTTCCAGGGCTGATGTGATCATGAACTCGCCTCATGCCTCTCAAACATTGCAGAATACCCAGGTATACCCGCCTTCAGGTGATATCTAATGCTTTGCATGTATGCCATGCCTGTTCCCTTTTCACGGTGCTGCAGGTCGGTTACACACTCCATGTGGATAACAGTTGAATCTTCTCACTTCTCGGATAAGTGGCTCATTGCACTTACACTCGTATACATATTTGTATACGTTGACCTCTAATGAGATATGGACTCCTCACCTTCACATTTTTGACTATGAATGTTCCCGATCATCTGTCACCCCTCGAAGTTGATGCGTTGACGGTCCATGTCTGCAGCCCCGGTCCTTGGCGGACCACGTTCGTAGCCAATCTCGATCAGGCACTGTATGAGGGACCGGAACGCTTAATCCATCAATGCAGGTCGCAGGTGCATGTCAAGGCACAAAAAACTGTTTCATCTGCGCCGAGACCCATTGCTCTTAGTTGGATGTATACGTAAGTAATCAACTTCAGTCTTCAAGAGCATGTTGACTTGTCGCTTATGTAAGATGACTAAGTACTACTGTGACTTATTCGGTGCTCATGCTGTTGAATGATTACTTGAATTACTGGACCCTCCAAGAGATGAAGATGACCTAAATAATGTTAACGAGCATACGGGAGCAACATTAGCAAACGATTTCTGATGATGTTTTTAGAGCACTTAAGATAAATAATGAGATTGTCTCTCAAGAGCAACCCAAGACTCTACCAATGCATGCCGGGTGAGAAGAGAGCCGAACATGACTGACTCAATCGACTTACAACCAGAACCACGCGGAAATCATGAGTTTACACTGACAAGCATGAAAGTGCCGCCGATTGGGTTGTCCAGGTTAGTCTTCTGCACGAACGTGCTCATCTCCCAGTTCAACCTGTTGGTCAGTGCATTCACAAATGTCTGGTTCTCGAAGCCGGAGGATTGCTTGAAAATGAGGACGACATATCTGTATGTGGAACAACAGTGAGGTGCCCGACTTTATTTCAACATGCGAAGTAATTACTCACCGGTGAAGGTCAGCGGTTGGGGGTGCGGGCGATGTTCATTCAGAGATGGCAGGCGTTGAATTCGACAGCAAGGCCATATCAACCACCGGCGGAGTGATGCTCTCAAAGTCACAGCCCAAGAAATGCTGAATAGGCGACACAGACAGGGATTGCGGTGTCGGCGCGTCGGGTCAAATGCAGTCACGACATACCTTGTCCGCTGCACACAGGTGTTCGCCTACGAGGACGAAAGATGGTGCAAAAGTGACCTCTGTAAATTGTTCGATTGAATAAAAGTATTCAATAACATCGACGTTGTGCGCACCTGCGATGGACAATGTTGTGTTAGGGGCCGACAGTACCACTGGCATGCTCGGAGATAAAGTGTTCTGCGGGAAAATCACGTCCAAGAGAACGTTGGGATTGAAGGTAATGTTTGCATCCACAGGGATCTGTCCTACGGTCGGTAAATCGGGACGTTTGGGCCAAGGACAGACACCTACGTTAGCATCGCTGAATAACTGTTGTACAGCGCTGAGGCTTGGGCCTGTGGTGCTAAAATTAGACGTTCGAGGCAATGGAGACGCAAGTTGTGAGGACGGAAATTAGAGCGAAAGAGTACATTTTCAAAATTAAAAATCAAAGGGCAGTTGGTGAACGCCAATGCTGTATAGCTGTCCTTCTTACAAATTACCGCATCCTTCAGACACGGGCAGGAGTCAGTTGGGCTGCTTACAGTATCGTTTGCATTGTCTGCGACGTCCGATACTGACGCCCGATACATCGAATCTTTGACTCTGCTTTGAGACATGCAGTGATCGTGATGGCAACATGCCGACGGACTCTCATATTCACCTGCAAAAAAACATGTATGTCGTCGTTCATCATTTCAGCGGGCAGCTGAGCCTGTTAGCCCTTGCCTCTGTCATCCATTCAGAGATACACTGTAAGACTCAATAAAGAACGCTTATTTAGGCGAGAAAGCGGTACCTCTTAGTATTACTATCTGGAAACGGAAACTTGGCTCGAGGAGCACCATTTCGCGAAGTAGAGCGCATCAGGAGCTTGCCCGAGGAATCTTGGAATCATGTCTGCACTACGTCCCTCGTCATGTTTGAGCATGCCCACGGCACGGTAGTTGAAAGTGACTTGGCTGATCCGACCGATGCGCAAGGCAAGGAATACTGTATTCATCAACGTCTGCGTAATTTCCATGGCCGGACTCAGGCAGTCAGACCCAGTCACAATTGCGTAGCAGAAACGTAGTAACTTGGGCAGGACCACACAGTCGAATTATGATATCTCAAGGCCCAGTTGCACAGTCGTGTCAATCTCATTAGACAAAGGTCAAATCCCCCTTTCACTTTAATGTTGAGGATGCCTGCCTCGGCCGATGCACCACAGATGATGTCAAATTCGAACCCTAAGTAGTTCTGACCCGCAGGTAGCAGTACGTTGGAAAAAAACCCACAAATGGCTAGGACTGTAGACTTACCGCTGAGATATTCCACGCGAGCTTAGGAGTCTGCGCCAACGAGCATGAAGTTGCCGCCGAGAGGGCTGCCCAACGCGACCTGCTGCACGAACGCGCTCATGTCCCAGTTTAGCCGGTCGGTCGACGCATTCACGAGTGTCTGGTTGCCAAAACCCGGAGGCTGCTCGAAGACGAGAAAGACGTATCTGCGATGTCAAGCAGCAGTGAGACCCCCGCTTCGTCGACGCGTGCGAGAGAATATGTACCGGTGGGGGTCGACAGATGCCGGCGCGGGAGACAGCCAGTCGGAGACGGCCGGCGTCGAATTGGCCAGCAAGGCTGCTCCGGGTATCGGGAGAATGACGAGCTCGAAGGCGCCGCCCAGGAAGTGCCGCACGGGCGACGCAGACGGCGAGTGTGGCGACGGCGCGTCCAGGTCGATGGCGATCACGACGAGTCTATCGTGAGCGTGCACGTGCGCGCCAGAGACGACGAAATACGGCACACGCGCGACCTCTGTGCGAGTAGTCCGGTCAGGCGAGGAAAGTGCAGTGTAATTCGGGGTTGATCGCACCTGCGACCGACAGGGTCGTGTTGGGCGCGGCCAGGGCCACGCCGGGGGACGAGGCGTTCTGCGGAAAGATCACGTCCAGCAAGATACTGGGATCGAAGGTGATGTTGGCATCCGCAGGGATCTGTGTCGGCATCGTGAACAGACATAAGCCGAGTCGCGCGAGGACCGCCTACATTCGCATCGTAGAACGCTTGCTGTACAGCTTTGAGACCCAGACTTGTCTGGCTGGAAAACGGCAGCGCATAGACGCTGGAAGCAACGTAGATGCAACCAGCGAAGATGAAAAGAAGAGCGGGGCAGTGCATGACGGAACGCATTGGGAATCGAGAGATATTGCTGAGGGGTCAACCATGCGGTGTTCTCATTATATATCTCTTGCTGCATACCTGAACATAGGAGATCTGCGCTGCACGAGATAATAAAAGTCCTATGTACTGAGCCAGCATGGATTGGACCACAATGCACAGGCATCGTGCATGTAATGTCCCGTGGATCGGACATCTTTAGAAATGGAGCAAACGCCGACCATAAGCACGATTGTGGGACAAGAATACTAATTTGCCAATTCGGATGCTGGAGGTGCGAGAAGCCAGTGATTATACAGACAGAAGAGTTGAAACCTTGGTTGGGCATGGTTGTGTCGACATTTCATCTGGCAGAAAACGCCATACGAGTGCTCTTGATTTGAGGGCGGGCAGGCGTCAAGAAGATAGACGGTCAGTCTGAGGACCTCCGCGCCTGACTGTGTGCATTGTCTGCAAGCAGTCTCGATCCAAGGAATGTATAGGAACAGGAGACAACGTTACAGAGGAAGTCGACGCACTGAGCACTCCCACGTGATCGCAAGCACGCGAGCGGTGATCATCTCATTGTCTTGACCAAATTTCTGCATCTAATCTAGCGTTTATTTCAAAAGACAACAGTCTTTACTAACCGAATCTGTCGTTGCTAATGTCTGCTCAAAAGGCGCAGACCGAGAAGGACAAGGCCAGCTGCCCCCTGTTTGACTTGTACTCTGGGTTTTCACGCTGACGATGACACACAGGGAAATGCTGCATTCAAGGCGGGCGACTTTCCGACCGCCATCGGCCACTACACTGCTGCGGTCCTCGCGGACCCCGCCAACCCGACGTACCCGCTGAACCGCGCCGCTGCGTATCTCAAACTAGGCAAGTGCGTGGTTTCTGTGTGGCATGCGGTGGATGGGGACGCTGACGGCGTGCGCGTGCGTGCAGGAACGAGGACGCGGAACGGGACTGCACGACCGTGTTGAAGCTGGGCGAGGGGAACATCAAGGCGGTATTCCGGCGCGGCCAGGCGCGGGTCGCGATGCAGAAGCTGCGCGAGGCGGAGGTGGGTGCGTGCGTCTCTGCGTGTGTCGTCGGCGACGGGGCACTGATGGCTGTTCGCAGACTTTAGGAGTGCGCTGAAGCTCGAGCCTGCGAATGAAGCTGTGAAGCAGGAGCTGAAGCGCGTGGAGGAGATGCTGCAGCGGCGGGTCGAGGTGAAATCGGTGCGTCGATGGGGTCCGCAATCATCTTCCCCTAGCTGACTCGAGCAGAAAGGACCCGCGGACGTTATCTCTGGGCCTTTTCCGTCAACGTCCTCGTCTGCTCCCACGCCCAAACGACGGCGCATCCCAATCGAGGTCGTCGACCCTTCTGCCTCATCGTCCACGGCAGCGGCGACGACGACTGCGGGGTCTGATGCTTTCATGACGCCCGTATCGTCGCGACCGTTGTCCTCGCCGTCGCCGTCGCCGTCGCGCGTGGCAGCGGCTGCGCCCATGACGCTCTTTACGTTTACCAAGCGGTGGGAGCGGCTAAAGACCGCGGAGGAACGGTGGGCGCTAATCAATGTGAGTGCCCCGCGGAAGTGACGTCATTCCCGCGGCTGCTGGCTGACGGTGGCAGGAAATCGACCCAGCCGCGCTCCCGGCGTTGTTCCAGTCCTCGCTCGAGGCGTCGCTCCTCTCGTCGCTGCTGGCCACGTTCCTCGACGTCCTGCGCGCCCTCGACGGCCAAGAGCAGGTCAAGGCGCTCGTCAAGGCTTACATGCTCAATCTCGCGCGGGTGCCACGCTTCAGCACCGTCGTGCTCTTCATGAGCCCCTCGGAGCGCGTCCTGGTGAAGGACATCTGGGCTCTGGTCGGGCCCGGGGAGGAGCGGCGCGGCGCCTGGGGGCTGAGCTGAGCCTGCGCTTACGACCGTGTGTGGCCTTACGTACCTAGTTGCCGCGCCATGCATTGATTCTGGCCTGGCTCTGTTGCCAGCACTGCATGGGGCGACGGGTCAAAGACGGCCTTCTTTGATTGATGCACGCTGCAGGGGCACCCACACCCCGTGCGCTCTGGCCCCGCACGCAGACCCGTATGTATGTAGCGAAGCTCAACGCATAATTTAGGGCGGTCGTAGATCCCGCCTCTAATACATCAGCCCGTAGCGTACACACCATGCTCTGCTTCTCTCTTCCCTCCTCTTCGTCAACCAAGCTCCAGTCGCGATCGTCCTCCGACCTGCAACAGGCAACCGTGAGCTGTATCACCGTGCGCGCCGCACTTCACCCCGAACCCGCGTCGCCGTCCTCGCCGTCTTCGGGCACGGTGTTCTCCTTGTACCACTGCTTCAGCCACGACTCGGCGGTCGCGTACTCGCGCTTGACCCGCGCGAGGAGCGGCTCGATCTTTAGTAGCGCCGCCGAGTCGGTCAGGTCCGCGCCGGCCTCCTCGTCGCGCAGCTGGCCGTAGTGCTGGATCTTCTCGCACGACGCCTGCACACGCGCGACGCCGAGCGCCGCGGACGAGCCCTTGAGAAAGTGCCCGAGCGACGAGAGCTTGCCGAGGTCCTTATTCGAGCTGCCGGGGGGGGGGGGCGGTCAGCGAGCGAGCGGACAGTGGGAAAGGGCGCGGCACGCACAAGGCCTCGTCCATCTCGGTGAACGTGCTGCTGGCCTGGGAGAAGTACGCCCAGGCCATGCCGCGCGAGAAGTCGTGTGTGTCGTCCTCGTCGAGATCGAGGATCTGGTGGAACGTCTCCATATCGATGGTGCTGGACGGGTCGGGCTGCGGCGCAGGCGCGGGGGGCGCGCGCGCGCGATCGGTCAGCGGGCGCGATGGGCGGAGGAGGCGCGGCGCGGGCGCGGGCGCGGCGCGAGTGCGGGTGCGGGGCGGCTCACCTCGTCTGATGCCTCATCGGGCGGCTCCTCTGTCCCCGCACGGCTGAGCACGGCGGCGGCGGGCGTCGCCTCGCGCGAGGGCGCGATGGGCGCGATGGGCACGAGGACGACGGGCTTGGGGGCGTCCCTTGCGGCGGCCTTGTCGACGACGGGCGACGCGGAGCGGCGACGGCGGCTGGCGAGATCGGTGGGATTAGAGTCCGCGGGGGCGCTGGGGGCGACCATGGTATGTGTCGAAGGAAAAAAGAAAGAGAGAGAGAGGAGGAAGAGAGGCGGGATGAGAGAGCGATAGTGGAGTTGCCGTGCTGGTGGAGGAGAGCGGCCAGTGGCAGTGGCATCCTCGCCGTGCCCTCGCCGTGCCCTCATAGACTCGACTCTGCCGGCATTCTAGACACAAAGTTTCTCCACCGCACAAGGCGCTGGGACATCGTATCATATTTCTCGCCTGTCTCTCCACAAACATATGTTTTTCAGACATTTCTCCAGGGTCACCAGGGTCCCATCGATGGCCATATGTAGCAGCGCCTGCAGGACGGAGACCATTCTGAGGACTATCTCTGAGAACATCTCCGAGCATATCAGATAAACAGACGGCAGCCAGCCGCCGCGTACAGCTGAGTCTCAGAAGGTGGTAGCAACCACTGCCACCCATCAGCTCACACCGCTCGGCTACGGCTGCCATGTCCAGCGAATTCCTCGCCCCAGACGTGCTCACCGGCCATCTGGGCCATCTCAACGAGGCCCAGGAGCGCGCCTTGGCCATCTTCAAGGACGTCCTCGCCAACGCCCGCCTCTATACCCCGCCCTCGCAGGTCGACGGCCACACCACCCCCGCCTCCCACGACGAGCCCACCCTGCTGTGCGTACCCGTACCCCCAGCTGCTCTGCGCTGCTGCCCGTCTGACCCCGTCTCCACCCAGGCGCTTCCTCCGCGCACGCCGCTTCGACCCGCAAAAGGCCCTCAAGCAGTTCTCCGACGCAGAGGCCTGGCGCGCGCAGCACAGCGTCGACGTCCTCTACGCGACCTTCGACCCCGTCGAGTTCGAGGCCGCGCGCAGGTTCTACCCCCACTGGACCGGCCGCCGCGACAAGGTGCGTCCGCCCCGGTGCGTCGCCCCCCCGCGCCCCCGCGCACTGACCCACCCGCGGTGCAGAACGGCCTCCCCGTGTACGTCTACCGCCTCACGTCCCTCACCGGCCCGGCCAAACAGGCGCTCGACGCGGTCCCGCCGGAGCGCCGCTACCAGCGCATGTGAGCCGTGCCCGTCTCCGCGCGCGCCGCCGTGCTCACGCGCCCCGCGCGCAGCGTGGCGCTCTACGAGACCATGACGCGCTTCGTCCTCAGGCTCTGCTCGCACCTCCCGCACGCGCACGCGCCCACGCCCGTCTCGGCCGTGACGACGATCATCGACCTCGAGCACGTCTCCCTCGGCACGATGTGGTCCCTCCACGCGCACCTCCAGGAGGCGTCCGCCCTCGCGACCGCCAACTACCCCGAGACGCTCAGCACCATCGCCGTCGTCAACTCCCCTGCGTTCTTCCCCGTCGTGTGGGGCTGGATCAAGGTGTGTCACGCGCTTCTGTTCCTCTTGCTCGCTGATGGAGAGCCGCCCGGCCCGCGCCGCTCCAGGGCTGGTTCGACGAGGGCACACGCCGCAAGATTCACGTCCTCGGCAAGGATCCTGGACCCACACTCCGCAAGCTCATTGATCCCCAGAATCTCCCCATGCCCTACGGCGGTGAGCTCGACTGGAAATTCGGGGACGAGCCGGCCCTGGATGATGACGCCAAGAACGTCCTAGGTGAGATGCCGAAAGGCCCTGTCATCCTTGAGGATGGTCAGGTCAAGCGACCCGCACTCCCTCCGTCTGCTCAAAATAGCGCCGATGACCACTCATCATGACATGGCGGCTTAGCCTCGCCGGCGGGACAAGATGCGATTGACATTTCTATGGACAGACAATGTTTTTAAGTGCCATGTACGGTAATACTAAGGTATAATCATTGCGTGAACAAGAGTGAAGGAAAGAAGTGCAATAATGATATGAGCAAATACAAAGTCCAGTGTGAGTGATGATACACAGCATTACGACAGAAACAACAGCAGACACAAGAGTAGGAAATCACATCAGTTCGTCTTCGGGCTCGGCGGTCAGCCCATCTTCAGTCCAGATATCGAGGAACTGCAGCAGTCAATGTAAGCCATCTGTGAACCATGAGTGAGGAGAAACGGCTTACTCTCGCACGCTGCGCGTCGAGGTCTGCGCTCGTCAACAGCGGCGTGGTCGCGAATGGTAGCCGCTCCCAGCTAATCGGCCGCTCATGACGGCGCGTCGCAGCCTTGTCCCCCACGGCGCTCTTTTTGCCGACGACCCACTTTGAGCATTTTCTGCGGCCTGATGAGAGTGTGTTTCGTTGAAAGGTAACTACAACTTACTCTTCGGAGAGCCCATACAGGGCCTTGAGGTGGGCCTTGAGCAACATGATCATCGCAACAATGATGGAGGTCCTCATTAACGGCAATCTCTCCTCTATTGAAGAAGCTGAGGAAGCGGGGTCACCTTCAGCCAAGTAAGGTCAGTCTGCGCATCGGGCGAGAGAAATATTCATCATACCTTGGGGTGGTGACGATAGGGGAGATGATAGTGAAGGAGCGCCATTCTGCGTTACCGTACTATTTTCAACAGGCAAGCCTGACAGATGGCCGTTCTGCATGGATTGCGCCTGCGGAGGTCCATGCAGCTGTGAAAGTAAATGGAAAGGCGACAAAGCTTCGACCAGTTGCATGCCAGTAGTCGAGAGGACGGCGGTCAGATACTTCAGGACCGTGAGCACCTCTTCCTGGGTCTTATAGTCGAAAGCGGAAAAGTTCTCGGCCATGTAACGGATGAATTCGACATCATCCTGAAGAGAAATCCAGTAAATGTGGCTTCCAGGCACGGGTAAAGGACGGGTTACCTGAGACGACTTGGAAGGTACTTCTACGTCAAATACCTTCACCAAAGCCTTGAGAAAATCCTGTCGCGTCGCTCGTTTCTCTCGAACAAGCGCATACCACCGTTGCAGTAAAGCATTCGGACTAGGTGACATGCGGTAGCCTGGATGACTTGACTCAGAGCTGTATCTAGAATATAAGACACGACGCACCGTGGACCTGACCAGGTGAAAGGACCTTTTGGTAGTCAAATGACGCCCTTGCACTGACAACATAGCGAGCATTTAGAAGCGAGGTATGTTTGCTGTGAAGGACAGCATGCAATGCATTGGCGCGACTGCTGAGAGAGGTATTGGGGCTTGTCTCCAGTGCGACAATGACAGGGAACGACTGGTAGCAAAAAGTGAGTTTTCGTTATGAATAATGATGCTTTTACGTGCCTGTAAGGGATGCGCTAGTCCCTGTTTGATTGTAAAGCTTAATATGTCTACCGCTGCAGCCTGAATCTGAGCATTCCGCGACAGTGCTGCCTGCAAGATCGGATCCAAGTAACGCTGCACAACAGCAGAGCTGACACTATGGCGGAATCCTAGTCAACATATGACACAACCATGCAAAAACTTGAGAAGGGCTGACCCTGAATCGGCAAAGCCATCTGTATTGCCTACCAATTCTTCCATGTTGACCTCCGTCGACCTATCCTTAGGGTTCTCTTGATAAAATAAAGAAAATATAAGGAAAACGAGCTGGCAAATGCAAGTCATGCGCACCCTTCTCCTTGGCAGCATGCTTCACCGCTTCAGACACGAGAAAGTCCTGCAAAATCTTCAGGAGACGACCGCGCGCTTCTTCTTCGGGTGACGCAAATATCGTGTCCATGATTGTAGCTGAAGTATCTGCTGTCATGAGTGCGGGTTGAGCACGGAAGAGAAAACCTGCATACGTGCGACGTAAGACCGTGAGATGATGATATGGTTGTTCATACATACCAAGGCATTGCAGGATGCGTCCTCTGAAACCAGCGTCACTATACTTCTCGTACAACTTCAGAAGGCTGTGATAAACGTGCTCAATGATAGAGCCCTTTCATGATCAATCAGCACCCGGCCCTGCAAACATGCCGTAATATTTTACCTTGTGAATGGTATCGATTTCAGCGCGAAGATCTAGTTACATAACTCAGCAGTAGCCATGGGAAGGTCATAAAAGGGACACACTATCATGTTCCAGCCTCAATCGATCAAAAGCACAATGTTCACAGAGGAGCGACGCGATGAAGAGCAGAATCGAGAGCGCTCTCTGCTCAGGAGGTGTCATATTTTGAGAGAGTGGCTTAGCAATGGCTTGCTGCAGGCGGGCTGTTCGGTATGAGGCGTGTTTAGAACAACGCACAGGTATCAAACTCAAAATAGAACGTACCATTGCAAGATCGCAATAAAGCAACCAAGCGTCCAAAGTCGTGAGTGATGTGTTGCACTATAGCACACATACATGCAACTGTCTCTTGCAGGCCCTGTATTGCATGGTCAAATCACCGGCCCCACAGTGTTGATTCATTTCTACGCTTACTAGTATGCCAGCCGTAGCGGACGGTTTAATAATCATGGGTTGCAGGGCCAGTTGCAATTCTTGACCAAATTTGGCCGCAGTCTTGGGCAGGTATGGAATCGAGGCTCTGAATATCCTTAGTAAATAATCGCAGGTTACTTGCTCCTCGGGCTGTTGTAGAACATCAGCATCAAAGATATTGCTAGAAATAAAGTCGACATACCGTTGTCGCATTCTTCAGATAGGGAAGCAGTGTAGATGCATTCGCACCGGAGAGGACTGCAGGATAGGCAGATGTGAAAAGATATATCGTTCTAACGCAATTGACGACCGTCTGTTCAGAAAATGATTTATATGTAAAGACCATATGTATAAGGGATGTTAGAACGACGCACAAAACCAGGCAGATCTGAAGCATCAACGAGTCCGTCAATCAAGGTTTCGCAAATCTCCGCATAGCGACTATGCAACATTGTTGCCTCGCTACCTTCCTTGTCGGCCATGATCTGGTGCAACATGTCCTCCAAAGGAGACTGTTTATCCTTAAAATGACTAGAAACACCCATGATGATTGCAACTTTGGAGAGTAACTGAGTCTTCAGATGGACATCAGGCAGTCCAGGCTTTGTTTTCTGCACATTAGATGCAGAAGAAAGTCCTTGGAACCAAAGTTCTTCCGTTGTCTTGATAGCAAGATCTTTGACTGTATCATCTTCGTCCAACATACGGAGGACGATTCGTGTGCATATGTCGATACGGCGGGAACGATCGTCAGTGACAGCGTAGAATGATTTGAGAAGCTTTATGACCCGCTTTCGAACTCCTAGACCAGTATCCTGTTCATCCAACTGGTCAAGAACTGTGGAGTTGCGAAGTACGGAAGCACTCACTGCTATTCTGTCAGCAATCTTTTGGTAATAGTCGGATGCAAACTTTGGTGAGTCGATCATATATTTGCCAATCAGTTCCACGGCTGCGTCACGAACAGCAGGGGAGCTATCCAGAAGATGGCTTTCGATCGCACGTCGAACATTCGGCTAGAGCAACAAGTTAATAAAGGATCGGCATCTTTTCTCGGTCAGATTGACGTACCGCAGAGAGAATGCTTGGATCGCTTGTTATAATCTGACCCAAAGCTTTGAGAGCCTTTGTACGCATAAAGACAGGGGGGGCATCAAGCGCTTGTAGGACCACATTGAGAATTGGGGAGAATGAGTTCTTGAAGCTCTGTATAGTACCAATCTCTTCGGAAAGCCGATCTATACGCGCAACCTCGTCATGAGAATTTCTAAATGACAGGGTAAATGAGGAAGGTGTGATTCAACATATAAGATGCAACGTACACGATGTCAAATACGTCGGTAGTAGCATCCTCCCACAAATTCTGCAGTGCTTCCTTTACTTTCAAGCCGAAAGATAGCACTTTACTGCGATCAACTTTGGGATCAAACTCCTCTTCGCCCGAGTCTGTAATCATGTTGCCGCATTGCTGCAACGTAAAAGCCAGTTCCTGTCCCCAAATGACAGCAGCAAGTTCTCGGGCACTCTATTAATGCGAGTGAGTACATTTAACCGAGGCTGAGAAGGAGACTGACATCATAAGATTGATCTTCCGATGCCCGTTTGCACAAATACGAGACAAGGTCCTGGTGAGCAGACGCTAATCTCTGAAGCCGTTTGACGTTCACATTTGACAAGATCTAAAATTCTCGTGTCAGACCTGCAGTGGCAGCATGTAAAGTACTCATGCATACCTCATCTAGTGGGCTGAGTTTCTTGTGAGTAGAAATGTCGGTCTCTTGAAATTTTGACATGCTGGATCTCAACCGAGCTGCAATTACTCCAAGATGATCAAGTGCCATGGTCTTCATTGCATTATTTTCATTTTGGCTAGTCTTAACATCATCTAAGGACGATACCTGAACCAGAGCTTTTCAGTGCCAGGCTGAGAAGAATTAAGGAGATCCCAACCATGAATTTGCAAATGATGCTTAGCAAGAGAGAGGCGGCTGGCCATTCTGGCCAGAACAAAACAGCCAACAAGTCCGAGATGAGATTGTCGAAGATTGCGCGGTATTCGGCTTCATTAGAATTCTTCGTAACCTTAGCCTTACCCGATCTGACAGCAGGGGTCATGTTGGTCGTTGACTAGATGCCTGGAAATCACCCACCGCTGTGTCAAGAATATGATAATAGTTTTTGCAGCTTTCGTTGCTGAGTCCAGTCCGGATGTGTACAGCCGGATCTCCTACGCATGCTTAAGTGGTGTGGTACGACTTCCAGTAGAAATAAATTTACCTCCATGTCCTTCTCGTCGAGGAATGGCACCTGATGCTTTTCGTTGAAACTCTCTTGGCGACGCAGGGCGAGTGCCTGTTGCCGAGCCTTGCGCAGTGTTCGGGCTTCTAGGTGTACATCGTGGGCAGAAGTCTGAACTAGTTGCAAAAGCAAAGCGGATACGGTACGAATCGAGCGCCCGTCCCGAAGACTTAAACAAAACTCAGTGCTAAGTCAAGACTTCACAATATGCTCAACTGACCGGAATTGACCAGCTTTCTGCTTTGTGTCTGAGAGCTTAATCAAAGACGACAAGATTTCTTCTATAATCCACGCTCGTTGATCCTCGTGATTAGCAAACACCTATGTGTGAACAATGAGGATCTTAAGTTCGTGCTACGAATGACATGACCTACACTGCGAACAAGTGAGAGAGCATCGAGTCTGAGACCTCTCATTGCACTATTGCCCAGTGTGTTCAAGACAGCACTGCCTTTCTTTCCTTTGCCTTCACTTTCGCCTACAGGCTCTACAACAAAAAATGGCCCGATGGCGATGTAAACAGCTTGTATGATAATACTTTCCGACATTGTCATCGTATCCGCAGAGACGAGATCGTTGATGCGTGGTATGACAGAAGAGATAACTTGAAAGGTCTCAGCAAGTTGTCTTCGATGACTGCTGTCGCGGGAGGAAGGCTGCACGATATGCCGCAAGAGCGGAGGCATTTTACTAGACATCTCAGCCGATGCTTCAACAAAAGGGTAAACGACTTTCGTGAGCTGATTCTTCACAGTGCTCAGGCACGTCATAATGAGTTCTTCCGAGTACAACTATCCTGACCATCAGATGGTAAGCGATTCACAACTCTGGGCGTGTACTTACCTGTTTGGTCAGTCTGTCACTTCCAAGTAACGCAATACAGCAGTCTGCTGCAAGTACACTATCTCTAGCAATGTCAAGATTTCTAGTCAGATTCTCCAAGTCTTCCTCCGTCAGATCCTGTGCGTTTGTAGGCTCATCGGCTGCCATCCTCAGGTTCTCTTCTTCAGAGGGCGAATCATCACCAGAAGGTCTAGGAGTCTTTGATTTTGAACGTCTGTCGTTGCTTTGTGAGCTCTTCTTTGAAGCCTTCCCGGACTTCTTCGAAGTGGCTGCAGGCTTAGGAATTGCATCGCTCGTCATAAGGGCAGATCCGAACGGTTCAAGATCTTCCCCCGCTCTAACACTCCGGTCGAGAATCTTGAGAATCCTAGAAAGAGTAACCACTTCGATGTCTGCCATCCTATCTTTGGACCTGGGAGTGCCTCCAGCAGTGTTACTTTCCCTAGATGCCAACCGGAGGCGCTTGCTTGGCCGCGCAACTTTAGAAACGTAGCTTGTCAGCTTCCGAATGACATTCGTATGAAGGAGAGGATGCGAGCAATCGGCGGTAAGGGGAGAGAAGAAGTCGGACGACAGGTCGTTTACATCAACATCTGGTGGTAGAGAGTCCTCCGCCTCAAAGATGTCCTCTAGTAATGTTGTGAGCTTCTCAAGGGGAGCTATAGCATATTGCGAATCAGTGAAAGCTAGAAGCGTGTATCACAGAAACAGACCTCGATCGTCCCTTTCACCAGTGGCCCGTCTGCCCGACAACTTCACACTGCCACCTGGACCCAAGGAATTCTGACTCGTGGATGGACCATCGTCATCTTCTGACCCGAATCCACCAAGATCGTCTGCGTCGTAGCCGATCTCCTTACCCTTGCCCTTCCTAATCACAGACTGGGTATGAGACCCATGTCGCCGCTGGGATGTAGGGGTCAAGTAGGACTTCGGCAGAGGAGGAACTTCGACATATGGCATCAATTTCCGCTTTGGAGTAGGCGTGCCTTGGGAGGTAGAAGGTGCGGGCGTGGATACAGCCGAACCACGCCGCGAAGGAGTTGTGAACGACCTGGAACCTTCTCCTGTCTGCACTCGTTTGATGGAAGGTGACTCTAAGTAGGCCACATCCTTGCGCTTGCGTGGAGTCTGATGCGTATGCACTGGCGCGCGGGGACTCAAATGACTGAACGCTAATGGATCAGGGCTATCTTCTTCTTTCGGAGGTGCCTTTACACAACGAGGGGTAGACTTTCCGTTGTCGGCTACTGGCGCTTGTACATCAATTTGCGCACTCGTCTGAGCCAGGAAGTTGTTGAAAAAACCAGAAGATTCATGTGAGCTATACTGTGTTTTCGGTGTTTTCGGTACCGGTTCTCCCAGAGCATGTGCGAGCGATGAAGAAGAAGTACTTATTCCCAGAGGAGGAGGGGTGGGATATGCCGCTGAGGGTGCTGTGTGCTGAAAAACAGACTGTGCAAACGGGGAGGTATGGTAAGTAGAAGGATGAAGATACGAATCAGGCCAGAGCGTTTGACTTTGGTGATAGGGATATACGCTGAAAAAAAAGTGAGGAATACATAATGCCGAGACCAGTAGGCCTTGACGCACAAGCCCTGCTCCCCCAAGTAACTGACTGCTTCATTCCTTGTGTGCTCCCAGTACCCTCCGTCATGAGTGGGGATAGAAGGAGATGCAAGATGGTTCAACTCATTAGCATATTCTGAAGACAGCGGAAAATGTGGCTGAGGATATGAAGCGGCTTGAGCGCTGTATGCATACGGTTGCACGTAGGACGGCGGGGTAGCAGTGATCGAAAGATTACTTAAATGCCTTGCCACTGCAAGACTATCAGTATATACTCAAGTTTTCAATGCATACACGAACCATGTGTAGAAGGAGTAGCTGAGGCAAAGGGGTACACTGCAAGTAGTCTGTGTGCGTCTTGGACCGAATTGGCTGCGACTCTACCAATATGTGCTTCCTGTTGAGCATAGTTCTGTCGATATCCGTTACTTTCAGAAGTATACCAGCCGTTCTTGTTCATGATGAGTAGAGAAGCTGCGACCCTTGCGTGTGGGACGCGCGATCTCGCCGTACGACGCGCTGTGCACCGTGACGTTAAATGAGCAACTGGCCGCGAACTCCTCGCGCCTCGAACCACTGTCACGGTAAGTCACGCGAAAGTCACACCATCGGGGCTGCGGCACTTTTAAGTATGTTCGATATCCTGAGTGCGTTGCCATTGCACACGACAAGCTCTTAGAGACTGAAAGGGCATGTCGAAACGGCACAGTCTGCACTCCAGGCTCATGTGGTGATTTGTTTATGATATGACGCATTAGATGTGTACAATGCAAAAATCCAAAAATCTTAATAGAAGTCAATCGAAGAAGAAATCAACTACCGTCTTTATGATTGAGCACTGGAATCTCGGCAATATAAGTGCGTGGAACAGCGGACACACCACGGGCGTAAATATGACTCGTGTATATCTGCATCACAAACATGAATATCCAAGCAGTTCATGACACATTAAGAACAACCATACCAATTCGTCGTAAATTATAGCTGGGACTTTCTTATCACAGAGTGTCGAAGAAGGGTGGATCCTGACAATCTAAATCAAGCAACGTCAGCTCATATTGAGGGGAACTCGTTGGGACTCACTGATGGGCCCATTATTTGTTTGTACGACCCATCCGGCTGCAGGAAGGCAGCCTGTTGAACCAATCCGCGGACCAGACATTTCAGCACGGCCTGGTCGTTCTCTCCACAGGAGGTACGCCAGTCGATCTGCATCCGCGCGCACGCCTCACACAGCTGGATGCGAATATCTTGCGCCTCAACGAGGCACCGGTCGTTCACGTACTGTTTCCTGCACCAGTCCTTGCGACCGCTCTTGCTCTCCGAGGTAGCGATCTCCTGGTAGGCCCTGACGACGTTCAAGACTGTCATGTGGTCGCCACTCATGTGCCGGAATTTCCGACGAGCGTCCGCGGCTGCGTCCCGCTCGTCGGCTGAGTCGAAGAACAATTTGGGAGACGCGGAGAGAACGGAGATGATGTCGATAACCTCGAGCGTGCAGCCGAACTCTTTGGATGCAACGAGCGCGCGGGCGAGGCTGGGCTCGAGGGGGAAGATCGCCATGTCTCGGCCTAGCTTCGTCAACGCCTTCTTGTTATCTAAGGCACCCAATAAATAGAGTGTCTTCAACGCAGATACAACTGGAAAGAGTTAATAGATGATAGCTGAAAGACCGGGGCAACGTAACACTTACTAGCCTCTTGGTCGGGTTTATCCATGAAATCCAACTCTTCAAGATCCTGACCAAGACATTTTAACTGCAAGAGACTTGATGTTAGAGTACATCGACGGATCTCTGGCTCGGCTGACAACGCCATTTTGTCGAATGAGTCTTCGGTGTACAGGCGGAAACAGTATCCTTTCCCCTACTTTATATTTTATATCAAAGCAAGAGGGAAAAAAGTGGAGGACTGACCTCCCGACCGGCTCGACCAGCGCGCTGCATAGCAGACGATTTGGTGATGTCTCTTGTCAACAACGTATCAAACCCTACATAGCAGTCAGCACAGCGCAGTGAGCGTCAAGACTCCACGCACCGGTCCCTGTTTCTCGAGCGAAATGGCGCTTTTCTTTGCATTTTCCGGTATCTATTACATACTTGATCCCTGGGATGGTGATAGAGGTCTCGGCAATATTGGTCGCCAATATACATTTTCGACTATCGGGAGGGGCTGGAGAAAATATTTTTAATTGTTGGCCTGGTGGTAGAGCGGCATACATGGGACATATTGTGACCTTTCGATCAGAATGTGTTAGCATCGCTCTCCGGCGGCTATATATTTTACTTACACCAAGACTATCCTTAGGTAATTTATTGGCATACAAACTTATTGATTTTTCTAGACTCTCGATATCCTCTTGGCCTGCAACTGGAGTAAATACATTGGACTAGGAGTAAAAAATCACAGCGACAAACCTGGTAGAAAGATCAATACATCTCCGCGTGGCTGATCAGTGTGGATTTGGAAGAATGTCCGAAGTGCAGCGTCAACATAGTCTGGTTGGCTTAAGGCAGTGTGGTAGATTGTAACAGGATGCTGCCGGCCCTTCACATATAGTACTTTGGCACTAGAGACAATTCATGCAGCATCAAACTCGCTTTTCGAGGAGCAAATACTACTCACTTATCATAAAACTTGCTAAACTTCTCTGCATCCAGAGTTGCACTCATGATGACGACTTTTAGCGGGTTAAGTTTTGTTGCTGAACCTTTGCCCTTCGCGTCAGCGGGCGAGTTCCTCTTCCGCAATATAGTTTTTAGGTTCGTGATGAGCAAATCGGTACGTAATGTACGTTCGTGAGCCTCATCCACAATGACCACGCTATATCGCGAGAGAAGGGGATCTCCGAGGAGTTCACGGACGAGCATACCATCGGTGACATACTTGATACGGGTCTCGTCGGAGGATGCTTCGTTGAAACGCACGGAGTAGCCGACCAGGCCGCCGACAGATGTGTTTTGTTCGGCTGCGACGCGCACTGCGAGTGACGTTGCGGCAACTTTGCGAGGTTGAGTTATTGCGATCATACCCTGGCCAGCGATGCCAGATTCAAGCAGGTACTGGGGCACCTCTAGTGCACCTGAGACTCAGATGATGTGTGTAGTATCAGAAGCAGCAATTCGTACGTGTAGTCTTGCCTGACCCGGTTTCACCAATCAGAACAGTCACGTCGTTGTTCCGAATCTCATCTATAAGAGCATCTTTGCCTACATACCGGTCGGGACCAGCTCGTTCACGTCACGGAACCTTGCTGCGTACCTATTGCAATTGGAAGACTTCTCCTTTGCTCCAGTATCGATACAAATTTGGCATTGCTAGCTGCGCCCTTGCTATTGCGACTGAGTTTCGGTTTCTTCCTTGACTCATGAGTGGGAGTCTTGAGGCTCCTGTGAGTGCTGGACTTGAACTTCCCTGAGTGTTTTACATGAAGATCATCGTCGGACACGTCCATCCACGCATGATCGCGCTTATGGCCTCTCCTGGGAAGGTGTGCATTCCCGTTGAGTTTCTTGGGGGTCTGTGATATGCCCTTGAGAGCCGCGATCTTCGCCATAGGATAATTATGTGGGGAAGCAAGGTTTTCTGCGCTTTATGCGGATATGATTGGGAGAAGAAACAGGGCAAAAGCATGAAATAACAGTTGGCATGAGCAGTAATTGATGTTTGGAAAACTCTGTAAAAATGTAGCAATGGCATGCGCCGGCAACTTCCAGTGTTCACAGGCGCCCAGCTCGATCACGGTGCGCGTTCGCTCTGGATCACGCCCCGCTTTGGCTCAGGCCATTCACCTCCGGTGCTCGTTATTGTCGGCAACGACAGCCAGCAGGGCTCGGTCAACGCGGATAAGGAGCGGTATCGCAGAGTTAATGCTCATCTGAACCCGGTAACAAGCTAACAAGCACTGGCTACTTTTATCTCGCGACATCGTCCCGTAATGTCTGCCAACACTAGCGATTATTCACTTTCTACTCTCCTTGTGTCTACGCCGTATACTCTTGCTTACGCCCTTCCTTTACTATTTGTATCGCTGATCTTGACATTTTCCGGCACATTCCTCACTCTCGACCGCACCCGTGCCTTCACTCCCCGCAATGACGCCTCCAAGTCATCCTCGGTGATGCAAAGCAGAACAAGGCGCACGGAAGGCACGATGCGCAGGTTGTTTTTTCTCCAAGGTGGAGCCGGGGGACTCGCTTCGGGCTATGCTTTTGGAGGTAGGTCATTGCATCAGGCACTCAAATGGAGTATATCCTGACATCTTCTAGTCCACTTCGTGACCTTCCTATCTCTATTGATCCCCAGTGTATCCACTTCCGCGCCCCTCAGTCCGCATGCATTCTTGGCCGTGTGGGTTCTCTCAGCCGTCTGCTGCAGCTATATTGCCGGACGATGGAGATACGCCGCCCTCTTCTTGTCTGGCGTGTCTGGATAGTAAGCGGTCCATCCTGCCTGTGTCTCGTATCATCTCCACTCACGATCACTATTGTCAGTTCAACCCTTGCACTAGCAACCTGTGTCATCGTCCACCCAACGCTTCTCACCCGCATCGTGCTCACGGCTATCTTTCTCCCCATTGGCACTCTCCTATGCCTCCTTCCTATTCCCCGTTATCAGCACACATTCGTCAGAATATCCACGTCGGCAGCAGGTGCTTTTGGCATCATAATCTCGATTGCGTCGTTTGCCCACATACTCGCATGGAGCAATGTCTGGGAGCGACTGTGGAACAGTAACGGAGCTGACTGGAATTCTGGCCCTGGAAAGGGCCTGAGCGCCGCGTATTGTTTACTCTTTCTGTCCGGTACAGCTTGTGATTGGTTCCTGAAGAGGCAGTTCGGAGAGAACCCTGACGAGGTTGGCTTAGAAATTTCACACTTGGCAAGGGCGCTTCATTAACTCGATACTCGTTGTTTGCAGAGATGGGACAACTATCTGGCGGAGTATGCTTCCAATCTTCCCAATGCCGCTGACCGCGCAGGCACATTCACGCCTTTTACTTCGTTCTGGGCTCGACACTTTGGGCACAGGAACACAGCCCCGATTCCGATCTTTCCTACTGATGCTGACCTCAAGCGGCCTCTTCCCTCCCCTGTTGTGCTTCAGAAGGCACACTCTATGGCTAGCCAGAGCCGGATAAGTACACCCGCATCTCGAAAGGGACCCGACTGCTTGCACAAGCGCCGCAAGCGGTTCGTCCCGGGTGCCAAGCGCATGCGTGAAGAGGTCAAGTTCAGCCCGCTGAATGTGGACGACCTGTCCAGCTCCGACGAGGACGAGGATCTGAAGTCGACACAATCACTGTCGAACGAGAAAGCGCGGACACGGCGGCCACTTCCTACGCGGTCTGATTCAATGGCGACCCTCGTCAACGAGACCCAGCCAGCGAAGTCTATCATCGGGGCTGATGGTGACGTGATAGACATCGAGAGGGAGAAGGCTAGGCCATTCCAACTCCGGTCGAAAGCTGAGCGGGAGGTCGGACGTAACATGCCTGATTATTCAGACTATGAGGAGGATGTGACAGCCGGGGCAACATGTCCACAAGTTCCGCGTGACTCGCCCGAGTGGAGCCCGGCATTCCTCCATCGTCATTTTGCCCATTCTGCGCAACCCCACACTCTTAGTCCGCCAGCAAAAGGATTATCGTCCGCTAACAGCGCAACATACGCGTCATCGCACATGCTGACCACGTCTCCTCTCCCCTACACGCCTGTCCCCGCGACACCATCGTTAATCCGCGCAATCGACCGTATATCGGCGGCGCAGCAGGCCGCGTACAAACCGTTATCCTCTCCTGCAACGCCACCCCTGATGGCAAGTGTTCGTGATGGCCTACCTATACATTCGGGTGAGCCCCGGTGTGGGTTGCATGGCCCGAAGTGGGAGTTGTTTTGGAAGGATGTGAAGGAGAAGGCAGGAAACGGGCTTGGGCACGGGCTTGCCTGAATGTCCAAGACTTATACCGGTAGACACATCATTCACGACTTGCCACGATTCATTACGACCTTTGACGACTCCACGCTATCATTATGTCTGTCTACCACTATTTATCATCTTGCGGCTCATCCGCAGATTTCTCTGCTTGTGTGATGCATTCTATTGGAAGGCTTGCAAATAACATGACGATTTGTTGTATGAACAAGCGGGAGGAGACAAAGCAAAGACTTGCAAAACATGAAGGACGATTGACAATGATGCCGTTTCTGACGTATGCTATGATCAAAACAAGAAATAGATAGTCCGACATTACCTTGTTGTATAGAAGGGAAAGCATAGCATGAATTGGTAAGTGCATATCGCAGTGCTACCAGATGGCTGATGCTTATGTGGAAGTGAGATGAAATGGAATTATGATGAAAATGAGATACATCTAATGCGAGCTATGGAAGGGTTGACTTTTTTAAGCCACGCGCGCGTCCCCAGGAGGAGGTCTGCGCCGGAATGAGCCGCTCAGTTCTGTCCGGGATGATTGACTGGTTCGTCGGTTTATCCTTGAATGTCAATAAATCGTATAAGGATGCGATTTGATCTCCCTGATTCGAAGATAAGACATGAGAGCAAAGCAACAGGTTCGCAGATACGTACCTTTTGCTCAAGAATATCGATGACTTCGCGCAGGTGCTCTGCGAGTACGTTCCGCTTGACGACATTGGAAACTGCATCCATCTCCTTGTACTGGTCAGCCAACTCAACATAAATACTATTTCAACGCCCATTAATAGACTGATAACAGGCCGAGTCGAACAAAGATCTTACCTTTTATAGTGAGTGAAGTCATCCTCGAGTTCTCTCAACACTCTGGTTAGGACAGTCTGTGGAGGCAACCTGTCTGCCTCCGCATTCTCACGTTCACTCCGTGCCCGTTCTTTGCCTTTCCCCTCTACTCGTGGATAAGCTGTACGTGCATCCTCCGACCCTTCCACGTAGCCCTCGTCGTCATCATCGTCCTCTACTCTGGCTCGGCGGTCACGGTCTCGATGACTCGCCATCCAAAAAGGTGTTTCCTGGTCTCCCTGTTGGGGTGCTCGTTGATGTCGACGACGGCGATGACAGACAGTACAAGTCTGAGCGTTGTGCTCGGGAGCGGAAAAGAATAGACGTTCTAAGCGAGCGCCACGAATTTGAGGGAAAGGTGTTTGTAATGAGCGGCGTTCGTCTTGTTCGTCTATGTTTTTTGAAGGTGCATTGGACCCACTTTTTGGTCCTTTATGTCCGAGTGCATGTGCTGGTGTAGGAGCGGTCGGCCGTGAGGAGGAATGTGGAGGTTCAGAGAGCGACACTGCTCCTCTTTCCTCAGCTGTTCGACAAACATTACCTTTGACAAAGGGTGAGGGAGCCTTGTTAGGTTGGGCATCCTGCATGGGACTCTCACTCCTACTAATTTGTGAGGTGCTTGCAACCCTTGGGGTTTGTGCACTCACAGGGGTACTCGTACGCGAGAATAGAGGAGAATGAGAGCCCGATCGTGATCTACCCCTTGAGCGAGAGTTAGAGAGCGATGGTGATACCGATCGTTCCAGTCGCCGTTCTTCCACTTCTGCGGAGATGCGCTCCAGCTCACTGGCATCAACGAATGGTTTGGTGCTCATTCCCTCCGCAAGCTGAGAGGAACCGACAGTAGCATGATCGGTTCGCATTGTTCTGTCGGCAAGACCCGCATGACGGCGTGGAGAAGGGGTGGGCGAACGTAGCCGGGAAGAAATCGTCGATTCATTGTCATCCTCGGATTCGCTCGAGTATTGTTCTTCGCGTTCGTCTATTTCGCGATTGGCAGCTTCATCTACTTCTCCAAATTGGGCGTTTTCTTCACTGTGTTCATCCTCGCTGATATGTGAAGACTCCAGTGACAGCTGTTCTCTCGCCCCTCGGCGCTCTTTTAGGCCTTCTTCCACGACACCTCTGAGAACCTCAACTTCGCCCGCCAGCCGCTCAACCTCTTGACGCAAGTTGTCAACGTCCTTGCTCTTTTCCGCTAATGCGTGTACATCGGAGTCGCGCAATGACCGAAGCTCAGAAAGAAGTCGTTGATGGTCGGAGAGCTCGGCTGTAAGGCGTGTAAGATGTGCACGAAGGGTTGAGATTAACGCCTCAAGAGCTGCGCAATAGTACTTCAGCACGGCGTTTATCATAACTAGAAGAGGACTCACATACCTTTCTTCTCTTCCACGGCTTGTTTGTATCTACTCTCAGCCGCCACCGCTGCCTGATCGCGGGCGAGGACTTCTGCTTCGCGCCTCTGCGCCTTGGCCTTACCCTTTTCATGCCTCAGAGCAGCAAGCCGATCTTTTTCTCGGCAGGCGATGTCTGTACGCTGCTGGGCCACCGCCTCTTCACGATCGAGTACCTTTGTCCGTTCCCTTGCTACCTCTTGCTTACATGCCTCGAGCTCAAGCTCTAGTTCGCGCACGCGGCGACGTGATATACTATTCTCGGACTCGAGAAACGCGAGCTTGGATTGGACAATGTTCAAGGTGGTGAACAAGCGTGCTGTCCATCGAGTTACCAATGAAACTCAATTCCGCCTACTGGTTGCGAAGACTTACCTTCGACTTCCCCGTCGTCTTTGGCATCATACCCGTAATGTTCCAGCCCTACTTTAGCGGGCGATTCAACCGCACTCGTTAAGCCCGTCACGTCAGGCAGGTGTAGCCTTCCCTTGAAAGGTGTTCTGAAGCCTATCTTTCTCGCAGGAGTCGGGATCGGATCTGCAGTCATAGCGATCTGGTTGCCGATGTCTTGAAAAGGATTACGCTCCTTACCCTGCTTGCTTGCCCGAGTCTCTCGGATGGTGCTTTGCGCTAACACTGGCTTGGAGAAATTACGGCCGACATCATCACTCTCCCGGCGAGTCTGCTCCATGTGAATATCCCGTGCGAGTCCCCTTGCCACCTTGGTGAACTTAGAACTATTCGCGATCGACGGCGTTGGAGGCTGGATGTTTACTTCCGGATCATGGGCAACATAAGACAAGGACTGTTGCAGAGGACCGTGCGAGAACAATTGCCTTTGCCTGCTAGCATTTCGAGGTTTGGGAGTTGAATAGTCACCTTGATTGAAAACGGCAGGGGATGGCGGGCGTACAGGGAGCTCTTGTGATCCTCGCATTGAGGGCGAAGGAGTCAACCGAGCGAAGGAGTGAGAGCGTGGCGAATTGGGAGATTGAGCACCGCGAGGACGTTTCGGTGAGAAGGCGACTGCGTTAAGCGCATCAGACAGCTTAGGTCTAGGAGACATATTGTTCAACACGGGAGAGCAAGGTCTCGAATCGGACACGGAAGAACTGGTGTAAGAGGCGGGAGCACAGATGGGAGGGGGCAGTTGCGATGCATGGCCGGACTGCAGAACACGATCAAGCTCTGCAGTATCGTCGACAACGAGGGGATCATAGTTGATGGTTTTTGAGGTCTGGGCAGAAAAGATGAGAATTAGCAGACTGAGTAATTAATAGCCGATCATCGATAGCCTCGGAAAGTAGTGTTGAACTAGACCAGACACAAAAGAAGCACGTACAATATGTCTTGACTTTGTGGAGTCAATATCGAGTTCACTAAACCGCCCGTTGATTCCTGCCATAATGCCCTGCAGTGGACGGTCAGGATCATACTCTGCGCCGCTTAGGCTGACATCCCTTCTTGCTGCTCTTCCACCGAGGCCTGCGCTCAGAGTGAGAGCACTAGCATGATGTGCTGCGGTAGAAATCGTTTCCCCAGCGTACGGGTTGACCCCATCCTCGTCATCAACTGTCCGATAAGACCAAGCGTGATATTGGCTGTGTTCACTGGGGTCGAAATGGTCACCAGAACGCTGTTCGAAGGAGGCAAAAGCGGAGAATGGAGATGGTGCAGAATTATGCCTAGGATATTCAACGTCGGAATAATCATCGTCCGGAATTGAGGATAGGTGAAGGGATAGGTCGGTATGTTGTAGATTGTGTTCTAGCTGAATGCGATTCTGTTCCAGCTCATCACCGCGTATGCTGAAATCCAGGATGGCTGACCGTCTTGACATAATTTGAATCAAGAAAAGGTGTCGCAGTAAGGATGTCAAAGGTGCTAAGTTCTGCTTAAGAGCGGGAGGCCAAACAAGCGCAGGAGAGCGATAGGAGAGTTGAGCACGAACGGTGGCTGTATTCAACAAAACGCGCAGATCACGTGAGCGTATTGCGGCCCTAACCTTGAGACGTTTTCTCAGAACGGAAATTATTGGGGCCAACCCCAACCCTAACGCTGCGCCGCCATCCTGCCCGAATTTCCTTCTACCAGTCTGAGCTTACACCGTCTGACTATTTCTCACTATGGAGGATCAACACCACAAGGCACATCGTCCAGCGCAGTCTGGTGCAAAGGCAAAGAAGAGGAGTAAGGCGAATGGTAAGGAAAAGCAACATGGGTTCAATGAAAAGGTGGGTTTCAGCGATTCGTCTTGTCCTCAATTGTCTCAAACCTCCTTGCAGGCATTTGCTCCTAAGTCTGGTCGTCGCGCCGATCGCCAGGGTAGGAGGAAAGTGGAGCGCGACCAAGCACGCCTACATGTTCCTCTCGTCAATCGCACGCCTGAGGATCAACCACCTCCCGTAATTGTAGCTATCGTAGGTCCTCCCGGCGTAGGAAAGACTACCCTCCTCAAATCCCTTGTGCGTCGTCACACAAAACAAACATTGAACCATGTTCAAGGGCCTGTTACCGTTGTCAGTGGGAAGAAGAAAAGAATTACATTCTTAGAGTGCAACAATGACTTGAACTCCATGATCGACATCGCTAAAGTTGCCGACCTCGTCCTCCTCATGATTGATGGTTCATATGGCTTTGAGATGGTATGTATGTTTTGTCTGAGTACCATGTTTTTTTTTATAAATCTTCGTACAGGAAACATTCGAATTCCTTAACATTCTCCAGTCCCATGGTTTTCCCAAAGTCATTGGTGTTCTTACACACCTTGACCTCATCAAGAAAGCAGCCACTCTCCGTGCCACTAAAAAGGGCCTGAAGAAGCGATTTTGGACAGAGATATATCAAGGCGCAAAACTATTCTACCTTTCTGGTGTACTCAACGGCCGTTACCCTGACACTGAAATCCTCAACCTTTCTCGCTTCATCAGCGTCATGAAATTTCGACCCCTTGTTTTTCGCAATACTCACCCATATCTCCTTGTCGATCGTTTCGAAGATCTCACTCCTCGCGAGGAAATACGTACCAGCAGGGGCAAGTGCGACCGCACCATCACCGTCTACGGGTATCTTCATGGGACCAATCTACGTCTTTGCAACAAAATGCATATCCCTGGGGTAGGTGATCTAAATATGAAGAGTATCACCGTACTTGGTGATCCATGTCCATTACCTGACGCCGAGTCAGAGAAGAGGAGAAAACTGAGCGAGAAGAAAAAATTGTTGGTACATGCGCCTATGAGCGACGTTGGAGGCATCATCTATGATAAGGATGCCGTCTATATCAATGTTCCTGGGAGTTTTACAAGGGGAAATGCAGAGGGTGAGTGATATTGGTCGTGTGCCGGGCGTTGCTCTGATGTCGAAAATATAGTCCCTCAGGGAGAAGGCGAGAAAATGGTCATGGATCTGCAAGACGTCAAAGCAACTCTCGAAGACGCAATGTCAAAAAGCCGAATTAAACTTTTTGGTTCATCTTCGCGGCCTCTAGAAGTAGAGGCGGGTCCTAGTCGACTTCTGGATGAGATGAACGATGTCGAGGACAATAGCGGAAGTGAAGTAGAGATTGAGGAAGAATCAGATACTAGTGATAGTGATGCCGAGGATACGGCGTCCATACCCGAGTCGGACGAAGAAGAGTCGGTTCTGGGTTCTGACAATCCTGGCGTGGAGGGGGATCTCCTGCAGACAGGCGATCGAGGTCGCTTGGCGCTGCGAAGTGTCCATCGCTCAATGCGAGACCTTCCAATCCAGGACCGGGGCCGTGGGGAAGTTGACTATGCAGAAAGTGACTCAGACATGGGAGATGAGGATGTCGACCCAAGACCACTGATGAATGCGCATGTGCGCTTTAACGGTGAAAGCGGGGTGGACATACGGGATGAAGAAGAAGAGATAGGCATGTCTGATGGAGAGGAAGCCCCGCAATGGAAGTCTAATCTTGGCGCGAAGGCCCAGGTCGCATTTGATGGACACTCGCGGAAGAGCAAACATAAGGATTGGGTAAGATTGATCTATTCAACTTCATTACCCCCGAGAGAGATCTTGCAGAGCAATACGTCTACTTCCGCTGCACGGGGCGGCGGCGCTGGCGGAACCCTGGATGACGAAGACCTCTTCACTGTGGTAAACAGTGTACCCATAGAGACGGATGAGCACCTTGATATGACCAAAGACCCTATTGAGGCCGAGGAGCTCGAGGAGTGGGAAGACGAGGAAGTTCTCGACTCCATCCGTAGCCTTTTCATTACGGGAAGTTCGACAAAAGGTGGGCCCTCTGGGCATGAAGGTCTTGATGCCGAGGCCACTGACAACTCAGAGTCTGATCATGAGGATCATGGGTCATCAACGGCTGCTGATCCAGAATCGTCTCGTGCTGCTGCTCTTGCAGCAAAAAAAGAGTCCCTCAAGCGCAAATTTGACGAGCAATATGATGATCCAGAAAGCGCGAAGATGGACTTTTACGAGGAAAAGAAAGAAGAAATGGCCAGGCAACTCGAACTTAATCGGGCTGAATTTGAAGGCGTTGATCCCGAGGCCCGCGCACTCGTCGAAGGTCATCGCCCAGGATCTTACATCCGCATCGAGTTGATAAGTGTACCGTGCGAGATGGTTGAGAATTTCGATCCAGCTTATCCCATCATTTTAGGTGGACTATCACCATCAGAGGAGCGCTTCGGATATGTTCAAGTACGCGTCAAACGCCATCGGTGGTACGCGAAGACACTGAAAACCAACGATCCCCTCATCTTTTCCTTGGGCTGGCGCCGTTTCCAAACGATTCCCATCTACTCGCTAGATGACCATTCCATTCGGATGCGTATGCTTAAGTATACCCCAGAGCATATGCATTGTTATGCCACTTTCTACGGCCCAGTTGCCTTGCCCAATACAGGTTTTTGTGCGTTCAACACTCTGTCTGGTGATGTCGCGGGCTTCAGAGTCTCCGCAACCGGTGTAGTGCTGGACGTTGATAAGTCCACGAATATTGTCAAAAAATTGAAACTTACTGGCGTACCGTACAAAATCTTCAAGAACACCGCTTTCGTGAAAGACATGTTCAGCAGCGCGTTAGAAGTGGCGAAGTTCGAGGGTGCCAATATTCGTACTGTTTCTGGAATTCGAGGTCAAGTTAAAAAGGCACTTTCTAAGCCGGACGGTGCATTCAGAGCTACGTTTGAAGACAAGGTGCTCATGAGTGGTACGTTTGTTGGTGCTTGAGCTCTTGGTCATTCCGTGTTGATGTCAATATCTAGACATCGTTTTCCTCCGAGCTTGGTATTCTATTCAACCCAGAAAGTTTTACAACCCGGTCACATCTCTTCTACTTTCTCAGAAGAGTGATTGGGTGGGTATGCGCCTTACAGGTCAGGTTCGCAGGGACGAAGGTCTCAAAGCTCCTGCCAACGTGAATTCCACATATAAGGCCGTTGAGCGACCAGCTCGCCGTTTCAATACCCTTAAAGTACCCAAGAAACTCCAAGCTACTCTTCCTTATGCTTCAAAGCCCAAGACTGTCAAGCAACAGCATCGTCAAACATACTTGCAGAAGCGTGCAGTCGTGCTGGAGCCTGAAGAGAAGAGGGCAATCGCATTACTACAACAAATCCGTGCATTGCGCAAGGACCAAGTTGCCAGGAGGAGAGAGAAACAAGAGGAGCGTCGTGAGACTCATCGGCAAAAAGTCAGAAAAGAGGAGGCTACGAGAAGCGAAAAGGACAAGGAAAAGCGAAGGGAGTATATGAGAGTGGCTGGCATAAAGACAAAGAGAGAAGCTGAAAAAGAAGAGGGTGGCATAGGCAGTAAACGTAGGAAGATATGATTATTTATACTGGGATACTTAGTTTAACTCGCACCATTCACTACTTGGTAAGGACTGTGAAGGCAAGGACCAATGCTTGATTTAGATGAAAGTGTTCCTAATAGCTTATACGGGTTCATTACTGTAGAGGAAGGAGAGCGAGACAGACATCTACTGAAGAACATCACAACCCAAATGCGGTAGCAAGGAAGTCCTCTATCTGTTTCTTATGTAATGCCTGTGAGAAGATGTATTAAGTCCGATTTCACAAAATGGCAATGAACCGAAGACACCTTGCTTCCAGTAGCTACAGAGCTAGTGGGATCGCGACCGGCATACAGAGGATATTTTCCTTTGTGGTGTTCCGTTTCATTTGCCGCAGTCAGAATGCGCGGTCCAACATAGGTCCATGCACCATTGTTAAGCGGCTCCTCCTGCGTTCAAGGTGGGCAATGAGACTAGACGACTCAACGTTATTCACTCACTTGGCACCATAGCAGGTCGGCATTAGGGTACTTGTCCAGGTGCGGCGTAAGCTATTCAACGCAACAACGTTAGCACCTGACATGTGGCAACATATCAGGGACGTACAAGATCGTAAGGGAAGGGAGAGATCTGCTCCAGACGACTGATGGCAACATTGCTGATACCCTTGTCTTCCCGCTCTTGAAGGAGAGTATAGTAAACTTGGCCTACACCGTGCCCATTCAACAAGCATCTGACTGATAACGAGAAAGATATATACCAGTGCAAAGGATGTGACGCCTAACTTGTTCCGGAGCAACCAGATTCTCAGGATGAGGGTCGGGAAGATACCGCTGGAAGTGAGTCTCGCCAATCATCTCGGACAGATCCGAACGCGCCTTGGGGTGACGGAGTAATGACTTGGAGAAAAAGACAATAAGCTGTAAAGGGTCAATGTGCAAGCGTTCGGGGCCATATATATAAAAAACTTGCTGGTTTACGGAAATCACGATGGATCTGGCGGCGGAGGACATGGAACTGTAAGATGTATCACGGTAATTTGGTTGAAAATCACTGAGGTCATATGTGGCAGATGTTACGCACGTAATTGGCCGGGGTCCTGAGAGCAACCGAGTAAGCGACAAGTACTGGGGGAGATATCTCAACTTACGTAGGGTACACAGTTTGCATGTTGCAATCTTGGTGCTGCCTTTCGATCTTCTCCGGGGAGGGATAGACCTGGGGATGATCGTCGCATAGCTGAAGGAAACGTTCCAGCCTTCCACTCGAGTGTTCAGGTCCTTGTCCATCGAAACCATGCGGTAAGCTCATGACCAGACCAGTGCGCTGCAACCACTTCCTCTCGCCGGACGCAATGAATTGGTCAATGATACACTGAGCGTTATTGGCAAAATCGCCGAACTGCGCCTCCCAGATAGTCAAGGAGTCAGGAGAGACTAGCGAGTAGCCGAGTTCGAAGCCCAATGCACCAAACTCAGACAGAGACGAGTTGCAGATGACGAAGCGTGCTTGGTTCGAGCCAAGGTCGTTGAGAGGGATATACTGCTGCTCGTTCTGTTGATCATGGATGACAGCGTGGCGCTGCGAGAACGTACCCCGCTCGACATCTTGACCAGAAACACGGACATGAATCTTCTCCAACGCCAACGACCCGAATGCGAGCGCCTCCGCAGTGGCCCAGTCGATATTGCGACCTTCCTCGACAGTCTTCCCGCGGGTGTTAAGAATACGTGCGAGGTTGCGGTGCGGTGTAAAGCCCTGAGGATATGACGAGATCGCCTTGCCAACGCGCTTAAGAATTTCCTCCTCTGTGCCTGTGTTGCGGGTGGGGAGGGTCTCCTCAGCCAGCTTCTTCGGGGACGGGAACCCTTGCCACGACGCAGAGAGCCACTCCTTACTGGTAGGGACATAGTCCTTCGCAGCGTTGGCAGCTTTCTCAAGCATGCCCCAGACCCACTTCTTGTGCTCCTCGATGTCCTTCTCAGTGAATGTCCCGCGGCCAACGAGGAACTTGGTATACTGTGTAAGCGGTGTGGGCTGTTTCTCAATAGCCTTGTACATGCGCGGCTGCGTGAAGCTCGGCTGGTCGGTCTCGTTATGCCCGTGGCGCCGGTAACAGACGATATCGATCACAACGTCTTTCTTCCACTTCGCGCGCCAGTCAGCGGCGAGTTGACAGACGAAATTGACTGCTTCAACATTGTCGCCGTTCACATGGAAGATAGGTGCATCTATTGCCTTGGCAATATCCGAGGGGTAGGGCGTCGAGCGCGCGAACCGGGGATCCGTAGTGAAACCGATTTGGTTGTTCACGATAAGGTGGATAGTACCGCCCGTGCCGTAGTGCGGGAGGTTGTGGAAGCCCATAGTCTCATAGACGACACCCTGACCAGCGAAAGCCGCGTCACCGTGCAAAAGGACACCCATAGCCGTATTGTGAGTGCTCTCGTCCTGTTCGAAGTGCTGCAAGGCGCGGGTCTTTCCGAGTACGACAGGATCTTCCGCCTCTAGATGCGATGGGTTGGCGACGAGCGACAAGGAGACCTTCTTTCCAGACGGTGTTGGCCGAACGTAATTTGCCCCAAGGTGATACTTAACATCGCCGGCAGGGGAGTCATCATCGTCAGCCGTACCAGAGAACTCGTTCAGGATCGCCTCGACCGGTTTTCGGATGACGTTTGCGAGGACGTTTAGACGACCGCGATGAGGCATACCAATAGTAATGTGTTTAATGCCGTGTTCGACCGAACGATCAATGAGAGCCTTCATGCCGGGAACCAAGGCTTCGCAACCCTCGAGACCGAAACGCTTCTCGTTGGGGTACTTGCTAGCCATGAACTTCTCAAAAGACTCGGACCATATGAGACGATCAAGAACCATACGCTTTTCTTCGACAGTATAATTCCACGGTTTAGGAATTTCAATACGTTCCCGTATCCAATCGCATTGCTCCTTATCTGGAATGTGGATATATTGGAATCCGACAGCACCACCTGAGTGAACAAGTGAATAAATGCAGTAAGGACAGTAGGGTAAAGCGGACTCACAGTAGATACGCTTGCAAACCTGGATGATCTCACCCAGAGACATGGTTTTCCGGTCTTCAGTAGCGAAGTGTGGAAGAATACCAGGTCCAAGTGTGATCTGTTTTTCAAGATCCCGCTCTGTGAAGCCATAACGGCTGAGCTCGAGTTCGGGGGGGTGAACATCGTCAAGGTCGGCATCGAGAATACCCAGAGGGTCGAGATCGGCAATGTGATGGCCACGTACTTGGTAAGCACGGACAAGAAGTTGGACCTGTAGACGACTGATTCAAAGGACTGTAAAAGAGACATAAAAAGAACACATACCTTCAAATGGTCGTCAAGCTCGGCGCCTCCAGCAGCGAACAAAGCGGGCGCACCATCCGCAGGCGTTGGAACGAGGTTGGGGGGAGGCTGAAAGGCTTTTGCGCTAGGCAGGCCCTTGTCCATGCCGGAGAAATAGGCGTCCCAAGATACATGCACAGACTTGGGATCCTGCCTCCAGTGCCTATACATTTCTTCGACGTAGTAGGCATTCGTGCCGTTCGCGAATGGATCGTTGGGCGACGGCGGTGATGCAGGGGTCGCGAGACTGCGACGGGGGGCGACTGAGGCACCCCATCGCGAGCGCTGCACGACGTTCGGCAGGCGCCTGAGCGTATGCCTTGGAAGCATTGTGATGAGCCTCTGAGGAGGAGTTGGTGGTTCGTGACAAGACAAGCCGGTTTTGGCCTCTCTACCTGCGTCGGGCGTCGGAGCCGATTCTCACGCATCCAACCAGACCTTGTAATTCTCGTAATTCTGCTCTTCACCGGACCTGCCCTTGTTTCGCGTACGCACTACTTTCTCTTCCCCATATCGCTCTTGCACGGCCGACAATTAAAGTCGTCGACTCCGCCGACTGCCATGTCTATATTTTCCCGAAGCGCGCGTCAATGTCTCTTTCGCTACTTACTTCAAGGTCAATGCACTCTCACAAGACCTGTTCGTTATTCGTCCCACACGGCTACGGGAATACCTCCGCCATTACAGGGCATCAAAGTTGTCGACTTGACACGTGTCTTGGCGGGTCCTACCGCGACAATGCTACTTGCTGATCTAGGTGCTGACGTGATCAAAGTCGAAGAGAGATCTCGTGGGGATGATACCCGTACGCTCGTTCGAATCCATCGTATGAGTTGCTACTGCATATGAGTGATGTATAGGATCTTGGTACCCTCCCGCTGCGCCGTTGTCAGCCGATGCGCCTGCAGAGGCCTCACATCTCCCTCCAGAGTCAGCTTACTTCCTCGCCGTCAACAGAAACAAGAGGTCCATCACCGTCAACTTCAAGGATCCAGAGGGGCTTGAGATCTTGCGCAAACTAATCAGCCAGTCTGATGTCCTTGTAGAGAACTACATCTCCGGCAAGCTTGCTACTCTGGGTCTCGGTTGGGAGGACTGTAAAAAGATCAATCCTCGACTCATATATACTAGCATCACTGGTAAGTGTTCTGGCTGCCGGTTGCATCATCGTTCCAACTCTCGTAGGATACGGCCAAACGGGTCCATATCGACATGCTGCCGGGTATGATGTGATTATTGAGGGTGAAGCCGGTCTGATGCATATGTCTGTCTGAAGTTCCTATTGCTCGCTATTTGAGCTAACAACAGAGCTGCACTGTATAGCACCGGTGAACCAGATGGCCCACCCTGTAAGGTTGGTGTTGCTGTCACCGATGTTGCGACTGGACTGTATGCGCATGGTGCTATTATGGCTGCACTTTTGTCCCGTCAGAAGACTGGTAAAGGTGTCTGGATAGACTGTAATCTGTTTGAAACTCAAGTGAGCTGTATATTGTATATGAGTTGTGTTCATGTATTTGTCTGATGTTAGGATAAGTTGGCTGGACTTGCCAATATTGCATCCAACTACTTGATTGCTGGTCAAGAGGCATCACGCTCTGGCACCTCACATCCTTCCATTGTGCCCTATCAGGTCTTTCCATGTCAGGATGGCTTTTTGATGATAGGAGCTGGGAATGATAAACAGGTGAATAGTACAGTTTATGTAATGTACTCAGCTGTGACTGATCCATGCAGTTTGGTATACTGGCTAAGCAAATTCTAGAACAGCCTGAGTTAGCATCAGATTTCAAGTTTTCAAGCAATAAAGCTCGAGTGGCTCATAGACAAGAACTGATCATCATTATGACTGAGAAACTTAAGCAGCATGGTCAATCGTATTGGCTACAAAAATTCTCTGGTTTGGGGTAAGTACATTTCATTCCTGTGTTGTTTTCAAATGGTGATTATTGGCAGAATACCATTTGGTCCAATCAATGATATTGAGCACACATTTCAACACCCACAGGCAATTGCACGTAAAATGATTACAGACATTCAGGCCAGTGTTTTTGAGTCTTGACTTGAAATTGAAATTGAAAGTTACAAATAGCACCCCAGAGCAGGGAATATTAAACTTGTGTCATCCCCAGTCATGTACAATGGAGAACGAATGACAGTCATTAGACCACCTCCATGGTTGTCACAACATACAACTGAGGTTTGTTCTTTGACATGTTGCAAATTTTATGAGCTTAGAATCATTTTCAAGGTATTGCAAGATCTGGGTTATGATGATGAGCAAATCTTGAGATTGCAGAAGAAGGAAGTCATATAGACATAATTTCAAGATGAATACAATTGACCCTGATGGGCTATGTAGTTTATATGTGATTTTGGTTGGATTTTATAAAAGATGTCTCAATTCAGTATGGTAAGAAAACCTTTATACAACACATAACATCAGATATTGAGGTAACCCAACTCAATGCATAAGTCGTCTAATCTCTCTGTATAAAATGTAATTACTGGGGTGTGCAAGTGCAATACACTCTATTTACCAGGTTACATTGTAGTAGGAGAGAAAGCTGTCACAGTATGCTCCTTGCTGGATAGTGGGGCTGATGCAAACCTGATACACCCTGACTTTGTAAAGAAATGGGGACTCCCCACTCAACCACTTTCTAGGACAGTGACCTCAACCACCATTGATGGCTCTATAAACAAGAGAGGTCCAATTACCCACTGAGTTGAAGGAAGCATATGCCTGGAAGGAAATGAGGTTCCAATCAATTTTTATGTCTTGAATATTGGAATGCTCGACATTGTCCTCGAGAACTCTTGGTTAGCACAAGTCAACCCCCACATCAACTGGATGGAAGGAACACTTGAGATTGACCAAGCATGGCTCACAGAATGACAAGGGTACTATGCCTGGATCATGAGCCAACCCATCACAAACAGAATTCTCTTGTGCCAGGCCTCTATACATGAAGACAATTATGAGCTTTTGGACATACTGTGTGTGTACACACAAAAGGAGCAGCCACTTACAAATGAAGATGGGCTGCTGCAGACTCTAAAATCCCAGCAGACAAGGCTCAACTGGATGACATGCTTTCTCAGCTCTCAGCTCATGGCATGGGACATTCAAGAGCTCACTGAATTGGTGATCCCGATGAAGCCACCCTCATCTGTGGAGGACCTCATCTCAAAATATCTGTGAGATTACAAATGGCTTTTCAAGAAGGAGGCCTCTGACCGCTTCCCAGAGTCCAAACCTTGGGACCATGCCCTCGAGTTAAAACTGAACTTTATCTAAGAAATGTGCAGTAATCCCTTTGTCAGCAAAGGAGCAAGTGGCAATGAACATATTTCTGGAGAAAAACCTGGCCAAGGGCTATCTCCAAAAATTGAACTCATCTATGGTGTCGCCAGCCTTCTTTGTCAAAAAGAAAAACAGAACCTTATGGCTATGCCAGGACTACTGATATCTGAACAATGGCATGATCAAAGATGTCTACTCACTGCCCCTCATAGAAGAGCTTATTGACAGGCTCCAGAAAGCATCTATGTTCACCAAACTGGACCTTTGAAATGGGAGCATTTATAGTAAAACATGAAAATTGGAACAAGATCATAGAACCCACTGTTATGTTTTTCAGAATATGTAACTCACCAGCCACATTGATAAGACTGAGAAGTTCAAAGCCTTTAGTGGTTTGTATTCAGGGGGAGTTCAAAGCCTTCAGTGGTTTGTACCCACATCTCCTAACAAGTGTTAGGTTTGACCAACACTATAGCTTAATGGTCTAAAGCATTGGAAGGCCATTGTGTGCTCATCAATGTTCCAGTGAATGACAAATGATATATTTCAGGACATGCTAGCTGAGGGGTGGATTGTGATTTACATGGACAATATCCTTATCTTCTCTGATAACAAGAAAGTCCACCAGAAATGGACTAGGTGTGTCCTGCAGCAGGAGGAGGAATGAGACCTATTTGTAAAGCCAGAAAAATGTGCATTTGATGTTGTTGAGATCGATTTCTTAGAAATGACCATCTCACCTGAACAGATACACATGGATAAGGATAAACTGGCAGAAATAGCAGATTGGCCCATATCTACCAAGGTCAAAGATGTAGAACAGTTTATGGGTCTTTTCAACTACTATCAATGCTTCATCTACAACTTCTCTCACATTGCTCATCTCTTGAATGCAATCAAGAAGAAGTGCATGAAGTGGAACTGGACCACAGCCTGTCAAAAAGCCTTTAATGAGCTCAAGAGGTGTTTCCAAAGCATGCCCATTCTCTGTATGCCTGACCCATCTAAACTGTTCATCATTGAGACAGACACCTCGCTGATAGCCACTGATACAGTAGTACTCTCAAAGAGCCTGAAGGAGGCCGAGCAGAACTACCGAATATACAACAGAGAGCTGCTGGCCATTGTCCGTGCACTTGAAGAATGGTGCCACCACCTCGAGAGAAGCAGACACTTGGTCACAGTGATCACAGACCACAAAAATCTAACCTATTTCTGGGAGGCACAATGACTCAACTGATGCTAGGCTCAATGGCAGCTGTTCTTGTTGCAGTTTGACCTGAAGCTACTAAATAAGAAAGACAGCCAACTTATAGTCGCTGATGCATTCTTCAGGTGATCAGACCACTTAGATGGAGAGCATGACAATGAAGATGTTGATGAGTTCTACAGCCTCCTGGGCTCTGAATTGTGATTTTAGAAGCTTTCTAACCCTTTTGCAAACCATCCTACAGCTCTCCTATAATCTACAACATCTGGGATAGATTTCTAAGACATTTCTAATGCATCCATTGCATCCCAAACCCTTCTAACACTCTATGAAGTCCTGTGAAGTCACATGAAGTGCTATGAAGCTTCGAATGCTAGCTATGAAGTCTCTAATGTCTGCTAAGTCCACTAACAGATGCTGCTGGCCCACCTACATTGTTCTATTGGGTCCAGACCTCAACTCCAACGTCATCCAGCCTGGACCTAGCTAGGAAAGCTTAGCTAAGTCTTTCTAATCTCTTGTGACTGTAGGCATCTCTGATAGTCTCTTAAATGGCTCGAAGTTCTGAAGGCTGTACTTAAAAAGCCTTGCACATCCTCTGGGTCTTGATCCTACACCATAAGGTCCTTCTACGATGTGCTCATATGATTTTCTATCTATTTAGGACATCTCCTACCCTGATTTGGACAAGTTTTGCTGATAGAAACTTTGTACATCTTTAGCCTACTATGATAGTTGATCACTGTATATGGCTGCTCTCTGATAACCATTCCACCTTTATGGGTGATCTTAGCCACCTTTCTACCATACGTAGTTCCCCTGTTTCAGTTTCTATTTAGTTCCTATCCTCCTTATGGTCACTTCAGAGTCCATGCACATTTAGTACACATTTTGGACTTGCAGAGACCACTTTGCATAAGATAGTTCACCTCACCCTCTTCTATTAAGCCAGATGTAGTATACTATGTATGACAGAGACCTCTTGATATACACTATTCCTCCACTTGAGAATACGAGCCCCTTTGCAGCTCACAGCATATTGAGAATAGAAGCTTTAGGATCTGTCTAAAGCTTCTAAAGTCCCTCACCTATGTTACTGGGGGTTTTACCCTAGTTAAGCTGCAGAAGCTTAGCGCAGTGTGCAGTGAAGGGTCGAGAAGAAATGGCAGTGACAATGAGGCACGATCCTCAGTAGTCTTTAACTACAAGCTCTACGTAGTTGTGATAGTCTTTATGGGCTTCTTGTGAGTGCGAGAAGATGTGTAAAGAAAAGCATATATTGGTACTAAGTGCATAGCACACTTTGGAATAGTGAACAAAGAGAATACAACTGGAAAAACCTCCAGCAGAAGGTCCCCCTTTATACTGCTACCACCGACCCCTGGGTATAGCTAAGCAGTCCTCCAAAGACAGCATAAGGTGAGAAGAGTCAGCAGTCTGAAAGTACATAACTACCATGGAGTAAGTGAGGATGGTCAGTCCATCAGTCAGTCTGAGTGAGTAATATGTGGAAAGGGTGCTGCACATCTATGGTGTGACGAATAAAGGAAAAGAAAAAACAATTAAGTCTCTAGTTCTACCTGTTAGTAACACTACCCCCATCTCCTCTCAGCTGTCACCCTGACACCTACCTTTATGATCTGGGAGCTTCCTCATCAGGCTGCTTCACTCCACTGATTTCAGACCAAACAGCCCCTGCCTTGGGGCATTGGTCAGTGTTGTGATCATCAGCATAGCAGTTCAGACAACAAGGCAGAATGAAGGGCTCAATGGCTGGCTCCCCCAATCGTGGCCGGTGGATGCAGTCAGCAGCAACATGGTCAAGGCCCATGCAGAATTTACAGACCCCAGCCCATTGGTTCAAGGGGTGGCACTTAGGATGAAGACAGACCATCCACTTGTCCTGAGTGGAGGGAGCTGGGCGTGTGATGACTGAGAAGGGTGATAGGAGATGTTTGAGGGCAGAGATGATGTTAGTGCAAAGAAGGAAGTTTAGATGAGAACACACCACATTACAGGCTTGCCAGTATGATATGTCAATTTTCTGAATGGGACTGGCCCACCACTTAGCTTCATCGTGCTCCCCCTTCTCTCTCTCTCCTCTGTACCCTCTTATCATATGGTCGAGGTGTAAGACAACCTCGGCTTGGTGCTGGAAGATAGCAAACTGTGCTGCAAAATCAGGCCAGACAATGAGGGTGGTATCCACTGCTGGGTGTAGTCATTCGTTGGCCAACACCCATTTGAGGTGGTCAGTGGGGGTCAGAAAGTCAGTGGTGAGGCCAGATGTTGCTTGGCGAGGTAGAAGGATGACGATCCCTTTGGTGAAGTTGGGAAGATTTTGCAGTTTCCGAAGGAAAGGATTCAGGGTGCGGGTGTTCCCTGCAGTGAGGATGGAGGCAGCAAGGTGAGCTTGAGCAGTGTTGGTTTAGTGGAACATGGTGGGAGGCAGCCTTAGAATGCTGCAGGGTTGCTCTTTGCAGGGTAGTTGAACGGTTGTCAACTGGGTTGATGCCTAGGTGGTTTGTCTTTTTATATTGCCTCAGCAGGTCAGGGGAATGTCACAGATCATCTTCCTTCTGCCAGATGCTGACAGAGACTGGCCATCCCTTTCATTTGATAAGGAACTCCCATTTCCCATGTTGGGCATGATACCCATGGAGGGCCTCAACTTTGTACTCTTCTTCCCCTTCAATCAGATCAGGTGGTGGTTTCAGAAAGTTGGGTCTGTGTTCTGCCATCTCCCTGTATGGGGTGAGCAGTGATACATGGAATACCAGGTGAATCTTTCAGATTCTCAGGAGCTGTAGCTTGTATGTTAGTGGCCCCTTGACTTCTGTGATTTTGAAAGGTCTGAGCCGCTTTGAGTCAAATTTCTGACTTATTGTTCTTAGCTGGAGGTTTGTGGCCTTAGCCAAACCTTGTCACCTTCCTGGAAGGATTTCCAGGAAAAAGGGGTTTGTTCTTTCATCAGCTTCTGGGCTAGCTCCTGTGCCGCAAGGGCCTCTTTGCAGGATTCAGAGATCTGGGTCAGATGGTCCTGGAGTGTGGGGTATTTGTCAGAGGGTCATGGAGAGCCAATGGCCTTTGGGTCATACACCATGGTGAGCTTGAATGGTGATTCCTTTCTTCCAGCATATGGCACCTGGTTGTGTGTGAATTTAAACTTGGGGATGTGTTTGACCCAGGTGTGAGGGTTATTTGCACATAGGATCCTCCAGGCTGCTTCCAGTTCCTGGTTGACCTGTTCTGTACTCTCATCTGATTGGGGGTGATAGGCAGTGGACATTGCCATCTTGACTCCTGTCAGCTTACACCATTCTCAAAATGTGGCCGCTGCAAACTGTGGCCCTCGGTCAGATACCATTCAGTCAGGTAGACCATATCGCCTATATATATTGAGATGTAGGGCCTCTGTCATCCCTACCACATCTATGTTTTTGGTGCAGGGTATGAGTACAATGCCCTTGGTGAGTTCTCTGTCGACCACTACCATGAGCACGTTGAAGCCCTGTGACTCTGGTAGGTCAGTGATGAAGTTTACTGATATGTGAGAGAATGGTCTCAAATTCAGTTTTGTGGAAATGGCCATCAGGGGGGGTTTCATGGGGTGCGTGTTGATCTTACTCTCCTGGCATTTGGTGCACCCCTCAACATATTTCTCAATGAATGATGACATTTCGTGCCAAAACCAGTCTCTCTGGGCAATGGCCATCATATCTTATGCCTCTGGATGTGCCATGGCTGGTATATCATGGCAGAGTTGAATGACTTCTTGGTGCAGGTCATCGTTGAAGGGTACATAAACTCAATTTTTGTATAAAATTAGTCTCTTCTAAATGTCCCAGTCTGCCAGTTTTGTGTGTGCAAAGCCTGTGCCCTTGAATGACAGTACCTTCTCCCATTTTAAAGCATCAATCATTTCAATGACCATCCTGTCATGACTACGACATTCGCATATCTTTTTGATGATTGTGGTGTTAGTGGTGTTGACAAAGAGGTCTGTTGGTAGCAAGATGACACCTTCATTGTCATACTCCCCACCTGGGTGGTCAGGTTGTCTAAAGAGTGCGTCAGCAACTATGAGTCGACTGCCTTTCTTGTTTAGTAGTTGCAGGTCAAACTGCGACAAAAATAGCTGCCATTGAGTCTGGCATCGGTTGAGTCATTGTGCTTCTCAGAAATAGATGAGATTCTTGTGGTCTGTGATCACCGTGACCAAGTGTCTGCTTCCCTCAAGGTGATGGCACCATTCCTCGAGTGCTCAGACAATGGCCAGCAGCTCTCTGTCATATACTTGGTAGTTCCACTCAGCCTCCTGCAGGCTCTTTGAGAGGAATGCTATAGGGTGTAGCCACCCTTTCTCATCGAGTTGTTGAAGCACTGCATCAGTGGCTATCAGAGAGGCATTGGCCTCAATGGTGAATGGTTTGGATGGATTGGGCATGCAGAGGATCAGCATGCTCTGGAAACACCTCTTGAGCTCATTGAAGGCTTCCTGGCAGGCTTCAGTCCAGTCTCACTCCACACACTTCTTCTTGATCATATTCAAGGGGTGAGCAATGTGGGAGAAGTTGTAGATGAAGCGCTGGTAGTAGTTGGTGAGGCCCATAAATTGTTCTACATTTTTGACCTTGGTAGGAATGGGCCAATCTGCAATTTCCATCAGTTTGTCCTTGTTTATATGTACCTGCTCAGGTGAGATGGCCATTTCCAAGAAGTCGACCTCGATGACATCGAATGTGAATTTCTTTGACTTTACAAATAGTCATTTCTGCAGCCGCTGTAAGACACGTCTGGTTCATTCTCAGTGGGTGTTCATGTTGTCGGAGAAGATGAGGATGTCATCCATATAGATTGCAATCCATCCCTCAGCCAGCATGTCCTGGAATGCGTCATTCATCATTCGTTGGAATGTGGCCAGTGAGTTGCACTTCTCAACGAACATGATGGTGGGTTCAACAATTTTGTCCTGATTTTCATATTTTACCATGAATGCTCCTTTCCATTGATCACCTTCCCTGATTCAGATGTTGTTGTACCCATTTCAAAGGTCCAGTTTGATGAACACAGTGGCTTTTTGGAGCCTGTTGATTAGCTCTCCTATGAGGGGTAGAGGGTAGGCATCTTTGATTGTGCCTTTGTTCAGGTATTGGTAGTTCTGGCATGAGCGTAAGGTACCATTCTTTTTTTTGACAAAAAAGGCTGGGAATGCCATAGGTGAGTTCAATTTTCAGAGATAGCCCTTGGCCAGGTTCTCTTCCAGGAATTTGTCCATTGCAGCCTGCTCCTTTGATGACAAAGAGATCACTGCACATTTTCTGAGGACAAAGTCCGGTCTTAACTCAATGGTGTAGTTTCAGGGTTTGGACTCTGAAAAACAGTCAGAGGCCTCCTCCTCAAACAGCCATTTGTAGTCCCACAGGTATTCTAGGACGAGGTCCTCTACAGACAGGGGTGGCTCCATAGAGATCACCAATTCTGTGAGCTCCTGGGTGTTTCATGCCACACACGGAGAGTTAGAGAAGTGTGTCAGTTGATTAAGCCCTGTTTGCTGGGGCTTTAAGGTCTGCAGCAGCCCGTCTTCACTTGTGAGCAGCTGCTCTTTCTGCTGGAAGATCCCCAGAACCCCTTCTTCTTATGTGTAAGCATACAGTATGTCTGAAAGCTCATCGTCATCTTTGTGTATAGAAGCTCAACACAGGGGGATTCTGTCCGTGGTGGGTTGGCTCATGATCCAGGCATAGTATCCTTATCATTCTGTGAGTTGGGCTTGATCAATTTCAAGTGTCCCCTCTACCCAGTCAATGCATGGGTTGACTTGTGCGATGATAGGTCTGGTACAACTTCATGCCCTGAATTTGCATATTTTTGGTCTCCTGCCCATTTCTCAGAATGTACTGCTGAGTTTTGGAAGTCTGAATGTCGTAACAAGGACTGAGAGCTCTATTCCATCACTAGGGAGTGTCCTAACTCGGCAGACAGGTACGCTACATATGTCTATTCACGCCTTGGCAAACCAGCCTTCTTATTTGGGAAGAACAATGGGATTTCTGATGATAGAAGGTCTGACTGACACTCTGAAAGTCCTGTTGAAGAGAAGTGGTCCCTCACACTCTAGAATGCACACCAGCAGCCTCCTCTAGCCTTCTCCTGACCTCTGATGAGCCTGAGCCTTTGGTTGAGATCAACTGAGAAAAGCCATTTCAGTTTTTGATCTTCAATCCTCAGTTCTGGTTCTCGGTCCCTCAGTCCGGAGTCTCGGCCTCTTGTTTATGAAGTCCATATGATCCCTTGGTATGGCCTAGACCCCCTACACATCGGCTTGACGGTTCAGCACTCCTAGATTCCTGTTCCTCTCAAGGTCTGGTTAGATAGCCCATCTTTCATATGATGATCTCTAGATAAGCATCCCTCACCTTGTGCCATTCCTCCGTAACCTTTCTACTGCATTCAGTGTCCCTGTTTCATGTCCTACTTCAGTTTAGTTTCCTATATGGTATGCTAATCGGATCCTAGATTTTACAATTTTCAGTTTGTTTTCAGTTTCTTTGGTTTTATTTTGCGTAAGATACTTTGACACCATGGACCCCTTATATAGTCTCCTGTACCTACCAGACGGCAGAGAAAATACGTGCTCTCATCTTGTCTCAAAGAATCTACAGACTTGTCCTCCAGAGTTCAGATTTGGGCTTCCCCTGCTCTAAGGCTTTCCAACAGTCTGACAAGATTCCCCTCCATCATATCTACGCATTTCGTCAGCCAGCAGTCCTATTATATCGTATATTGCAGCAGTCCTACGTCCTCTACGTCCTACGTTCTCGAAGTTGGAGTAACTTTGGTCTGAGTAACCAGCCCCCCTCCTTCTCCTCATCTAGCGTGCCTTCACCCTTGTTATACCCCATAGACACGTGTTGCATACAGTTCAGTCTATCAGTTATTGCCTACGCCAGCTCTACATCCCATTCCTATGCCAGCAGCCCTCAGCAGTATCTCCTATCCTGATTATATCAGTTTTCGGTTTATCTTTCAGTCCTCAGTTTATCATCGGTTCGCCTTCAGTTTCCTTCAACTCCTTTGCACCTGGCTGGCATCCTACCAGCCTGCTGTCATCGGGTTAGAAGACCACGCTCCTACCTTCCTGGGACTGTCCGCGCCTCAGCACAAGATCCTGTCATGCAGAATTCATTGGCCCCTTACTCCTCCACACACACTAGACTTTTAGGCCCCTGACTGTGGTCTAGGTAGTTTCTTTGTTGTGTCCCCTCACTTACCTTTCCCTCTGGTATCCTTCACAGGTACCACATCGCTTTAGCTCTCCCTACTCATATAGGACGCGTCAGACCTACTCCCTAGGTTCATCCCTCCGTTCAGGACTCCCTAGGTCATATTATCATGTGGGTAGAAAAGGCTGCCTTGGCACAAGCAGAGGAATGACAAGTATGAGATGAAGTGCAGCTGGGAGCTGGAGAAGATGAGGCAGCGAGTTGGGCAGCGCGCTCAGCCACCTCTGCACAAAGTCGCTCAGTTGCGAGGGCAAGTTCACACTATGCATCACGTTTTTGGAGCATGACAGCAAACTGAGGGAAGCTAGTCTGAGCCCACAAAATCCACAACAAATCTGCAAGAGGGAGGATTGCTGTCAGGCCTTCAATGATTGCGGCCTCCAGTGCAGGGTCAGCTGGTGCATTTGAAGCTTGAGAAAGGACACACCAATTGCCCTGTATTGCAGTGAGATCAAGTAGTGAGTGATCAAACGAGACATGCACCTCACGATGCCCTAAATTTCTCACCCACCACAAGTAATCCTTGGTCTCCACTACACCCTCTGGATGCGAATTGAGGAGTGCAAGTACATCACTATGAGCCAGGTCGATGCTGTCAGCATCCATGTCGTCAAATATGATAGAAAGAGAAAGACATAAAGACACCCACAGTTAGTTTCTATCATGATATCACATGCTTCGCAGATCAGATGCGATAGGCTAAAAATTCCCATGGTTGCACGCACTCACTGAGGACAGTCAGGATTTCAATAAAGAGGAGGTGATGAGCCCTGTAGTCTCCTGGGCTCCAAATTGCAATTTTAGGAGCTTTCTAATCCCCTCACAGATCATCCTAAGACTCTTCTACAGCCTACAACAGGTGGGATAGATTCCTATGATGCTTCTAACACCTTCTTTGCCTTCTAAACCCTTCTAACACCCTATAAAGTTCTGCAAAGTCACACGAGATGCTACAAAGCTTTGAACACTAGCCACGAAGTCCCTAACTCCTGCTAAGTTCACTATCGGACACTGACGGCCCTTCCATATTGTTCTATTGGGTCCAGGTCCCAGCTACTATGTCATTCAGCCTGGGTTTAGCTAAGAAGGCTTAGCTAAGTCTCTCCAATCTCTTGTGACTGCAGGCACCTCTGATAGGCTCCAAAATGGTCCAAAGTTTTAAAGGCTGGACTTAGGAAGCCTTGTGCACCCCCTGGGTCTCGATCCATTGCCATAAGTGTTGAAGTCTGACTTACATGTCAAAATATCGGACTAATGCACTGCATTGTAATGCTGTGCTTAGATACCATCACTACACAGCATTACTATGGACACTGCCTCATCTTAGTTACAATCACTGTACAGCCTTGTTGATATCAATCTGCACAGCCATGCAGTGCACACAGCCTTAGTATCCTAGTTACTATAGCACTGCATAGCCTTACTGTAGATGCATATAAACCCTAGAGTCCCAGTCCTGGATCCCCAGTGACTTACATTGGACTCTAGGTATGTCTTGTATATTTTCTTGTTAATATATTAGTGACTTACATTGGACTCTAGCTCTTCTGTCCCAGCAAGTCATCTCTGCTTGCATATATCTTGGAGTGTAACTCCTTGTGATATTGTCTGAACTTAACAATAAGGTCCTTCTACGGTGTGTCCATATGATCTTCTACCTACCTAGGACATCTCCTACCTCAATTAGGACAAGTCCCGCTGCTAGAAACTTTGTATGCCTTTAGCCCACTAGGACGGTTGATCACGGTGCATGGCTGCTCTTGGATAGTCATTCCGCCCTCATAGATGATCTTGATCACCTTTCTGCTGTACATAGTTCCTCCTGTTTCAGTTCCTATTTAGTTCCTATCCTCTTCATGTTCACTTCAGAGCCCATGTGCTTTAGTACACATTTCAGACTTGTAAGGATCACTTCACGCAAGAATAGTTCACCTCACTCTCTCCTATTTAGTCAGAGGTAGTTTATCATGTACGAGAGAGACCCCTCAGTGCATGCTTCTCTCTTTGGAATACAAGTTTCCCTGTAGCTCCAATCTCAGAGAGTGCTGCAAGTGCAGTCTTAGGAACGGTCCTAAGCCCCTAAAGTCTCCATCCTAGCTCTGTTTCAGTATCTCTAAACTACATCTATGCTCACGATATATCAACAAACTATGTCTACGCCTCTTGAACTATGCCCTATAATCCACAAAGTCGACGTGACTTCACACCCTTCAGTACAACCTATAGCACCTATCTGATGGGCCTCCACCTTAGTTATACCCAAAGGCTCACATTGTGTCATCCCTACATCCCACGATATCACTACGATCCTCCTATAGCCTCCAATTCAGATTATAGTACATCTCCTATGCCCTCAAACTCCCCAATCTACACCTCGAAGCCAGCAGATACTTCAGAACATCCAGCAACCTCGTTCTACCATCATTACTCCCAGTATTGACTTCACAAACCATCTGACCTCTTCTATCGATCCCCACGCTAGTCAAATCTCTCATACCTCACTCTACAAACCTCGAAGCATTACACTCCTTAGCTAACTTTAGTTAAAGACTTCAGAGCAGTCTCGTATCCTTTGCCAACTATTTGAACCCATATTCCCTTGACCTATTGCTCCCTAATCCTACGCAGCCTATGAAGTCAGATAGTGTGCTTTAGCAAAACTTCAAAGGACTTTGCAGATCTTCAAAGGACTGCGCACACTTTGAAGGTGTTGAATTCAGACAATATCACAAGGAGTTACACTCCAAGATATATGCAAGCAGAGATGACTTGCTGGGACAGAAGAGCTAGAGTCCAATGTAAGTCACTAATATATTAACAAGAAAATATACAAGACATACCTAGAGTCCAATGTAAGTCACTGGGGATCCAGGACTGGGACTCTAGGGTTTATATACATCTACAGTAAGGCTATGCAGTGCTACAGTAACTAGGATACTAAGGCTGTGTGCACTGCATGGCTGTGCAGATTGATATCAACAAGGCTGTACAGTGATTGTAACTAAGATGAGGCAGTGTCCATAGTAATGCTGTGTAGTGATGGTATCTAAGGTAACTAATCACAGCATTACAATGCAGTGCATTAGTCCGATATTTTGACATGTAAGTCAGACTTCAACAGGTCTCGTCCTGGCGATGAGTGGATTCAGTTGACCCAGGGCATCCCAGTGTCTTCCTTGCAGAAGAAGTACAAGAACATCAAGCCTATACTGACAGACACCAAAAGGTCATATCAGGCCATAGAGGCCAGCATCAATCCCACTTTGCTAGTTCAGTAGAAACAGCAGATAGAAAAGGCTCAACGACACAGGCTGAAGAGTGAAAAAGCCATAGATATCTTTAATGTGGAGCTCAGGAAAGGTAAGTGCATCAGCATGCAGCTAGAACCATCCCTTTTCAACATCAGCCTTCATTCTTCAGCACCGAGCCAGGCCGACATCCAACTGAGGCTGGCCGAGAAGGAGCCCCATCTGGGTTTGTCCCGAGGGGCTGTTGGATGGTTGACTCAGGGCCTGAAGGTGCAGGAGACACAGTGAGTGGCACCATGTATCATGACATCTTTATCCTTTCATGATGGGTGCAGAATCTTCTTGGTCACTGAGGTCAGATCCATGGGCCAGAATTGTCACAATAATGTGCTCTGTCACAGTCCCTTGGTCAAGCTGGAGTGCTGCTGGGCTTGGCCACAGTAGACTGTGGGCCACTTACAGTATTGATTGTGGAGTTATTGCACTGGAGTAGAGCGAAAGCCACATTAGTTTTGTGACTGAGACATAAGTTTGCAGCACCCCTAAGGGTGTATCAAGACTCTAAGAGTGCATGAGACTTTCTAAGTCTAGACTTCAGAACTTAAGACCACTTCAGAGGTTATCAGAGGTGTGAACAGCTATAGCAGAGAGCACATTATTGTGATATGTACAGGATTCAGATGATGAAGTTTCTGACAGTGAAGTCAAGTTAAGCAGAAAGAAAAGGGACCTGCCTTCAAACCTCCTTTCTCCTCAGATTATTGCATGTGACAATCGGCTTTGGAAGCAGATGAAGCAGAACAACCCCCACCACATTGCTTTGCAGAATAAAGGAGGTTCTGAACAAGAGAGAAGAAGAATCTGACCTCAATCTCACACACATTTCATTTTCCTTCTACTTATCACATTTCTTATTGAATCTCACCCCACTTTGAGATCACTACACTATCAAATTTCAGAATATCTCATTTAGACTGAGATTAGCTTTCAATTTCATAAATCATGGTATGTGCAAAGACTGTAATGTCACAATAATGTGCTCTGCCACAGTCCCTTGGTCAAGCTGGAGTGCTGCCGGACTTGGAGTGGCCACAGTAGACTGTGGGCCACTTACATCATTAGTGGCGGAGCTATGGGACTGGAGTTGAACACAGGCCACATTAGTTTTGTGGCTGGGTCATATGTTTGTATTGTTCTCTTTTTGATGGACTCTATTGTTCTGTGGTGGAGCCCTTTGTTCTCACCAGCATAAATAGTGCCATCTCTGTGGCTTACTTCGGACTCTTAGTTGCTGTTCACTGCGTCTCATTTTGATATGTAAGTGAAAAAAGAATGTTAGAAAATCACAATTAGGACCTACAACACAAGCAGTGGTCAAATTCCATTTCTTGCCCAACCCAATATATCCAGCACCTGGTTTGCAAGGGGATGTCAAGATCAACGTTCTCTGTCTCCAACATTGTTACCGGGGGGTTCACCCTGGTAATGCTGCAGAAGCTTGGAGCGGTGTGCAGCGAAGGGTCGAAGAGGAGCGACGGTGACGACGAGTCACGATCCTCGTTAGTCTTCAACTACAAGCCCTATGTAGTCGCAATAGTCTTTACGGGCTTCTTGAGGTGCGAGAAGATGTGTGAGGACTAGCGTGTATTGGTACTAATGCGTAGTACACTTCTAGGAAAGGATGAACGAAGAGAATACGACTAGGGGAACCTCCAACAGCGGGACCCCCCTTTACACTGCCACCATCAACCCCCAGGTATACTAGCAGCCCCCCAGAGACCGCATAAGGTGAGAGGAGTCAGCGGCCCGGAAGTACATAACTACCATGGCGTAAGCGGGGACGGTCGGCCCGTCAGTCAATCTGGGTAAATAAGGTGTGGAAGGGATGCCGCGCGTCCATGGTGTGACAAACAAAGGGAAAGAAAAAACGAACACGTCTCTGGTCCTATCCGACAGTAACAAACATTGCTTTCTCTGATGTAATCCAACTAGCAGTGAAGTTTAGATGCTCCTTCTTGATCATAAACTTGAGCATTTGAAGGGCTTCCATCAAGAAGAGGCTTCAGATAAAGTTTTCATTATGAAACAACATCCAAATCTTGCTGTACACAAGACTTCTGAAAAATAGATTGATGACAGTTTAGCTAAGCACTAGCTTCTCGTTTATATCTCATATCATCAAAAAGGGTCAGAGATAGTTTCAAAGTAAGTCTGAAATATTTTTCCATTATTATTAATAATCTGTATGATTTAATCTCACAAGGTGCAGTGGAATTTTATTCTGCGATCAGTGGAGACCACTCACATGAAGGTATCAAAATGAGACGCAGGGAACAGCAACTAAGTGCTGGAGTCCGAAGTAAGCCACAGAGATGTATTCAAATAATGTACTCTACTACATACCTGGAGTCCGAAGTAAGCCACAGAGATGGGGGCTACTCCGGACTACAGGGCACTATTTATGCTGGTGAGAACAAAGGGCTCCACCACAGAACAATAGAGTCCATCAAAAAGAGAACAATACAAACATATGACCCAGCCACAAAACTAATGTGGCCTGTGTTCAACTCCAGTCCCATAGCTCCGCCACTAATGATGTAAGTGGCCCACAGTCTACTGTGGCCACTCCAAGTCCGGCAGCACTCCAGCTTGACCAAGGGACTGTGGCAGAGCACATTATTGTGACATTACAGTCTTTGCACATACCATGATTTATGAAATTGAAAGCTAATCTCAGTCTAAATGAGATATTCTGAAATTTGATAGTGTAGTGATCTCAAAGTGGGGTGAGATTCAATAAGAAATGTGATAAGTAGAAGGAAAATGAAATGTGTGTGAGATTGAGGTCAGATTCTTCTTCTCTCTTGTTCAGAACCTCCTTTATTCTGCAAAGCAATGTGGTGGGGGTTGTTCTGCTTCATCTGCTTCCAAAGCCGATTGTCACATGCAATAATCTGAGGAGAAAGGAGGTTTGAAGGCAGGTCCCTTTTCTTTCTGCTTAACTTGACTTCACTGTCAGAAACTTCATCATCTGAATCCTGTACATATCACAATAATGTGCTCTCTGCTATAGCTGTTCACACCTCTGATAACCTCTGAAGTGGTCTTAAGTTCTGAAGTCTAGACTTAGAAAGTCTCATGCACTCTTAGAGTCTTGATACACCCTTAGGGGTGCTGCAAACTTATGTCTCAGTCACAAAACTAATGTGGCTTTCGCTCTACTCCAGTGCAATAACTCCACAATCAATACTGTAAGTGGCCCACAGTCTACTGTGGCCACTCCAAGTCCGGCAGCACTCCAGCTTGACCAAGGGACTGTGGCAGAGCACATTATTGTGACAGGTCCTTGACGGTGAGGTACCCCATGAGCATTGGCAATCTCCTGATGGGTGGCGGCAGGAGCACTCACCGGCATGGCTTGGGGGAAAACAGGATTGGTCACCCTCCTGAGCCGGCTATTGTTACCGGGGGGTTCACCCTGGTAATGCTGCAGAAGCTTGGAGCAGTGTGCAGCGAAGGGTCGAGGAGGAGCGGCAGTGACGACGAGTCACAATCCTCAGTAGTCTTCAACTACAAGCCCTATGTAGTCGCAATAGTCTTTACGGGCTTCTTGGGGTGTGAGAAGATGTGTAAAGAAAAGTGTGTATTGGTACTAATGCGTAGTACACTTCAGAATGGATGAACGAAGAGGATATGACTAAGGAAACCTCCAGCAGGGGGGTCCCTCCTTTATACTGCCACTGTCAACCCCCAGGTATACTAGCAGTCCCCCAGAGACAGCATAAGGCAAGAGGAGTCAGTGGCCCGAAAGTATATAACTACCATGGCGTAAGTGGGGACAGTTGGCCCGTCAGTCAATCTGGGTAAGTAATGCGTGGAAGGGATGCCGCGCGTCCATGGTGTGATGAACAAAGGGAAAGAAAAAACGAACAAGTCTCTAGTCCTACCCGTCGGTAACAGCTATAGAAGTTGAGGGCAGAGGTCTTACATTCGAGGTTCTCCAGCAGGAAGTCATCAAGGACCTTAAAAGTGAAACATGTTTTGATGCGCCTGTGGCTGGCTGGGTAGAGGCCCATGTCCAGCAGCTGGTCTTCATAATAAGGGGCATTCACACACCCACACCAGTGAATGGGAAGTTGGTGAATGCCAGAGATATCGACCATGACCATCATTTGATGGTTGCTTCTGGTGTCAAATGCCACAAAGGCATGATTCCTGTCAATGTACTCTGAAGGCGATCCCAATGTTGCATGAGGTATGCCCTGTGTCTCACTAATGTGTCACAATAATGTGCTCTGCCACAGTCCCTTGGTCAAGCTGGAGTGCTGCCGGACTTGGAGTGGCCACAGTAGACTGTGGGCCACTTACATCATTAGTGGCGGAGCTATTGGATTGGAGTTGAACACAGGCCACATTAGTTTTGTGGCTGGGTCATATGTTTGTATTGTTCCCTTTTTGATGGACTCTATTGTTCTGTGGTGGAGCCCTTTGTTCTCACCAGCATAAATAGTGCCCTGTAGTCCGGAGTAGCCCCCATCTCTGTGGCTTACTTCGGACTCCAGGTATGTAGTAGAGTACATTATTTGAATACATCTCTGTGGCTTACTTCGGACTCCAGCACTTAGTTGCTGTTCCCTGCGTCCCATTTTGATATAATGGCACCGCTATCTTCACCGGCAGCATCAAGATCATCACCGATGGCACTGCACCCATCACCACCGGTGTCGCACCCATCACCGCTGACACCGCACCCATCACCGCCAGCGCTGCAGTCATCGTCACCGGCACCACACTCATCGCCGCCAGCACCACACTCATCGCCAATGGTGCCACACCCATCGCCAATGGTGCCACAACCATTGCCGCCAGCACTGCAACCATTGTCGCTGATGCTGTGACCATTGCCGTCGGTGCTGTGACCATCACCGATGGCACCGTGACTATTTTGGACGGTACTGTGTTCATTCCTAACAGTGCCATTGATATCATTGTGTGGTAATTCCCAATTATCTAGTTTTGGAATGAGCACACACAAGATGCTGTTCTTGAGCACACCTCTGAGGGCACCACTCACTCGGCACGTCATCTGGCCCTGGGTTTGTGAAGACCAGAATGTCATTCGGCACCTCTCCCCCCTCCTCTTCCAACACCCAGTCATCCTCGGCCTCTTCCTCATCAGAGGACATCCCATCCTGTCCGTCCAGGGTCATGGGGCAGGCACTCTCCTCATGGTCAAGCTGGATATATGCTCCCACATCTTGCAACCAAGCCGGGGCAAAGAAGGTGTTATGGGTCCATTTCTGGATCCTGTGGAATGGTAGCCTTGCATGTTCCAGTTTGCAGCACTCCATACAAAACATGGGTTTGGCCAGGCAGTCCAGATAGTGCCAGAGTGCCCCCTTCATGCTGCACTGGGTGCAAGAATAACTGGAAGAAGGGTGTGATCGTGGAGAGGGTTCTGTGTGGTGGGGGGCACCCTCATGCATGTACAGTCTATTTAAATAATGCTCTTTGCTCCCCAGCCACTCCCTTATGAGATCAGGTTGAGACTGTGAGAAGAATGTGAGCTGTGATGCCATTCCAGTCCCATTGGCTCAGACAATGCCCACCTGAGTGGATGGAAACACAGGCTGAGAAATATGATCCTCATAGACAGGTGGATCATATCCTGCATTGGCATGCCTGCTTGTTCTTGGAGTTCGGAGAGGGGTGCTCCTGGTAGGAGTGCTGGGCAAGGACGAGCCAGGCTTATCTTTGATTTGCACCAACTGAGAAATCACACCTTTGGAAGTCTTTTTCTGCTTCCATTTGGCCTCCTGGATGATGGGGAAGCTCAATCTTCTTTTTCTTTTTCCCATCAGGTTCACCTGTTTTGTGGTGAAGAGCAGAAACACAGAGAATGCACTCAAATATGTGTATTGAAGCTTGAGTGCAGATGCGCATGAGTGCACATTTGCGTGACAACAGGTGTGACCCATTGGGTTGGAGCAACTTTAGCAAAAGTGCGCAACAGCTGAAGCGCGTCAAACTAGGGATCTGCCTTGCCTCACTGCTCTGCTGCTCACTCACTTAAGCCATGCCTAGGAACTCCATCCCTCAGACTCACAAGGACGCCATCAATGCTTTGTTTCCTGAGTGGAACCAGACAGACACAGCAGCCTGAGCGCAGTTCCTGCAGGATGTGTACGAGGATCTGGAGGAATTGGAGAACAGGAAGCTGACAGATGAGGAGAAAGAGGTGAGAGGTGCTGCTCTACATGACAGAGGACGTGCTCATGATCATCTCCATGCAGGCATTGAAGAAGTACACCAGAAACAAGCAGGAGAAAAAGGCAGAGAGGAAAGAGTTTGATCTAAAATCATCATACACCTGGAGGAGTGTGGTGGTGACCCATGGCAAGGAGGAACTGATGCGCAGGATGGCCATTCTGACTGGGGGTGCCAAACCAGGCAGCCCTCAGTGGATCACCCATTACCAGACCGTGAAAGCACAGTTGTGCGCTGCTGTGTCAGAAGAGCAGAAGGCTGCCTATGTGAGGGAAGCTGAGATATGGAACACAGAGGGAGCTCCTGCAGATGTCCAGATGGCCAGGGTGGAGAAGCATGGGGAGAAGGCAGCCAAGGAGTTTGCCCAGTACGTCTTCAAAATGATGGGCATGAGGGTGTACGTGCTGGGTGCATACAGGAGAAAGAATGCCAAGATCTACATCACAGAGTGAGCGTGCAGTCCTCAATTGTCCTCTCCTCTCTCACCTCCAAGCCCCAGTTTTGATTTCAATGACCAGTTGAGCGGTGGGGACAAGGTGGAGGACAAGGTGGTGGACTGGAACTCAGAGGAGTATCTGAGGTTGTTCAAGAGATATGTAAACACCCAGTTCAGTGAGTGTCAGAGCCCATGTTGTCCACCATCCTGGTAGCCATTGACACCGGGACAGCACCGGAGCAGAAGGTTGATGGGGAGGAGGAGCCAAAGAAGAGGAAGAGGAATATGGAGCTGGCACTGGAGCTGGACACCACAGAGGATGGGGAGCCCCTTCTTCCATCTCAGGAGGTCATCTCGGTGGTGAGTCTGAATTAAAAGAAGCAGTTGATAGCACTGATACAAACTGGTATCAACGACTGGAAAGCCTCAAACGTGAGGACCTGGGTGAAGTCGATAGAGTCAAGCGAGTACTCAAGTACGAAGCGAGAGGTCGCAAGATACGAGTATAAGATTGCTAGTGGTAACTAGCTACTTGGTAACCAGATCAAACTTAAGGTCCGACCTACAAAGTACAGGGCCTTATATACATATTCTACCCTGCGCACGGACCATGGCACGTGGTCTAAGAATCAGCATGAGTAAGCGTAGGTAAGGCGATATGAGTCATCGGGCCGTATTAGCAATCAGTAAGCATAAGACGGAGTGTGTAAGCGGGGCCCAATATGAGTCAGTGTCCATGAGTAACCGGGGCCCGTCCGGGGCCTGTACCATAAGCAGTGATGAGTCAAGATGCTGCGCAAAGAAGCTGGGCCTACCCAAGGCCCGCCCTAGAAGCGAAAGGTCACAGGACCGATCTGAGGTCCGACTGATAAGATATGTGATAAAAGAAATTGTATCATTACCCCCCTACTTATGATTGAATGCCTGGTCAATCAACTCAACTTCAATGGGGACACATCGAGTTTCTCTGAGTTGAACTTTGACGACCGTCGACAAACTTGATGAACTTCCGAGGATGAACTTGAAAACTTTTCTGGAAGTAATGAGCGGGTGTTTCACCGCGACCTGTAAGGGATGACCCTTGAACCCATAGGGGATGACCCCTCCAACCGTGAGGATCCTTTCACCTCGAACTTTATAGTTTTACGACGTGTCGGTCGTACGTTGTAGTTTAGTGACGTGCACGGTCGTACTCTCGCAGTTTAACGACATGCAGGAACCACTCTGGATGATACAGCGGTTCTGGGTTGTTGATGAATGCATAATGGATGGCAGTGCATTCGCACGTAAGGTGCTCAGGCGACGGGTGACTACATCAGAGACATTTGTAGTCGGGGCACGTCCTGTGTGAGTGACAAGTGCTACCGCAGAGGTAGCATGGACCGTAGCGAGTGAACGATGATGAAGGACCATTTGACTGAGACATGCGAGCGATGAGTGGGGTGAAAATGCGACTTATTGCACTCATCGTAAATTCTTGCGCTGCTTATATGCGTCCAGCAGCTCGTCCGCAGTACTGGCTAAGTTTTCTTTCGATTCCCATGAGTCATCGGTGGATGAGTAACCTTTCCACCTGACTCGGTATTCTCGGCGATTCCTTTGGCGATTCTCACGATGTCCGACCAGAGCTTCGACTTCGTAGTTATCTTCGCCACTGATAAGCTCCGGCGGTGGTTCCGTGTAGTTGGGACCATGCGTGTCTGTCTCGGTGTATGGTGAAAGAAGTGCGGTGTGGAAGACAGGATGCACTTGCCATGTCGTCGGGAGTTTCAGCTTGTAAGACATCGGTCCTAGAACGTCCGTGATTTCGAAGGGGCCCTCACGCTTGGGAGCCAACTTCCTCGTTGGGTATGACAGCTTTAGATTCTGTGAGTCTAGCCATACCTTTTGTCCTTTGCGAAAACCCGTTCCTTTGGGTTTCACGCGTCTTGCTAACACCGCCTGTGCTAGCTCCATTGCTGAGTGTACGTCTTCCCGAATCTTCTGCAAGTTCCGCAGTCGATAAGCAGCGCCCGGTGTGTCCGATCCAGGGTGTACGATGGGAATCCCTCGAGGTTCATAGCCCATCATGACCTTGAAGGGTGATGCCTTAATCGTAGAATGCTCACACGAGTTGTGAGCGAATTGTGCTGAGCCCAGCAGTGATGACCAGTTGTCCAGGTTATTGCTCATGAAGCATTGCAGGTAGATCTCCAGTTCCTGGTTGACTTGTTCCATTTCTCCGTCCATTTGAGGATGGAACGCTGTGCTCATAGCCGACTTGACTCCGGTCATACGGCAGAGCTCCTGGAATACCTTCGATGCAAATTGTGGTCCTCGATCACTGATGATCTTGTCCGGAAGACCAAACCACTTGTACACCTCACGATATAATGTCTCGGCTGTTCCTGATGCGTCAATCGTTTTGTTGCATGGAATGAAAATTACCCCCTTCGTAAGGTCGTGGTCCACAACGACCAAAATTGAATCGTAGCCCTCTGAACTCGGCAGATCCGTAATGAAATTGCAGCAGAATGTACTGAACGGAGTGGCATGCTGTGTGGATTTGATTGGGAGTAGGGCCGGTCGGGTGGGGTGCATGTTAACTTTCATTTGCTGGCAAGTGCCGCAACCTTTGATGTATCGTGTGACAAAATCAGCCATTCCAGGCCATCAGTAGTCTCGTCGAATAGATGAGAGAGTCTTCTGAATTTCGGGGTGGCCAGTGGAGGGGAGGTCGTGGTAATTCGAAACCGTTTGTCGTCGGAGGTCCTTGTCCAGGGGAATATACACTCGATTATTGTAGAGGAGGTCCCCATCTCAAATTGTCCAGTGGTCATTTGAGCCGTTTTGTGCATTGCACATCCCTTCTGTATACACTGAGTCATTTACGCATGCTTCCGTGATGGAAGCCCTGAGACTCGTGTTGATTGCTGCTGCCCATACCTTGTCTGGTAGGACGGTTACATCCTGGTTGTCTGATGAACCGTCATCGTGGTCGGGGCGTCAGGAGAGCACGTCGCTTTGCACCATTTGCGTGCCCGGTACATGAATTAACCTATAATCGAACTCAGACAAGCGAAGAGCCCATCGTGCTTGCCTTCGATTAAGGTTCTGTGCCATTTTCCAGTACGTCAGATTCTTGTGGTCGCTATAGATCGTGACTGGATACGGGCTTCCGATGAGAAGGTGACTCCATTCGTTGAGTCCCCTCATGACGCCCATGAGTTCCCAGTCATAGACGTCGTAATTTCGTTCTGCTGATGTCATGCTCTGGGAAATGTAGCTGCACGGATGCCAATCACCGTTGTCATCCTTTTGCCTGAGGACGGCATCCGTGGCGAACTTCGATGCATCCGTTTTCAACATGAACGGCTTCTCCGGGTCAGGCATCTGTAAAACCGGTTGTTCCAGGAAAGCTTTCTTCAGAGCTTCGAAAGCTTCCTGCTGTTCATCGTCCCAGTGCCATTTGACGTCCTTTCACGTAAGCGAGACCAATGGTTGAGCCAGATGCGAGAAGCTATGTATGAACCAGTGATAGAAGTTCCCAAATCTGATGAACGACCGAACCTCCCTGAGGTTCTTAGGTATCGGCCAGTCCTTGATGCCGGCTACCTTGACTGGGTCCATGGTGAGTTGTCCAGGTCTGATGATCATGCCTAAGAATTTGACTTCTTGCACGTTGAATTTGCATTTCTCCGGTTTGAGATACAGGTCAGTATCTCTAAGTCGCTCGATAACTCGCCGTGTTTGCTTCTTATGCTCCTCGGAGTCAGTCGAGTAGATAAGGATGTCGTCCATATAGATTGCCAACCATCCTTCCTTGAGCATGTCTGCGAAGACCGTGTTCATCATTCGTTGGAACGTTGCCAGTGAGTTGCACATCCCGAAGAACATTACCAGGGGTTCGTAGAATGAGGGAGGTCCTTCCCCTGCTGCTGGAACACCGAAAGCTGCCTTCCATTCATCACCTTCCTTGATGCGAAGGTTATTGTATCCCTGACGAAGGTCCATCTTTGTGAAGATTGTGGCGTTATTGAGGCGTTCCAGAAGCTCCGTTACAAGGGGAAGAGGGTATCTGTCCTTGATCGTTCCCTCATTGAGTTCCCTGTAGTCCTGGCATGGTCGGTATCTGCCATCCTTCTTATCCACGAAGAAGAACGGGCTTGCGAGTGGCGATTTGGACGGTCGGATGTATCCCTTCTCTATATTCTCTCCAAGGAACTTGTCCAGTTCCGCTCGTTGATTCCGGTTGAGAGAATACGTCGACTGTTTGAAATCTTTAAAATCCGGCTTAAGATTTATCTCGTGGTCAAACTCCGAATATCAGGGAAGTCTCACTGCCTTGGCTTTGTTGAACACTGGGAGGAGGTCATGGAGGTACTTGGGAACGAGTTCCTCGACTGGCTTTTCCTCTTTCTTGGCGTGTTCCTTGATAGTGAGTTCCGTGGACGTGGTGAGTCGACTGATGTCGTGCGTGACCTGCCAGATGAGACCGTTTTTGAGACGACGATAGGTTCCATCGAGAGGGTACTTCTCTTCCGTAAGCGGGGCATCTCGATATGCCGGATATGAGTCCCGTCCATACGTTGTGATTCGATCGTCTCCTTCGATGAATGCTATGACCAGTTCATCGTTGTTGATCATTTCCATCGCCTGATCCAATGTGATACCGTTGACCGATTCTTCTACCAGGGGTGCAACTGGGGTGTCGCGGCGTGCAGTCTGCCTAGATATTTCCGTTGTTGGTAAGACAGAAGACATGGTGTCGATCACCTCGAAGTCTCCTTCGTCTTCTACCTCCTCAATGGTGGGCTGCCATTGTTTCTTGAGGCGTTTGTCTCGTTCAGCAAGGAATGCCGCTACCTGTGGACATGGGGGTGCTGACCAGTCTACCTCATAGTCTAGCGTGAGATCCAGGGCTTCTTCCTGTTCTCCACTCTCGAGATTCTTGCAGGGTCATGTGGTGCTTCAGTTCCACACGATCTCCCTTCCAGTTGATACTGGGATTCTCGAGTTTGAGCCATGTATGTCCGAAGATGATGTCTTCGTTCTCTATACTGGCCACGTATGCTTTGACAAACTGGGGCTCGTTCCCGATTTTGTACGATAACAAGGCTCGCTTGTTAATGAGCGCTTGCTTGTTGGCCGTGCCGTCCACGTTGAACACCGGTATTGGGCGTGGTAGCGCCTCAGTCCGTAACTTGTGTTCCTTAACAAATTGTGGATGCATGAATATTCCTGATGTGCCACTATCGATAAAGGTGTGGGCTTCGACGGCTTTTCGTCCCACAGTAATCAGAATGTGAAGAGCTCTGTCATTCCGGACTACAAGTACAACATGGGACAGTGAAATGGATACGGGCAGTGGTTGTGTCGGCTCACCCTGCCCCTTTAAAAATCCTCCGTTCCTAACTCCTCGAACATTGCCCTCTTCTTGTCTGCTGAGAGCGTCTTGATGTATGAGCAGAAATCTATGGGGGATCGTCCCTTGGGTTCCTTTGAGGTACTCCTTTGGCCTGACTTGGCCATCTTCTTTGGACACTTGCGCACCGCGTGTTCTCCCTTGTGGCAGTAGAAACTGTTTATAGACGATTGTCCATGTGGTACTTCCTCTCCTTCTCGCTAAGGCTGCATCCATCCTCCCACTTCTTGGTGAACGGCGTGGGGCACGGGGTAACGAGTGCGTCCACCTCCATGGGTTCACCGTAGTCGACGTCGGTGGTGGCAGAGAGGGTTTGGTCGATCCCTCTGTAGACGGCGTCGAGGTGAAGAACATCGGCGTACCATTTCTCCATGGAGTTGGGTCGTTCCATATTGGTGCGGCCTGCGAGTGTCGTGTAGATCTGGCAGTCCAGACCTTTGATGAAGATCGCCCTCAATGTGGGGTAATCATTCTCGGTGCGTTGGCCTTGGAGGCCCACAGAGGCGTCCTTTAACTTGGCCTTCTCTGCCAGGAGTCGGAACCTCTCCACGTACATCTTTGTACTGACCCTGGTCTTCTTGTTTAGTTGCTTGGCCGGCAACTCCATTAGCACTTGATGAGCCCACTGGACTCCTTCGTGCTCAGGGAACGCGAGTCGCAAGCTCGCCTTGAATACGTTCCAGCTAGCGTAGAGAGCATGCCCTCCTGCAGCCCGTTCATAAAATGTATTGCACCAGATATGTGCATCCTGCCCTCCTTTCATGAGAGCGACTGTGTAAGTGATCTTTGCATCATCGCTTAACCCTTGATTGTTGGTGGCAGTGAGGTAGTGCTCCACCCGCTGGAGGAAACACTCCAGATCTTCTCCTTGCCCGGTGAACAGCTTCGGTGCAGGAATGTCGAGCTTAAGGGGTCGACTCCCCTGTTGCTGTTGCGCCGAAAGGTGCGCTATGAGCGCTTCAAGCTCCGCCCTGGTCATTGTTGCAATAGTAGCCATCGTGGTAGGGGTGGTAGGTGTTACGGGTGTGGAAGGAAGTGATGGGAAGGTGGGAGTGGTCGGAGTGGCTATCAACGGTGTCGAGGCTATCGACATGGGAAAGAAACCAGCTGGGTCTCTTTTGTCTGGTGGAGGGTTACATCTGAAATAGGGGGCTAATTTCTCCTGTGCTCGTCGAGCTGAAATTGTCCCTGCCCACGCAAGTGGGGAGTCCAGGCAGATGTGGACCGGCTTCTGAACTTCTGGTCTGACCGGCAGGATGACCCAGAGGTGGACTACACTTTCAAATTCAAGGCATGGAAGGGCAGGGACAAGGAACCTCAGCAGCCGGTGAAGAGGGTCCCATCTTGGCCTAATCATCCCAAGCAGGCAGGCCGCAAGAACAAGGGCAAGGAAAAGGCGGTGATGCCACCTCACCCTGAAGATGAGGAAAACACCACTGAATCGGACAAAGACAGTAGCCGTCACGATGAGTCAAGTGACATAGAGAATGGGAATGAGCCAGGGCCTAGTGAACCACATCGGTCAGGTCACACACAAAGACCCAGAGTGATGGACAGAGGTAGAGCACCACTCACAGGAGATGCAGCAGTGGCAGGGCCAACGAGTGTACCCACGGGTGCAGAGGTCGGCCCACTGGTAACCCTTTATCTCAACATACCCAATCTCTATCACTGGCACATGCTGGAGGACAGCCAGTGGCCGGTCATATGGAGGATGAAGGAAGTGCGTCAAGGACTCTTGTGCCGGCCATACCCAGGACCAAGTTCAAGTCACCGGCAACAGTCCAAGACAGTCCTGAGGCAAGACAGACCTATCTGCTTAGTCTGTCCTGACAGATGCCGTATCGCAACTTCATCAAGGCCATCCCCAAACTGGTGTGGGGTTGTTCTTTTCATATTCATTATGGCAGCCTCAACATCCCTTGCACAGGCTCACATTATTGTTTCTGACAATCAGTCTCATCAATGGGCCTGGGGGGGAATGGAAGTACACCTCCTCCCACTGTACTAGAGCCGTCTACAGCAATATGGCCACAGGCTCCAAGTTCACCCAGTGGCTGTCCTCGAAGCCCTATTACACCAGCAGAGGGGACAACTTTAAGCTGGACATGGTGAAGACCCAGAACATGGTGTTGGTGATTGGGCTGATGCTCAGGGACTTGAAGGAGGCCCAGGTGGCCAATGAAGTGGAGGGTGAGCCCACCAACTTGCCTGACTATGTTCTCAACTCAGTGCTCAGTGAGGACATAGTGGAGAATGTCCTGCTGCCTGCATGTGATGAGATGAGGATAGGCATAGAGGTGGTATCAGAAGACACTGAGGTGATGGGGGACAGCTCCAGACTGACCAGATCAGCTTCAAGGCATCCCCAGGCACAGCCCGATAAGTCTGGTGGACCTGATGTGCTACCTGTGCCAAAGAAGAATGGTGCCGGTCCAAAGGAGGGGAGCCAGAAGAGGAAAAAGAATGAGTTGAAGCCTGTGGAGGAGGAGGATGAGGTAGAATCATCATTTAGGAAGAAGGGGAAGGGGGTGCCTGGATGACCCAAACCCAGGCCAGCCAACAGGGGTGGGAGGAGGACTGTGGCTTAGAGTGCATTCAGAGGAGGAAGACCAGGGTTGCAGCACTGGTGGCGATGGTTGTGGCACCGGTGGCTGCCAGTGTGGCACTGGTGGCTGCCAGTGTGGCACCGGCAGCAATGATTGCAGTGCCATTGACGATGGGTGCGGCGCTAGCAGCGATGAGTGCAGCACCGGCGGTGATGGTTGCGGTGCTGGCGGCTGTGAGTGCAGTGCCAGTGGTTGTTACAAGGCGGTAACGGTGCGAACATACATCTTTTCATTTCTCTTCACTATACTGGACTAGCGGGTCATGTACACTTACAATTATCACCATTACTCCTGATGGGCTGACTGTCATCTGCTTAGTTATGGACTGTTCCTCAGAAGGGACCACTTGAACCTCTGACTTATGGACACTTAGGTACTGGTACTCGTGGGAGTGAGGGCTGGCTTGCCCTAAACCCACCATAGTACTTAAGGGGTCAGCTCACTGCAGAGCACCCCAATCTTGTCCTCCTTAGTTACACTGTGTACTTTGGTGCTGTTGTTACCATTTGTACTTTACGACTGGGCTTAGGCCCCTATACCTTTGTCTATTCAACGGTGATGAGTCCCGTAGCCTCCTGGGCCCCGAATCGCGATTTTAGGAACTTTCTGATCCCCCAACCGACCACTCTAAGACTCTCCTACAGCCTACGACAGGAGGGATAGGTTCCTATAATATTCCTAACTCCCCCTCTCCTTCCTAAACCCTCCTAACACCCTACGAAGTCTTGCGAAGTCACACGAGGTGCTACGAGATTTCGAATGCTAGACGCGAAGTCCCTAACTCCTGCTAAGTCCACTATCGGACACTGCCGGCCCTCCCATACTGTTCCATTGGATCTAGGTCCTATCTACAACGTCACTCATCCCGGGCTTAGCTAAGAAGTCTTAGCTAAGTCTCTCCTAGCTCTTGTGATTGCAGCTACCTCCGATAGGCTCCGAAACGGTCCGAAGTTCCAGAAATTGGACTTAGGAAGCCTTGTGCACCCCCATGGGTCTCGATCCTATGCCATAAGGTCATCCTAGGGCGTACCCATATGACCCTCCACCCAGTTAGGACACCTCCTGCCCCGATTAGGCCAAGTCCCGCTGCTAAGAACTTCGTGCACTCTTAGCCCGCTAAGATAGGTGATCACGGCGCATGGCTGCTCTCGGATAGTCATCCCGCCCTCGTGAATGAAGTTGGTCACCTTTCTACCGTTCGTAGTTCCCCTGTTTCAGTTCCTAATTAGTTCCTATCCCCCTCGTGTTCACTTCGGAGTCCATGCGTTTTAGTACACATTTCGGACTCGTAAGGATCACTTCGCGCAAGATTAGTTCACCTCACGCTCCCCTATTTAGTCAGAGGTAGTTTACTATGTACGAGAGAGACCCCTCAGTGCACGCTTCTCTCTTTGGAATACCAGTTCCCCTGTAGCTCTGATCTCAGGAAAGCGCCGCGAGTACAATCTTAGGAACGGTCCCAAGGTCCCTAAGTCTCCACCCCAGCTCCATTTCAGTACCTTTGAACTACGTCTACGCTCGCGATATATCTACGAACTACGTCTACGCTTCCCGAACTACGCACTACGATCTACGAAGTCGCCGTGACTTCGTGCCCTTCAGCACCTCTTATAGCACCTATCCGGTGGGCCTCCGCCTTAGTTATACCCTTAGGCTCACGTTGCGACATCCCTACGTCCTACAAATAACCCTACGACTCCCCCATAGCCTTCATTACAGGCTATAGTACATCTCTCTACGCCCTCGAACTCTCCGACCCACACCTCGACGTCATCAGACACTTCAGAGCTTCCAGCAACCTCGTTCCCTCATTCCTATTCCAAGTATTAGCTCTCCGAACCATCCGACCTCTCCTACAAGTCTCCTACGCCAGCCAAACCTCGCCCACCTCGCTCTAACAAACCTCTAAGCCTTACACCCTTTAGCTAACTCTAGCTAAAAGGACTTCGCAGCAGTCTCGTACCCTCTGCCACTTAGTAGAAATTATAGTCCATTGGCTTATTGCTCCCTAACTCTATACAGCCTACGAAGTCAGCTCGCGCGATTTAGCTAAAACTTCGAAGGACTTCGCAGAATCTCGAAGGACTTCGCGTACTTCGGAGGGCCTCGCAAGGCCTTAGGGACAGTATAACACTTAGGAACAAGATCCTGTTGTGCAGGACCCTTGACCCCTTACTCCCCTACTTACAAAAACAAGACATACAGGTTTCCCGGTATCATACAGGTTGTAGCTCCTACCCTCACACCCTCACAGTTATCACACTACCCCCAGCCACGTTGCGGAGCACTCTCTAGGTACCAGGGTCCCCTAGGTCGTATCAACGGGTCGCCTCAGACCATCTATATCCTTGTGACTACACTGGGACTTAGGCTGTGACTTAGCCCACAACTCTCTCGAGACCGTTGGGCTAACAGTTGAAGACTTAGACATGTACTCGTTGTCAGCCAGGCTGACTCCTCGTCTACACTTCACACCTGACTACTCAACGACTCCCCATCACAGTAGTCACCTATGGGCAGAGACTCCCCCATAACACTTTCTGGCCCTCTTGCCTGATGCCAGCTGGCTGGAAGAGGGATGGGCTGCTTTGGAAGCAGCTCATTGGCGGCGCATTGCAGGAGGAGGCTGGGTGCATTTTGCTTTGGCAAAATGGCACCGGTCACATGCTGTGATCTTGCCTGTCAGTGGGCAGTCAGGGTGTGTTGAAATGATGCAGTCACCCGGTTCACACCAGGTGCATGGTGGGTCCTGTGAATATGTCAGAATTCATTCAGGCAGTGAATGAGGTATCACTCACCATGGGCCTTGCCCATTCCTTTGAGCGTATCGCCCTCAGCCTCTGGGATGGCTTGTTCTGCTCACTCGGTGCCGCAGACACCGACCGGGATCGTGACTGTGCCCAGCTGCTGCTCCTCAACGGCCAGCCCCACTCATCCTCTGAAGGTCCCAGCGTCATCTGCTTTAAAATCCCCTTGGGCTTGCGAGGCATCTGGGGCGTTTGACGTGGCAGTGGGGAGGGAGTGGGCGGTCACCGTGCTGGTCACTTCTCCTTGTGGTGCTGCACCCTCTCATCAGGACCCATCTCTTCCATCTCCACATCCTCCTCCACCCCACCTGGCTCCTGCACTGCACTGGAGTTCATCCTCGCTGGCACCACTGTGACATCCAGCCCCATCCTCACCTTCTTTCTTCTCTGCCCCTCCTCAGCCTCATCCTCCACCACTCTCTCCTGGGTCCTTTTGGCACCTGAAACTGCTGGATAATTGGAATCAGTAAGTCCCAGTCCTAGTATCATGATGCAGCTACTCACCCTCTGCTTGCCACCAAATGTCCTTCATGTCATCCTCCCCCACCTCTGCCATAGCACCCTCCGGCGGCTCCAAATACCAGGGATTGGCCTTGATGTCCGGATCATCTGCTGCAATGACCTCCAGATGTGCCAGCATGCTGTGCTGAGTGGCATGCGCAAATTCGCCTGCACCGCTTAAGATGATCGCAGGCATGTATGGCCACTCACCAGCAGTGGAGGCCATCACGAGGAGGTTGTGGAGGGGGCACTGGAATGGACGTATATAGAGTAAGTATGAACAGAAGGAGGGACAAACATACCAGCTCTTGCTCTAACCTCTCCTCAAACCAGGTACGGTGCAAGTGGTTGAGGTTGGGCAGGTGAGAGAGGGCGAGATGCACCTGGTTGGCCATGAGATAGAGGCCATTTTGCACTGAGGAGGTGGTAGACATTTTCAAAGCTAGAAATAACTTCAGAAGCAAGTGTGATGATGCATGAATTGGGTTGGTGAATGCGGTGATGTCAATGACCGGTGGACGAACGACGGTGAAAAAGATCGTGAGATGATCACATGATCGGCACGTTCAGATAGATCACATGATCAAAACTTACTGATGCCTGCCTGATTCCTCATGTTCAATCCCAGCTCTGTTTCTGTACTGATCTTGAGCTTAAAATTTGTCATTTCTCTGAGCAATACAACATGTTCAACACATCCAAGAGTGAGTGCTCTCAACGATTCCCTGTTTCTGATACCAATGGCCCTGTTTCAGACACTCAATCCAAGGGCAAGGGCACCACCAGGCCTTCTCAGCCCCAGCAGGCACCCACCATCTCTCCCTCCTCATCTGATCAGCCCAGTGAGCATCAGGGGACAGGGCAGGATCCCAACATGTGGAATTTGCCTCCATCACCCCCCAGAAGGGTGGCCCCAGAGATGGGCAGAGAAGGGACAGAAGGAGGGAGAGGCCAGGGAGGAAGGAAAGGGAGCAGCAGGGGCCTCTCACAGTCAGTGGCTCCACATTCCTCATCCCATAGACAGACCTCCAAAACCTCTTCCCAACCTCTGGAGTGGACTCTGCTTCCTCCTCCTCCATCACTGATCACCCAGCATTCATCCTGGGACACATCTGGACAGCCTGACTGGACATGACTTCCTCCCCCACCTCTGTCATCAGCAAGCCATCAATTATGGGATATATCCCACCCTTCCCTGGCAAGCACTGGACCTCCAAAGTTGTTTGGTCAGTCAGGCCGGCTGCCATCCCAACCATCGGACTGGACCATGCTGCCATCACCACCACCACCATCTGCCAGTCAATCTTGGCCTCCCCCCTTTGAACTGCCTGGGTGGACAACTCTACCACCATCACCCTCATTACAGTCGGTTCCATCTTCCTGGGCTCCATCTCAAGTACCTGAGTGGACCCAGCTTCCGCCCCCTCCTGCAGCATCAGCAAGACAGCCATCAGCATCCAGGTCAAGGATTTCTGAACAGGCTGACCCTCCTTCCTCTTCTGCAAAAGGAAAGGAGGCCAGATCAACAGCGATGTTGCCCCCATCCATCCTACACCAGCACTGGCATCAGCACCAGCACCAGCAGGTGCAGGAGCCATCTGGAAGGCCAAGACCCAGGCCTCAGTTTGCAGGAAGGGTGCAACAGGATGTTCAGGAGGGGCATGAAGAGATCCCACAAGTGGCAGGACCGTCAGTGGCAGGTGCAGTGCCAGTGGGTCGTGCAATAGCACCGTTGGCACCAAGCACGGCGCTGTCGGGTCGAGGACTGGCACCATCAGATCATGGAATGGCACCGTCAGGCTCAAGCATGGTGCCGTCAGATCATGGACTGGCACCGTTGGGTCATGGACCAGCGCTGTCGGGTCGTGGACCAGCACCATCGGGTCGTGGACCGGTGCTGTCGGGTACAAGCATGGCACCGTCAGGTCATGGACTGGCACCATCAGGTCCTAGCACGGTGCCGTCGGATTCAAGCACGGCACCGTCGGGTCATGGACCGGTGCCATTCGGTCATCCAGTGGTGCCATTGGGGGCAGGCGCAGCGTGGCAGCCGCAAGCACATCTGCAGCAGGAAGTGGGACAACCCTGGTGCTGAAAAAGAAGGGCAAGAAAACCCACCTTCTGTCCATTGTCCCCCTCCCCCCCTTCATATATGATGATGATGTGGAGGTCATCCCTCTCACTGACAATGTAAAGAAGTATTGTGAGTCCCACCCCATTCCTTTCGGATGCTTGGTGTCCACCATCTATGGCACCATCATTGACATCAAAAGGCCCACCAAGCCCCACCCCGACCTCACCCCCTTTGAGAAGCAGAGGCACAACCTCTTCGGCCCCAGATGTCCCACCATGACCTCCACAGGCTATAGGGAGATGATGGCCATCAGGCATCAGGAGTTCTTTGCAGATGAGGAGTTTGTGGCAGTGGGATTGAGCCCCAACCAGAGGAGATTGCCTCTCTCTCCTCCTTCATTCTCCTCTTCTGGTAGTGGCTCTTCTGGGGATGGATCTGGCAGTGAGGGACAGAGCTCTGGAGGGGGGTTGCAGTATGAGACAGATAATGATGAGGATGATGATGATGATGATGAGAAGGAGGAGGAGGAGGAGGAGGAGGAAGATGAGGAGGGGCAGGAGCAGGGGGATGTCATAGAGCTCAGCTCTGATGCTGGGCAGCATGCAGATCAGATGGAGGTGGATGAGGGCCAGGCTCAGGTAGGTAAGTTCTTTTTCCCCTTTTCCATGGTTCTAATAGTACATGGGCATGCACAGGCACAATTGTCAGCAAGGGGACAAGCTCAAGGGCCAGACTCCAGTGATGATGGTGAGTTCTCAATCATGGTTCTCTCATCCAACTCCTGTCTTTGTGTTCACTCATGGTTTATGTAGAATCTGTTTTTTCAGCAGATTTGCTGAGATGGGCTGATGAGCACACTGAGACCCAAGCTGCTGCTCAGTTGGTATATGCTTATCAGCATCTCAGGGTAGAGCAGGTCAAATCTGCTGATTCTTTGCAAAGGCTGACTGACATGAGGGACTTCAATGCCTTGGGGGTGGATTCTGTAGCACATGTACTAGAAAGGTACAAAATGTAACCATATCTACATTCCTGTTCTTGGGACTTCATGTATATCTGAATATGGCTGTAATTTATCAAAGCTTTACCCAACAGTGAGGCCTTTATTTAGGCATCAGACTTGATCTGGCTGCTGCAAGGGCCAGGAGGCATCCCTGGAAATGAGGAATGGCCAGCCAACCCGTTGCAACGGGATGGGTCCATCATCAGCTGACCCAGTGCAATGGGTAGGTTTCATCCCCAGCCGATCTGTTGCAACGGGATGGTACCATCACTGGCTGACCCATTGCAACGGGATGGTCCCATCCCCGGCCGACCCATTGCAACAGGAATACATTCACACCCGGCCGACCTGTTGCAATGGGGCTTGTTTCAATGGTCGGTCGACGTCAGACGGTCCGTTCACAATGGGTCAAACTCAGCGTTTATTGGCCCGTTGCAACAGGGTTTTTCACTGGATGGGCTCGCTGGCTGATGAAATGCATAGATATGATGGAGGGGAACCTTGTCAGACTGTTGAAAAGCCTTAGAGCAGAGAAAGCCCAAATCTGAACTCTGGGAGACAAGTCTGTAGATTCTTTAAGACAAGATGAGAGCGTGTATCTTCTCTGCCATCTGGTAGGTACAGGAGACTACATAAGGGGTCCATGGTGTCAAAGTATCTTACGCAAAATAAAACTGAACAAACCAAAAACAAACCAAAAATTGTAAAATCTAGGATCTGATCAGTGTACCATATGGGGATTTAAACTGAAGTAGGACATGAAACAGGAACTCTGAATGTATTAGAAAGGTTACTGAGGAATGGCACAGGGTGAGGGATGCTTATCTAGAGATCATCATATGGAAGATGGGCTATCTAATCGGACCTTGAGAGGAACAGGGACCTAGAAGTGCTGAACTGTCAAGCCGATGCATAAGAGGTCTAGGCAATACCAAGGGATCATATGGACATCATGAACAAGAGGCTGGGACTCCAGACTGAGGGACTGAGAACCAGAATCGAGAACTGAAGACCGAAAACCAAAGTGCCTTTTTTCGGTTGATCTCAATCAAAGGCCCAGACTTGTCAGAGGTCAGGAGGATGCTAGTGGAGGCTGCAGACGTGCATTCTAGAGCATGAGGGACCACTTCTCTTCAACAGGACTTCTGGAGTGTCAGGCAGACCTTCTATCATCAGAAATCTCATTGTTCTTCCTGGATAGGAAGGCTGGATTGCCAAGGCGTGAGTAGACACATGTAGCGCACCTGCCTGCTGAGTTAGGGCACTCCCTAGTGATGGAATAGAGCTCTCAGTCCTTGTTACAACATTCAGACTTCCAAAACTCAGCAGTACATTCTGAGAAAGGGGTGATGATAGGTGTCATCAATTTTGGTCCAACATTTCGGTGCACAGTTCTCTCTAAGCACAATACACCACACGCTGTCACCACTCAAGGTTCTCACACATGACCGGTCATGCCACCTCGATATCACTCAATCAGCTTCGACGTGCCACTTGATGTGCTCAATAACGCTACGGCCACAGGTTTCATCTTAGTCTATGTACGCTCCTTTATCTCAGCCTTACTAGTGATGTCAGTATAGTAGCCACTCCCTCTACGAGCTACTCCGTAGTACACAAGTAGTTAGGATGCCACTTGTACTACACCACTCCTGATGCACCTTACATTATAGTAAAGTAGTATAAACGTGATGTACAACGTCTTGGACCAACAGAGAAGTTTTCCCCCATTCTGCAGAGCTCAAGAAGAGCACCTTTGATACAATCTTCTACCACGTCCTACAGCGTCTTTCCATCTTCAATTATGTTTGAAGAGTTGCGTCTACAATCCGCCTTTTACAGTATCTTGAAGGGTTGCGTTTCATCCGTCTTCAACATCTGTTGAAGGGTTGCACTCAGTCTTACGTCCACCTTCGAGTCATATCGAAGGGTTGCATTATCATCTCATCTCTAACCCAAGTCCACCCTCTACAGTAACTGAAGGGCTGCATATCAGCTAAGTCCTCCTGTTTAGCCTCCCCTTAGTACAGTATTGTATAGTAGCACATCGAAGCTATGTCAAGCAGTCGTGACACATGTCATAGGTCATCAAAGACCTTCGTAGACGTCTCTCGACCCATTTGAGATCGGGAACCCTTTGCTGCTGACTCTCCCCTAGCACACTAACTAGTACTATAGCTTTCCAGCTTCTCTTAGGTCATACCCAGTTGGGGTTGGAGTGTTATAGTGCATATCAGCAGGAGACCAAAAATACACAAATTTGAGGCATGGAGTTGTACTGGACCTATCACTGGGGCCTTGAGAGTTGCACATCCCTTCCCCTTTGACATATATATCAGCTCACCTATGAAGCTACCACAATTAATGACTGCCTCAGTACTCCTGTGGCCCCTGACAACTGATATCCCTTTGCCAGTTGAATCTGAGACTGATTCTGAAACTGAAGTAGCAGCCCCAGGAGCAGTGAGGCAGTGTGTAAACAAGGATCTGTGAGGACCAGATGGCTCCTCCTCAGCAATTGGAGAGACCTGTGCAGCAGAAAACTGAAGTACCACAGGAGAATCCTGAACATTTTTGGCCGTGTTGGTCTCCTTGGCTGCCCAATGCTCCTCCTTGTGCCCTTGGATCACCATGGCTAACTCAGGAAAGACCTCATCTGCCCACTCTAACCAGTGCACCTCAGATGCTGGTAGCAGTGCCTCAATGACCTCTTCAACCTCAGTTTCAATTTGTGGGTCAGCTGGAAGTTGAGCCCCTTGTAAAATGAGGTGCCACATACCCTAGTCAACAGAGGATCAGCCAGTAAAAGAGCTAAAAGATATCAGCTGCTCACCAAAGGTTTGGGCCCACTCTATATAGTCCGAGGACTCAGCCATCCCCTCGAGACACATTTGGAGGAGCTCCACTAAGGCCATGCACACCTTAGCAACATTATGTGTCTGAGCAGAGGACATTGTTGTAGAGAAAGTAGCAGAGGAAGAAAGCAGGTAACTGAACAAAAACTGAGGAACCAGCCCCCTTTTGATGCCAAGCAGCCTTAAGGACCAGGTCAGAATTCTGAGATGCTTTTATGGCCATGAGAATTGACTGAGGACAGTCAAGATCTCAATAGGGAGGAGGTGATAGGTCCAGTACAACTCTATACCCTGAAATTGCATATTTTCAGTCTCCCACCTCTTTCTCAGAATGTACTGCCAAGTTTTGGAGGTCCAAATGTCATAACAAGAACCAAGAACTCCATTCTATCACTAGTGAGTGCCCTCACTCAGTGGACAGGTGCACTACATGTGTCTAATCATGCCTTGGCCATCCAGCCTTCCTATCTGGGAAAAACAATGGGATTTCTGATGATAGAAGGCCTGCATGACACTCTGAAAGCCCCATTGTAGAGAAGCAGCCCTCCACGCTCTAGAGTGCATACCAGCAGTATCCCCTAGCATCCTCCTGACATCCAACGAATCTGGGCCTTTAGTTGAAAGCATCTGAGTAAAGACACTTCAGTTTTTGATCTTCGGTCCTCAGTTCTGGTTCTTGATCTCTTGGTCCAGAGTCCCAGCCTCTTGTCCATGACATCCATATAATCCCTGCAAATTGTCTAGGCCCCCTACACATCGGCTTGACTGTTCAGTGCTCTTCAGTCCCTATCCCTCTCAAAATCTGGTTAGATAGCCCATCTCTCATGTGATGATTTCTAGATAAGCATCCCCTTCCCTGTGCTATTTCCCGGTAACCTTTCTACCACATTCAGAGTTTCTGTTGCATTTTCTTCTTCAGTTTAGTTCCCCATATGGTACACTGATCAGTTTTTAGATTTTACAATTTTCGGTTTGTTTTCAGTTTCTTTGGTTTTATTTTGCGTAAGATACTTTGACACCATGGACCCCTTATATAGTCTCCTGTATCTACCAGATGGCAGAGAAGATATGCGCTCACATCTTGTCTCAGAGAATCTACAGACTTGTCCCTCCAGAGTTCAGATTTGGGTTTCTCCTGCTCTAAGGCCTTCTAACAGTCTGACAAGGTTCCCCACCATCATCTCTATGTATATTATCAGCCAGCAGTCAATACTACATCACACATCACAGCAGTCTTATGTTCCCCTACATCATACGTTCCTGAAGTTGGAGTAACTTCAGTCTGAGTATCCAGCACTTCTTCTCCTCCTCAACCGGCATGCCTCCACCCTTGTTATACCCTATAGGCATGTGTTGCATCTAGTCCAGTTCATCAGTTATCATCTACACCAGCTCTACACCCCACTCTTATGCCAGTATCCCTCCAGCAGCATTCCCTCTCCTGATTACATCAGTTTTTGGTTATCCTTCAGTTCTCAGTTTATCATCAGTTTGCCCTCAGTTTCCTTCAACCCCTTTGCACCTGGCTGATATTCTACCAGCTCACTGCCATTGGACTAGAAGACTACATTCTTAACTTCTTGAGACTATCTGCACTTCGACATAAGATCCTGTCATGCAGGACTCATTGACCCCTTACTCCTCTGCACACATTAGACTTCTAGGACCCTGACTGTGGTCTAGGTGGTTTCTCTGTTGTATTCATTTGTTTACCTTTTCCTCTGGTATCTCATAGATACCACACTGCTCTAGCTGTCCTATCTTTGAACGTGTCAGATCTACTCCCTAGGTTCATCCCTTTATCAGAACTCTCTAGATTGTATCACTGTGACCATGATCATGCGCAGCTGCTCTTTCTCAACAGCTGGCCCTGCTCATCCTCTGATGGAACTGGCATCATCTGCTTAAGGATCCCCTTCAGCTTATGGGGCACCCTGGACAGTGGATGTGGTGGTGGGAAGGCAGTTGATGATCACTGGGCCAGTTTCTTCTCCTCATGGCACTGCCCCCTCTCAACCAGGCTCATCCTTTCCATCTCAATGTCCTCCTCAACCATCTCCTCCTCCCAGCTCACACCATCTGCCTCCACCCTCTGTGGCACCTCCACAGTTGTGCAGGACTTGCAGTTCCACAACCTCCAGTCTTATCCTCACCTTCTTCCTCTTTTGGGTCTCCTCCTTCACCTCAACCTCCACAGATGTCTCTTGGGTCCTCTTTGCACCTGCAACTGCTGGAGAATGAAAAGCAGTAAGTCTAAGTCTTGTAATCATCATGCAGCTACTCACCTTCTGCAAGTCACCAAGTGTCCTCCATACTCTCCTCCCCAACCTCTGACACAGCATCTTTCAGCAGCTCTGAATACCAGAGGTTGGCTTTGACTTTCAGATCATCAGCTGCAATCACCTCCAGTCATGCTGGCACACCATGCTGAGCAGCATGTGCAATGTTTAGGATAATGGCAGGCACATATGGCTGCTCACCAGCAGTGGAGGCCATCATGAGAAGGTTCTGCAGGGGGCACTGAAATAAATTTGTATATAGTTAGCATGTAAAGAGGTAGTGGAGAACCTATCAGCTCCTGCTCCAACCTCTCCTCAAACCAGGTCCAGCATGAATGATTGGGGCCAGACAAGTGAGAGAGGGCCAGATGCACACAGTTTGCCATAAGGTAGAGGCTGTCTTGCACAGATATAGTAGAGGACATATTTAAAGCAGATTTTCAGTGATGAGAAGCAGCTGGAAATGTGTACAATGAGAGTGTCATGATGGTGGTGTCAACAACTGATGGATGAATGACAGTGAAAAAGATCATGGGATGATCATGTGATAGGTGCATTCAGAGAGATCATGTGATCAAAACTTACTGATGCCTGTCTGATTTCTCATGTTCAATCCCAGCTCTGTTTCTGCACTGATCTTGAGCTTCAAATTCATCATTTCTGTGACCCATTTACAATGTCCAGCACATTCAAAAGTGAGTGCTTTCAATATTCCTCTGTTTGTGATATCAATGGCCCTGTTACAGACACTCAATCCAAGGAAAAGGGCATCACCAGGCCTTCTCAGCCTCTGCAGATGCTCTCCATCTCTCCTTCTTCCTCTGATAAACAAACTCAGCATCAGGGGACAGGACAGGATCCCTCTATGTGGAGTCTGCCTCCACCACCCCAAGGACAGTGGTCCCAGAGATAGCCAGAGAAGAGACAGGAGGAGGGAGAGGCCAGGGAGGAAGGGAAGAGAGTAGGAGGGGCCCCTCACAGTCAGTCAATCTCCATTCCATTTCCTTCAGACAGTCCTCTGGAACCTCCTCCCAACCTCTGGAGTGGACTGTGCTTTCTTCTCCCATTCATCCCAGGACACATCTGAACTGCTGGACTGGATGCAGCTTTCTCCCCCACCTCCCCTATCAGCAGGCCATTTATCAACAGTGCAGGCAGGGCCCTCACCCTCAACATCAGCCGGCCAGTCAGCCTAGCTGCCATCTCAACCACCTGACTGAATGATGCTGCCACCACTGCTGGCATCCTCTGCAGATGAATCCTGGCCTCCTCCATTTGAACAGCCAGGGTGGACAATGCTACCACCATCACCCCCATCTCAGTCAGGCCCATTGGCCTGGGCTGCATTGCAAGTGCTGGAGTGGACCCAGCTGCCTCCCCCCCCCCTCTGGCATTGGCCAGACAGCCACTGGCATCTCAGTTGAGGATGCCAGTGTTACCGATGGGTAGAACTAGAGACTTGTTCGTTTTTTCTTTTCCTTTGTTCATCACACCATGGACGCACGGCATCCCTTCCACGCATTACTTACCCAGATTGACTGACAGGCCGACCGTCCCCGCTTACGCCATGGTAGTTATGTACTTTTGGGCTGCTGACTCCTTTTGCCTTATGCTGTCTCTGGAGGACTGCTTAGTATACCTGGGGGTCAGCGGTGGCAGTATAAAGGAGGGACCCCCTGCTGGAGGTTTCCTTAGTCGTATTCTCTTTGTTCATCCATTCCAAAGTGTACTACGCATTAGTACCAATATATGCTTTTCTTTACACATCTTCCCACACCCCAAGAAGCCCGTAAAGACTATCGTGACTACATAGGGTTTGTAGTTGAAGACTACTGAGGATTGTGACTCATCGTCACTGCTGTTCCTCCTTGGCCCTTCGCTGCACACCGCTCTAAGCTTCTGCAGCATTATCAGGGTGAACCCCTCGGTAACACTAGAATACGACTCCACAAATCCCCCGTCCAGGTTCAAGAAGTCACAAGAAGACAGTGCCTAAAAGACCCGTATCGGTCTCGAAGAAGGCGAGGTCAGCGGACTCATAGGACTAGTACTGACCACCACGGACTATCAACGACCTTTTGATATTAACTATGAACAAGAAGAAGAGCTGGATCACACAGTGTTTGACCCTACTCTCCCAACTTTAGAAGAGGTCTTGGATTGAGCTGAGCACAACCTCAGAGCCATTCTCCATGCCGATAGTTCCACCAGTTTCCTCCCAGCCAAACAGAGGGAGCTGATTCATTACACCCGCTCCCGCATCTCCAGAGCCAGCGATGCTTGGCAAGCTGTATTAGAAAATCATGACAGGCTGACAAGTAGGGAAGGGAGCCGACCTCTGCCTCCCACTCCCTCTGAAGATTTCGACGAAGTCCTCGACCACCGTATCCTCACTGCTCAGAAGGTGCTCTCAAACCCGCGTTTCTCATTTCAGTTGGCCGTTCCCATAATCGTGAACCTATATCAAAGGCTACTGAGCACCCGAGATTTCTATCGCTGGTGGCAAGCTGGATCCATCCTCCAAAACGAGGTGGAGGTCGACCCTGACGTGCACCGGGAAGGCTCATTGTTATCAAGCGGAGAACAATCGGGACGTACACCGACATTACATGAAGACTTCTAACTGGAGGGTCTGCTCAACGCAACCGTGCCCTCACCACTACGACTCTGCACTCTACAGGGAAAGTGATTTCGAACCTTGTACCCCAACCAATTGTGCCCTCATCCAGGCCCGCTGGACAACCTTTGACGAAATTGACCCACCTTCTGACGAAGGCTCTAGCTCAGAACTGACCGATCCTGACATTGAACAGACAGAACGACAAATGGAGACTGAAGGGACAGGAAAAACATTCCCTTCCACCCCGGAAACGCCCTGTGGCTTGAGCTCTTTCCGATCAGGAATAGGGGAATCAGGGCCACTGCCCGACAATGGGCTGGGGGAAGAAGGCCCCCTCGAGGGAGGGCCACCTTATGATGAAAGTGGAGGACCCCCAGAAGGACCACCTGATGGAGGAGTGCCCGGCAGAGGAGGACCACCCAGTAGAGGAGGACCACCTGGGGGAGAAGGACCACCTGGGGGAGGAGGACCCCCTGGAGGGGGGCAGCCTCCTGGAGGAACGCCCCTTCCACAAGGAACTGCACGGATACCTGACCGAAAAGAGCCAGAAATTACTAAGTTCTCTGGAAAACGAGAAGATGCCCGACACTTCCTCATCCAGTTTGCCTGAAGATTCAACACTGAACGATGGGCCTCCGCTTCTGAACGAGAAAAGGTCGGCAATTTTCTTGGCCACCTCAAAGACCATGCCAGTGCTTGGGCCGATACCCTTATCGAAAGGGCACTCGAACCCCACCCCCTCATCAGAGGAGCGAGCTGGGGGTACGGCACTTTCAGAAATGTCGCTCTCGAGTTCATCAAAAGGTTCAGGGTAATAGAGGAGGAGGTCTCAGCAGCCATCGGACTACGGAACTTGGTCTACACCTACGACAAACCCATTGCCGACTTCAATGAGGAGTTTGACTGGCTGGCCCACAGGGCAGAAATCACCGAGGAGAGTGCCCTCATGGCCTGGTGCTGGGAAAAACTACCCAGCACCATGCGAGTCCGAATCATGGAAAGAGATGTAGCCCCCACAACCCTAGAAGGATGGAAGGAAGCTGCTGTCCAACGAGACCGGGCCTATCGGAACAACAAGGCCATCGATGCTGCTCAAAGAACTTCAAGGACCCCCTCATGAGTCGTAGCAAGGGCATTTGACAGTGGAAAGCCAGACCATCAGCGCTTGCAAGACCGAAGGACAAGCTCCTGCTACAAATGCCACAATAAGGGGCATCTGGCCAAAGACTGCCCTGAATGAACCTCAGGCCGGGGAACAGGACCCTCAAATCGAAGGGCCAACGTGAAAGACGAAACTGAGGTGGATGATGAAGCCTCCGAACAGGAGGAGCAGGGGCAAGAAACGAAAGGAGTCAGATTCCCCCACTTCTCTCAGCACCACAACTTTGTGGATTTTCTGTAAGGTGACCCGACGTGACGCACAAGTCGTCTAAACTCTCTGTACGAAATGTAATTACCGGAACGTACAAGCGCAATACACTTTATTTACCAGGTTACATCGTAGTAGGAGAAAAAGCCATCGCTGCATGCCCCTTGTTGGATAGTGGGGCTGACACCAACCTAATTCACCCTGACTTCGTAAGAAAGTGGGGACTCCCCACTCGACCACTTCCCAGGACAGTAACCTCAACCACCATTGATGGCTCTACAAACAAAGGGGGACCAATTATCCACAGAGTCGAAGGAAGTATACGATTAGAGGGGAATGACATCTCAACCAACTTTTACGTCTCAAACATTGGAACACTCGATGTAGTACTTGGCAACCCCTGGCTCGCACAAGTCAATCTACGCATTGACTGGGTAGAAGGAACACTCGAGATTGACCAAGCTCGACTCACAGAATGGCAAGGATACTATGCCTGGATCATGAGCCAACCCACAACAGATGAGATTCCCCTGTGTTGAGCTTCCATTCATGAAGACGACGAGGAACTTTTGGACATACTGTGTGCTTACACACAAGGAGAAGGGGTTCTGGGAATCTTCCAACAGAAAGAGCAGCCACTCACATGTGAAGACGGGCTACTACAGACCCTAAAGCCCCCACAAGTGGGGCTCAATCAACTGACACACTTCTCTGACTCTCCACGTATGATATGGAACACCCCAGAGCTCACGGAATTGGTGATCCCCAAGGACCCACCCCCATCCATAGAAGACCTTGTCCCAGAGTACTTGTGGGACTATAAATGGTTGTTTGAAAAGGAGGCCTCTAACCGGTTCCCAGAATCCAAGCCCTGAGACCATGCCATTGAGTTAAGGCCAGACTTTGTTCCCAGGAAATGCGCCATAATTCCTTTGTCACCAAACAAGCAGGTGGCGATAGACAAATTCCTGGAAGAGAACCTGGCCAAGGGCTATCTCTGAGAATCGAACTCACCTATGGCATTCCCAGCCTTTTTCGTCAAAAAAAAGGATGGTACCTTGCGCCCATGCCAGGACTACCAATACCTGAACAAAGGCACGATCAAAGATGCCTACCCCCTACCCCTCATAGGAGAGCTAATTGACAGGCTCCAAAAAGCCACTGTGTTCACCAAATTGGACCTCCAAAATGGGTACAACAACATCCAGATCAGAGAGGGCGACCAATGGAAAGGAGCATTCATGGTCAAACATGAAAATCAGGACAAGATCGTCGAACCCACTGTCATGTTCTTTGGGATGTGCAACTTGCCGACCACATTTCAGCGAATGATGAATGACGCATTCCAGGACATGCTGGTCGAGGGGTGGATCGCGATCTATATGGACGACATCCTCATTTTCTCTGACAATATAAAAGCCCACCGGGAACGAACCAGACGTGTCCTATGTTACAAGGTGGTAATGGTGTGAACATACATTTTCATTTCTCTTCACTATACCGGACTAGCGGGTCGTGTACACTTACAATTATCACCATTACTCCTGATGGGCTGACTGTCACCTGCTTAGTTATGGACTGTTCCTCAGAAGGGACCACTTGGACCTCTGACTTATGGACGCTTAGGTGCTGGTACCCGTGGGAGTGAGGGCTGGCTTGCCCTAAACCCACCATAGTACTTAAGGGGTTGGCTCACTGCGGAGCACCCCAATCTTGTCCTCCTTAGTTACACCGTGTGCTTTGGTACCGTTGTTACCATTTGTACTTTGTGACTGGGCTTAGGCCCCTATACCTTTGTCTATTCAACGGGTCGCCTTAAGACCATCTATATCCTTGTGACTACACTAGGACGTAGGCTGTGACTTAGCCCGCAACTCTCTCGAGACCGTTGGGCTAGCGGTTGAAGACTTAGACATGTACTCGTCATCAGCCAGGCTGACTCCTCGTCTGCACTTCACGCCTGACTACCCAACAACTCCCCATCACGGTAGTCACCTACGGGCGTAGACTCCCCCGTAATATCCTACAATGGCTGCAGGAATGGGACCTATTTGTAAAGCCAGAGAAATGCATGTTCGATGTTGTTGAGGTTGACTTTTTGAGAATGACCATCTCACCTGGACAGGTGCACATGGACAAGGACAAACTGGCAGGAATCGCAGATTGGCCCATTCCTACCAGGGTCAAGGATGTAGAGTGATTCATGGGCCTCGCCAACTATTATCGACGCTTCATCCACAACTTCTCCCACATCGCCCACCCCTTGAATGTCATCAAGAAGAAGCGTGTGGAGTGAGACTGGACTGAAGCCTGCCAGGAGGCCTTTGATGAGCTCAAACAGTGTTTCCAGAGCATGCCTATCCTCTGCATGCCCGACTCGTCCAAACCATTCACCATTGAGGCCGATGCCTCTCTGGTAGCCACTGGTGCGGTGCTCCAACAACTTGATGAAGAAGGGCGGCTACACCCTATAGCTTTCCTCTCAAAGAGCCTGAAAGAGGCGGAGCAGAATTATCAAGTATATGACAGAGAGTTGCTAGCCATTGATACAAGCTGGTATCAACGACCGGAGAGCCTTGAACGTGAGGACCTGACTACGAGAGATGGTAGCAAGGCTTTATGGACACTGTGTATGTCCTCCTGGGCAAAGTCAATAGAGTCGAGCGAGTACTCAAGTACGAAGTGAGAGGTCGCAAGATACGAGTATAAGATTGCTAGTGGTAACTAGCTACTTGGTAACCAGATTGAACTTAAGGTCCGACCTACAAAGTACACGGCCTTATATACGTATTCTACTCTGCGCACGGACCATGGCACATGGTCTAAGAATCAGCATGAGTAAGCGTAAGTAAGGTGATATGAGTCATCGGGCCATATTAGCAATCAGTAAGCGTAAGACAGAATGTGTAAGCGGGGCCCGATATGAGTCAGTGTCCATGAGTAACTGGGGCCCGTCCGGGGCCTGTACCGTAAGCAGCAATGAGTCAAGATGCTGCACAAAGAAGCTGGGCCTACCCGAGGCCCGTCCTAGAAGCGAAAGGTCACGGGACCGATCCGAGGTCCGACCGATAAGACGTGCAATAAAAGAAATTGTATCATTACCCCCCTACTTATGATTGAACGCCTGGTCAATCAACTAAACTCCAATGAGGACGTGTCGAGTTTTTTCGAATCGAACTTTGGTGAACGACGATGAACTTGACGAACTTCCGAGGATGAACTTGAAAAATTCCTGAAAGTGAACTTACGGGCATTCCTCCGCGACCGATAAGGGATGACTCTTCCAACAATGAGGGTGTTTCACCTTGAACCCATAGGGGATGACCCCTCCAACCGTGAGGATCCTTTCACCTCAAACTTCACAGTTTTACGACATGTCGGTCGTACGGTGTAGTTTAACAATGTGCACGGTCATTCCCTCACAGTTTAGCGACATGCAGGAACCACTTTGGATGATACAGCGGTTCCGGGTCGTAGGTGAATGCGTAATGGACGGTGGTGCATTCATGTGTAAGATGCCCAGGCGACGGGCGACTACAGCGGAGACATTTGTAGTCGGGACATGTCCGGTGCGAGTGATAAGTGCTGCCACAGAGGTAGCATGGACCATGGCGACTGAATAATGACAAGGGACTGTTTGACTGAGACATGCGGGCGATGAGCAGGGTGAAAATGCGACTCCTTCTTCTCATTGTAAGTTCTTGTGCTGCTTATATGCGCTCAGCAGCTCGTCTGCAGTACCGGTTAAGTTTTCTTCCGGTTCCCATGAGTCATCAGTGGTGATACACACTATAACACTCCAACCCCAACAGGGTACGACCTAGAGAAGCTGGAAGGCTATAGAACTAGTTAGTGTGGAGGGGAGAGTCAGCAGCAAAGGGTTCCCGATCTCAAATGGGTCGAGAGACGTTTACGAAGGTCTTCGATGACCTTCGGTGTGTGTTGCGACTGCGCTACTATGCTGTACTATACTAAGGAGAGGCTTAAATGTGGGAACTTAGCTGATATGCAGCCCTTCGAAATACTGTAGAAGGCGGACTTGGGTTAGAGAGAGATGCTAGCGCAACCCTTCGATGTGGCTCGAAGGCGGACGTAAGACTGAACACAACTCTTCGACGGATGTCGAAGACAGACGAGACGCAACCCTTCAAAATACTGTAGAAGGCGGATAGTAGACGCAACTCTTCAAATGTAATCAAAGACAGAAGGATGCAGTAGAACGCAGTAGGTGACTGAATCGAAGGTGCTCTTCTTGAGCTCTGCAGGATGGGGGAAAACTTCTCTGTCGTTCCGAGACACCATACATCGTGTTTATACTACTGTACTATAATATAAGGCGCATCGGGAGTGGCATAGTATGAGTGGCATCCTAACTACTTGCATACTACGAACTACAGAGTGGCCTGTAGAGGGGGTGGCTACTTGTCGTCACTAGAAAGGCTGAAACAAAGGAACATACATGAAATATACTAAGACAAGACCTGGGGCCGTAGCGTTATCAAGTACATCGAGTGGCGCGTCATAGCAGATCGAGCGATATCGGAGTGGCGAGACCGGTCACGTGCGAGGACATTGAGTGGCAACTGCGTGTGGTGTATTGTGCATAGAGGGACCGGTACACCAGAACATCGGACCAGAACTGGCGGAGTGGTGGTGGCGTGATTCGAGGCTATCGGAGAGTCCCACGGTGGCTTTTCGGGCTGTATCAGACACGTCGAGTGGCGTCGAAGCCATGACTAAGGTCCTAGGGTCGAGTGAGGGCACTCTGCAGGGCCTAGAAGTGCCTGGCACCTATCAGCGGATGAGTAACCCTTCCATCTGACTCGGTATTCTCAGCGGTTTCTTCAGCGATTCTCACGATGTCTGACCAGAGCTTCGACTTCGTAGTTATCTTCGCCGCTGATAAGCTCCGGTGGTGGTTCCGTGTAGTTGGGACCATGGGTGTCCATTTCGGTGTATGGCGAAAGAAGTGCAGCGTGGAAAATGGGGTGCACTTGTCATGTCGTCGAGAGTTTCAGCTTGTAAGACACTGGTCCTAGGACGTCCATGATTTCAAAGGGTCCCTCGCACTTGGGAGCCAACTTCCTCGTCGGGTATGGCAGCTTTAAATTCCGTGAGTCTAGCCATACCTTCTGTCCTTTGCGGAAACCCATTCCTTTGGGTTTCACGCGTTTTGCTAACACCGCCTGTGCTAGCTCCATTACCAAGTGTGCGTCTTCCCGAATCTTCTGTAAGTTCCACAGTCGATAGGCAGCGCCCGGTGTGTCCAATCCGGGGTGTACGACAGGAATCCCTCGAGGTTCATAGCCCATCATGACCTTGAAGGGTGACGCCTTGATCGTAGAATGCTCACGTGAGTTGTGAGCGAACTGTACTGAGCCCAGCAGCGATGACCAATTGTCTGGGTTGTTGCTCGTAAAGCATCGCAGGTAGATCTCCAGTTCCTGGTTGACTCATTCTGTTTCTCCATCCGTTTGGGGGTGGAATGCTGTGCTCATAGCCGATTTGACTCCTGTCATACGGCAAAGCTCCTGAAATACCTTTGATGCGAATTGCGGTCCTGGATCGCTAATGATCTTGTCTGGAAGACCAAACCACTTGTATACTTGGCGATATAATGCCTCGGCTGTTCCTGATGCGTCAATCGTTTTGTTGCATGGAATGAAAATTATCCCCTTCGTAAGGTCATGGTCCACAATGACCAAAATTGAATCGAAGCCCTCTGAAGTTGGCAAATCCGTAATGAAATCGCAGCAGAACGTACTGAACGGAGTGGCGTGCTGTGCAGATTTGATCGGGAGTAGGGCTGGTTGGGTGGGGTGCATGTTAACCTTCATTTGCTGGCAAGTGCCGCAACCTTTGACGTATCGTGTGACGAATTCAGCCATTCCAGGCCACCAGTAATCTCGTCGGATGGACGAGAGGGTTTTCTGAATTCCAGGGTGGCCAGCGGAGGGGAGGTCGTGGTAATTTGAGACTGTTTGTCGTCGTAGGTCCTCGTCTATGGGAATATACACACAATTATCATAGAGGAGGTCACCGTCTCGAATCGTCCAGTGGTCATTTGAGCCGTTTTGTGCATTACGTGTTCCTTCCGTATACACCGAGTCGTTTACGCATGCTTCCACAATGGAAGCCCTAAGACTCGTGTCGATTGCTGCTGCCCAAACCTTGTCTGGTAGGACGGTTACGTCCTGGTTGTCTGATGAACCGTCGTTGTGGTTGGAGCATCAGGAGAGCGCATCGCTTTGCACCATTTGTGTGCCGGGTACGTGAATTAACCTATAATCGAATTCGGACAAGCGAAGAGCCCATTGTGCTTGCCTTTGGTTAAGATTCTGTGCCGTTTTCCAGTACGTCAGATTCTTGTGGTCGCTGTAGATCGTGACTGGATATGGGCTTCCAATAAGAAGGTGACTCCATTCATTGAGTCCTCGTATGACGCCCATGAGTTCTCGGTCGTAGACGTTGTAATTGTGTTCCGCTGGTGTCATGCTCTGGGAGATATAGCCACATGGATGCCAATCACCGTTGTCATCCTTCTGTCTGAGAACAGCACCTGTGGCGAACTTTGATGCATCCATTTCCAACGCGAACAGCTTCTCCGGGTCAGGCATCTGTAAAACCGGTTGTTTCAGGAAAGCTTTCTTTAGCGCCTCGAAAGCTTTCTGCTGTTCATCGTCCCAGTGCCATTTGACGTCTTTGCACGTAAGCGAGACCAACGGTTGAGCCAAATGCGAGAAGCTGCGTATGAACTGGCAGTAGAAGTTTTCAAACCCGATGAACGACCGCACCTCCCTGAGGTTCTTAGATATCGGCCAGTCCTTGATGCCGGCTACCTTGACTGGATCCATGGTGAGTTGTCTGGGTCTGATGATCATGCCTAAGAATTCAACTTCTTGCACGTCGAATTTGCATTTCTCTGGTTTGAGATACAGGTTGGTATCTCTAAGTTGCTTGATAACTCGCCATGTTCGCTTCTTATGCTTCTCGGGGTCAGTCGAGTAGATAAGGATGTCGTCCATATAGATCGCCAACCATCCTTCCTTGAGCATGTCTGTGAAGACCATGTTCATCATCCGTTGGAATGTTGCCGGTGAGTTGCACATCCCGAAGAACATTACCAGGGGTTTGTAGAACGAGGGAGGTCCTTCTCCCGCTGCTGGAACGCTGAAAGCTGCCTTTCATTTGTCTCCTTCCTTGATGCGGAGGTTGTTATATCCCTGATGAAGGTCCATCTTTGTGAAGATTGTGGCATTATTGAGGCATTCCAAAAGCTCTGTTACGAGGGGAAGAGGGTATCTGTCCTTGATCGTTCCCTTGTTGAGTTCCCTGTAGTCCTGACATGGTTGGTATCTGCCATCCTTCTTGTCCATGAAGAAGAATGGACTTGCAAGTGGCGATTTGGACAGTCGGATGTACCCTTTCTCTATGTTCTCTTCGAGGAACTTGTCCGGTTCCGCTCGTTGATCCCAGTTGAGAGAGTACGTCATCTGTTTGAAGTCTTTAAAATCCAGCTTAAGATTTATCTCATGGTCGAACTCCGAGTGCTGGGGAAGTCTCGCTGCCTTGGCTTTGTCGAACACTGGAAGGAGATTGTGGAGGTACTCGGGGATGAGTTCTATGACCGGTTTCTCCTCTTTCTTGGTGTGTTCCTTGATAGCGAGTTCCGTTGATGTGGTAAGTCGACCGATGTCGTGCGTGACCTGCCAGATGAGACCGTTTCCGAGATGACGATAGGCTCCATCGAGAGGGTACTTCTTTTCCGTAAGAGGTGCATCTCGGTATGCCAGCTGTGAGTCCCGTCCATATATTGTGGTTTGATCGTCTCCCTCGATGAACGCTATGACCAGTTCATTGTCATTGATCGTCTCCATCACCTGCTCCAGTGTGATACCGTTGATTGATTCTTCTATCAGTGGTGTGACTGGGGTGTTGTGGCGTGCTGTCTGCCTAGACATGTCTGTCGTTGGTAGGACAGGAGACATGGTGTCGATCACCTCGAAGTCTCCTTCGTCCTCTACCTCTTCAACAGTGGGCTGCCATTGTTCCTTGAGGCGTTTGTCTCGTTTGGCGAGGAATGCCGCTACCTGTGGACAAGGGGGTGCTGACCAGTCTACCTCATAGTCTAGCATGGGATCCAGGGCTTCTTCCTGTTCTTGTTCAGCTAGCTTCTTCAGCTCCAGTCACGCTACTCATTGCGCGATGATCCCTTTCTTCCACTCTCGAGACTCTTGTAGGGTCATGCAGTGTTTCAGCTTCACACGACCCCCCTTCCAGTCGATACTGGGGTTCTCGAGTTTGAGCCACGTATGTCCGAAGATGATGTCCTCGTTTCCTATACTGGCCACATATGCTTTGACAAACTCGGGCTCATTCCCGATTTTGTACGATAGCAAGGCTCGCTTGTGAATGAGCGCTTGCTTGTTGGCAGTGCCATCCATGTTGAACACCGGTATAGGGTGTGGTAGTGCCTCTGTCCGTAGCTTGTGTTCCTTAACAAATTGTGGATGCACGAATATTCCTGATGCACCACTATCAATGAAGGTGCGTGCTTCAACAGCTTCTCGTCCCACAGTAATCGGAATGTGAAGAGCTCTGTCATTCCGGACTACAAGTACAACACAGGACAGTGAAATGGATATGGGCAGTGGTTGCGTCAGCTCACCCTGCCCCTTTAAAAATCCTCCGTTCCTAACTCCTCGAACATTGCCCTTTTCTCATCTGATGAGAGCGTCTTGATGTACGAGCGGAAATCCATGGGGGATCGCGCCTCGGGTTCCTTCAAGGTATTCCTTTGGCCTAGCTTGGCTGTCTTCTTCGGACACCTGCGCACCGCATGTCCTCCCTTGTGGCAGTAGAAACATAGACAGTTGTCCATGTGATACTTCCTCTCCTTCTCGCTAAGGTTGCATCCATCTTCCCACTTCTTGGTGAACGGTGTGGGACGCGGGGTAACCAATGCGTCCACCTCCATGGGTTCGCCATAGTCGACGTCGGTGGTGGCGGAGAGGGTTTGATTGATCCCTCTGTAGACAGCGTCGAGGTGAAGAACATTGGCGTACCATTTCTCCATGGAGTTGGGTCATTCCGTATTGGTGCGGCCCATGAGTGTCATGTAGATCTGGTGGTCCAGACCCTTGATGAAGATTGCCCTCAGCGTGGGGTAATCGTTCTCAGTGCGTTGGCCTCGGAGGTCCGTGAAGGTGTCTTTTAACTTGGCCTTTTCTGCCAGGAGTCAGAACCTTTCCACGTACATCTTTGTACTGACCCTGGTCTTCTTGTTTAGTTGCTTGGCCGGCAACTCCATCAGCACGTGATGAGCCCTCTGGACTCCTTCGTGCTCAGGGAACGCGAGTCGCAAGCTCACCTTGAATACATTGATACGACCTAGGGGACCCTGGTACCTAGGGAGTGCTCCGCAACATGGCTGTGGGGTAGTGTGATAACTGTGAGAATGTGAGGGTAGGAGCTACAACCTGTATGATACCGGGAAACCTGTATGTCTTGTTTTGTAAGTAGGGGAGTAAGGGGTCAAGGGTCCAGCACAACAGGATCTTGTTCCTAAGTGCTATATGATCCCTAAGGCCTTGTGAGGCCCTCCGAAGTACGCGAAGTTCTTCGAGATTCTGCGAAGTCCTTCGAAGTTTTAGCTAAATTGCACGAGCTGACTTCGTAGGTGCTGCGAAGTCCTTTTAGCTAGAGTTAGCTAAGGGCGTAAGGCTTAGAGGTTTGTTAGAGTGAGGTGGGCGAGGTTTGGCTAGCGTAGGAGACCTGTAGAAGAGGTCGGAGAGTTTGAGGGCATAGGAAGATGTACTATAGCCTGAAACTAAGGCTATGAGAGAGTCGTAGGGCTATTCGTAGGACGTAGGGATGATGCAACGTGAGCCTAAGGGTATAACTAAGGCGGAGGCCCACTGGGTAGATGCTATATGAGGTGCCAAAAGGTGCGAAGTCACGGCGACTTTGTGGATCGTAGTGCGTAGTTCGGGAAGTGTAGACGTGGTTCATAGATATATCACGAGCATAGACGTAGTTCAAAGGTACTGAAACGGAGCTGGGAGGGAGACTTAGGGGCCTTAGGACTGTTCCTAAGATTGTACTCGCGACACTTTTCCTGAGATCGGAGCTACAGGGGAACTTGTATTCCAAAGAGAGAAGCGTGCACTGAGGGGTCTCTCTCGTACATAGTAAACTACCTCTGACTAAATAGGGGAGCGTGAGGTGAACTATTCTTGTGCGAAGTGATCCTTACGAGTCCAAAATGTGTACTAAAGTGCATGGGCTCCGAAGTGAACACGAGGAGGATAGGAACTAAATAGGAACTGAAACAGGGGAACTACGTATGGTAGAAAGGTGACCAAGTTCATTCACGAGGGCGGGATGACTATCCGAGAGCAGCCATGCATCGTGATCACCTATCTTAGTGGGCTAAGAGCGCATGAAGTTCTTAGCAGCGGGACTTGGCTTAATCAGGGTAGGAGGTGTCCTAACTGGGTGGAGGGCCATATGGATATGCCCTAGGATGACCTTATGGCATAGGATCGAGACCCATGGGGTGCGCAAGGCTTCCTAAGTCCAGCTTCTGGAACTTTGGACCGTTTCGGAGCCTATCGGAGGTAACTGCAATCACAAGAGCTAGGAGAGACTTAGCTAAGACTTCTTAGCTAAGCCCAGGATAAGTGACGTAGTAGATAGGACCTAGATCCAATGGAACAGTATGGGAGGGCTGGCAGTGTCCGATAGTGGACTTAGCAGGAGTTAGGGACTTCGCGTCTAGCATTCGAAACCTCATAGCACCTCGTGTGACTTTGCAAGACTTCGTAGGGTGTTAAAAGGGTTTAGGAAGGAAAGGAGGCATTAGGAATATTATAGGAACCTATCCCTCCTGTCGTAGGCTGTAAAAGAGTCTTAGAGTGGTCGGTTGGGGGATTAGAAAGCTCCTAAAATCGCAATTCAGGGTCCAGGAGGCTACGGGACTCATCAACATCCCAGCTAGCATAGAGAGCCTGCCCTCCTGTGGCCCGTTCGTAAAACGTATCGTGCCAGATACGTGCGTCCTGCCCTCCTTTCATGAGAGCGACAGTGTAAGCGATCTTTGCATCGTCGCTTATCCCCTGATTGTTGGTGGCAGTGAGGTAATGCTCCACCCGCTGGAGGAAACACTCCAGGTCCTCTCCTTGCCCGGTGAACGGCTCCGGTGCAGGAATGTCGAGCTTAAGGGGTTGACTCCCCTGTTGCTGTTGTGCTGAAAGGTGCGTTATGAGCGCTTCAAGCTCTGCCCTGGTCATTGTTGCGATAGTAGCCATCGTGGTAGGGGTGGTAGGTGTTACGGGTGTGGAAGGAAGTGATGGGAAGGTGGGAGTGGTCGGAGTGGCTATCAACGGTGTCAAAGGTATCGACGTGGGAAAAAAACCAGCTGGGTCTCTTTCGTCTGGCGGAGGGTTACGTCTGAAGTAGGAGGCTAATTTCTCCTGTGCTCGTCGATTCGAAATTGTCCCTGCCCACGCTAGTGGAGAGTTCAGGTAGATCAGATCGAGGTTCTGGTCAACGAAAGTCCAACGAAGACGATTGTACAGAAGCGGCGCATCGTTTACTTGAGTCGGCAATCCCCAAGCGGTGGGGTCGATTGTCTCGATGGTAGACGTGGTGTCTAACGGTTAGCCCTACTAGATAAGACTAGGGGCGACTTAGTGTAAGTTCGATCTTTTGATATAAACTGGTATCAACGACCGGAAAGCCTCAAACGTGAGGACCTGGCTACGAGAGATGGTAGCAAGGCTTTATGGACACTGTGTATGTCCTCCTGGACAAAGTCAATAGAGTCGAGCGAGTACTCAGGTACGAAGCGAGAGGTCGCAAGATACGAGTATAAGATTGCTAGTGGTAACTAGCTACTTGGTAACCAGATTGAACTTAAGGTCCGACCTACAAAGTACACGGCCTTATATACGTATTCTACTCTGCGCACGGACCATGGCACATGGTCTAAGAATCAGCATGAGTAAGCGTAAGTAAGGTGATATGAGTCATCGGGCCATATTAGCAATCAGTAAGCGTAAGACAGAATGTGTAAGCGGGGCCCGATATGAGTCAGTGTCCATGAGTAACCGGGGCCCGTCCGGGGCCTGTACCATAAGCAGCGATGAGTCAAGATGCTGCGCAAAGAAGCTGGGCCTACCCGAGGCCCGTCCTAGAAGCAAAAGGTCACGGGACCAATCCGAGGTCCGACCGATAAGACGTTGATAGGCGCCAGGCCCTTCTAGGCCCTGCGGAGCGCCCTCACTCGACCCTAGGACCTTAGTCATGGCTTCGACGCCACTCGACATGTCCGATACAGCCCGAAAAGCCACCGCGGGACTCTCCGATAGCCTCGAATCACGCCACCGCCACTCCGCCAGTTCCGGTCCGATGTTCCGGTGTACCGATCCCTCTACGCACAATACGCCACACGCAGTTGCCACTCAATGTCCTCGCACGTGACCGGTCTCACCACTCCGATATCGCTCGATTTGCTACGATGCGCCACTCGATGTACTCGATAACGCTATGGCCCCAGGTCTTGTCTTAGTATATTTCATGCCACTCCATAATTCGTAGTACGCAAGAAGTTAGGATGCCACTCGTACTATGCAACTCCCGATGCGCCTTACATTATAGTACAGTAGTATAAATGCGATGTATGGTGTCTCGGAACAACCAGAGAAGTTTTCCCCTATCCTGCAGAGCTCAAGAAGAGCACCTTCGATTTAGTCACCTACTGCGTTCTACTGCGTCCTTCCGTCTTTGATTACGTTCGAAGGGTTGCGTCTACTATCTGCCTTCTACAGTATCTTGAAGGCTTGCATCTCGTCCGTCTTCGACATCAGTCGAAGAAGTTGCGTTCAGTCTTACGCCCGCCTTCGAGCCACATCGAAGGGTTGCGCTAGCATCTCTCTCTAACCCAAGTCCACCTTCTACAGAAATTCGAAGGGCTGTACATCAGCTAAGTTCTCACGTTTAAGCCTCTCCCTAGTTTAGTACAGCATAGTAGCACATCGAAGCTACGTCGAGCAGTCGCGACACACGTAGAGGGTCGTTGAAGACCTTCGTAGACGTCTCTCGACCCATTTGAGATCGGGAACCCTTTGCTGCTGACTCTCCCCTCCACACTAACTTGTTCTATAGCATTCCAGCTTCTCTAGGTCGTACCCAGTAGGGGTTGGAGTGTTATAGTTCACAACATTTCTGGAGCCCACCGTGAGGGGATTTCAGACAAGGAATCCGCCGCTTTCAGATTTGCCGAAGACGTCTCCAGTATTCACCCGCTCACAAGCGCGTGAGGCTGCCAGTCGTAGCGCAAGCGAAAACCTCGACAACAGTTCTACCACCCTTTCCACAACTCCTGACACCTTCGACCATGAGGAAGAAGACCTCGTAAATCACGAGCTAGAGTTTCCTTCAATCTCCGATGAACGTACTTCGTCTCCCGAGCTTCTAGGGCTATCTACGCCAGAAGTCAACCTCTCGTCCCCCGATCCCTACGAACAGTCCGGTTCATCGCCTGAGCCAGAGGACCCAGTAGAATCAACATCGCATACCGCTATCCCCACTACTACGACTCTACCCTCGTCCCAGCAGACCGTTACTCCATACATTCTTCCCAGTTCTTCGAATCACCCCACACCAGCCACCGTCAATCCCTCTAAACCTACAATGAATCAGAACGCGGCACCTACGCCTTTTATGCCCCCTCGAGGCCATTCGACAGCCCCCATCTTCGACCCGACAGAAGTCCGATCGCTTCGACGTTACTTTCAAGACATCGAAGTCTTATTCACCCAGTGCAGAATAGTCGATGACGCAGAAAAGAAGTCATGGGCCATTCGTTACCCCTCGATCGACGTCGCAGACCTATGGGAAACCCTCAAATCCTTTTCCAATCAGACCAAGACATACGCACAGTGGAAAGCCGACGTCCTAGCACTCTACCCAGATACCGATGACACCAGGAAATGGTCCCTTGCAGACATGGACCAGTTGATTGGGGAGCGCGCACGCATTGGAATCCACAACGCCGCAGACCTCGGAAGCTACTACCGTGACTTCGTATCTATTACGAAGCACCTAATCACGCAACGACGACTCTCCGACATCGAACAGAGTCGAGCGTTCCTACGAGGCTTCCAGCCTTCTCTACTCGCGCGACTCGAGGCCCGACTTCACCTGAAACATCCTGACCACTATCCCGATGACCCCTATCCACTTTCCGATATTCACGCAGCGGCCACGTTCATTCTTCACGGTACTTCGAGTACGCCGACAGTCGCAGCACCGCAGACAACAACTTCAACAACTACCCCACCCGGCATGATTAAGACCGAAGACATCTCGACGATCATCGAGAGCCTATCGAAGACCATCGCCACCCTTATCCAGCCCAGTAGTAACAAATCGAACGTAGCCGCTAGGCTCCCGTCAACCCAAGGTAGTACAGAACAAACCTGCCACTTTTGCGGCGACCAGAACCATAGTATTCGAAGCTGCCCGCACGTAGAAGCAGACATAGCCGCCGGGAAATGCAAGCGTAACACCGAAGGAAAGGTCGTACTCCCAAATGGTCTATTCATCCCGTGTAGTATCCCTGGCATTACGATCCGCGACTGCCTCTACGAGTGGATTCGCCGCAACGTGCCAGCAGCACCTGGCCTGCTCTACGGCATCAACGAACAAGCCAGCGTCCAGACCTTCACGCTCAACACGGAAGGAAGAATCGAAGCCCTCGAAAGAGAGCTCCTACAGCTTCGAAAACGTAGGGAGGTCTTCGATGGCGTCGAGATTTTACAGCGCAAGAAACCTACTACGACAGCGCCGCAGACCACAGAAGTTTCTGATACGACCCCCATCTCACGCAGTACCAATAATCCAGCGCCTGACACAGTCAAGTCAGCAGCTCCTACCGAAGTACCAGTCCCAGCGACCCCAGCTAAACCTTCGACGAGTACCTCTGCACCTTCGACGATCCCCGCAGCTATAGTTCCCCCACTGTCCGTACCCTTGACACAGCCTGCTACCGTATCTACTCCATCAGTGCCCCCAGTCCATCCCTTTGCAAATGCTCGAGACGCGACCTACGCTCCGCCGAACCTTCGAAACTTCGCTACACCACCTAAGCCTTCGAACGACAAGGGCAAGGACCCAGCTTACAAGACCATAGTTCCCATCCATCAGCCCAAGCTAGCCGACGACATCTTTGCGCGCTCAATGAGAGCTCCTCTCGTCACGCTGACGCCAGAAGAACTCCTTTCGATCTCACCCGACGTACGCAATAGGTATCGAGAAGCAGTTACACCCAAGCGAGTATCAGCAGAACCCGTCAATGCGGCACACATCGTAGAGATTACTGACGAAGATGAAGCAAAGGAGGTAAACCAACTATCTTGCTCAGGTGCAGCGCTACAGCCAGGAGCTACTATCGTTCCCGATCCCTACGAAACTTATCTCAAGCACGTCCCACATGGCGAACATCCCGCCGATCTCACGGTTGCCCGCGACTCGAACGCTATCCGTTCGATCTACGCGCTCGTCGACAATAAAGAACAGATCGAATGCATCGTAGATCCAGGCTCACAAATCGTAGCAATGTCGGAGGAAGTCTGTTTAGGCCTGAAGCTTCTCTTCGACCCTACGATACAGTTAAACATGCAGTCCGCCAACGGTGAAGTAGACCGATCTCTGGGGCTCGTACGCAACGTACCCTTCCAAATTGGTGAGGTAGTGTTATATCTTCAGGCTCACGTCATTCGAAACGCAGCATACAACATTCTTCTCGGACAACCCTTCGACGTCCTTACGCAAAGCATCGTAAAGAACTTTGCGAACGAAGAACAAACCATCACGATAGTATGTCCCAACTCCGGTGAAACCCTCACAATTCCTACGTATCCGCACGGAAAACCACGCTTTCGACCGCAACATTATAGAAGCTGTCCGCATGTGGGTTTTCACGCTTCAAGGATTTGATACCCCATCGTCAAGGAGAAGCAGCCCTAGTCATCAACTACGATGGGGCAAAGCCAAGTATTTCTTTCGTCGCTCCGATAAATTCTTCGATCTCCGGCGCAGTCCAGTCTCTTTATCTCTCTGCTTGTTCTTCAGTCTCCTCACATTTGCAGTCTCTCTATACCGCAGACACAAAAGCATCCAGTTCGGCCACATTGAACGCTTCGACGTGGGCTTCGACACTTCTATTTTCAGCCCCTTTTGCTTCACTTCCTAATCCGTCCTTTTCGAACTCTTCGAATTGCGCTTCGACCTCTCAGCTTCTTAATTCCATTCATCCGACATCTTCTACGTCGACTCACGAAACCTATGCAGCTACTAAGAAGAAGTACAAGCCAGTCGCACTCAAGACTTGTCCCGTTCTAGGAGCGGTCCCCAAGCAGTTTCGAATAATTCGAGATATCAAGGGGGACCCCCTATCTATTATGCCAGTACTCTCAGCTGACCCCCCACCCTTCGAACCTACTGGCCATTATACGCGTGAACGCTTTGAAATTACGGAGAAACTTCATGACGGCACCTTCCTGCTCTCCGACGAGCGTCGAGTTCTCCATCACTTCATGTGCTTGCACAACGAAGCCTTCGCATGGACCGACGAAGAAAGGGGATGCTTCAAACCAGAGTACTTCCCTCCTGTAGATTTCCCCATCATACCACATACGCCCTGGGTGCAGAAGAATATCCCAATTCCACCTGGGATCTACAATCAAGTCTGCGCAATAATCAAGCGAAAGATCGACGCAGGTGTCTACGAGCCTTCGAACTTGTCGTATCGATCGCGTTGGTTCTGCGTAGTAAAGAAGGACGGGAAATCTCTTCGACTCGTACACTCCCTCGAGCCCCTTAACGCAGTTACTATACAGCACTCCGGCGTACCACCAACGCCAGAATATCTCGCAGAACAGTTTGGAGGAAGACCGTGCGGTGGCATGCTCGACCTCTACGTAGGCTACGACGAACGACTCATCGCGGAGTCTTCAAGAGACCTTACGACGTTCCAAACTCCCTACGGTGCCATGCGACTCGTCACCCTTCCGATGGGTTGGACGAACTCAGTCCCTATATTCCACGACGACGTCACGCACATTCTACAACCCGAAATCCCGCACTCTACAGTCCCCTACATCGACGACGTTCCAGTCAAAGGCCCCGCATCTGACTACAACGATAAGCGGCTGCCTTCGAACCATGGGATTCGAAGATTCGTATGGGAACACTTCAAAAACTTGAATCGAATCGTTACTCGAATGTGCTACGCAGGAGGAACCTTCTCCAGCGTAAAGAGCGTTCTAATCTCGCGCGAAATCATGGTCATAGGGCACCGGTGTACTCCTGAAGGACAGTTGCCCGACGACTCTCGAGTCTCAGCAATACGCAACTGGGGCCCCTGCGCTACGCTCTCCGATGTCTGAGCGTTTCTAGGAACTATCGGAGTTGTTCGAATCTTCATACGCAACTTCACCCATCGTGCCGAGGCGCTCGTACACCTTACGAGGAAGGATGTAGAGTTCGAATTCGGTCCTGAGCAAATCGTAGCACAAGAAGACCTCAAGGACGCTCTACTCTCCTCCCCCGCACTACGAGCTATCAACTACAATTCCCCGTCTCCCGTAATCCTCGCAGTCGACACTTCATTCATTGCAGTTGGGTACCACCTTTGTCAGTGCGACGAAGCCAACACTCGAATCCGCTACTACAACTGCTTTGGCTCTATCATGCTGAACGATCACGAGCGAAGGTTCTCTCAACCTAAACTCGAGATCTACGGTCTATTCCGTGCCCTTCGATCCCTTCGACTTTACCTTATTGGCGTTTGAAACCTCATCGTAGAAGTCGATGCTCGCTACATCAAAGGCATGCTCAAGAACCCAGATATCGCCCCCAGCGCAAGCATCAACCGCTGGATAGTAGCCATCCTCACATTCCACTTCACGATAGTACATGTTCCCGGTACAATGCATGGCCCCGATGGTCTCTCTCGACGTACACCACAGCCAGGCGACACGGTCGTAGAAGAAATCGACGAAGACTTCGACGACTGGATTGATCACATGCACTCCTTTGTACATCAGATACTACCTCCCTCTCATGCCCCTACGATGTCCATGCTAACCAATGCAGAAGCCGAGGACGGCTCCAATGTCAAAAAGGAGGAAGATAGCTACGAAATTTTCCCGCGTTCAGAGCAAGTGCAGCTCGCAGATGCAAGACTCGATGAGGTCCTCGAGTTTCATCGAACACTTTCGAAGCCAGAAGGCATTTCGGACAGCGAATATGAAGGGTTTCTCAAGTACTGCGTGCTGTTCTTCTTGGATAACGACACTCTATGGCGAAAAGACAACCACGGCGCGCACAAGTTGGTCATCAAGCCTGGCGATCGCCTTCGAATCCTTCGAGAATGTCACGACTGCACCGCTCATCAGGGCATCTACGCAACAAAAGTCTTCGTCAACGAATGATTTTGGTGGCCGTTCCACTACGCAGATATAGCATGGTTCGTCCGAACGTGCCATCTATGCCAGTCTTGTCAAGTCCAGCAAATCCTTATTCCCCCTACCGTCGCAATGCCCGCCCCTATCTTCGCAAAGATACATATTGATACGATGCATATGCCCGCATCAGGTGGATACAAATACCTCGTACAAGGAAGATGCTCCCTCACGACGTACCCGGAGTTTCGAATGCTTCGAAAAGAAACAGCGTCAGCGCTCGCTGACTGGATCTTCGAAAACATCCTCTGTCGATGGGGCGCACTCAGCGAGATCGTTACGGACAATGGTGCAGCGTTTATCAAAGTGGCAGACTATCTGTCGAAGAAATACCACATCAACCACATTCAAATCAGCGGCTACAACTCTAGAGCTAACGGACTCGTCGAACGACCGCACTTCAGCACGAGACAAGCCTTGTTCAAAACCGCCGATGGAGACGAGAAGAAGTGGTCTCGCGTGGCGTACTTCGTATTCTGGTCCGAACGCATTACAACTCGACGACGCATGGGTTGCTCACCGTACTTTGCGGTAACGGGCACCCACCCCCTCATCCCTCTCAACATCGTAGAAGCCACGTACCTTCAGCCCCCTCTCACTTCAATTCTTTCTATGACAGATCTCATCACACGTAGAGCAATCGCGCTCCAGAAGCACGTAGAGCAAGTAGCCGAACTCAGCTCAAAGGTCTACGAAGCTCGTCGATCAGCAGCACTTCGCTTCGAAAAGGAGCATGAGCACTCGATCAAGGACTTTAATTTCAAACGAGGAGACTTAGTGCTCGTACGAAACACGAAGATCAAGAAGTCCCTGAATAGCAAGATGCGCCCCCACTACTTAGGCCCCCTCATCGTTGTCTCACGCAACAAAGGTGGCATGTACATCATCTGCGAACTGGACGGCACAGTCCTCAACCGGCCCATCGCAGCATTTCGAGTCATCCCCTACTTCGCTCGACAATCCATCCCTATCCCGGACAACCTAGAAGACATCTCAACTGAGCGTCTTCGAGAACTTGAACGATCCAATTCGCTCGGGGATGACGACGATGACATCGTCGAAGACGTCGAAGAAAGCGAGCAGTAGAAGCCCCTGTCTCTTTACTTATACTACTATGATGTGTACTTTCAACGGTCTCATTTCTCTTACTATATGCTTGATTTCACCTCTCTTTCTATTTGATCTAGCATCATTTTTACCTGTACCATACTCGATTCAACTCGACTAAGTCGCGATATCGCTTCGACGTTCTACGAACGTTTCGATTTGAACGTTGCGCGGAGGCTCACATTCTACGAGTCCTCCTAGGCAGTGATGACAAACTGAGCCTACCAACGCTACCATTTTTCTTACCAAGTCCTTCGATATGTTCTTCTTCTTCGAATGCTTCTATTTCCTTCTAACACGCATTTCACAATTGGGACAAAGAATGTTTAAATTTTCTATAGTACAAAGACCACGACCCGCCACAAGACAACGACTACTCCTCATTGCCCGACTCAGCACCCACGTCGAAGCCGCCGCCCGCAATCGCCTCCTGTTCCATGCGAATCAGCTCCAGATCGAGGTCATGGAGCATGGCGCGGCGAAATGCAATGTTCGCGCGCTCCGCCCGAATCATGCAGATGGCGGTGCGCGACTGCTCATCGAGGTCGAGCGAGTCCAGGTCATCCTGCTCGAGGCCCAGGCGACTACCACCATCCAGGGGAACCTTGATAGCGGGGCGAGGCGGCTGGGCCACTCGACGGTGCTTCGATCTGCTGACCTCTCCCGTCGAAGGTCCAGGTGAAGGAGGGGGGGCTGCAGAGAAAGACAAGTCAGGGACAAATGCAAGAAAGAAGAAAAAGACTCACCCTGCTTCTTCGCACCACCGCGAGTCTTCTTTGTACGACCCAAGACCGAGACCCCACCGAAATAGCAGCCCTGCACTGCCTGGATGCACCGCTCACACGCAGTGGCGCCCTCCGCCCAGACACACTCGACGGTCTGAATACGGATTTGACATCGATCGCACTACGAAGAAGCATTAGCTCAGGAGAGTAGCTGAAGAAACAAATCACATACCTTTTCCCCCGCCTGCTGCTTCATCCGCGCAACTCGCGCCCAGTCAGTCTCGGGCGCCGTCGAGCCGTCGCGGTCGCTCTTTGACGCCTTCTACAAGCCGGTCAGTAATCGAATAGGAGGGCAAGACTCTGTAACGTACCGCCGCAGTGTCATCATCCCGAGCCCGTTTCTTTCCCTTCGAAGTGGCAGCGGCCCCTTCGACGTGCTCCCCAGTACCCTCCACCATCCTAGACACGTCGGCATCTGCCAACTGCGCGGCCTCCTCCGCCTTTCATTGAAGGGCAGCCTCCTCCTCCTCACGCACCCGAGCCACACGCGCGGCTTCTTCTTGGCGGCGTTCTTCTTCGACACGACGAGCCTCGGCCGCAGCAGCACGGAGGCGTGCCTCTTCTTCGTGACGCCTCTCCTCTTCAATGCGACGAGCAGTGACGGCGTCGATCGCAGTGGCCAGGGCCGGCCATTCATCGTGGACCCACACGGCCCACGACTCGGCGGCAATCTCAGCGAGCTCACCAACCAGCGTCGACACACGCTCATCCACCTCCACGTCCTCAACGGGCCCCCGCGCCTTGCGATATGTACTCTACGACAGAGGTAGTTAGCAAATAGGAAAGGACGAGCTGATAAGAGACGTACCAGCAAATCCGCAACATCCTGCGCCCAAGCTTCGACCTCCTCGGGGACGGTGTCGGCACAGGGTGTATCGAGTACCGCGATCAGACGGTCCCAAGCGCGCTGAACGCGCGAAGCGACGACAGTGGGGGTAGCAGAACGAGAAGGCATTGTAAGGAAAAGGAGGAGATGATAGAAGAGGGGGAGCGTGTCGAATGTGGAACGATGAGCGAAGAAAAACAGCTAAGTTGCTCCGGCTTAAATCCTTCTCAACGGCACGTGATTGGCACGAGTCACGAGAAGGTCGGAACCGCGCAGGTCCCCATAAAAGCTTCGATCCAGTCACATCCACCAAGCGTCTAGGCATCACGTGTGGACCGGGGACGGTCCAAATTCCAAAAAGGAGGAGATGATAGGTGCCAGGCCCTTCTAGGCCCCGCGGAGCGCCCTCACTCGACCCTAGGACCTTAGTCATGGCTTCAACGCCACTCGACATGTCCGATACAGCCCGAAAAGCCACCGCGGGACTCTCCGATAGCCTCGAATCACGCCACCGCCACTCCGCCAGTTCCGGTCCGATGTTCCGGTGTACCGATCCCTCTACGCACAATACGCCACACGCAGTTGCCACTCAATGTCCTCGCACGTGACCGGTCTCGCCACTCCAATATCGCTTGATTTGCTACGATGCACCACTCGATGTACTCGATAACGCTACGGCCCCAGGTCTTGTCTTAGTATATTTCATGCCACTCCATAATTCATAGTACGCAAGAAGTTAGGATGCCACTCGTACTATGCAACTCCCGATGCGCCTTACATTATAGTACAGTAGTATAAATGCGATGTATGGTGTCTCGGAACAACAGAGAAGTTTTCCCCTATCCTGCAGAGCTCAAGAAGAGCACCTTCGATTTAGTCATCTACTGCGTTCTACTGCGTCCTTCCATCTTTGATTACGTTCGAAGGGTTGCGTCTACTATCTGCCTTTTACAGTATCTTGAAGGCTTGCATCTCGTCCGTCTTCGACATCAGTCAAAGAAGTTGCGTTCAGTCTTACGCCCGCCTTCGAGCCACATCGAAGGGTTGCGCTAGCATCTCTCTCTAACCCAAGTCCGCCTTCTACAGAAATTCGAAGGGCTGTACATCAGCTAAGTTCTCACGTTTAAGCCTCTCCCTAGTTTAGTACAGCATAGTAGCACATCGAAGCTACGTCGAGCAGTCGCGACACACGTAGAGGGTCGTTGAAGACCTTCGTAGACGTCTCTCGACCCATTTGAGATCGGGAACCCTTTGCTGCTGACTCTCCCCTCCACACTAACTTGTTCTATAGCATTCCAGCTTCTCTAGGTCGTACCCAGTAGGGGTTGGAGTGTTATAGTTCACAACAACGTGCGATAAAAGAAATTGTATCAGCCATTGTCCGAGCACTTGAGGAATGGCACCACCACCTTGAGAGAAGTGGACACCTGGTCACGGTGATCACCGACTGCAAGAACCTCATCTATTTCTGAGAAGCACAATGACTCAACCGACGCCAGGCCTGATGGCAGGTATTCTTGTCGCAATTTGACCTGCAACTATTAAACAAAAAAGGCAGTTGACTCATAGTCGCCGATGCACTCTCTCAGAGACCTGACCACCCAGGAGGGGAGCATGACAACGAAGGTGTCGTCCTGCTACCAACAGACCTCTTTGTCAATGCCACCAACACTGCAATCATCGAAAAGATACGTGAATGTCGTAGTCGTGACAGGATGGTCATTGAGATGATTGACACTTTAAAACGGGAGAAGGTACCATCATTCAAGGGCACAGGCTTTGTGCACACAAAACTGGCAGACTGGGACATTCAGGAGGAACTAATTTTATACAAAAACCGAGTTTACATACCCCCTGATGATGATCTGCGCCAAGAAGTCATTCAACTCTGCCATGACACATCAGCAATGGCACACCCAGGGGCACAAGGTACGATGACCATCGCTCAAAGAGACTGGTTTTGGCACAGAATGTCTTCATGCATCGAGAAATACGTTGAGGGTTGCATCAAATGCCAGGAGAGCAAGATCAACACACACCCCACAAAACCCCCCCTGATGGCCATCCCCACAGAACCAAATTCAAGGCCATTCTCTCACATATCGGTAGACTTTATCACTGATCTACCAGAGTCACAGGGCTTCAATGCGCTCATGGTAGTGGTCGACAGAGAACTCACCAAGGGCATTGTGCTCATACCCTGCACCAAGAACATAGATGCGGTAGGGACGGCAGAGGCCCTACACCTCAATGTATACAGGCAATACAGCCTACCTGACCAGATGATATCCAACCGAGGGCCACAGTTCGCAGCGGCCACATTTCGAGAATGGTGTAAGCTGACAGGAGTCAAGGCAGCAATGTCCACCACCTACCACCCCCAATCAGATGGAAGTACAGAATGGGTCAACCAGGAACTGGAGGCGGCCTGGAGGATCCATGCGCAAATGACCCCCACACCTGGGTCAAACACATCCCCGAGTTCAAATTTGCACACAACCAGGTGCCGCATGCTGGAAGGAAGGAATCGCCATTCAAGCTCACTATGGGGTATGACCCGAAGGCCATTGGCTCTCCACGACCCTCTGACAAATACCCCACACTCCAAGACCGTCTGATCCAGATCTCTGAATCCCGCAAAGAGGCCCTTGCGGTGCAAGAGCTAGCCCAGAAGCTGATGGAGGAATGAACCCCTTTTCCCTGGAAACCTTTCCAGGAAGGTGACAAGGTTTGGCTAGAAGCCATGAACCTCTGACTAAGAACAATAAGTCAGAAATTTGACCCAAAGCAGCTTGGACCCTTCAAGATCACAGAAGCCAAGGGGCCACTGATGTACAAGCTACAGCTCCCAAGAACCTGGAAGATTTACCCGGTGTTCCATGCATCACTGCTCACCCCATACAGAGAAACAGCAGAACACAGACCCAACTTTCTGAAACCCCCACCTGATCTGGTTGAAGGGGAAGAGGAGTACGAAGTTGAGACCCTCCACGGGCATTGTGCCCGACGTGGGAAGTGGGAGTTCCTCATCAAATGGAAGGGATGGCCGGTCTCTGCCAGCACCTGGCTGAAGGAAGACGATCTATGGCATTCCCCTGACCTGCTGAGGCGTTATAAGAAGGCAAACCACCTAGGCATCAACCCAGTTGGCAACCATTCAACTACCCTGCAAAGAGCAACTCCGCAGCATTTCAAGGCCACCTCCCACCATGTCACATCGAACCAACGCCGCCCGAGCCCGCTTTGCCATCTCCATCCTCACCGCAGGGAATGCCCGCACCCTGAATCCCTTCCTTCAGGGACCGCAGAACCTCCCCAACTTTGCTGAGGGGATCATTATTCCCCTACCTCACCAAGCAACATCTGGCCTCACCGCTGACTTCCTGACCCCCGCTGACCACCTCAGATGGGTGCTGGCCAACGAACGACTATGCCCGGTGGTGGACACCACCCTCGTCATCTGGCCCGATCTTGCAGCCCAGGTTGCCATCTTCCGACATCAGGCCGAGGTTGTCTTACACCTCAATCAGGTAATAAGGGGGTACAGAGGGGAGAGGGAGAAGGGGAAGCACGACAAAGCTAAGTGGTGGGCCAGCCCCATCCAGGAAATCAATATATCGTACTGGCAGGCCTGTAATGCGACGCGCTCCCATCTAAACTTCCTCCTTCACACTGACATCGTCTCCACCCTCGAGCATCTCCTACCACCCTCCTCTATCATCACGTGCCTGGCCCCCTCCACGCAGGACGAGTGGACACTTTGTCTCCACCCCGAGTGCTGCCCTCTGAACCGATGGGCTAGGGCCTGTGAATTCTGCATGGGCCTCGATCATGTTGCTGCCAACTGCATCCACCAGCCATGATTGGGGGAGCTGGCTGTTGAGCCTTTTGTCCCACCTCGCTGTCTGGATTGTTACGCTGACGACCATGACACCGACCAATGCCCCAAGGCAGGGGCCGCTTGGTCTGAAATCAGTGGGCCAAAGCAGCCTGACGAGGAAGCTACCAGGTCATGAAGGTAGGTGTTGGGGCGACACCTGAGAGGAGATGGGGGTAGTGTTACCGACGGGTAGAACTAGAGACTTGTTCATTTTTTCTTTCCCTTTGTTCGTCACACCATGGACGCGCAACATCCCTTCCACGCATTACTTACCCAGATTGACTGACGGGCCAACCGTCCCCGCTTACGCCATGGTAGTTATGTACTTTCAGGCCGCTGACTCCTCTTGCCTTATGCTGTCTCTGGGGGACTGCTTAGTATACCTGGGGGTCAGTGGTGGCAGTATAAAGGAGGGACCCCCTGCTGGAGGTTTCCTTAGTCATATTCTCTTTGTTCATCCATTCCAAAGTGTACTACGCATTAGTACCAATACACACTTTTCTTTACACATCTTCCCACACCCCAAGAAGCCCGTAAAGACTATCGCGACTACATAAGGCTTGTAGTTGAAGACTACTGAGGATTGTGACTCATCGTCACTGCCGTTCCTCCTCGACCCTTCGCTGCACACTGCTCTAAGCTTCTGCAGCATTACCAGGGTGAACCCCCTGGTAACAGCCAGAATGGGCTGACCTTCCTCCTCCCCCTAAAACCATCAAGAGGGCAAGCACAATGGTGGTGCATGCCCCCCTCCATGTCACACTAGCATCCATCCAGAAGCAGGAGCCATCTGGAAGGTCAAAACCCAAGCCCTGATTTGCAGGGAGCATGCAACAGGGCATCAAGAAGAGATGAGAAGTATCATTTGAAGTGGCAGGACGTTCACCTGCACCATCTGGAGAAAGTGCAGTGCCAGTGGGTTGTGCACTGGCACCATTGGGACATAGAGCAGGGACAGCATCATTGGCTGGTATAGCAGGGCTGTCAGGAGCAGGTGAACTGGCATTGGAGCATGCAACGATGCTGTTAGATTCAAGTATGACACCATTGGGTCCCAGTATGGTGCTGTCAGGTCTCAGCATGATGCTGATGAGTCATGGTTCAGTGCTGTTGGGTTCCAGCATGGTGCTGATGGGTTAAAGTTTTTTTTTTTTTTTTTTTTTTTTTTAATTCCTTGGGTTTATACTCCATATGACGTAAGTACATGTAGAGTAATAATGATAGTAAGTGGACATCCGCGCCCACATGAGCGGCCCACCTACAGTTTTCAGTGGCCTCGTTATGTGGCGTGGGCATATAATCCAACAAGGCCTGCAAAAGGAGGGGTACAGTCATCCATAGGAAGCCATACCTGACCCCCACCCGACCCGCTTTTCACGCTCTGTGTGTTTACTCGGCCCGGTAATCCCGTTCCGTCAGTAAATCACTTAAAGAACTGGGTGTAGCCCTACAGGTTTCAGGCCTCAGTTATCGTTCGGATATACGTGGGGGTCGTCACGGTGATAGGCGCCAGGCCCTTCTAGGCCCCACGGAGCGCCCTCACTCGACCCTAGGACCTTAGTCATGGCTTCGACGCCACTCGACATGTCCGATACAGCCCGAAAAGCCACCGCGGGACTCTCCGATAGCCTCGAATCACGCCACCGCCACTCCGCCAGTTCCGGTCCGATGTTCCGGTGTACCGATCCCTCTACGCACAATACGCCACACGCAGTTGCCACTCAATGTCCTCGCACGTGACCGGTCTCGCCACTCCAATATCGCTTGATTTGCTACGATGCACCACTCGATGTACTCGATAACGCTACGGCCCCAGGTCTTGTCTTAGTATATTTCATGCCACTCCATAATTCGTAGTACGCAAGAAGTTAGGATGCCACTCGTACTATGCAACTCCCGATGCGCCTTACATTATAGTACAGTAGTATAAATGCGATGTATGGTGTCTCGGAACAACAGAGAAGTTTTCCCCTATCCTGCAGAGCTCAAGAAGAGCACCTTCAATTTAGTCATCTACTGCATTCTACTGTGTCCTTCCGTCTTTGATTACGTTCGAAGGGTTGCGTCTACTATCTGCCTTCTACAGTATCTTGAAGGCTTGCATCTCGTCCGTCTTCGACATCAGTCAAAGAAGTTGCGTTCAGTCTTACGCCCGCCTTCGAGCCACATCAAAGGGTTGCGCTAGCATCTCTCTCTAACCCAAGTCCGCCTTCTACAGAAATTCGAAGGGCTGTACATCAGCTAAGTTCTCACGTTTAAGCCTCTCCCTAGTTTAGTACAGCATAGTAGCGCATCGAAGCTACGTCGAGCAGTCGCGACACACATAGAGGGTCGTTGAAGACCTTCGTAGACGTCTCTCGACCCATTTGAGATCGGGAACCCTTTGCTGCTGACTCTCCCCTCCACACTAACTAGTTCTATAGCATTCCAGCTTCTCTAGGTCGTACCCAGTAGGGGTTGGAGTATTATAGTCCACAACAGCGGATATTGAGTTCCGCTATCCCCTCATCTATCCAATTATGGTACATTTCAAACGCCTTTGCTTCGGCGTCATACCACTCGCAGAAATCCCGGTACTTTCCACCCAGGGCTGTGGTCATACTGGGATCTAAATGTCAGTCCGCATGGAACCGTTGCCAGGCCGCTTGTCTTCCGACAGTGTGGCACATAAGACGGGCACAAGTGAACGTTCTTGTGCGCGCCGCTTCAGCTTCAAGCAGAGATTCTGCTAAAATCTCCGCCCAATCAAATGTGGAGACCATCGGGTTGAGCTGAAGGAATTCCATAATGTCATCTGGGGTCCATCCCCTTTGTTCAGGGGGCCCCATCAGAAGCGGATCACGAGGAACCTGTTGGCGCTTCGTCCTGATCCAGAATGGACAGTCAAAGAGCACATGTTCCCTGGTTTCCTCCGCTCTGCACAAACAGAGGTGAGGGCCAGGGATATTGAATCTAGAGCAGTATTCATCGCCTGGAAAATGATTGATGAGCACACGACACACATGTGCCACCTCCTTGTTAGACTTGCCAGCTGCCTTCAAGACCCACGTGCCCTTAGCTGTGGTCCCGTGCAGTGGTAGGGCGTCCTCGGTTACTTTCCATAACCGTTGACCGCGATAGTTGGGATTGTCGACTAGTGTCTGTTGAAGTCTGACTTACATGTCAAAATATCGGACTAATGCACTGCATTGTAATGCTGTGCTTAGTTACCTTAGAGACCATCACTACACAGCATTACTATGGACACTGCCTCATCTTAGTTACAATCACTGTACAGCCTTGTTGATATCAATCTGCACAGCCATGCAGTGCACACAGCCTTAGTATCCTAGTTACTGTAGCACTGCATAGCCTTACTGTAGATGTATATAAACCCTAAAGTCCCAGTCCTGGATCCCCAGTGACTTACATTGGACTCTAGGTATGTCTTGTATATTTTCTTGTTAATATATTAGTGACTTACATTGGACTCTAGCTCTTCTGTCCCAGCAAGTCATCTCTGCTTGCATATATCTTGGAGTGTAACTCCTTGTGATATTGTCTGAACTTAACAGTGTCCCCCAACGCTTTTTGACCCTTGCCTTAACACGAGCAAGGGCCATCGATTGTGAGATGAATTCCAGTTGGGGATCATCCAATGCTTTCTTCGTGAGTTCGTCAACAAACTCGTTCTGAAAAATGCCTTTATGGGATGGAACCCAAAAAAGGACAATGTGTCGGTGTTCATCTGCATCGAGGAACGCTCGGACGTGTTGAGAGGCCATGACCACTGCCATCTGCGACAGTCTGACCTCCGTCTTGAAAATTTGATCGAGTGCCGATTGGTTATCAGAACAGACTATAAGGGTGGTGATGTGGACAGGGACATCACGGACTGCTTTACGCAGCCCGCGCGCCAATGCCAGCATCTCTGCATCAAAGCTCTGGACCTTGCCTGCCTCGAACTTCCCATGGGCAATGTGATCTTCCCTGTCAATGATGAGCCACGCGCTATCAGATCTCACTTGTGGTGCATTTGCATACGATCCATCAGTGAATAGCATTCGCCCTTCTGGCTGGGCCAACTGACGCCGGAATTCCGGCCACCAGGTGAACTCCAACCAGTCGGCAAATTCTGGTGAGCTTTTGTTTGGACCTTTTCCGTCCAGGAACACCCACTCAAAGCGATCAATGTACCGATCCACGACCCGTTCACCGGGCCACGCCTCCGGATGGAGGGGTGCAAAGTCTTCTGATGACTACCGCCCGATGCAATCTATGAACGTCATGGGGGTGATAGCCTGTTTTTTGCCACGGCGCAAGTTAAGCGGCCATGGCGCAGTGATATTGGTGATGTTGGTCGCCCAATAAGGTGGAAGAGCGGCCCTCATTGGGTGCCCTTCATGAACTCGCCACGTTCTAAGCGCAGTTTTCTCCATGTATCGGTCGACCTGAATGCGGATGGGGATGGGTTATAGTTCAGTGCCATCAGGTCCCACCCCAGCATTAATGGGTTGTGGTTCAGCACTGATGGACCTCAGCATGGTGCCATCAGGTCATGGCTCAGCACTATCAGGTCATGGCTCAGTGTTGTCAGGTCATGGCTTAGCACTGTTGGGTTATGGCTTGGTGCTGTCAGGTGCAAGCACAGCACTATCAGGTTGGTGCTATCAAGAGCAGGTGCAGCACTGGTGGCTGCAAGCACATCTGCAGCAGGGAGTGCAACAACCTTGATGTCAAAGAAGAAGAAGGGCAAGAAAATCTGGCCTAAAATGTGAAAAAGTATTGTCAGTCCCACCCCATTCCTTCTGGGTGCTTGACATCCACCATCTATGACACCATCATTGACATCAAAAGGCCCACCAAGCCTCATTCCAACCTCACCCCCTTTGAGAAGTGGAGACATTTTGGCCCCAGACATCCCACCATGATCTCCGCAGACTACACAGAATTGATGGCCATCAAGCATCAGAAATTCTTTGTGGATGAGGAGTTTGTGACAGTGAGATTGAGTCTCAGCCAAAGGAGATTGCCTCTTCCTTCTCCTTCATCCTTCTCTTCTGGTAGTGGCTCTTCTGGAAATGGATATGGCAGTGAGAGACAGAGCTCTGAAAGAAAGTTGCAGTATGAGATGGATAGTAATGAGGATGATGATGAGGATGAGAATAAGGAGGATGAGGAGGGGCAATGGCAGGGGCAGGGGGATGTCATAGAGCTCAGCTCTGATGCTGAGCAGCATGCAGATCAGATGGAGGTGAATGAGGGCCAGGCTCAGGTAGGTAAGTCCTTTTTCCCCTTTTCTATGGTTCTAATAGTACATGGGCATGTACAGGCACAATTCTGAGCAGGAAGACAAGCTCAAGGGTCAGACCCCAGTGATGATGATGAGTTCTCAATCATGGTTTCTCATTCAACTCCTGCCTTTGTGTTCACTCATTATTTATGTAGAATCTGTTTTTTTGGCAGACTTGTTGAGATGGGCTGATAAGCAGACTGAGACCCAAGCTGCTGCTCAGTTGGTATATGCTTATCAGCATCTTAGGGTAGAGCAGGTCAAATCTGCTGATTCTTTGCAAAGGCTGACTGATATGAGGGACTTCAATGCATTGGGGATGGGTTCTGTAGCACATGTACTAGAAAGATACAAAATGTAACCATATCTACATTTCTGTTCTTGAGACTTCATGTATATCTGAACATGGCTGTAATTTATCAAGGCTTTATGCAATAGTGAGGCCTTCATTTAGGCATCAGATTTGGCCTGACTGCTGCAAGGGCCAGGGGGCATTCCTGGAAATAAGGAATGGCCAGTCAACCTGTTGCAACAGAATGGGTCCGCCACTAGCTGACCCATTGCAGTGGGTGGGTCTCATCACTGGCTGACTCATTGCAATGGTGATAGATGTCAGGCCCTTCTAGGCCCAGCAGAGTGCTCTAACTAGACCCTAGGGCCTTTGTCATGTCTTCAATGCCACTCAACACAGCCAATACAGTCTGAAAGCCACAGTGAGACTTTCCAATATCTTCAATTCATGCTACAGCCACTCCAACAGTTCTGGTCTGATGTTCCAGCACATCATTTTCTCTACATGCAATACGCCATATGCAGTGCCACTTAATATCCTCACATGTGACTGGCCTCACCATGCCAGTATTGCTCAATCTGCTATGATGCACCACTTGATACATTCAATAATGCTATGGCTGCAGATTTTGCCTTAGTCTATGTCATGTATGTACATTCCTTTGTCTCAGCCTTTCTAGTAATGTCAGTACAGTAGCCTCTCCCTCTATGAGCCACTCCATAGTTCATAGTACACAAGTAGTTAGAATGCCACTTATACTATACCACTTCTAATATGCCTTACATTATAGTACAGTAGTATAAATGTGATGTACGATGTCTGAAAACAGGACACAAGAGAAGTTTTCCCCCTATCCTGCAGAGCTCAAGAAGAGCCCCTTCAATTCAGTCTTCTACTGTGTTCTACTATATCTTTTCATCTTTGATTATGTTCAAAGAGTTGCATCTACTGTCTGCCATCTACATAACTTGAAGGGTTGTATCTAGTCTGTCTTCAACATCTGTTGAAGGGTTGCATTTCAGTGATCATCACAGTTCCTATCCACCTTTGACTCTGTTGAAGGGTTGCATCTTGTATCCAGTCTTACATCCACCTTCAAGTCACATTGAAGGGTTGCATTAGTTATCTCATCTCTAACCCAGTCCACCTTTTACAGTAGTTAAAGGGTTGCATATCAGCTAAGTCCTCAAGTCTAATTCCTCCCTAGTATAGTTCAGCATAGTAGTGCATCAAAGCTATGTCAAGCAATCACAACACATATCATTGGTCATTGAAGACCTTCAAAGACATTTCTCAACCAATTTGAGCACCCCATAAAACTGCATTAGCAGAACTCTCAACTCACCTCAATAGCATAGCACCCATATATGAGTGTAGCATGCTAACTAGGTAACATAATTGGTGGCTCCACAAATGAGTTGAGGTGCAAGTTGTCCATCAAGCCAGTGACAAGGGAGAGAACAACTTGTACCTTGTCATTTGGAAGGTTGCAATCAGTCACGTGCCATTACAGTAGGTATCAGTGCATAGAATTGAAAGCAGTAAGGAATTGAAGACTCAACAAAACAACCTGTCATAAAATGTATGAGATGCACAGCACTCCAGAATATTCACAAAGTGCAAGAATTATATTCCAGAGTAAATATGTGTACTGAAACTGTGATATGTCATCCAAACATGAGCATATTAAGCACCTGGAAGCACAATCACTCCCCAACATACCTCGCCGGATTTCTACTCGCTCCGACGGCCCCCTTTTTCCCTCAACGGCCTCAGCCTGACCTCGTGTCGAAAATCCGATTATTACCCGCCTCGGTTAAGCCTATGCCTCAAACTTCTCTGCGGCGTGAGCGTTCTGCTGTGGAACAAGTCGACTGCGCAGATAGATTGCACTATTCTCGGCACAATAATGGTGAGTGCGCAGATAGATTGCACTATTTTCGGCACAATAATGGTGAGCTTGTTCTATGAGGTTGTTGAGCTACCATGACGCACGTCGCCACTGCACGAGGTTTCCTATCGGTTCCCAAATCTAGGCGGCGTAACCGTATCCCCTCTGAAATAATATAAATATCACACCCACTCCCCTTGTCTGCCCCCCCATTCCCCCTACAAACAAATCTATACCCTCGGCATCTCCCAACCACTGGCATACCACAATGTCCCACGTCGTCATCCGGTCGATCCCATTCTCCACCCGCTTCACGGTGGGGAATGCGAAGGAGATGATTGCGCGTGACAGGGCCCGCGCGCAGAAGCTGCAGAGCCTGGTCAAGCCCTTCGGACCGCTCGCCTTCCATGAAGAGCGCAGGCGGAGGCACCACCACCATGGTCATAGGTCTGGGGATGGTTCTGGCACCGGAGCGGGCACAGGCTCGGGTGGCACTGGCGCAGGCACAGGCTCGAGCGGCTCGAGCGCTGGGTCTATGGGCGTCGATGTGACCGACGCTAGCGTCACTTACACTGCATCCGTCGGTGTTGGCTCGCCCGCCACGCAATACACACTCCTCATCGACACTGGTACATCGCCCTCGCTGTTGCTGGGGTGCGCATACTGCTGACACTCATCGCAGGCAGCTCGAACACCTGGGTTGGCGCGGACAAGAAGTATGTGCAGACAAGCACGAGCCAGGACACGGGAGACAGTGTTGTATGTCGATTACACCCTTGCAAATTGCCGATCACACTGCACTCGTTCACTCACGTTGCGCTCCCAGAATGTCTCCTACGGCTCTGGTTCCTTCTCTGGCACCGAATGTGCGTCCACTATTCCTTACGCTTCAGTATTCCTTCAGCGTGTGCTGACGTGATCCATCAACAGACACGGACACGGTGACGCTCGTGCAGGGGCTCGTCATCCAGAACCAGTCCATTGGCGTCGCATCTACCGCGCAGGGCTTTAGCGGCGTCGATGGCATCTTAGGCATCGGCCCTGTCGACCTCACACAAGGCACTGTGTCCAACACCACCACCATTCCCACCGTTACCGACAACCTCTTTGCGCAGGGCACCATCAGCGAGGACTCAGTCGGCATCTCGTTCGAACCGAGCACCACCGCGAACGCTATGAACGGTGAACTTACGTTCGGCGGCACGGACAGCACACGGTGCGTACGCGCTGAATGCCTGCACGTCAAATGGGGCTGATCCGCCATGCTGTCTAGGTACACCGGTGAGATCACGTTCACACCCATCACCTCAACCTCCCCCGCCTCCATGTATTGGGGCATCAATCAGGATGTCACCTATAGCCAGGACACCTCCCTCCTCTCCGGCAACGCCGGGATCGTTGATACCGGCACCACCCTCCTCCTCATCGCCTCCGATGCCTTCCAGGCGTACCAGCAGGCGACCGGCGCTACCATGGACCAGTACGCCCGCGTCTATGACCCTCACCTTCGAAGCACTGACCTGTAGTATATTAGTACGACTGGCCTCCTCACGATTACGGAGGAACAGTACAATAACCTGCAGTCCTTGTACTTCACAATCGGTGCGTATCGCATTTACCGTCCCACAACATGCGCTGACATCTGCACTATTTCTATTCTATTACTCCTTCAGGGGGTACGACGTTCGAGTTCACGGCGAATGCTCAAATCTGGCCACGCTCACTCAACTCTGCGATTGGTGGCACGAACGACCAGATCTACCTGGTTACCAGCGACCTCGGGTCCAACAGCGGCCAGGGGCTCGACTTCATCAGTACGTTACTAGATCGTATATGAGTTCATCCCGAGATGCTGATCTGCACTGTAGACGGCTTCGTGTTCCTCCAGCGCTTCTATAGCGTGTTTGACACAGGCAGTGCCCAGGTCGGGCTTGCTACAACTGATTACACGGATGCCATGACCAATTGAAATGTCTGGCATGCAACGAAGCTGGTTCTAGTGTGATGATCTGAAGGACTTTTCTTGGATAGATACCGCTTTTGACACCCGTTGAAATGAAATGGAATATCACCAGGCTAGATGTACATTCAGTTGTTGCATGTATTGTTTACGAGGTTATAAGATACGAGAATACGCATACCCGCTCTTGTGGAAATCCCAACATATCTGTGTTTGGACAATCAGTTGCACCTATCTAAAGAACCGCAATGAAATAGGTGCTTTCTCTATGAAGCCCGATGCGAATTCCCTATTAGCAAGTCCTTCATTCAATCAGACTTGAGTTCAGGTGGATAATGTATAGCTCTGGCTCCCTATCATGATCGCGAACCGTGATCAGATAGGCCCACATTTAAGGACCTAGGGTAGCGGGAGAGGCGTTGCCGTCCTTTATGCATAAGGATCCGTCGGACGTTTCGTCTACGCCACCGTCCCTGATACGCTCCTCATATGCTCGCAAACCCACGAGGCGCTCGGCATGTGGAGGCGTAACAGCTCCATTCAACAACATCATCAGCCCAATGGTTCAGTCAAGGAAGAGGCAAGGTAATGCACACACTTCGGCTCGAGTCATGCAGCACCAATTCGTAGAACACACCTGCAAGGAGCGTCGCAGGGATGTTCGTGAGCGCCGCAAGTGCAGCGTAGCGCCCTCCCGACGCCTGCTTGCCCCAGATAGTCAGCGCTGCGAGTCGCCCACCGACGTCGCGTGCAGCATTTGCGGCTAAGCCGACAGGCGCGTAACCCCAGATAACGACGGCGCTGAAAAAAGGGAATAGGTGAGCGTGATGGAGGTACAAAAGTCCAAGGACTGCTGATATGATGATAAAGGAGGAGGTAACGTACTAGGCAAAACCAATGATCCAAGGGACTACAGCAGGAGGTGTGAACGCGTTCGTAGGGTCTACTGCCGCAAATATGACTATGGCGAGGACAAAGTCCTGCGTAAGAGAGAAGGATCTTAGAATACGTGAGACAATGTTGGTGAGAGAGGCCTACAGAGACAAATTCATTAAGGAATACGTATCCGAGGTTGGCAGTCGGCAAGGCATAGAATGCGAAGATCCCACCAGGGCCTGTGGAAGTGAACATAACCGAGTCGTATTCACCCTTGGCCACAAGACCTGCCTCTATTGGCTGATTAACGAACCGAGCTTCAGTTGTGGTCTGAGGTTTCAGCGATAATGAGAAAGGCAGTCTTGCCTCTATCAGATTGTGGTACTGGACATAAATAATCAGGCACGCGATGTATGCACCCAGGATCTGTGCGAAGATCAGTCTGTACGGTGACAACACGGTCACGTTAGTTGAGATTATGATGCATAACCACGGCATTATTACCTTAGTCCCCTCATAGGAGTGCACTTTCCAAATAGCACGGCATGGATGGTGATAGCAGGATTGAAGTGGCCGTTTGACGTCGGCTGCAGGCACTAGGTCTCGATGCATAGGAGAATAGGATGGTATGTCGAACTGACCGAACAGATTGCAATAGCCATCACTGCACCAATGGCGTATGCTACTCCGATTTGGAAAAGGCCTGTGGGAGACAATCACGGTAAGCAAACAAGGACATGAGAAACAAACTGACACTACACATACTGCCTAGGTTCGGGATATTCATGAAATTCCCTATAATCCACGATGCTGTGGAACCGACACCTGTGAAAGTGTAGAAGAACGTGGCTGTCTGTGCCGCAGCTGAGTAGCTGATGTTGAACGTTAGTCTGTTGACTGACCAGTTCAGCAGTGAACTCTATGGCCCAGTGCGCTCGACCATGCCGATGTTTCTCCCATAGGTTCATCAGCCTTGGCCGTGGTTCGACATCGGACAAGTGGACTTGCGGGGTCGTAGCCGTAAAAGTACCACTCTTCATATCGAACAGTTCTTCAAGTGTAAAGGTGAATGAAGGACAAGGCCAAGCCAAGAGCGACTGATGATCTTGAGTGCACGCCTGGGACGCTGAGTAGTTGGCGCTATATAATTGAGTGGATGCCCGCGTGCTTCAATCTCAATCGGCGAATGCTTGAAGGAATCCATTGGCTTTATAGGCCAGATTTATAGCTATAAGGTTCACGAACTTCGAAAATAGTAACATCAATGATATAAGACAGGGAAAGACAAGGAAGTGTAATTTTTTTCCTTCTGTGATGCTTGTGGTAACAGCGTCAAAAGGAAGGACAAAACACGAGACTGACCTCGTTTCCCGATTGGCACTGAGTAAGGCACCAACCTTGCTGAAACCAGCTTGAATCCGTTCTCGGGGAATGACCTCGCATGGTGAGATAGAGGGAAGCACGACAGGATGCGTGTTTCTGATTTGGCTCCTCGTTGAGAAGCCAGTTTACGGCTAGAGGAGGTGGACCGCGAGAAACCAGACTTAACACCGGATAGCAACAGGATGCGAATTCGATGTGTTACAGCCCCCGAATTCCCACCGTCAAGAATGGACGCTAAAGCCAATATACAACTGATGGATGAAGTACGGCCACGACTACATGGGTCAATGGACTGAACTGCGACCAAGTATCAACCAGATGTGAAGTTAGGATGCTAAGTCCGCCAATCGTCTTGGAACATGGTTTTGGAACCGCCTCGAGGGCCCTGGCCTCTGATGGATTTCCCTCACTCATGAGCTAGCAATTACGATGATGGAGACATCAAAAGAAATAATGCACCAGTCGGGCCCGTGTCTGCAGTATACGTATGACTTCCAGCTTTGTTGCGGCGGCTACTCAATTAGGGCCATGATGCAAGCCAGTGCCTCAGAATGCTAATGCACTTCATCTAGGAGATCGGACATTACGAGTTCGGTAAATGTATGTTCGTTTCGTATTGTTACTGAATATCACGCATAATTGGGGTTGGAAAAGAAGAGCAAGAGGTACCTTCAGTGATCGGAACTGAATCCCTCAGAGTCGGTCAAAGTGCTTAATCGCATGACTCATGACCAGCGGCATTTACAACAGGTTGATTCGAACCAGCATCCCGTACACCCATCTGCTTCTTTGGAGTCGAATAGTTCAACGATGGCCATCAGCGTTAAACTGTATACATAGCTTAAGCGGGGCCTAGCATTAAGGTGATATCACATAATACATGAAGGTGGGCATGTTCAAGAATTAGACCCAGTCTTCTGAGGCATCTTCGTCATCATCACTTGACATCATGTCCTCGTCTGAATCCGGATTCCACCGTCGCAACAGGAATACATCACCCTCTCCTTCCTGTCGGAGGATCCTACAAAAAGTATCGATTTGTTATGCAATACAAATGCCCTGACGATGCACCCACTCATCAAAAAGTGCGATTGTTCCGACATCATCTTCCAAATCCTCTGATGTGGTACCCAAGGTCAAGGCTCTTATCATCAAGCTGTGACTGGCAGGATCATGCATAGGCAATGCACGAACTTCTCCAGAAGTTGATGACATATTGGCCACGTATGAAGATGTTGCAGTTGGGCTATGCAGGACTATATGACGCTCGATCCCAGACGTCACAGCAAGAGGGTAGCATGGATGGAACAAAGTTGTATTAATGATTGACTGATGTCCTGCAGACTACTTCACGAATCATGCTGATTAAGATGAATGTTGTCACTCACCTGACAAACGGCACAAGGGTGTAGACAATTCAACGGGGATATAGCGAGGTTGTAGACGAGCAGATGCAAAAGCTATGAAATACCCAAATGAAATGGACGAATATGCTGTCAAAGAAGACAGCAACGGACCGACGATGTCGGGATTTTCAATTTTGGCCCAATCGTTCACTTCTATCCGCTCCCTGTGTTGCAAAAGCTGAGAGTTGTCTGGAATTTCCCAAACATATGCACGGAAATCATCCGAGCCCCCAGAATAATACTGGTCTTCGCCCAGACCCATGTTTCCGAAAGAGCCATGCTAATGAATACACTATAGGTGTTCAAGTTATACAGAACATATCAAAACATATGAACCACCTTGATTGTGCACGAATTTGAATATGTCCTCTCACCCACAGGAATTGATGATCCGTCTGGCAGCTTTCGTCCACTACAAATGGCAATTGGGTGGATGTCAGGAATAGAGTATATAGTGGGAAAGTAATGCTAGAAATAATTGAATAACGATTCACTGTTTGAAGTGTCCAAAAGCACCTACCAGCATCGTGACGGCAAGCTTAGTGCCTTAATTGACTGTTAACAGTAATATCAACCCAGTTTTCAGATTACGTACCATGGCTATCAAAGGCGATGCTGCTGACTTCAGGATTGCTCAGATACGGAAGCGATGGTTTCGATAAGGTAGTGACGTACTGCCTTGTGTTGAGATTGACATGGAGTGAATTACTCAAAACATACCGTTTGCACAATGCCACTTTGGCTCCGTTGTGATAGTGGACCAAATGCCATACGTGTATCACGGAGGCAGACTTGTCCTCGATTATCACTTGTGGCAAAAATATGTGGCATGGTAGGATGGTACTGAACACCGGTAAATTCTGCATCATGACGCAAAGTGCCTTGTGCCCTTGTGAGCTGGCTTTCTGCCCTTGAGTCGTGCATTATGATGCATCCATCCTCACTAGAGTGAAAGTTAGGTAAGAAGGGTCCCTTGTGCGCAACGCTATTACATACCCGCCACTCAAGAAAATCTCGTCCTTCTCCGGATGGCATGATATCGCACGAATATTGTCCTGCGACCCATTTTCAGAATAAATGCCATGTGAAAACACACCCTTATAGCATACCATATGTTGCTGAAATATAGTGCTTGGCCCGGTAGGGCTATGCGTGCCTACTTGCACTGAAGATGAGGAAGTAATGTCATACCGAAGTATGGTGCTATTGGTGTCACCACTTTGCATCGCAATTAGTCAGTAAACAGTGGTATGGATATATGCTATATGCTGACGAGTAAAGGTACTCATTTGTCGCAGAAAATGCGAGCGTAAAGACGTTGGCCTGTAGGAATATATAACGAAACATTAATCACGAACTCAAGATTAGTCATCTTACCCTAGGGCCGTCAAACTTCCATGATGGAGAGTTCAAGTTGTCCTGATGAAAATCCCAAAGGAGGATGTAAGGATCTGATGCAAGTAACTGCCAATTGGTAGGCTAAGACGTATGCTAATGTGGCACTGACCGTCTCCCGCACTTGCGAGCCATCTTCCATCTCCAGAAGAGAACGCCAGTGCGTTGACACAAGAAGTGTGGCCAATAAGCTTTCTATGGTTGACTTGGGGTCAACAGCAGGTATTGTAGACTCGGACGGTCATCCTCTCACCTTGAGTATGGGAAACCTGTTCTCACCAAATCCTTGATGACATATCTTCGCTTTTGGGCAGGGAAGGCAGCATTAGGATAGTGAACAGGCCCAAAGTCCAGGGCTGATCGATGAGGTCGTGACAGCATAATAAAGCTGAAGTAGATGGGATACTACTAGTACGACACTGGAAAGCCCCGAGTTTGCACGCCGTACGGCGTGGGTCAAATCATAGTACGAATCCTTGAGAACCTGCTACCCCATATGACAGAAAACCCCTTTGGACAAGTGTATACTACACCACTTATGTAGATGCTGGGGTGACAAGTATGTAAAAAGTCCAAACGACTCAGACTAACAGTTGCCCAACGTGAGAATTTTCGTCCCAAACTTCGAGGCCGCAATGGCCCAACTTATATATGGAAGACATGAAAAAACTAGATACTTAAGACATGGCAGCACCCTACCACACGAACAGGTTGGACGTATCGGCGACCTCTGTGTGGACAGCGTATTACTTCCTCCTAGTATTTGAGCATTACGCGGGACAAGTGCCACATCTGTTTATCGATGGGCCCCAAACCATTGCTGCACGGCTTCCAGCTTCGCATAACCTCTCTCCCCCGTGAAGCCTCCTACGACCATGATAAAATGGGCCAATGATAGAGCCGCAACAACGGCGATCACAGAAGAAAGATTGTATACCTTCTCGAGTGAATCTGGCGCTTGATAGACGACTTTTCCGGCCATCTGAGTTCCTCTCACATCGTCCACGGGGGAGTCAGGAACACCCAAAGGAGGGGTTGCTGGGTCAGATGCTCTGGGAGAAACAGGTGCTGTCAAGCATGCAAAAAGGCCACTGTTGAGCCCGAACGCAACGATAGCTTCTCGCAAGATGACAGCTATGAATTACATGCGACATAATCAGAAACCAAAAATGTATAAGACGAATCAGCTCACACTTCAACACCTGATCATTGCCAACTGCGGCATTCATGCCTTCCCGATACCATTCTTTGATCTTCTTCATATCACCAATGGTCGCGATACCCGTCCCTCCGAGGGGCTTAAACTCGTAGAACGATGTCCCAAATCCGTTGTCCAACCCGTAGGCCTTGGCAACTTTGGCCCGAATGATCTGACCGCCGCTGAGGTCACCGAGGTATCGAACATAGGCATGGGCCAGTAATGCAGATGGATCAGGTGATTCTGCAATTGACTCCAGACGTGTGATGTATCGAGTCAGGGGTAAGGGGGGTGATTCCATGAGTGCACGATGCATTGGATGAGATCGCCATGAGGATTCGCTTGTCTCTAGTAAGAGACTAATATCTAAGGATAGATTGGTTGTCCGGAAGAGCAAAGTTGGATTATACGTGGGATGTAAAATAGGATGATCTGCATGTTGCTCCAGAGCGCGTTCGAGCGCACTGGTATGATGAATTTTAGACCATCTCAATTGGATACAAAGAATGTGTGGCTCACTCGTAAACATGCCACAGCATCATCAAGAACCGAACATATTCCTCTCGATCGAGCTCACCACGAGCCAGCCACCCTGCGCCTTGACTTACTTCAATATCTTCATGTGCTGCAGCAGTACCCAAACGAAGGAGAGTTGCCATCGGCAACGAGAGATCCAGCTCAACATCAGAATAGTCTGTCATTATCGAGGCTAGATAGATATCATATAATGGAAGGGAATTGCACAGCAATCAGATACGCAAGGGCGAACCGCGGTGAAAGATAGAAGTTAAAATCAAGTCCTGGGACCTTACGTGTGCATCCGTCACAAGCTTAAAGCTAATGTTATCTTATCTGATAGCTGTTGACCTACTTTGATCCGGAACCTGCCGGTGCAACACTTTTCAGAACTGCCCGGGTCCTCTCAAACGCGCACCGCTAAGTACTCACTATATGACGATTCGAATCGACTATCGAAACACACGCGCGCTCTTTCGTAAAAATTGGAGAATAATCTATAGTCGCTTTCTATAATTTCCACCTGGTACCTGGTCCCATTTGCTACTACTAATACAAACTTGAAGTGAGATACGCTTCAAAATTCAAGAAATTACGCCGACAGTGAGAACAGTGACGAAAGCATCACAAATGTGTACGTCGATGAATATAGAATCACCTACGGTGTACGTATGAGTAGCACAAAAAATGTTCGAAGCCCAAGAGAAACGACGAAGAGTCTGCGGTGGAAAGTCGAGATGAAATTGGCGCATGTACACGATGCTATCAGGGCATTTCTGCAGCAAACAGCTGTTGACAATATAAGCTACCTAGTCTAGTTCATCATGCTGTTGTCACTCACCCTGACTACCTCAACACCCCTCGAGACTGGGGTAGGAGGTGTGGACATAGATCTGACTAACAACCTCGCGGACGATGCATAGTTACCACTAGAGGAATCCTCGGCAGGGCTGACACCACGATTGTGAAGGGTATTGCCATCAAGGATTCTGTGCGCAGAATACCCGGGTTCAGCCTGTTCAGGTCGAGGCGGTGGAACGACAACGAGTCTCTTGTTTTTTCTTGCCCGAGAGCTTTGCCATTCTGGCTGAATTTGTGAGGGAGCAAGCGGGGATGGCATCAGAGAGGCATCAGGGGACAGCCAATGGCAATGATCGCTTTGCAATTTAGGTATACTCCACACACCGGATGGGCCCTCATCTGAAAGTGATGCGCTCCCTTCACCGTCTGTTTGGAGAATTCACCATGAGAAAGGGTTTTGTGCAGGTAGCGAAGACGACTTACAATTTTCTGGATGTGCAAACCTGCAATCGTCTCCCTCGGGACAATGACCTGTCATGAAGTCTCTGCACAGCTCTCCTTCGATGACAATACATCACAGTAACGGTAGTGATAGTGACGAGCTAACTTACTCTGACCGCCCATCATCACCCCGCCACCAATCACGCGCCATGTCACCGGGAAAAAATTCTTCTTGCGAGTTTCTTCGACGGGGGAGGCGGGCTTCTGCGGAAGTTGATATTTATCCGCATGTAGCGCCTCGTCAAAGTCGCTGGCACTGCTGCTGCTGATGCAATCAGGGTCATGGCTTGGAGTATCCTGCACAGAAAGCCCTGCATTTTTCAAGATTGCTCTTTCAATGCCGGTTCCGTGGATACTACGCGAAACATTGTATTTGTATTCAACTTCAACCTACATGCAGAAAGTGAGCCCGACTTACAAGTTGCACCTGTCACCTTTGATGCAAGATCCAGTTGCATTATAGAATCTGCATGGCTTCGCTGCATAATGGGAACATTACACACAGCATATGGCAACAACCGAAGAGAACCAACTCTTGAAAAAGGTACTCCTGTGAGGGACAGAGAACGATCCTGTATATTTGCGCGTCCTCATGCCTTGGGAAGGCGACGAAATACGCAAATCTCCACCGGATGACGTTGGCATGTGCATAGCGGCGGAGGGGACGTCGGTGGAACTATCAAAAGACGTCGGAGTAGTAGGAGGCGGAGGAGGATATGTGCGATCAACAACCCCCACGTCCAAAGCGATCCGTTCATCCGTCGAAACACTGGAGGCCTCAGATGCTGAATGATGGTTCCTAGAAACCGCGCAAGTCTGGCGATGAGCTAGCATGCATGAATAAGACTGTTGCAATCGCAACACATACTGCATGTTGACGGGAGAGAATGGGCCAGTCGTTCGTACAGGAGTCGGCGTTAACGGCAAGCGCCCCGAAGGACCGGTATGCAAATAAGCGCAGTGATCTCCAAATCTGCACTGTCCAAGGGGATAATTGCGACACGGTTTCGCTGTGTGGCGGGGATAGCGGCTAAGAATAATAAAATATGGTAATCACATTGAAAACTCACTTCTGTAATTTGGATTGTACCGACGTTGACGAACGGTATCACGAACGAAATTGTTTAGAGCGCCATCGTGCGCACAATCCGTCCGTCTGCACCAGCAATGCATATCAGATTCGGTCGTGGAGAAACGACTTTCCAACATGCAATTCAGTATTGAAATCAATACAGGACAAGGGGCAACTCGCCTTCCTGCTCGTGATTCCCAGAGTAATATTTGGCTGCAGGCAAACGCGACTGCAATTCAGAGTGGATCAATACGAGTCGCTGCCTGTAGAGCAATCAAACGCCCTTGGAACGACTTCGTGGAAGCATTCGATGGTCGTGCAGGATCCAGCGACCGAGACGATTAAATCTAGCGGTAGTATCCATCATTTATAACACGGTGCATCAGATGAGTCTGAAATCGACCTATCCAAAATGGCAGACAATGTCGGACGCAATGCTTAGTCATTTTCGAGTTTGCTGAAGTCCCAGCCAGCCCTTTTGTCGACATATAGCATCTCGATGCAGTCAAGGCGTGATCGAAGCCAGTGAAGACAATAAGAGTGGGTAAGCCGGAGCGCGGAGGGAATATATTGGGCTTCAATGTGAGGCCACGTTGCACAAAACAATTGCGGTGCTTGGACCTTGTACACCGAGATGATCTGATAGCTAGTAGCGGGACAGACTAGATATGACTCGCCCGACAACGTCTAAGACCTCAGAAAGGGATGCTTTCTTCGACATCGGGCAATAGATCTGAAAGTACCAGGCGCACAAGAGCATAGATTTCGACTGGCCGTATCAGGGAAGATGGTTCCTTCGTGGTGGTGAACAATAAGAACCACTAGTCCCTTTCCAATAGCCGAGCTGGGAAGGATGTCCAGAAATTTCGTCAGAGGTGGCTACGTGACTATATAGTCGCTCCCGAACACTTGAAATTGAATTCCCCGAGATTATGAATTATTTGACAGATGCGGGCCTTGTTTTTCGCCGTTCAGCCCTAAGCAGCATCATACGGAGGAACCTTGAGGCTACGGCGTGCCTTCAAGGTACATGAGGTAGCATCATGCAACACTGACTGTGGTCATCTGATGGGCTGATTGGGAGGGCTAGCCTACGCGGTACCACCCTCGGTCACTATAAGATGACAACTGGCTGCGAGCAGGGATAAGCTCTCGCAGTATGCATGGGGAGGAGGGCAGAAAAGAGCCCTGGATAAGTATGGGAAAAGGTACGTAAATATCCCTTCTTTCTCAAGATGCACTTCGCAGCGAGTCACTTCTATCAGAGAAGTGGATATAGTGGGTTACTGTAGCTCTGTGATTCAGAACACAAGATATACCGGCCTATCATCGATTCAGTCACCATTACAACGGAACGATATGAGGGCTATTATTGCAACGACTCTTAAACCTACATCTCGCCGGGTGTTCAAGGACACTTCTGAATACGTGAGTATAAAATACACTGTCATGATTGATCTGAGCATAAAACACAACGGCAACGAGGGGGGAGGTTGATGATATAACAGGGTATTGATCGTTAGCGTCGTGAGAAGGATCGTGGCAGCTACAGATGCAGGTCATGAAGCTGCTTCGTAAGAGTGATCAGCACCGTTGCGCAGTAACGGTGTCCGTTCTGTCGGCGCCGGCGATACGGCGGGTGAAGAATGTGAAGACGCATGGTTGTCTGCTGGTGATTCCTCCATATTAGGGATGGGTACAAGGTCAGAAGGGAGCGAGTGCGGCTGAGGTGGTGGATGGGGTTGTGTCACGTCCATTTTGCACACAGGGCACTGATTGCGCAAGAAAACGGTCAATATTAATTCGATCACGGTCAATGACTAGGCCATACCAGTTTCTTTTTGTGTATCAGCCACTCGTCAACCTCGTCCATGTGGAACATGTGATAACAGGGCAGGACCCGGACGCGGTCGCCCTTGGCGAACATCTCAAGACATATCGCGCACTCGACCTGTTGTTCGACCCAGGAAGGCAGCTCGCAGTCATGCGACGTGGACGAATACGGATGGTCGGAATTCGATAACCCTACACTAGTAGTACCTTGTTCAAGATTGGCGTTGGAAGCAGACGAGGCGTCGGCGGCTGGGAATCCGGGCTCGTGTTTCTCCCAGCCTGTTCCCGTCCAGACGCGCCACGGGAAACTGTGCACAATGTCTTCTGGCGCGCGATCGCGTTGTGCAGCACGGGCGGCCCGGAAGCGATGGATGAGAAGAGTGACAAACGTGAGGAGAGAGGGGAGTAGCAGAATGACTACGAATGTTATGATTGGCCTGCATGAAGGGACTGAGCATCCAAGTTCGCTATCAGACAGTAGGGACATACGAGTACCATTCCCATGCTTGGTATTCGGTGCTGATAAGGAGAGAGAGCGTCTTCAAGCCAGCATGGGTAGTGTTGGACGAAGCAATCGCCGCTGACAGCTCGACATAGTCCCAGTACTTGATGAAGGTAGCGGCGATGGTAACATCGGATGAGTCCCCTTGGTTTTGAAAATCAGGCAGGAATTACATATCGGGTAATTGGTACGTACTTTCGCTGTACATGTTGAGCAATGCCTCTGGATTGTCTTTGTCTCCTCCAACGACCACAGCCTTTGCCCCCAAGCGTTGTGCTTGACGTGCCTTCTCCACGAATGGGCATCCACCTCTTTGGACGAGTGCGATCCATGACTCGTTCGGCTCTGGTTCGTTCGGTTCAGTAACGCAGAGATCGGGACAGCCCTGAACGGGATCGGGTTCGAAGTAAAGCTCAGAGACGTTTGATTCTGAAACGTGTATACAGGGCACAGTGAAGGCAGAAAGCGGGATGACATAGCCGAGGAGAGGATCGGCGAGCTCAGCACCGAAAGAAGCGGGTCGTGCGGAGTACATGATGGGGGGAGATCTGTCGACAATGGAGACTGAGCCGTCTGATGCCCACGCCCATGCCCAGAACCAGCTGTGGTCCTCCCTGGCAGTGTTGGAGAACTTGCGCAACCAGTCGATGGGATGGCATCGGACCTCGGCGATGAATTTGGAGGAAAGGGCAAGCAGTAGACAGATGTGTATCATGGATAGAGTGAGTATGGGCGGAAGATGGCGGGGGCGGTGAGGAAGAGGAGACAGATGTAGTGAGCGCACCATGGTCGAGCCTTGAGTCGGAGGGGCCTTGTCGGAGCCTTGGGCGAAAGCCGTCGAAGAGCTGGGCTGGGCTGGCTCTCAGCTGGCTGCGAGCACGCCCTTGAAGTCATAGCTCGCGGTCACATGGAAACCCGGCATCTCCCGAGAAGTCTCTGCTTTGCTGTTCCCTGCATTTTTTATTTGACTATCCAAGACACCGTCGACGCTGCCTGCACATGTGTGCACAACCTGGCCTGCCGGTTCTCGAGCGTTCACAAAAAGCGGGAGAAATAACAGAGGCATGTTCGCCTCGATCGCTCCAAGCTCGTCCTCAGTTCTGCACACCCGTCGTGAACTCATCATGGGCCTAGCTGATTCCACGGGCCACATGGTGATGGCCCGTCGTGGCGTGAGCATCAACCTGCCACCCTCGGGCTGCTGCGCCGGTCATATTTGCCTCTTCAACTCGCAAGCCCACACTCTGGCGTCCCAATACAGGCTTCACTCGTTTCACGAAGCAACAATTCACAAATTCTCTGTTGACCTGTGTGAACATGATGCACAGCAACCGGGAACTATCTCCGTTTGGATGACATCGAAGCAGGCGATCTCTGCCGCGTTGCGCATGCTACATGGCCTTGGCAGGTCATTACTATACCACTGGCGCTCAGACCAATCTGAACGTAGTACACCACTTTCCTAGGGTTGTCCGTATACGTATACAGATACACAGATGAGCCGTATCTGGCTTCATTAATAGTGAGAGAGGGCGGTCATGCTGACGTCTCGTAGCGCAGTTCTGGGTAGACTTCCTCCGGGGTCGGAGGCAGCGAGTAATCGGCCATGGTGAAGCCCTGACCCATCCCGTCGTTCGACCACGGGTCGGTGGTCAGTCGGATGGGAACGACCTGCCGAAGCTCGCTGAAGGGTGCCTTGGTCGGCTCAGGTGGCGTCACTGTCACGACGATGCAGTCCTGTTGCATACGACGGGCACTATAAGCTCCTTTGATACGACGGGGCGGACAAACTAGGACAAACCTTGACCGAAAACCCTCCCGCCCTGAACCCGCCAATTTTGACTTGATCACTTACACGGATCTCGCCTCGAAAGGCGATCCAATCTGGGCCGTCACCCTACAAGACATGTCGCATGTGCATAGTCGGACTTGCACGGGATTGCACTCACAGCATGCTTGAAAGAACCTTGGCCGATCGAGACAGTTTGCCAGATGTCGGTCTTGGTGCCGAGGATGAGCGCATTTCTAAAAGCTTTCTAATTGAGGTGCTATGAACAAGAATGTCCAACAAGTGATACGTACCGAACGTCAACAGTAGTCTGTCGGAGGAGCTGAATGCGAGTATGTTGTTTACTTGAGGAATGGATGGAAGCGGTAGGCACCAGTGGTAAAAGGGTTGCCAGAGATAAAGCGGACGATGTGAAAGTGAGATGGAAAGGAATGGGCTCTGACTTGCAGAATACTCGCGATGCCGGGACATAGAACTGCTCCAAGGTGAGTAAACATGCTCCCTTGAGACCTACGTCGATCGACACGCACCCTGGAAATAATATCCTTGCCACCAGAGGTCTTAGCGATCATTGTAGACTCATAACACCGCCAGTCAGCAGACTCCAGCAGCATTGCAAACTCAGGAACGTAGCGCATTGGACTCGGGAGGGGTACTGCCGGACGTGATCGAGGGTAGTAAATAAAGGGAGTGGATACAGTGCTGTTCAGCAGCGGTCAAACGATGTATCATGGTTGCACTATCTTCTTACCTATGCGCTGTGCGCAATAGACCAGATGATTTTTTCTTGTGGACGAGGACGCTGACCGTGTATTCGATGTGTGCCCGGAAACCGGGTACGCCGGATAAATGCGCTTCATGAGAAGGGGGTAGAGGCTATCTAGGAGTGAGCAGCAATGATGCAGTACAAGATGAACGCGACGAACGTAAGTATCCTTCCCGTCTGAGAAGGTCGTAGGAAGTGTGATACTGAACGGAAGCGAAGCAGGACAGGGGCCCGTATTCCTGTCTCTGCTCCATAGAGCCAAGATCAATATACACAATCTATGTGTCGTCGTGCCGCCTTCTGCGATCTCTTTTAGTCGCAAACTTCCTTCAAGCTAGCACCAAATGAGTCATGTCATGGGCACAGTGCCCTACAAAGGCTTACATACCTTGACCTCCACGCTTGCGGCGTTATCTGGCTTGGCCAAATCGACCGTGCCTTCAACTGAGTCTCCGCAGCCGTATACCGGGAGGTTTACATGGTCTTCTTGCTCAATGAGCCGGAGACTCACACCACCAGTCTTGGATTGCTTGACAAAGTCGCCGGAGGGCCTTTGCCGCAGGAGATTCAGGGCCAGACGCTGTTCATAAGCCTGGGGTTCAGCAGTGTACGTCGGGGTGCGCGAGAAGGGAGGCGGGACGTAACTAGGCAGGCTCGTCGTCGACATTGAGCGGTGCAGACAGGACGAAAGAGCAATGAACGGAAGACGGAAGGGAGCCCTTGAGTCAGCCTTTAGGCTTCAATACACCGCCCGTAGCCTAAGGATCCATATGGTCTCCACCTCGGCATTGTGTCGGAATGCCCGGGGCGAGGTCCACTGCGTGAGCTATCTTACCGTCTGGACAGCTGAGCGTTTCACGTTTGTGGCTTCGTGTTCTGCGTGAGTATGCTTGACGGCCATAATCATCAGTCGGTGGGTTCTCAGTACAAAGAATGTCCCATATAGCACTTGGCTCAACGGTGTGCAGGCGTCCATTCAGACTGACTCGACGGTCAGCAGCCCAGGTCTGCCAGCAGCTACGGACTCAGAACCATGCGTATCTAGGCCACGACCTACATTGTGCCATGTGCAAGGTCCCGCAGAATGATTCTTCCGCACTGATCCTCTCCGTGTGGTTGTGGACTCGCGTCTTCGCGGATTGCAAGAATCCGCCAAGAAGTGAAGATGCTCCACCGTCACCTCCCAACAGCGAGTCAGAACCAGCTAGAACCAATGGTCTTTACGCTATTGCATCGCGAGTTGGCCTGCCACTGATAGTAGACGACCAGAGCAGGCGGCCACCCGCACCTGGCGGGCAAATGTACTACGTTCTACACTAAAGTATACGTGTGTATGCTACGTTGTGCGATTATAAATACATGCATCAATCCCCTCAACGAGACTCGGATAACAGTCCGCAGTACTTCCGTGTGTAGCTTGCGTCCCCGCTTCACAGCCATTCAGACACCAAGGCAATGGAATGCTCCTCACGAGGCTCCGTAGTCAGGCGTATTGGAATCGCCTCGCGGAATGCCATGTATTGCGAAGAGTCTGGGGGCTTGATCGAGACGACGATGTTGTCCTATCACCAACCGTCAGTCGAGCAGCTCTTGTGATGAAGGCCGCTCCCCATCACATCAGCGGACTCACCGTCACTCTCAGGCCGCTAGCTATGAACCCGCCATTGGTGACGCTAGCGGAAACAACGAGCGTGCCCGACCAAGTAATGGAGCGGAGGCCCCTGCTGGTGTTGTGCACGATGCCTTGGCCAATGACCTTGTTTCTAAAGATGTGGCCCTTTTCCGACGAGGCTGCTAACTCCGCGCCGAGCGCGTTCACGGTCGTCGTTCTCTGGAGCTGCACACGGATAGGCGGTGCGCCCACGGACGCGCGCAGGGCGAGCTGTTGCTGCACTGACGTCAGCGACGTGTGCGAAGCTGTTGATGAGAGCGGGTGGAAGGAGGCGGGCGATGGGCGATAGTATGTGAAAGGAGCTAGAGTGTCTTCGTCCGCGAATAAAGTTACAAAGAACGGAATAGGCTCGTTCAGGCTACAAACTTGTGACGAAGGGAGAAAAATCTGAGAAAATCAGTGTCAAAAGAGATAGCCAGCCAGCTCTCTGGAGAACAATGACGGACATGCGTTTGGATTGGTGGGTTTTCCAGATGTCGAGGCTCGAGGATGAAAGAGAAGAGTGTTTGAGGTCCCGTCGAAGAATTCGAAGGGTTGAGAGGGAAGGAACCTATGCCTGGACAGCGGCTTGATTGCTGTACAAGAAAAGGAACTTGCACACTGCGAGGTGGGCACATCAGTGGTCCAACCGCAGGTCAACAGCGTGACATCAGCCTCACCAGCTCTTTTTCCGCCACAGGTTCGCCTTGTGTCTCTGTCGGATGAAATTTACGACAATCTTGTACGAGACATGGACCGAGAATCCAGGGATACCTGACAAATGGGCTTCATAGGTCGGCGGCAAGGGAAAACATTCTCCCGAAACTCTATCCGAGTACTCTCTGGGCAGTGAATAGCGGAAGGAGACCTTGGATGGGAAGGACGCATTTCGCCGGGAATCCCATGTATACAGAGTCTCTCCCAACATCTCGGACTCCGCCGACCCTCCTCCGGCAACCTCTTTGATTCTAATGAGCCCTTGTACCTGCGCAATGGATTGGGACGCTAGTTTACGGACACCAAGAAAGCAACTTACCTTGACATCAAGATAGAGCAGTCCGGATGGTCGAGGTATGGCGATAACCCCATCGATGGTGCTCCCACCGCGATACACTGGCATTGAGAGGCCATCCTCCTGCCCGCTTAGGAGCAGAGTTACTTTGCTCGAGTGTTTGACAAAATGCCCAGGAGACGTCCGAACACAATGAGACGAGACGGGCGGGCGAAAGCGAGTCTGGGTCAGAGGATGCAAGTCGGCAGCAGGAAGCGTAGGGTCGGTGGCATGCTCGGACAGCGGTAGCCGGTCGCTCGAAAGAGAATTGCGCGAGTAGCGGACGCTGGCGAATGGGTGCCGCATGGTCTGAGTGAGTGAGAGAGGGCAGAGGAGGGCGAGCACCGCCTGGAGGCTAGATTTGAGCTGCCGGGTACATCTCTGATGGGATGGCGGAATGTATGATGGGCATCAGGCCGAGTGGCTTCCCTCGTCACAAGGCGACAAGGCTTGTGCGAAAAGGTGACAGGGAAGGTAGCGCGGAAGCTAAATCGAGGCATGGCGAATGGCGGGGACGGGCGTCAGAGCTAGAATGGAGACTTGTGCCGGCAGAGATATCAGGGTGGAATGCAGTGAACGTCTTTTGACAGTCTGTGCTCCGCGAGCGACTATGTGTTAGATTGAGCACATTGCTCGGCTCGAGGCAGATATTGACAGATTCATGTAGCTCGAGTCCGATTCGTGCAATCCGAGATTCCAAAGATCTACAGAGTAGCAATGGAAATAATGTTGAAAAGACAGAGGAAAAATACCAGACACAAGTCCCAGCTGACTCGGAGGTCGGTGTACACGCCAAGACCAATTCGATCAGATACACTGTGCTGTCACATCTCGATCTAAATATCCCTACTTCACCTTCCATAAATGGACTATCCACGTGGCGCACGAACTCGCCCAGCTCTCCTGCACCATGCATCGCGCTACCTCTGCAACAGCCCAGAGCCTACCATGGCCTCAGGATCTGGGACACCTCCAGTCACATCCTCACCGCCTGCACAGAAAACAGACCTGCTACTCTCCACCGCCTTGGCCTCCGCATCCTCTCTCGTCCTACTGCAGCTCTTCTCTCGCATATTTACCTTCATCCTCAACCAAGCTCTCGTCCGATTAGTCTCACCCCAGGTATTTGGTACAGCTGCCATTCAATTTGAGCTCCTGCTCTCCACCATTCTCTTCCTTGCGCGCGAGGGCGTCCGCAGCGCTCTTCTCCGTGCACAGTCCCCTCCGAACAAGGCTTCTGCAGATAACTCACCCCGGGCTCGTTCTGGGGACCTCATTACCAACATCTCCGTGCTTCCCTCTCTCCTTGGTATCCCCGCGTCTGTCCTCATATCTCTCATCTACATCAACACCACTTCCGCTTCTACCTCATCGCAGCCTTATTTCGTGCACAGTGTCGCCATCTACACCTTCGCAGCGTGCTTCGAGCTCCTCGCTGAGCCTCTGTATATTCGCTCACAGAACGAATTTCGGTTCGATCTTCGCGTGAGAGCCGAGGGCCTGGCTGTCTTCTTCAAAACCGTAGTCACATTCGTTGTATTGGCAGTTGGCTCAGCCCAGTTAGCTTTGCTTGCCTTTGCTCTGGGACAGGCAGCGTATGGGCTTGCCGTCCTTGCGTCTTATATCCGTGCCTATGGGAGCCTCGTTCTCTGGCCCAAAAAGGTTGCGCTCACGGTGCATGGCAAGTGTGTGTTTCCGGCTTCATCTCTGTGCAGTCTTCTGATGATGCAGTAGCACAAAGTCCATGTACTTTGATCCAGAGCTACTGCAGTTATCTAGGGCTATGACAAGCCAATCTCTTGTCAAGCACTTTCTGACTGAAGGTGACAAGTTCCTCGTCTCTCGCCTCAGTCCCTTAGCGGACCAGGGCGGATACGCTGTTGCATCCAATTACGGTATGTCTCGATTACAATCTCGCGTTTCCTCTGGCTATCATCTCATACATCAAACTCCCACCAGGATCACTCATTGCCCGCATCATCTTCCAACCAATTGAAGAGACCTCCCGCGTGTTCTTTTCTAAGACACTTTCCGCATCCCCGTCAGACAAGCAAGCCGCGCTCCAAAGCGTCTCCGGAACGCTCTCCGGGTTCCTCCTTCTCTTCGCGCACCTCTTCCTCTTCCTCGTCGCCTTTGGCCCGCCTTATCTCCCTCTCGCCGTCACGCTGCTGCTCCCTCCGCGGTTCCTAAACACCTCTGCCCCGACGATCCTGCGCACGTATGTATATTACATTCCCACGATGGCATTCAACGGCGTGCTCGAGGCGTTCTTCGCGTCCGCGTCGGCTCCCGCGGACCTGCACGCGCAGAGCAGGTGGATGTTCGTGTTCTCGCTCGGCTTCGTCGCCGTCGCGGTGGGACTCGCGAAGGGCCTCGGGCTGGGCGACGCCGGGCTCGTGTGGGCGAATGTCGCGAACCTGCTCTGCCGGGCGGCGTACGCTTGGGCTTTTGTGCTACGCTACTTCCGAGAAAGTGGCGCGGGTGAGCTAGTGGACTGGAGGAAGTCGGTGCCGCCGGTGAAGGTTCTGATTGTGTTTGCGGCTTGTGCTGCCGTCATGCGGATGAGCGAGCAAAGTTACGGTGGCTATCCACTAACTGTCCGTGATCAGATGGGCCATATAGGGACGGCATTGCTCTGCCTTGGAAGCTGTCTGACTGCTTGGTGAGGATCTGTACCGGACATTTGTGTTAGCGTTGAATTGACCGTCCCGCCTAGCTATGCTTTCGAGCGCAAGACATTCATCCATATATACGAGTCCCTCCGAAAGCGATAGATACCGTGACATAACACATGGTCACGCAGTGGATTGGGAGGGTGTGACGTCATCGCACCGTTGGACTTTGGTATATAGGCGGTCCTCGCAGACAGTGTCTCACTCCATTGCTTGTACTTTACGACTTCCTGGTCCACCTCGCATACCATTCTATCTCACTGCTCTCTACCATGTCTGCCGCAGCGCAAACAGACACTGGGCGGCCACGTTCACCAGCACCCACAAAAGTAGGTGCGCTCCACATGCCGAATCGCCACCAGGACACTCAGACGTGCAGACTCACCGACTTGCATTCTAGGAGTCTCATATTGGACCATCAGCCTCAGTTCAAACAGACGAGCCCACGAATATTCAGACCGACAAAGCTCCCGACCAAAGTGAGTCTCATCATGCACGGGCAGCTTCGCGCCCTGTTCAACTCTTCTTTCCTTGGGCAGCATCTGCACCATCTGGTGATCCTGAGGGAGCCCCGGTGTGTGTAGTTCAGCAACTTCCGTACCAACCCTCCTTCAAAGAGCGGGTTGTCGGTGAGTATGACGTGTCCCAAGTCAGTATGTCGTCCTGATCATGTCTTCGCCGGCCCCAGGTCACGCAAAGGTAAGCACTCCCAGCCTACAGACAGTGTTACCACGGTCCCTGACATGGCATCTTCTGTGCACAGGATATCCGCGGTACTGTACGTGTTGAGATAACTGGCTGTCCGTTCCGCTACTTACCCTGTAGCCTTGCAGGTATTGCGCAAGGTATGATCACGTTACACTCTCGGTGATGCAGTCAGCAATCCTGACGTCCATTCAGCGAGAAACGAAGGAATATGGCGAAAAGATCCTGAAGGGAGAGGCATCCTTCAATCCGAAGCAGTAATGATTGCTGCTCTCAGTTCCCGTATGGTTCCCTAGCATCATGATTTCCTGCGCTCGAGTTTAGTATATACATAGTTTTGATGTGTATCGCAGCTACCACAACATGGACGAGGAGTTGAAGTATGTTGTTTAAGTGTGTAGAGTGAAAGTTACGATTGATCCGTACGCGTTTGGTTAGTAGACCGCCGTAAGCAACAGAAAGTAAGTTTTGACTTTTAGCCTGAGACCGTTACGCGCTTTGTCGTTCGATGATCATGGACATCGTGTTGACGTCGTGCCAACAGCATGCTGTTCAAACTTCTACCACATTTTCTCCTATCATGATGGGGCCACCCTAACTCGCATGGACTTCTGCACAACCCATTCATAAAGTAGCTTACCCCCAGCCCATAATTGGCTGTTATCACCGGTCTGTTTCGCAATGACCATTTTGACTCTTAGCTTAAGCTCGCCCCTATTAACCGAGAACGAGAAATCCACGGACGGATCCGCATGTATTGCTCACAATGTGAATCCAGTTGTGGATGGAGCCTTGTACGGCCTTCAAGTGAGTCTAATGACCCCCTTCAGGCCCGGGTAATAGCTGAACGGTCGTCCTCGCGCTCCCAGAAGACGGACCTTGTCACAATCAGCGAAAGAGGTGTCGAGGCAACTGCAAAATATGTGTGTCTCTTTACCTGCAAAAATTCTCTCTGCTCACTATTTACACAGATTCATTCCAGGTTACAGGCCGAGTCCTACACGCCCCGGACATGGCGGACCCACCCGCTCCATCTCTTGTCTCCCGACCCCTACTTGCCCGCCGACCCCGCCACGAAGGCGTGCCTCGACTGGCTTTTCCTCATCTCCTCTCTGAACTTCAGCTTCTGGTCGGAGCGTGAAGGGCACCAGGACCGCTACGGCGTGGAATGGTGGGCAGGTTGGGGCTCGGAAGAAAAAGTAGTGCATACCGGCTATTGGTCACTAGTTGCCGCAGTTAATAGAGGTAAAAGCCTCTTATCTGACTTTGTTTGACATTATTAATTGTTTTCCACAGCCTTAGAGGAAGGAATACCTTTCACCGACCCCGCATTCTACTCTTCGGAGCAGGAATGTCCAGACAGTCTATTCGAACACATATTCAGGCCCGCACCACATTGCAGCGAGACGATCCCTCTCCTGAACGAACGAATACGTGTCCTCCGCGAAGTCGGACGTATTTTGTGTTCAGTACGCACATTCCAACACGTTTCTGCATTTAGGAGCCACGAACTGACCTGGATGGTCTTGTAGGACTTCGGAGGATCGTTCCAAGGCTTTCACAAGGAGTTTTTGCACCGCCACCGTGGGCGGGGAAATGCCCTGCAATTAGTTCAGATGGTCGCGGACACATTCCCCTCTTTTCGTGACGAAACTAACTACCAGGGCCGCAGAAGTATGTCCCTGCACCATTGCCTAGACCCGCCTCTGTGATCCTGATCGCGTTTCCCTTGTCAGTCTACATATGGAAGCGCGCGCAAATTCTCGTCGCCGAAAGCTGGGCAGCGTTCTATCCTGCTTCGCCTTCCTTACCCCACCCTCTCTTCCCAAACGGCGCTGAGATTCACCAACTCACCATGTTCGCCGACTACCGTGTCCCTCAGATCTTGCATCATCTCCGCATCCTCGTCTACCCTGTTATGTTGATCAAGCTACTCAAGAGGCACCGCATGCTGATGCCGGGATGCCGTGAGGAGCTCAGTATCCGGGCAGCAAGCATCATTGCGGTGGAAAAGCTCAAGGTGGAGATCTCCCGACTTTCACGTTCTGCGGCGGCGAAAGCGGGATACAGTGAAGATCGCATTAGTAGCGTATTGATTGACTTTTTCCTGTGGGATCTGGCAAAAAGGATTGAGGAAGGCAAGGAGAGCATACGGGAAATAGAAATCAGTGAGATGCTACCGGCCCATAGGACCAGAAGTATATGGTATTAGCCACTGGCATGGCACCAATATTTGCAGCCCGCCCAAATCTTGGTCACATCTCTGGAAAAGTACGATTAGGATATAGTTCCTGAATATACATACGTCGAGTATCGCATGATGGAGCTATACTATGGTTTACCGCGTGCTACACCTTTCTTGTCATTCCTGCCTTCAGGCACGACGTAACGCATTCCCAACGCTGACATTATATCCTCCTCGCTCTCAGCCCTGACCAGCTCCCAGAAACCCTTCTCTTCTTCGCCGTCGACATCCTTATCATGGGACTGCCATCGCCAGAGACCGAACTCGTTCAGGTGCATGCCAAGCTTAGTCGCGCGAGCACGAAGATTGCGATTGAAGTCTACATCTCCAGTCAGCGCAAGCAAAGCGGCCCCTCGGGATTTCATAGGTGCTAAGCTGAACGGATCGTAAGGTGATGTACTAGTAACACGGGACATACGCTCACTTCAAATCCATTCTGCGAAACGACCCCGTCTTGTCCGCTATGTGCTCGAGCCTGTTTGTCTTCTCTTCCCACTGATGTTCGAAGACTCTCTGAGGGATGCGAACAATCCCTTGCCACTTACTCGCGCCCGACGTAAACGTACCGGCAATCAACCCTTTCTCAATCAATGGCTGTACGACGTCAGAGGAGAGCGGAGAAGCCTTGCGTGAGGATGCTTTAGAATAGGTGGCGCGGAACGAAAGAGACGGCTGTCGGCGGCGAACAGTATTCCGTGCAGTGCCGGACGGAGCCTCGGCAGGCGTAGGCACATGTACAAAGGCGGGGTGGAAGAGAAGGACATCTATGTCTGAGCAGCTCGTAGCTTTGCGTCGACTTGAAAACAATGAGTCCATGAATGTTTGAGGATCTGAACGTGAGACATACTAACTGCCGACCAGAAGAACCTCAAACTTCGGAGATACGTTTTCACGGATGAAGGCCTAATGCCAATGAAGAATGAACACAACCAGGTGCCGAGGGCGGATGAGCTTACTGCGACCGTTTCCGCCTCCTCATGAGTAACAGATTGGTCCATGTATTCCATGAAATCTAGAGCAACGCGGATAGATGGCGTCAAATTTTCATAAAATGGATGTTGGCGCAATTGGTCAAGGGTAGTGCACCCGGCATCGACCAACTTTGTGGCCTTTACCCAACTGTATGTGAACATTCATATTTCTGCATTTGTATAACAGACGAGAAGGAATGTTGGAGGAACTGACCCAATCCCTGATACGGTCATCAGAGTTCCAATTGCTTTACGCCTCTTGGCTTCTGGACTATTATCATCCGCAGATCCTTGAGAGACTGACAGTGACTTGAGACAAAAGTTACTACGTAGGTCATCTCGTGAGGTTGTAAGGCACGTACGAACATCGCTTCCTTCTGTCAGGAATATTTCGATCCGACGTTTGATGCCATTTCCAATTCCCGAAAGCTGCGAAGAAATAGGCTCCAATGAAGTGCTTTGAGACAGTGTGCATTTCTTGGGGATCCCACCTGATTAGTATCCTCGGGGGATTGTATCGGTTGTTCAAGGTTTCCAATGGTCGAGACGGCCGACGCAAAGGCGCGAACTTTAAATGTGTTCCTTTCAGGTTTCTCGTTCTCCTCTTGCATACCTGTCACAATCGGATCAATATAGAATATCAGATAAAGCCTTGAGCCATAGTAGTGAATCTGTACATCGTGTCAACATTTCGAGTATACCATGATTTGGCCCCCCTGCAGATTCATGAGCACGCCGAGTGCTAGTCAGACTGAAGGAGTGACGAAAAGAGCGAAATATCTTTAGACTTGCAGACGAAACTACTGAAGACATGTAGGTCCAACCACTGTGTATAACAGTGACTGCTGCTGAGGATGTTGTTGGCCATGAGTTAGCCATCACACGAGTGCAACACATACTTGCTGTATCTGAGATCCAAGCGCTATACGCTAACGCTAAACATTCTCAAAACATGCGTAAGTATATCCGCTGTCCTTGCAATTGTGATGCATGAACGAGCGCAATAGCTACATTTATAGTACTAGCAACATAGCAGTAGCGATCCACACAAAGGATCTTACACTTCATATCTAGAATTATGTGGAATACAAATAACGTTTAAACGGGTTACGACAAGTCATCGATATCCAGTCCTGTAACATGTAGCTAACGGATAAGTTCACCAAACCCAAAACGACGAGTAAGAATAGCAGGTCTATCGTCGTCTCCTAGAAGTTGTCTGCGATTGAAACTTAGAAGTCTCGCGTCGCAAACGCCTAACAAATATATGATTAGAGAAATTCCAGAAAAATGACTTGCACGACCCACCGACTAGCTCTTTCTCTTTCGATCTCCCGACGTTCAACTTCCTCTGCGGTCAAGACTTCGAATCTTGTCCTGAACTCTTCCGCTTCAGCCCAGTCTCTCCATACACTCCTCAACGGCTTCGGCCCTCTACCGTCTTTTGGCGCACGACCCCAACCCAGGCCTAGCCCTGTCTTGTCCTTCATCAAACTCAGTCCACTCTTGTCTCGAGGTTTGTCAGTTGCGAGGTCTTCTGCATTATCCTTAGATTCTCCACCGAGGACGCCCCATTCAAGAGCATCACGTTTGTGCTTAACCAATTCCTCGTGGATTGCGTGAGCAATTAGAGGCACTGCTTCTCCAGACAGGCCTAGCTCGGAGCAGAGCTTGCTCGCAAATGCTTCCGGAGTTAGGGGAGAGAGTAAATCCCATTCAATATGATCCGTTAGATGATATGTAGCAATTTGAACATCGATCTGTTGAACTATGAGACGATTACATAGGACGCGAGATATGCAACTCACACTAAGGATCACCCGACATTCGCCCACTTCTTCGACTACCTGATCTCCAGTTTCGTTATCTATTTCTGGCTCCGACCCTAAATCAACGGCTGGAACACCTTCGTGTTCTTCCAACTGGGCGCGTATTTGATTCGCAATAGTTTCTACCCATGGGTTGGAGGGAATGTCCAAATCTGTACAGAACGTCCTTGCGAAGGCCTCTGGCTTGATGAGCTCTTCATTCAAATTCCAAACGAAACAGTCGCGAATCCTGTGGGTGTCTGTCTCGAATTCCACACGTATGGGCACTAAGTTTGTTGGCTTCTTAGCCTGCGTTTCTAAGGCCTCAGGAGGACTGAGAGAGTTAGCTAATAAGAACAAGGTAACAAAAATAACAAGAGCTCACAAATATTCATGCTTTGTTGGTGCGACTGGTTTGGCAGAAATGTATCTGGAGGGCGGGACCAATCCAAGGTAGCTCTGGTCTAGATCTGTCCGTTGTTGCGACTGTGAAGGTAGTACTGTGGGCGTTGAACTACCAGCACGAAATACTGATGCCCCAGCGGGAGCCTTGTTCGATAGCCTTGAAGCACGTATAGCTGATCTTGTCCCTCCGCTTGCTACGAAATCCGAGTCGTCTGAATCCAGAGCACCTGCATCGGGGAACTCATCTCCAGAGCCTGGATCTGCATAGTTCACAGCGCCTCCTCGACGCGTTGATCGTGTATTCAACGCTGTAGTTGAGGAACTGGCCAAAATAGGTTGTACTAGAAGGGTGGTGCCAGTACGAAGCCTAGATGCATAGGTAGAGTGGAGGGCTTGGGTGGCTGTAGCAATGGGAGTTTGCACAGTATTTAAAGGGACCTCAATCGCAGCAGTAAGGGTTGAAGCTGAAGCCAGTGGCATTGGAGGTTGAATGGTTGTCGGGCTAGCAGGAGGATGGGTAGTATGAACGAGCGTGCTGCCTCGGGTTGGACGAGTTCGTGTCCGGGTCGGATTAGTCCTACCGTTTGTCGGTGGTGGAGTTACAGAAGTAGACCACTGTCTGATGTTATTGAAATAAGCTTGCAAAAAGACCATGAGTCCGTGGACCTAAAATTGAGTAGACGCCGACTAAGCGTTACCTGGATGAGCTGGCTGCGGGGCAGGAATTGCAGAGGGTTGCTGTTGGGGCCTGATGGTGACTTGCGGGGGATTGTGTCGAACATCTGTCATTTTGACAATTGGTGCTGGGATGTTGGAGAACTGCGAAGACGCGACAAGCAGGACGCGTCCAGTGGCATGGGCGTAATATTGAGAACACGTGATCAGTGGGACCGAGTCCGCGTCGCTACAATAGTCTTGTAAGTCTTGGTCTGCTCGAATCTACTTTGTCCAGCTACTTGAGAACCAGGCCTCGGAGGCGATAGAAAACATCTACTCCCATCTTCATCGAACCTTATTATGGGCCTTCGTCGCCGATAGCACTGCTGCATCTAGCCAGCGCAACGTTCTCGCAGTTGGAGAGCTGGATATCGGGGAACAGTAAAGCAAGTCTGTGCTAATGCGGCTTATGTATAGTAAGCATGTCGTCAAAATGTTCCAAATTACTATACATTCGGCTTGTCCATGGAGTCTGCGACTATCATAAAGGTACGTCTGCAGTATTATACGTGATATCGATCGTTACACATTGATCGTCCTCTTGTACATATTGTATCAGGTCGGTGAACAGCAAGTTTTAAAGCGTGATTTCCTAGTGTCCAAGTGTGATGCTCAATGCTAGTAGTCAGTCACGAAGTCCGCAAAAGAGATTAAGCCTTAGAAGTGCCAGGTTCTGAACTTTCTCGCGAGTTTCCGCAATATCTTCCGCGGTCGCAACACCCGCTTTTTGCGATTTTTTGTAGTAGGAACATTCTTCCCTGCAGCAGACCACTCATCGTCTTGTGTATCTTCATCTGCATCAGTCTTCTCCATCCAGCAGCCACCAGCACCCTCGAGTCGCTCGAGCCAATCTGCTCTGGCATCCGCGTACCCGTAACCGTCCTTCTTGCGGCAAGGCAGATACTGGAATCGCTGGTCCGCATCGCGCGCCACCGCCTCGAAGACGCGCATGATGTCCAGGTCGCCGCGCATGTCCATGCAGCACGAGCAGTAGAAGTTTGTCACGGCCGCGGGCGGCGGCTGAATAACGAACGCCTCCATGTTATCAGGTAAGATGCGATCCCACGTCACGTCTCTGGCCGTACTCGGAAGGGAAACATTTCCTGGGAGCCCAGGCACTGGGTCTAATTCCAATACGGGACTCACGATCCCCCGTTCCGCGCATTCGGCGTGGACAATTCGCGCGACCTTCTTACTACCCCACATATCCAACATGGAGATGCGCAGGTGCGTAAGGTCGGGCGAGACACACTGGATGAAATCGTGCGTCGCTTTTGTGCCGTACACGAAGCCGTGGTATGCGCAAGCCAGGTGGAATCGCCGAAGTGCTGGCCGCGTACAGGATGCGCTGTCGACAGTCCTCACCACTGCGCGATGAGTGACATCCCTACGAGAGTCTGAACCGACAGGCTGCGTCAGCTGCACAGCATCGGTGTTAACCATGTCATCGTTTCTTGTGTTGTAAAGACCGACAGCACACGCCAGCTGTGACGGTGTGCAGGGCGCGCGGATGGTAAGCTCCTCCAACCTGGGGAAGCCTATCCCCATCAAATCCGCTGTACATGCAGCACTGGTAAAGTATGGGTCAAACGCAATGAATGTAAGCGTCTCTAGTGTATGTGCCGCGTATGTCAGGATGATTTTCTGGAACGTCCGCCAGTCCTCCCTGTGGGCCGACTTCCAGCTGTCGGTGGCCTCGGACAATTGCCTCGTGCAGAGAAACAGGTGATAAACGGGGCGGTTTTTCTTGTTGTTGTCCCTGAGCCGAGTCACGAAAGCTTTCGCCTGCTGGGTTCCCGCAATGGCCAACGACTGCCACTGAAATGGAGCGGAGACCTCATGTACGTATCGCGAGACGAGGGCTAACGAGCGTCCAGTAGCGCCATCGTCGTTGCAGGCGAAGGAGAAGATGCGTGAGTGTATCTCCGGGGGACAGGTGTCCATGGCAGGAGTCGTGGGCGAGGAGCTGCCTTACGAGGCCTTGCGTGTCCAGGTTGCCTGCTTATGTATCGGGCATGGTCAATACAGGCAGCAACGGGTGGCGTTCCGGGTTGAAGAACTGCGCTGCCATAACGGCAACGAAGTCTCATGTCCGATGGGCCAGTTACTGGTTCTTATAGTAGCCTAGCGTTCCGTCCCCAGCCGCAAGGGGGATCGCGCCGGATGCACATCCTATGAATGCACAAAACATGATGAAAAAGGATTGAATATTCCTTAGACATGAAGGCGCCTCGTTTACAAGCACGGGAAAAGAGTTGACTCCTCAAGACGGCGACAAGGCGGGCGCCTTCGCTGCGTAGCAACACGTTTGCCTGAAGGAAGCGGCAACCAGCTGCACAGAAGATCATTAACTGCTATTATTAGCTGGAATAGCCTGAGAAGATGGGGCCTTTCTGAGCGTGGCCACTACACAAGTCATACACAACACATACAGTATTATCATACATTGAGAACCCCACACCGACAGAGCAGAGTCCCACCTAATGTACACAGAAAGGTAGTAGTGCTGGTATTCCAAATTATACACATCCAGAGAGCACTGCATATCGTGAGAAAGATCAAAGCAAGAAGAAAGAAGCTCAGAAGAAGTCATCTAAAAAGTAGTCCGTCAACGTCTCCTTGAATTCTCGTACCTTCAGAGTTGTAGCAATCAACGCATTTTCCTTGCAAGGAGGGAGCCCATCCAAATTGCATTGTGGCTGTATGTCTTTCTCGACCAGTGTCTTGACGATACTCTCCACCAGCATGAGTTTCGACAAAACGTCCTCCTTCTGCAAGCCAGGAATGACCTCGGAGCCCATCTCCAGCACGTTCTTCCATAACGCGCCCCACGCCTTCGCACACCGTTGCTGGCCAGTACATCGCGTGCTATGCGCGATGGGTGGTGGTTGCGACGGTAACACCTCCCACATCTTCGACAAGGAGTAGTATCCACACAGTAGTCGGACCTTTTGATCCCTCGTAAGCGAGGGGTCACTGTCCCAGTAAGCTTTTCCCTTCAACATCATTGCATGATATGCCAGGCCCATAATCGACCGAATGTTGAGCTCTTCCGAAATGCCGATGGCCAACGCCAAGTCTTTGCCCTCTCCTATTTGTCGCTTCCATCGCACGATAGCGAGCTCGAGCAGCTCTGGGCGCTCGCATAGCGCAGCGAGCTTTGTGATTTCTACGAGCGATGGCACTTCACTGGCAGCTGATTGGGGAAGCGACGAAGTATTTGACGAGGGAATAGCATCAAACGCGCCTTGTCGACTATAAAAGTTATGCAGCACGCCAAGTGCCCAGGTTTCGATAGAGCGAAATTGATACTTATGTGATACCCGCGCAAGGTTCACCAACTGGAAGCAATTCGCATCAGAAGTCGTCGCTATCATGAGCTCATGCGGTCTGATGAGAAGTAGGGTCGAAGTATGATCAGCGAAAGGGTCTCCGCGTTGAGGGACACAAGACTTACAGCGCATACAAAGCCCATAATAATGCGCGGAATTCGTCGGCGGTGTCACCCTGCAGTCGGATAGGATTGTCATCGCTTTCTCCCTCTGGTGTCACGGTCATACTGCAATCTGACCGCGACGAGTCTGTCTCAGTGGATAATTGGAACATCGTCTCGAATGCAGACTTGTCCCTCATGAGGACCGACCTGTGAACCTGTGTGTCAGATATGTCAGTTACTCTGGAGACCTCTAGCTAAGATGGAACGAGCCGCCACACAGGGGCGGCTAGCCACCACGTTGCCGCTGCACGCACTTTGAACAAAATATTTTCCACCAGGAGCACGCTGTTTCCGTCCGAAATGTAGTACACGGGATCCCTGCTCGGCCCTGGTATTGACAGCTCCAGTATACCACCGTGCAGGAAGGAGTTGGTCATCGTCATGAGAGGACTGTCTGGCCGGAGGTGGTCGTGATCCATGAGGGCAATTAGGCCGGATATCGTGGGGGCTTATATGACCGGATGATGACAGGTTCTAAGCACAGACACTAGCAGTGGCAGCAATCCCTGCGTCGGAGGCGGTGGCAGGGCGGTGTAGCATTTTAGAACCATACATAGCGATGAATCAAGATAGGCGCTTGTTGGCCTGAGGCTGACCCACTGGCATAGGAATGCTCAAGCTATCCATAGTCTCGAATGCACTACTTGCTGCTGCGCAATAACATCCATCCTGTAATACCACACGTCCGAATACACAATCTGCATATGCCTCGGGGCTAAACTCTGTTTTCCTATCTAGCACCACTACCGTGACCAAGTGAACAGCCGCCACGCAATAGCCATAGACCCTAAGGCAAGAACTACGCCCTTCAGGCGATGCCGGAGCGCGGAAGGTGGACCCTTGGCGCCTGCTTCATCTATCGCAGATATCTCTTCTTCTGTCAAAGACGCTAAAAGATAACCCAAGTGAGTGTGCCATCTGGCTGTCAGTAATTCTCATAACGCACGAAGGTCGCCAACTGCAAGATACTCCCGCATATGTACCTCACTTGAGCTTGTACTAGAAGGCCAAGATCTCAGTATGTGCACAAGCTGTAATACCATCAAGCTTACGTCACAATCACAACACCCTTGCTCTTCACCCATGCTAGAATGACCTGGGTTGGGGTCGCACCGAGTCTGTTTGCCGCGGCTTGGACGGGTTTATCAACTGCACCCCCTGGATATCTTGTGATCGGACTTTTCATCAAAGAATATCATCTTTTAATTCTGCGTAGTTTATATCAGCTAGCTAGAAGCTCGACTTGCCTGAGGCTACTGTATGCTTCAACGACTATGTCGTTACTAGCACAGTATTCGAGAAGCTCCTTATTCTCGGCATAGTTATAAGGATTGAAATAAATCTGAAAACGGGGGAAACATTGATGAGCCGAAGTAAAGAGCAACACCTGTCTTGTTACCTGGTTCACAGCAGGTTTGATCTTGGCAAGCTTCACGAGTTGTTGCATAAGCGGTAGAGTGAAATTGCTGACCCCAATGCTCCTTCATGGGGATAACGCTTGTCAGCCATTGCCAAAACGTGTGAGTGATGCGCCCACTTGGCGAGACCGTCCTCTTTGATTTTCTCAAATTTCCGCCAGTCCTTTTCCAAGCTTTTCATTACGAGAGGGTTATGTATGAGATATAGGTCGACTTGCTTGAGGTCAAGCTATACACGGTCCTCAGACATGATCTGCAGTTACGGAGTACTACATGAAGGCATACTCACCTTCGTCAAACTCCCCTCTAATCCATCCCGAACAGGGCTCAGGCCCGACCACTTGGTGGTGATGAACAAGTCCGAGCGGTTCAGCCCACTCTCCCGGATTGCAGCTGCAACACTCTTTTCGTTCCTGTAAACTAGGGCAAGGGTAAGCAACGAGATTTAGACAACTCTCTCCATGCTACTGCATGCTCACATTGCGCAGTATCGATGTGAGAAAAGCCGGCCTCTATGGCCTGCGAAACATAGTCCGTCACGTCCTGGAGAACGATAGACTAGAGTAAGCAATGTACAAGCAGTCTGACCAGAGTTCGCGACTCACATGGCCCTTCCACTTTGAACCGGTTCCGAATGCAATTTCAGGCATCTGCAAAACATATGCCATTTGTGTTTCGGACTCTGTGCCTGTACATAGCGGTGCTGTAGACTTACCTCATTGCCATCATTCAAAATCACATTTCCGAAAGGCATATTCACCTATAGAATAAGCTCCAGACTGGTATGGCGGGAAGGACTCGACTTTGGTGGGAAGCGGAATCCTTAAGAGACAACGACACAGTGCGTGTCACGCCGCAAGCCGCTCCGAGCACACGGTCAAGGTTATATCTACTGATACGCAAGATGATGACAAGGCCGCCCGATAAGTCGCCATAGGGATAAGCTGTAAAGTTAGCCGTCTGATCCTTCAAATAGGCACTGCTGTATAGTAATGTAGTCACTTACGAGTTAGCACCATGGTGCCGGCGCTTGCGGTAATACCTAAGCTGAGCTCTGCTCGTCGGGAATCCAGGATCGTTATCACCGGGGACCCGGGAAGGGTATTGCGTACATGTAGCCATTTCGATTCACTTTCCCATCATTTGCATCTTTTACTTTTCGATTTCGATTATCGTTGTGCACTCGGCTCAATGACTACGCGACTTCAACGAGTCTAATCGCACTCTCTTCTCTGATCACAGTTCCCTTGTATTTTGACCAGACTTTCACGAGATCCACTAGTCTGTTATCCTGTGGAACTTGAAGGCGTGCTTACGTGCTGCACTGCATATCCTAAGTCTTGATGGGAGTAAACCAGGAGGACCTCAGGATCATCGAGGATGATCGATCATCCTCGATTTCCCTCCCACAGTGGAGGTCAAATGACAGAATAGGATATCCCGAGGCTGGTAGAAGTGTCTCGTCTACCCGGGGAAGACTAATATATGGCAGACTATCGCAGGAAATTCAACCGGTCGACTACCTGAGCTTAGGTGAGGGCATATTGTCTTCTTTTCTTTCTTCCGACCTATTCCTCTAATGCTAGTCATCTTACGATGCCAATACATGTCGTATGCACATCATATGTGCATTGTCTATTTTTTGTTCTCCGTCTCTTTGGTGTGCATATAATCAATTCGTAATACGCAACCGACTCGCTTGGTCCACTTCATTGGTCTAGATTTTAACGTCTCACGCCGAATATTTGTCCCCATCATACACAACAGTGTACTCCGTGCGAATCTAATGGGATTGCATCTAGGATACATGGTGATGTATCATCTCAGTGACACACCCCTTTACTACCAACCTCTGAGCATACACACTTGCTCACCGTTTCACTCCATAGGAATAGCGTGGTTCGTGTTTGGAATATGGAGGTGAATCAGCCAAGTCACATATATCACGAAGGCCCCTGCCCGACATCTCGTGAGACTTTACTGATCTGAGTGGTCCGCAATTGTCACGAAGATTCGGGGTCGCTACAGCTCATTGTAACACCTGTGGCGATTGTCTTGAGTTCTGCAGCGTCTCAGAATCGTCAGCACTTCATACTTAACCAGCTGCGGGCACGATGATTGAATTGGGTCTCGTCCTCATCCTAACTGGCAGTCGCCGGGTTTCTTCGTACTCTCAGATCGTGGATCGCTGTGTTGGTGTCGAATGTGGTTCTTGTGCTTCCCGTCTGGATTCAATTCCTTACGAGAAGTGTACTGCGTCGCCGGCACCGTTGAGCCCCGTGTAGCTCAGTAGTCGTACTTGAACTGTAGTTATAAGGTGCAGAACGTATCATCACGTTGTATCGCACGATCATTCGTTCAGTTGTGCTACACCGGATCCACGAAGGGGCACTTCGCTACGACTTAACTGACCTCAATGGATTACCCTCAGGAAACGGACCTTCTGCGCACTTATCTTGTGACAGGCCATGGACGATAACACCTTTTTGTCGCTCGCGATGTTGGCCTTCATAGCCCTTTTTGTCCAAATGTATTCGAGACGTCGTTCCGTGAAATAAATCAGGGACCGTCTCCACCCAGTTTTCTTTCCGGTGAGGGTTATGACTACCGTGTGTTGCAGACGTACCAAGCTGTGAAACTTAATCCGTATAATAGGTTACAGCGCTGCGCTCGCTCGTCAAGAGGATGTCGGTGATTCGAATTTCAGCACATGCGAGAGTATGGATCAGTCTGCAGTATAAATCATTGCTTAGGTGCAAGCTCATCAGTCGCCATCAACGTTACATCCTGTGTCTTATAAAGACTGTTGGCAGAAAGATGGTAGCCGACCCTAAGGTACATACCTATGACCAATGACAACTTCACCTTGACAACCCAGCACTTCAAGGCTCTTGAACACATAGTGAACAAATCGGGCTACCGCTATATCAGAAGGACCGATTTCAAGGCAAATTACGAGACAACTTACAGGCCAAAGCATTCTGTCCTCAGATGGTAAGTCGAAAACCTCGAAGCAAACCTGGCCGTGGGGTTAACTGTCCTCTGACCAGAGATCTCGAGCACTGAAGGCACAGAAAGATCATGAACCCAGCACTCACCAGCGATCAGCTATGGTCGTTTATGCCACCCTTTCGCCGATTATAAATGAAGCTACAGCCTATCGACTATATCGCTATACTTTTTGGTCAGCTGACGGAGGAGTGGAAAGATCAGCTTCAGTTGGCAACAACGGATCCGGAGCATATTTTTAATGTGCCTACTTGGATGGCTAGAGTAACACTCGACATTATCGGGAAGGTACTCGATACACGGCAAATCATGATCTTATCTAAGTGTTCATCTTCACAGCGGCGTTCGATTATCAGCGGAGTCTTGGATGAAGAAAGGAATGAGGTGGTAGAGGTTTATAGGAATATGTTGTGAGTCTGCATTAAGTTGCTTTCGAACATTTTCTTAAATACGACTACCTTTGCACCTCTAGTGCGGATTCTCTTTTGTACTCCTCCAAGGCGACACTTCTCTTCTGGTGGCTGTGTCCTAACATCCCGCACCGCAGTCTTCGCTACTCAGTTGATATTCCAACACGGGAGCATACTCGCCTCCGAAACGCGTTTATAGCCATCAACCGTGTTTATGCGAAGCTTGTCGAAGAAAAGACTGAGACTTTTCTCGCAGGAAACGCTGAGAACAAGAGGGATATCATGACTATCTTGGGTAAGTAAGATCTCATTCAGAATGTCAAAGTACCAAGGGCTTTCCTACCAGCCAAGGCCAACACATCAGAAGACTCAAAATCCCGCCTAAGTGACATCGAGATGATATCTCAGATGGGAACTGTTCTTCAAGGAGGTCGGTGTGTCCTGTGTCCTGTGTGCCACTGCGATATTGATTAGGGGCTGCGTGCGGACATGCCATAGGGCACGAGATGACGGCGTCGTCTCACTTGGACTCTTTGGGAGCTAGCCAAGAATACGCAATATCAGCACAAGATGCGTGAAGAGATTGCGGTTACCCGCGCAAAAGTTTCAGCCAGGGGTGGTCCAGATTTCACCATCGTCGATCTCGACGCAACGAAGGCACGTCAACATATCTCTTCTCGCCTGAACGTGCAACTTGTTACTTGCCATCCATCCTTGCTCTGCTATCCTCCAGAAAACGTTACGGTTCCACCCCATTGTCTACATCCTAGGATGGGGAGCAGGGCATAATGATGTGATCCCTCTCAGATGTCTTGTCGACAAATGGAGAGCTAATATTTGAGATCCCCATGGCAAAGCATCAACCTCTCATTCTGTGCATATAATCGGTAGGCGCTGAAATGCATGTGAGGTCACTTGCTTTTGGCGTGTCGGGCTGATATTAGGCTAGACATTTTCAGCTGTGGGGGGGGGAGATGCCCATGAATGGAACCCGCAGCAATTTCTCGACGGAGATAAGGAAAGACGAAGCACGGTCAGTGTATACGCGAATTTGTAAGGTCGTTTGTCTCTGCATTGCCGATTTTTCTGCTAATGTGTGCTGGCTACGTAGGACGACATTTAGTGAGTTACTTGAGTCGTGAAATTGCAGTAATCGCTCACCCGAGTTCACGCAGGTGGAGGGATCCGGTCATGCATCGGGTAAGTTCATACGAGATTCTCAGGATTCCATTGATATTGGTCTTTCCTGACTGTAGGTGGCGCTTTGCACACCTTTATTTTCAACCGTGGTGTCGAAGGTCTGTAATGGTTGTTCTTTAACGACGTGCCTCAGGCTCCTGGAGTTCCAAGTTCTCATTGTGGACCTGATTGAGAACTCTTGAGTTTGCTATTCCTGCCGAAGCGCTCGATATCCAGCGACAGCAATGTCGCCCACGATCAGACACAAACCAGAGCTCGGGACGCAGATGCCCCTTCGCGTCTCGATGGTTCATTGAACGTATGCCTCTGTTAGAGAATGAATGAGCTTGTTATCGTCTTGTGACATCTATGCCATATACTGAATACGGATCGGTTGTCATCCATATCCGTTGATAGTCAAGCCAAGGAGATCAACTGGAAAGATCATCTCTTAGCTTCCTACTTACCTACGTCTGACTCTTATACACTTTTCTTATGCGAAGATCCGTCATGAGGCCGAAGTGGAAGTCGAATTCGATCTCACCGAGAGTCGAGCGCGTCCCCGCATATTCACTCGATGTTTTCATGTCTATATCTTATGCTGGGCATTTCAACCTTGGGGTCGAACTGGCACGTCCATTCAGCATGCTCAAGCGTATAAACGTATACCGCTCTATGAATGTCCGAGCGTGCTAATTTTCGCTGGTCCATATTATGACATAAGCAGCCGCCGCCAATGCAAATTCAGACCACTGAAATCTTTCGTCCTGGTCATACACATACTTTGAAACGTATTTCAGCAACAGCAACAATGACCCGGGACAATATCATGTTCACAAACAGTAATGGAAACACGGGGCCGCAACTCAGGAAACGCGCAGCTACACGTTCCTGAAACGCTCAATCAATGCATCCCTGTCAACTTCGTCCAAGTGCGTCGCAATCGCCAAGTTTTCATACTTTTCGCTTTCTTGTAATGTCTTTCGCGCCGAACTCCGTACCGCCATCAAACTATCGATGCCAAGCTGGACACGTAGAGGAGGATCTGATAGGCTGGCAACCTCGATCATCGCCTTGGCCGCCTTCATAGGGTCGCCGAAGAACTTTGAGCGCAGGGATGTTCTCATGGCGTTAGAGGGCGAAGTTGGGGTGTCATACTTTGGGTGAGTCGGAATGGTCACTATGGAATTTCCGTTCCATTCTGTGCGAAATTGTCCTGGCTCAATGATGGTCCCCTTGATGTTCCATTCAGGAAGCATCTCTTTGGTAAATGCTTCCGTGAAACCTTCCAGCGCTATAGGAAACTCGAATCAGGAAATCATTCTATTCACAAAGCTATCAATAACGTACCAAACTTTCCAGCATTGTAAAACGAGACGGTAGCGTTGGCTACGTAACCTCCAACTGAGGAAACGTTGAGGATCCGGCCACCGTGACCTGGTGGGTTCACATCCCGTAGAAACACGATAGCCTGTGCAATCCATTCAGACACCGGCCGGAAATGACACAGAAATCTAGGTAAGGCAAACCTCTTGCATGATATGGGCAGGTCCCCAAAAGAGCACCTCAACCATCTTCCGAGCTTCCTCTTCCGGCGTGTTCTCTACTTCACCAACGATCCCATAGCCCGCATTGTTTATCACGACATCCAACCTGCCAAAGTGTTGTCTGATCGCCTCGAACGTCTCGGTAATCTGAGTCCGGTTGGCAACATCGAGGGGAAGGAGAAGGAGCTGCGAAGGGGGATACATCTCCGACAGCGACGCTAATACCTGAGGTTTGCGCAGCGTGGCGACGACCCGCTCATTAGCGGCCAAAAGCTCTTCGACGAGGGCTCTGCCAAGGCCTGATGAGCTGCCGGTGACTGCGATTTTTGACATCAATATCAGTCCAATCACCGTGAAATTGTCCCGACTTACTCAACCATACGCGAGAGTTTGAAAACGCTTCGGAAGCCATTGCGATGCAGCACAAGTGATTAAGGACAACATTGGAATCGTCCTTTCCCAATCGTTATATACATAGATCGAATGGCCAGAAGGCTTTGTCAGTGTATCGTAAAGAGAATTTCGTGAGGCGCTCCACATGCCTTCTGTGTGCTCAGTCAGAACTTCTGGGAGTTTGTTCTAACGGTCTTCCCACCTGCAAATAGCTGAAGATTGCATACGAGAGAATGAGGTCATGTGATATCTCCGATAATGGCACGACAATGGTTCTGATTTGATCTGTTGATTACATAAGAGTTTGGTCAACCTCAATTAGATCATTGCCTCCACTCCCTGCTGGCATCACGCTGATAGGTCTGATACTCCTCTGTGCCCCAAAAATGCCCTTTTTCAGTTTTCTATGTGCTTCCAGGCTACTCTATGGATCATCAGGACAAGGACCCACTGTCCAAGCATCGTAACATCATCTGAGAATTCTAGTCAATGTGTCAGTAACATCATTATTTGGACTTCTGATATTGGAAGTTTTACAGCACATCTCAGAAGCTTCTACTACACAAAGTGGTCCCTCATACTCTACAATGCACTCATTCAGCTTGTCCTAGCATCCCTCTTATGCCTCCAAGTCCCTCTTATTGACCAGGGGAAACTGAGCAGAAGTCCTTCAAGTTTCAGTTTTCAGTTCTTAATCCCTCAGTTTTCAGTCTTTGGTGTTTGATGTTGGTTATTAGTCTCTTGGTCTAGAGTCCTGATGATGAGTCCTGTAGTCCCCTGGGCTCTAAATCATGACTTTAGGAACTTTCTGTTACTGGAGAGTTCACTCTGATAAAGCTGCAAAAGGCTTAGTGTGGTGTGCCCCAAAGGGATGAGGAGGAGTGATGGTGATGACAATGATACAACCTAGGGAGTCCTGAGGAGGGAGGAACCTAGGGAGTAGGTCTGATGCATCTGAAGATAGGAGAGCCAGAGTGGTGTGGTATCTATAAGGGATACCAGAGAAAAGGGTGAGCAAATGGACATGACAGAAAAACCACCTAGACCACAGTCAGGGTCCTAGAAGTTCAATGTGTACAAGAGAGCAAGGGGTCAATGAGTCCTGTATGACAGGATCTTGTGCTGAAGTGCAGATAGCCCCAGAGAGGTAAAAATGTAGTCTTCTAGTCCAGTGGCAGCAAGCTGGTAGAATACTGGCCAGATGCAAAAGAATCAAAAGAAACTGAGGGTGAACCGATGATAAACCAAAATTTGAAGGATAACCAAAAACTGATATAATTAGAAGAGGTGATGCTGCTGAGGGATACTGGCATAGGAATGGAGCATAGATCTGGCATAGGTGATAACTGATGGACTGAACTGGTTGCAACATGTGCCTATAGGGTATAATGAGGGTGGAGGTATGCTGGATGAGGGGGAGGAGAGATGCTGGATACTCAAACTGAAGGTACTCTAACTTTGGAAATGTAGAGCATAGGGGGGACATAGAACTGCTGTGATATGGGACGTAGTACAGATGTCTGACTGATAATATACATAGAAACGATGGAGGAGAGCCTTGTCAGACTGTTGGAAGGCCTTAGAGCAGGGGAAACCCAAGTCTGAACTCTGGAGGACAAGTCTGTAGATTCTCTGAGACAAGACAGGAGTGTTGATAAGTCTGGTACTCCTCTGTGCTTCAAAAGCACCCATTTTTGATTTTATATATGCTTCTAGGCTACTCTACAGATCATCAGGACAAAGACCCACTGTCCATGCATCATAACACCACTCGAGAATCCCAGTCAATGTGCTAAAACATCATTATTCAGACTTTGAATATCAGAAGTTTTACAGCACATCTTGGAAGCTTCTATCCCACAGAGCAGTCCCATCATACTCTGTAACGCACTCCTTCAGCTTGTCTTAGCATCCCTTTTATGTCCACAAGTCCATCTTATTGGCCAAGGAAAACTAAGCAAAAGTCCTTTGGTCTTCAGTTTTCAGTTTTTGATTCTCGATCCTTTGGTTTTTGGTCTTCGGTCCTTGATTCTGGTTCTCAGTCCCTCAGTCCGGAGTCCTGGCCTCTTGTCCATGATGTCCATATGATCTCTTGATATTGTCTAGGCCCCCTACGCATCAGCTTGACGATTCAGCACTCCTAGGTCCCTGTCCCTCTCAAAGTCTGGTTAGATAGCCCATCTCCCATGTGATGATCTCTAGATAAGCATCCCCCTCTCTGTGCCATTCCCCAGTATCCTTTCTACTGCATTCAGAGTTCCTGTTTCATGTCCTACTTCAGTTTAGTTCCCCATATGGTATACTGATCAGTTTCTAGATTTTACAATTTTCAGCTTGTTTTTGGTTTCTTCAGTTTTATTTTGCATAAGATACTTTGACGCCATGGATCCCTTATGTAGTCTCCTGTACCTACCAGATGGCAGAGAAGATACATGCTCTCATTTTGTCTCAAAGAATCTACAGACTTGTCCTCCAGAGTTCAGATTTGGGTTTCCTCTACTCTAAGGCTTTTCAACAGTCTGACAAGGTTCCCCTCCATCGTATCTATGCATATTATCAGCCAGCAGTCCTATTACATCATATATCACAGCAGTCCTACATCCTCTACATCCTACGTTCCTGAAGTTGGAGTAACTTCAGTCTGAGTAACCAGCCCTCCTCCTCCTCCTCATCTGACATGCCTCTGCCCTCGTTATACCTCATAGGCACACATTGCGTATAGTTCATTCCATCAGTTATTGTCTATGCCAGCTCTACATCTCATTCCTACACCAGCATCCCTCAGCAGTATCCCCTCTCTCAATTACATCAGTTTTTGGTTATCCTTTGGTTCTCGGTTTATCATTGGTTCACCTCCAGTTTCCTTTGACTCCTTTGCACCTGGCCGGCATCCTACCAGCCCGCTGCCATTGGATTAGAAGACTATGTTCCTACCTTCTTGGGACTATCCACATCTCGGCATAAGATCCTGTCATGCAGGACTTATTGGCCCCTTACTCCTCTGCACACACTAGACATTTAGGACTCTGACTGTGGTCTAGGTAGTTTCTCTGTCATGTCCCCTCACTTACCTTTTCCTCTGGTATCTCTCACAGGTACCACACCACTCTAGCTCTCCCTTCTCATTGGACATGTCGGACCTACTCCCTAGGTTCATCCCTCTGTTCAGGACTCCCTAGGTTGCATCAATGCCACAGCAAGATTCTCCAATACCTTTAATTCACAGCACAGCCACTCCACCAGTTCCGGTCTGACATTCTGATGCACCATTCCCTCTGCATGCAATATGCCACACACAGTGCCACTCAATGTTCTCACATGTGACTGGTCTCACCACTCTGATATTGTTCTATCTGCTATGACAACTTGATACACTTAATAATGCTACAGCTGCAGGTTTTGCCTTAGTCTATATCATGTACGTTGATGCACACTATAACACTCCAACCCCAACTGGGTACGACCTAGAGAAGCTGGAAGGCTATAGAACTAGTTAGTGTTGAGGGGAGAGTCAGCAGCAAAGGGTTCCCGGTCTCAAATGGGTTGAGAGATGTCTACGAAGGCCTTCGATGACCTACAACGTGTGTTGTGACTGCTTGACGTAGCTTCAATGCGCTACTATGCTGTACTGTACTAAGGAGAGGCAAGACGTGTGGACTTAGCTGATACGCAGCCCTTCAATTGCTGTAGAAGGCGGACTTGTGTTAGAGACGAGATGCTAGTGCAACCCTTCAATATGGCTCGAAGGCGGATGTAAGACTGAACGCAACCCTTCGACGGATGTCGAAGATGGATGAGACACAATCCTTCAAGATACTGTAGAAGGCGGATGGTAGACGCAACTCTTTGGACATAATCGAAGATGGAAGGACACAGTAGAACGCAGAAGGAGACTGAATCAAAGGTGCTCTTCTTGAGCTCTGCAGGATGGGGGTAAACTTCTCTGTTCTTCCAAGACACCATACATTGCGTTTATACTACTGTACTATAATGTAAGGTGCATCAGGAGTGGCATAGTACGAGTGGCATCCTAACTACTTGCATACTACGGACTATGGAGTGGCCTGTAGAGGGAGTGGCTACTTGTCATCACTAGAAAGGCTGAAACAAAGGAACATACATGAAATATACTAAGACAAGACCTGGGGCCGTAGCGTTATCGAGTACATCGAGTGGTGCGTCGTAGCAGATCAAGCGATATCGGAGTGGCGTGTCGTAGCAGATCGAGCGATATCGGAGTGGCACGTTGATACGACCTAGGGGACCCTGGCACCTAGGGAGTGCTCCGCAACGTGGCTGTGGGGTAGTGTGATAACTGTGAGGGTGTGGGGGTAGGAGCTACAACCTGTATGATACCGGGAAACCTGTATGTCTTGTTTTTGTAAATAGGGGAGTAAGGGGTCAAGGGTCCTGCACAACAGGATCTTGTTCCTAAGTGCTATACTATCCCTAAGGCCTTGCGAGGCCCTCCGAAGTACGCGAAGTCCTTCGAGATTCTGCAAAGTCCTTCGAAGTTTTAGCTAAGTCGCGCGAGCTGACTTCGTAGGCTGTATAGAGTTAGGAAGCAATAAGCCAATGGACTATAATTTCTACTAAGCGGCAGAGGGTACGAGACTGCTGCGAAGTCCTTTTAGCTAGAGTTAGCTAAAGGGTGTAAGGCTTAGAGGTTTGTTAGAGCGAGGTGGGCGAGGTTTGGCTGGCGTAGGAGACTTGTAGGAGAGGTCGGATGGTTCGGAGAGCTAATACTTGGAATAGGAATGAGGGAACGAGGTTGCTGGAAGCTCTGAAGTGTTTGATGACGCCGAGGTGTGGGTCAGAGAGTTCGAGGGCGTAGAGAGATGTACTATAGCCTGTAATGAAGGCTATGGGGGAGTCGTAGGGTTATTCGTAGGACGTAGGGATGACGCAATGTGAGCCTAAGGGTATAACTAAGGCGGAGGCCCACCGGATAGGTGCTATAAGAGGTGCTGAAGGGCACGAAGTCACGGCGACTTCGTAGATCGTAGTGCGTAGTTCGGGAAGCGTAGACGTAGTTCGTAGATATATCGCGAGCGTAGACGTAGTTCAAAGGTACTGAAACGGAGCTGGGGTGGAGACTTAGGGACCTTGGGACCGTTCCTAAGGTTGTACTCGCGGTGCTTTCCTGAGATCGGAGCTACAGGGGAACTGGTATTCCAAAGAGAGAAGCGTACACTGAGGGGTCTCTCTCGTACATAGTAAACTACCTCTGACTAAATAGGGGAGCGTGAGGTGAACTAATCTTGCGCGAAGTGATCCTTACGAGTCCGAAATGTGTACTAAAGCGCATGGACTCCGAAGTGAACACGAGGGGGATAGGAACTAATTAGGAACTGAAACAGGGGAACTACGAACGGTAGAAAGGTGACCAACTTCATTCACGAGGGCGGGATGACTATCCGAGAGCAGCCATGCGCCGTGATCACCTATCTTAGCGGGCTAAGAGCGCACGAAGTTCTTAGCAGCGGGACTTGGCCTAATCGGGGCAGGAGGTGTCCTAACTGGGTGGAGGGTCATATGGGTACGCCCTAGGATGACCTTATGGCATAGGATCGAGACCCATGGGGGTGCACAAGGCTTCCTAAGTCCAATTTCCGGAACTTCGGACCGTTTCGGAGCCTATCGGAGGTAGCTGCAATCACAAGAGCTAGGAGAGACTTAGCTAAGACTTCTTAGCTAAGCCCGGGATGAGTGACGTTGTAGATAGGACCTAGATCCAATGGAACAGTATGGGAGGGCCGGCAGTGTCCGATAGTGGACTTAGCAGGAGTTAGGGACTTCGCGTCTAGCATTCGAAATCTCGTAGCACCTCGTGTGACTTCGCAAGACTTCGTAGGGTGTTAGGAGGGTTTAGGAAGGAGAGGGGGCGTTAGGAATATTATAGGAACCTATCCCTCCTGTCGTAGGCGGTAGGAGAGTCTTAGAGTGGTCGGTTGGGGGATTAGAAAGCTCCTAAAATCACGATTCGGGGCCCAGGAGGCTACGGGACTCATCAACGCCTTTTCACAAATCAGTAGAAAGGTAGGGGGACCAAGCCACTTACAGCTGCACTTACCCCCTCCTCCTCCCGAGCCTGCTTCTTACCCTTCGAAGGAGTGGCGGCCCCTTCAAGCAGCTCCTCGGCCTCCTGCGTGAGACGGGTGGCTGCTTCCTCCTCTCTAGCCAAACGCTCGGCCTCCTCCTGCTGACGACGCTCCTCCTCCAAACAATGAACTTCAGCAGCGGCAGCGTGTGCCTCTTCTTCCAAATGCTGCTCCTCCTCCACACAGCACACAATGGCGATGTTGATGGCCACAGAGAGCACGGTGATGAGTCCCGTAGCCTCCTGGGCCCCAAATCGCGATTTTAAGAGCTTTCTAATCCCCCAACCGACCATTCTAAGACTCTTCTACAGCCTACAACAGGTGGGATAGGTTCCTATAATATTCCTAACGCCTCCTTTCCTTCCTAAACCCTTCTAACACCCTACGAAGTCTTGCAAAGTCACACGAGATGCTACGAGGTTTCGAATGCTAGACGCGAAGTCCCTAACTCCTGCTAAGTCCACTATCGGACACTGCCGGCCCTCCCATACTGTTCTATTGGATCTAGGTCCTACCTACTACATCACTCATCCCGGGCTTAGCTAAGAAGTCTTAGCTAAGTCTCTCCTAGCTCTTGTGATTGCAGCTACCTCTGATAGGCTCCGAAACGGTCCGAAGTTCCGGAAGCTGGACTTAGGAAGCCTTGCGCACCCCATGGGTCTCGATCCTATGCCATAAGGTCACCCTAGGGCGCATCCATATGATCCTCCACCCATTTAGGACACCTCCTACCCCAATTAGGCCAAGTCCCGCTGCTAGGAACTTCGTACGCTCTTAGCCCACTAAGATAGTTGATCACGGCACATGGCTGCTCTCGGATAGTCATCCCACCCTCATGAATGAACTTGGTCACCTTTCTACCATATGTAGTTCCCCTGTTTCAGTTCCTATTTAGTTCCTATCCTCCTCGTGTTCACTTCAGAGCCCATGCGCTTTAGTACACATTTCAGACTCGTAAGGATCACTTCACACGAGAATAGTTTACCTCACGCTCCCCTATTTAGTCAGAGGTAGTTTACTATGTACGGGAGAGACCCCTCAGTGCACACTTCTCTCTTTGGAATACAAGTTCCCCTGTAGCTCCGATCTCAGGAAAGCACCACGAGTACAACCTTAGGAATGGTCCTAAGGCCCCTAAGTCTCCACCCCAGCTCTGTTTCAGTACCTTTGAACTATGTCTACGCTTGCGATATATCTACGAACCACGTCTACGCTTCCCGAACTACACACTACGAACCACGAAGTCGCCGTGACTTTGCACCCTTCAGCACCTCCTATAGCACCTATCCGGTGGGCCTCCACCTTAGTTATACCCTTAGGCTCACGTTGCGTCATCCCTACGTCTTACGAATAGCCCTACGACTCTCCCATAGCCTTAATTTCAGGCTATAGTACATCTCCCTACGCCCTCGAACTCTCTGACCTCTTCTACAGGTCTCCTATGCTAGCCAAACCTCGCCCACCTCACTCTAACAAACCTCTAAGCCTTACGCCCTTTAGCTAACTCTAGCTAAAAGGACTTCGCAGCAGTCTCGTACCCTCTGCCGCTTAGTTGAAACTATAGTCTATTGGCTTATTGCTCTCTAACTCCATACAGCCTACGAAGTCAGCTCGTGCGATTTAGCTAAAACTTCAAGGGACTTCACAGAACCTTGAAGGACTTCACGTACTTCGGAGGGCCTCGCAAGGCCTTAGGGATTGTATAGCACTTAGAAACAAGATCCTGTTGTGCAGGACCCTTGACCCCTTACTCCCCCACTTGCAAAAACAAGACATACAGGTTTCCTGGTATCATACAGGTTGTAGCTCCTACCTCACATCCCCACAGTTATCACACTGCCTCCCAGCCACATTGCGGAGCACTCCCTAGGTGCCAGGGTCCTCTAGGTCATATCAACGGCTCGATGGTGCCTGAGACTGACTGAGCGCAAGTTGCGCATCGGAAGCAGCAGGCGGGGGAGAAGGTACATCTTTGTTATGCTGTGTGCCTTCGATTTGACTAACACTTCTTTTGTAGTGCGATCAATGTCACACCCGTACCCAGACCGTTGAGTGCGCCTGGTCAGAGGGTGCTATGGCATGCGACCGCTGCATACAGACGGTGCAGGGGTGTTACTTCAGTGGCGTCCCGGTTTTGGGGAAGACAAAGAAGATGCGCGGTGGCGGTAAGAAGCAAGGTAAGTGTCCTCTTGTTAGTTTACGACTTTGTTTCTAACCCTTCTTTTTCCAGCGCACGCCCCTTCTGCTGGCCCTTCGACGGGGGAGGCCAGTGGGTTGAAGCGTCGTTGAGTGATGCAGCCACCTCGTCCCACCGTCAAGGTACCCCTGGATGGTGGTAGTCGCCTGGGTCTCAAGCAGGATTACCTGGACTCACTCGACCTCAACGAGCAGTCCCACGCCGCCATCCGCATGATTCGGGCAGAGCGTGCGAACCTAGCATTTCGCCGTGCTATGCTCCACGACCTCGACCTGGAGCTGATTCAGATGGAGCAAGAGGCGATTGCAGGCGGCGGCTTCGTAGTTGAGCCGGAGTTGGGCGACGAGGAGTAGTTGTCATCTTATGGTGGGTTGTGGTCTTTTTTGTACTATAGTAAATTAAAAAAAATTCTTCATCCCATGTGAAAAAGTGTGATAGAAGGAAATAGAAGTGTTCGAAGAAGAAGAACATATCGAAGGACTTGGTAAGAAAAATGATAGTGTTGGTAGGCTCAGTTTGTCATCACTGCCTAGGAGGACTCATAGAATGTGAGCCTCCATGCAATGTTCGAATCGAAGCGTTCGTAGAACGTCGAAGCGATATCGCGACTTAGTTGAGTTGAATCGTGTATGGTACAAGTAGAATGATGCTAGCTCAAATAGAAAAAGAGATGAAATCAAGCATATGGTAAGAGAAAGAGATAGTAGAAAGTACGCATTGTAGTAGTACAAGTAGGGGGACGGGGGCTTCTAGTGGTCGCTTTCTTCGACGTCTTCGATGAGGTCGTTGTCATCGTCACCGAGTGAATTGGATCGTTCAAGTTCTCGAAGACGCTCCGTTGAGACGTCTTCTAGGTTGTCTGGGATGGGGATGGATTGTTGAGCGAAGTAGGGAATGACTCAGAATGCTGCGATGGGCCTGTCGAGGACTGTGCCATCCAGTTCACAGACGATGTACACGCCGCCCTTGTTGCACGTGACAACAATGAGGAGGCCTAGGTAGTGGGGGCGCATCTTGCTATTCAGGGACTTCTCGATCTTCGTGTTTCGTACAAGCACTAAGTCTCCACGTTTGAAATTAAAGTCCTTGATCGAGTGCTCGTGCTCCTTTTCGAAGTGAAGTGCTGCTGTTTGATGGGCTTTGTAGACCTTCGAGCTGAGTTCGGCTACTTGCTCTACGCGCTTCTGGAGCGCGATTGCTCTGCGTGTGATGAGATCTGTCGTAGAAAGAATTGAAGTGGGAGAGGGCTGAAGGTACGTGGCTTCTACGATGTTGAGAGGGATGAGGGGGTGAGTGTCCATGACCACAAAATATGGTGAGCACCCCATGCGTTGTTGAGTCGTAATGTGTTCGGACCAGAATACAAAGTACACCGTGTGAGACCATTTCTTCTCGTCTCTGTCAGCGGTTTTGAACAAGGCTTGTCTCGTACTGAAGTGTGGTCGTTCAATGAGTCCATTCGCTCTAGAGTTGTAGCCACTGATTCGAATGTGGTTGATGTGGTATTTCTTCGACAGATAGTCTGCCGCTTTGATAAATGCTGCTCTGTTGTCCGTAACGATCTCGCTGAGTGTGCCCCATCGACAGAGGATGTCTTCGAAGATCCAGTCGGCGAGCACTGACGCTGTTTCTTTTCGAAGCATTCAAAACTCCGGGTACATTGTGAGAGAGCATCTTCCTTGTACGAGGTACTTGTATCCACCTGATGTGGGCATATGCATCGTATCGATATGTATCTTTGCGAAGATAGGAGTGGGCATTGCGACGGTAGGGGGAATAAGGATTTGCTGAACTTGACGAGACTGGCATAGATGGCACATTCAAACGAACCATGCTATATCTGCGTAGTGGAACGGCCACCAAAATCATTCGTTGATGAAGACTTTCGTTGCGTAGATGCCCCGATGAGCGGTGCAGTCGTGACATTCTCGAAGGATTTGAAGTCAATCGCCAGGCTTGATGACCAACTTGTGTGCACTGTGGTTGTCTTTTCGCCATAGAGTGTTGTTATCCAGAAAGAACAGCACGTAGTACTTGAGAAACCCTTTGTATTCACTGTCCAAAATGCCTTCTGGCTTCGAAAGTGTTCAATAAAACTCAAGGACCTCATCGAGTCTTGCATCTGCGAGCTGCGCTTGCTCTGAACGTGGGATGATTTTGTAGCTATCCTCCTCCTTTTTGAAATTGGAGCTGTCCTCGGCTTCTGTGTTGGTTAGAACGGCCATCGTAGGGGCAGGAGGGGGGGTAGTATCTGATGTACAAAGGAGTGCATGTGATCAATCCAGTCGTCAAAGTCTTCATCAATTTCTTCTATGACAGCGTCACCTGGCTGTGGTGTATGTCGAGAGAGACCATCGGGGCCATGCATTGTACTGGGAACATGTACTATCGTGAAGTGGAATGTGAGGATGGCTACTATCCAGCGGTTGATGCTTGCGCTGGGGGCGATATCTGGGTTCTTGAGCATGCCTTTGATGTAGCAAGCACCGACTTCTACAATGAGGTTTCGAATGCCGATAAGGTAAAGTCGAAGGGATCGAAGGGCATGGAATAGACCATAGATCTCGAGTTTAGGTTGAGAGAACCTTCGCTCACGATTGTTCAGCGTGATAGAGCCAAAGCGGTTGTAGTAGCCGATTCGAGTGTTGGCTTTGTCGCACTGATAAAGGTGGTACCCAACTGCGATGAATGAAGTGTCGACTGTGAGGATTACGGGGGATGGGGAATCATAGTTGATAGCTCGTAGTGTGGGGGAGGAGAGTAGAGCGTCCTTGAGGTCTTCTTGTGCTACGATTTGCTCAGGACTGAATTCAAACTCTACGTCCTTCCTCGTAAGGCATACAAGGGCATCAGCACGATGGGCGAAGTTGCGTATAAATATTCAAACAACTCTGATGGTTCCTAGAAATGCTCAAATGTTGGAGAGCATAGCGCAGGGGCCCCAGTTGTGTATTGCTGAGACTCGAGGGTTGTTGGGCAACTGTCCTTCCAGAGTACACCGGTGTCCTATGACCATGATTTCGCACGAGATTAGAACGCTCTTTACGCCGGAGAAGGTCCCTCCTGCATAGCGCATTCGAGTAACAATTCAATTCAAGTTTTCGAAGTGCTCCCACACGAATCTTCGAATTCCAGAGTTCAAAGGTAGCCGCTCATCGTTGTAGTCAGATGCGGGGCCTTTGACTGGAACATCATTGATGTAGGGGACTGTAGAGTGCAGGATTTCAGGTTGTAGAATGTACGTGACATCGTCGTGGAATATAGGGACTGAATTCATCCAACCCATCAGAAGGGTGATGAGTCGCATGGCGCCGTAGGGAGTTTGGAACGTCGTAAGGTCTCTCGAAGACTCCGCGATGAGTCATTTGTCATAGCCTACATAGAGGTCGAGCATGCCGTCGCATGGTCTTCCTCCAAACTGTTCTGCAAGATATTCTGGCATTGGTGGTACGCTGGAGTGCTGTATAGTAACTGCATTAAGGGGCTCAAGGGAGTGTACGAGTTGAAGAGATTTCCCATCCTTCTTTACTACGCAGAACCAACGCGATCGGTACGATGAGTTCGAAGGCTCGTAGACGCCTGCATTGATCTTTCACTTGATTATTGTGCAGACTTGATTGTAGATCCCGGGTGGAATTGGGATATTCTTCTGCACCCAGGGTGTATGTGATATGACGGGGAAATCTACGAGAGGGAAGTACTCTGGTTTGAAGCATCCCCTTTCTTCATTGGTCCATGCGAAGGCTTCGTTGTGCAAGCATATGAAGTGATGGAGGACTCGACACTTGTCGGGGAGCAGGAAGGTGCCATCGTGAAGCTTCTCCGTAATTTTGAAGCGTTCATGTGTATAACGGCCAGTAGGTTCAAAGGGTGGAGGGTCTGCTGAGAGTACTGGCATAATAGATAGGGGGTCACCCTTGATATCTTGAATTATTCGAAACTGCTCAGAGATCGCTCCTAGAACAGGATGAGTCTTGAGCGCGACTGGCTTGTACTTCTTCTTAGTAGCTGCGTAGGTTTCGTGAGTCGACATAGAAGATGTCGGATGAATGGTGTTAAGAAGCTGAGAGGTCGAAGCATGAGTCAAAGAGTTCGAAGAGGACAGATTAGGAAGCGAAGCAAAGGGGGCTGAAAATAGAAGTGTCAAAGCCCACGTCGAAGCGTTCGATGTGGCCGTACTGGATGCTTTTGTGTCTGCGATATAGAGGGACTGTAAATGTGAGGAGACTGAGGAACAAGCAGAGAGGTAAAGAGACTGGACTGGGCCGGAGATCGAAGAATTTATTGGAGCAACGAAAGAAATACTTGGCTTTGCCCCATCATAGTCAATGACTAGGGCTGCTTCTCCTTGACGATGGGGTATCAAATCCTCAAAGTATGAAAACCTGCATGCAGACAGCTTCTATGATGTTGTGGTCGAAAGCGTGGTTTTCCACGTGGATACGTAGGAATTGTGAGGGTTTCACCGGAGTTGGGACATACTATCGTGATGGTTTGTTCTTTGTTCATGAAGTTCTTTACGATGCTTTGTGTAAGGACATCGAAGGGTCGTCCGAGAAGAATGTCGTATGCTGTGTTTCGAATGATGTGAGCCTGAAGATATAACACTACCTCACCAATCTGAAAGGGTACGTTGTGTACGAGCCCTAGAGATCAGTCTACTTCACCGTTGGCGGACTGCATGTTTAACTGTATCGTAGGGTCGAAGAGAAGCTTCAGGCCTAAACAGACTTCCTCTGACATTGCTACGATTTGTGAGCCTGGATCTACGATGCATTCGATCTGCTCTTTATTGTCGACGAGCGTGTAGATTGAACAGATAGCATTCGAGTCGCAGGCAACCGTGAGATCAGCGGGATGTTCGCCATGTGGGACGTGCTTGAGATAGGTTTCGTAGGGGTCGGGGACAATAGTAGCTCCTGGCTGTAGCACTGCACCTGAACAAGATAGTTGGTGTACCTCTTTTACTTCGTCTTCGTCGGTAATCTCTACAATGTGTGCTGAAGTGACGGGTTCCGCTGATACTCGCTTGGGTGTAACTGCTTCTCAATACCTATTGCGTATGTTGGGCAAGATCGAAAGGAGTTCTTCTGATGTCAGCGTGATGAGAGGAGACCTCATTGAGCGCACAAAGATGTCGTCGGCTATCTTGGGCTGATGGATGGGAACTATGGTCTTGTAAGCTGGGTCCTTGCCCTTGTTGTTTGAAGGCTTCGGCGGCATAGCGAAGTTTCGAAGGTTCGGCGGAGCGTAGGTCACATCTCAAGCATTTGCAAAGGGATGGACTGGGGGCGCTGATGGAGTAGATATGGTAGCAGGCGGTGTTGAAGGTATGGACAGCGAGGGAACTATAGCTGTGGGAATTGTCGAAGGTGCAGAGGTACTCATTGAGGGTTTGGCTGGGCTTGCTGGGACCAGGACTGCAGTAGGAGCGGCTGACTTGGCTGTGTCAGGTGCTGGATTGTTGGTACTGCGTGAGACAGGGGTCGTATCAGAAACCTCTGTGATCTGCGGTGCTGTTGTAGTAGGTTTCTTGCGCTGTAATATCTCAACTCCGTCGAAGACCTCCCTACGTTTTCGAAGCTGTAGGAGCTCTCTTTTGAGGGCTTTGATTCTTCCTTCCGTGTTGAGCATGAAGGTCTGGATGCTGGCTTGGTCGTCGATGCCATAGAGCAGGCCAGGTGCTGCTGGCACATTATGGCGAATCCACTCGTAGAGGTGGTCGCGGATCATAATGCCAGGGATACTACACGGGATGAATAGACCGTTTGGGAGTATGACCTTTCCTTTGGTGTTACGCTTGCATTTCCTGGCGGCTATGTCTGCTTCTACGTGCGGGCAACTTTGAATATTATGGTTCTGGTTGCCGCAAAAGTGGCAGGTCTGTTCTGTACCACCTTGGGTTGACGGAAGCCTAGCGGCTACGTTCGATTTGTTACTACTGGGCTGAATAAGGGTGGCGATGGTCTTCGATAGGCTCTCGATAATCATCGAGATGTCTTCAGTCTTAATCATGCCGGGCGGAGTAGTTGTTGAAGCTGTTGTCTGCAGTGCTGCGACTGTCGGCATACTCGAAGTACCATGAAGAATGAATGTGGCTGCTGCGTGAATATTGGAAAGTGGATAGGGGTCATCGGGATAGTGGTCAGGATGCTTCAGGTGAAGTCGGGCCTCGAGTCGCATGAATAAAGAAGGCTGAAACCCTCGTAGGAACGCTCGACTCTGTTTGATGTCGAAGAGTCGTCGTTGGATTAGGTGCTTTGTAATAGATATGAAGTCGCAGTAGTAGCTTCCGAGGTCTGCGGCGTTGTGGATTCCAATGCATGCGCGCTCCCCAATCAACTGGTCCATGTCTGCAAGGGACCATTTTCTGGTGTCATTGGTACCTGGGTAGAGTGCTAGGACATCAGCTTTCCACTGTGCGTATGTCTTGGTCTGATCGGAAAAGGATTCGAGGGTTTCCCATAGGTCTGTGACGTCGATTGAGGGGTAACAAATGGCCCATGACTTCTTTTCTGCGTCATTGACTATTCTGCACTGGGTGAATAAGACTTCGATGTCCTGAAAGTAACATCGAAGCGATCGGACTTCTGTCGGGTCAAAGATGGGGGCTGTTGAATGGCCTCGAGGGGGCATGAATGGCGTAGGTGCCGCGTTCTGATTCATTGTAGGTTTAGGAGTAGAGGGATTAACGGTGACTGGTGTGGGGTGGTTCGAAGAACTGGGAAGAATGTATGGAGTAGCGGTCTGCTGGGACGAGGGTAGAGTCATAATAGTGGGGATAGCGGTATGCAATGTTGATTCTACTGGGTCCTCTGGTTCGGGTGATGAACCGGACTGTTCGTAGGGATCGGGGGATGAGAGGTTGACTTCTGGCATAGATAGCCCTAGAAGCTCAGGAGACGAAGTACGTTTGTCGGAGGTTGAAGGAAATTCTAGCTCGTGATCTATGAGGTCTTCTTCCTCATGGTCGAAGGTGTCGGGAGTTGTAGAAAGGGTGGTAGAACTGTTGTCGAGGTTTTCGCTTGCACTACAGCTGGCAGCCTCACGTGCTTGTGAGCGGGTGAATACTGGAGACATTTTCGGCAAATCTGACAGTGGCAGATTCCTTGCCTGAAATCCCCTCACAATGGGCTCCAGAAATGATGCGCACTATAACACTCCAACCCCAACTGGGTATGACCTAGAGAAGCTGGAAGGCTATAGAACTAGTTAGTGTTGAGGGGAGAGTCAGCAGCAAAGGGTTCCCGGTCTCAAATGGGTTGAGAGATGTCTACGAAGGCCTTCAATGACCTACAACGTGTGTTGTGACTGCTTGACGTAGCTTCAATGCGCTACTATGCTGTACTGTACTAAGGAGAGGCAAGACATGTGGACTTAGCTGATACGCAGCCCTTCAATTGCTGTAGAAGGCGGACTTGTGTTAGAGACGAGATGCTAGTGCAACCCTTCAATATGGCTCGAAGGTGGATGTAAGACTGAACGCAACCCTTCGACGGATGTTGAAGATGAATGAGATGCAACCCTTCAAGATACTATAGAAGGCGGATGGTAGACGCAACTCTTTGGACGTAATCGAAGACGGAAGGATGCAGTAGAACGCAGAAGGAGACCAAATCAAAGGTGCTCTTCTTGAGCTCTGCAGGATGAGGGTAAACTTCTCTGTTGTTCCGAGACACTGTACATCGCGTTTATACTACTGTACTATAATGTAAGGCGCATCGGAAGTGGCATAGTATGAGTGGCATCCTAACTACTTGCATACTATGGACTACGGAGTGGCCTGTAGAGGGAGTGGCTACTTGTCATCACTAGAAAGGCTGAAACAAAGGAACATACATGAAATATACTAAGACAAGACCTGGGGCCGTAGCGTTATCGAGTACATCAAGTGGCGCATCATAGCAGATCGAGCAATATCGGAGTGGCACGTCCAGTCACGTGCGAGGACATTGAGTGGCAACTGCGTGTGGCGTATTGTGCGTAGAGGGAATGGTGATAGGTCCGGTGATAAGACTGGGGAGTTTGAAGCCTTAAGTGGTTTGTACCCAGGGGGAGTTCAAAGCCTTCAGTGGTTTGTACCCACATTCACCTAACAAGTGTTAGGTTTGACCGACACTATAGCTTAATGGTCTAAAGCATCGGAAGGCCAGTTGAGAGGATGCAGGTTCAAATCCTGCTAGTGTTGTCCTTTTCTTGGTTCAGCCATTGTCTGTGCTCATCACCGGTACGACTTTATGCTCTGAATTTGTGTATTTTCGGTCTCCCACCCCTTTCTCAGAATGTACTGCTGAGTTTTGAAAGTCCGAATGTCGTAACAAGGACAGAGAGCTCTATTCAATCACTAGTGCTCTAACTCAGCAGGCAGTTGCGCTGTATGTGTCTACTCACGCTTTGGCAATTCGGCCTTCCTATCCAGGAAGAACAATGGGATTTCCGATGATAGAAGGTCTGTCTGACACTCCGGAAGCCCTATTGAAAAGAAGTAGTCCCTCACGCTCTAGAATGCATGCCTGCCACCTCACCTAGCATCCTCCTGACCTCTGACGACTCTGGGCCTTTGGTTGAGATCAACCGAGAAAAGCCACTTCAGTTTTCGGTCTTCGGTCCTCGGTTCTGGTCCTCGGTCCCTCGGTCCGGAATCCCGGCCTCTTGTTCATGACGTCCATATGATCCCTTGGTATGGCCTAGACCACCTATGCATCGGCTTGACGGTTCAACACTCTTAGATCCCTGTTCCCCCTCCAAGGCCTGGTTAGATAGCCCACCTTCCATATGATGATCTCTAGATAAGCATCCCTCACCTTGTGCCATTCCCCCGTAACCTTTCTACCGCATTCAGTGTCCATGTTTCATGTCCTACTTCAGTTTAGTTCCCCATATGGTACACTGATCAGTTTCTAGATTTTACGATTTTCGGTTTGTTTTTGGTTTCTTCAGTTTTATTTTGCATAAGAGACTTTGACACCACAGACCCCTTATGTAGTCTCCTGTACCTACCAGATGGCAGAGAAGATACATGCTCCTGTCTTGTCTCAGAGAATCTACAGACTTGTCCCCCAGAGTTCAGATTTGGGCTTTCCCTGCTCTAAGGCTTCCCAACAGTCTGACAAGGTTCCCCTCCATCATATCTATGCATTTTGTCAGCCAGCAGTCCTATTATATTGTATATTGCAGCAGTCCTACATCCTCTATGTCCTACGTACCCAAAGTTGGAGTAACTTCGGTCTGAGTAACCAGCCCCCCCTCCTCCTCCTCATTCAGCGTGCCTCCGCCCTTGTTATACCCCATAGGCACGTGTTGCACACAGTCCAGTCTATCAGTCATCGCCTACACCAGCCCTACATCCCATTCCTACACCATCAGCCCTCAGCAGTATCCCCTATCCCAATTACATCGGTTTTTGGTTTATCCTTCAGTCCTCAGTTTACCATCGGTTCACCTCCAGTTTCCTTTGACTCCTTTGCACCTGGCCAGCATCCTATCAGCCCGCTGCCATTGGATTAGAAGACGACACTCCTACCTTCCTGGAACTGTCCACACCTCGGCACAAGATCCTGTCATGCAGGATTCATTGGCCCCTTACTCCTTTACACACACTAGACTTTTAGGCCTCTGACTGTGGTCTAGGTAGTTTCTCTGTCGTTGATATGACCTAGGGGACCCTGGTACCTAGGGAGTGCTCCGCAACGTGGCTGGGAGGTAGTGTGTGAACTGTGGGGATGTGAGGGGAGGAGCTACAACCTGTATGATACCGGGAAACCTGTATGTCTTGTTTTTGTAAGTGGGGGAGTAAGGGGTCAAGGGTCCTGCACAACAGGATCTTGTTCCTAAGTGCTATACGATCTCTAAGGCCTTGCGAGGCCCTCCAAAGTGCACAAAGTCCTTCGAAGTTCTGCAAAGTCCTTCAAAGTTTTAGCTAAAGTGCACGAGCTGACTTCGTAGGCTGTATGAAGTTAGGGAGCAATAAGCCAATGGAGTATAGCTTCAATTATTTGGCCAATGGTACGAGACTGCTGTGAAGTCTTTAACTAGAGTTAGCTAAAGGGCGTAAGGCTTCGAGACTTGTTAGAGCGAGGTGGGCGAGATTTGACTAGCGTAGGAGACCTGTAAAAGAGGTTGGATGGTTCAGAGAGCTAATACTTGAAATAGGGATGGGGAAATGGGGTTGCTGGAAGTTCTGAAATGTCTGATGACTTCGAGGTGTAGGTCGAGGAGTTCAAAGGCGTAGTGGGATGTACTATGGCCTAAAATGAAGGCTATAGGAGAATCGTAGGGCTATTCGTAGGACGTAGAGATGACGCAATGTGAGCCTAAGGGTATAACTAAGGCGGAGGCCCACCGGATAGGTGCTATAAGATTTGCTGAAGAGTGTGAAGTCACAGCGACTTCGTGGATCGTAGTGTGTAGTTCAGGAAGCGTAGACGTGGTTCGTAGATATATTGCAAGCGTAGACATAGTTCAAAGATGCTGAAACGGAGCTGGGGTGGAGACTTAGGGCCTTAGGACCGTTCCTAAGGTGGTACTTGCGACACTTCTCTGAGATCAGAGCTATAGGGGAACTTGTATTCCAAAGGGAGAAGCGTGCACTGAGGGGGTCTCTCTGGTACATAGTAAACTACCTCTGACTAAATAGGAGAGCATGAGGTGAACTATTCTTGCACGAAGTGATCCTTATGAGTCCGAAATGTGTACTACAGCGCATGGGCTCCGAAGTGAACATGAGGGGGATAGGAACTAAATAGGAACTGAAACAGGGGAACTACGTATGGTAGAAAGGTGACCAAGTCCATCCATGAGGGCGGGATGACTATCTGAGAGCAGCCATGCATTGTGATCAACTATCTTAGTGGACTAAGAGCGTACAAAGTTTCTAGCAGCAGGACTTGGCCTAATCGGAGTAGGAGGTGTCCTAAATGGGTGGAGGATCATATGGATGCACCATAGGAGGACCTTATGGCATAGGATCGAGACTCATGGGGTGCACAAGGCTTCTTAAGTTCAGCCTTCAGAACTTCGGACCATTTTGGAGCCTATCAGAGGTGGCTGCAATCACAAGAGCTAGGAGAGACTTAGCTAAGACTTCTTAGCTAAACCTGTGATGAGTGATGTAGTAGCTGGGACCTAGATCCAATAGAACAGTATGGGAGGGCCGGCAGTGTCCGATAGTGGACTTAGCAGGAGTTAGGGACTTCATGGCTAGCGTTCAAAACCTCGTAGCACCTCGTGTGACTTTGCAGGACTTCGTAGGGTGTTAGAAGGGTTTAGGAAGGAAAGGAGGTGTTAGAAACATTATAGGAACCTATCCCACCTGTTGTAGGCTGTAGAAGAGTCATAGGATGGTCTGTTAGGGGATAGGAGAGCTCCTAAAATCACAATTTGAGGCCCAGGCGGCCACAGGACTCATCAATGGTTCAAGACTTAGATGTATACTTGTTGTCAGCCAGGCTGACTTCTCATATACACCTACACATCTGACTACTTAACGACTCACCATCATCAGTAGTCACCTATAAGGGTAGACACTTACATAACAAGTATGCAGTGAGAGTGATGAGGAGGAATGGTGGTGACAATGAGTTACAATCCTCTATACCTTCAACTACAAGCCCTGTGTAATCTTGATAGGCTTGCAGGCTCCTTGCGTACACAAGGAAGCAAGTAAAGTGAGGTTTATTCCTGATACTAAAGTTGTAGTACAGGGGCTACAAACAAAGAGGCTAATGCTAAGGGCTCCTCTCAGTGGGAGGACCCTGATATATGTATATACTGTTGCTGCTGACCCCTAGACACTGCTAGATCATCCCCCTGAAATAGTGTAAAACTAATGGGGTCAGTGGCCTAAATGTGTAACTACTATGGCATAAGCAGGGACGGTCAGTCCATCAGTCAGTCAGGGTGAGTAAGCCAGAAAGTGGAGCCACATGTCCATGATGTAAGAATAAAGAAAAAATCACTAAATCCATATCCCTGTCAGTCAATAACAGCACTGGCATGTGCAGGTGGTGCTAACTCAACAGCATCTCAATAGCCTTCTTAAGAGTTGGCTTCAACTTCATGGAGAATGGATGTGTACAAAGCTGAAGGTGGCTAGATAACCCCAAATAGAAGTGCAGTTTCAATATTGAAGGCAAAGCCTCAAAGGGACATTGAGAGACCATAACATGGGCCCTCATGAGAAAGTGTGCTGGAAAATGCAAATAAAATATTCACAAGAAAGACTTCTCCACAAGAAAAGATAGTTGATATTCACTTGACTATCTTGATGCATTGATGTGCAAGTGTTGGCTTTGCTCTTGGAGGCAAAATAGTTCAGATAACCATGTCACATGAAAATGCGATGATCAATACCATAATCAATTTTTTCGAGCAGGAAGGCGGAAACACATATCAACCAGTGCACACCGTAAATGCATTGCTTGTAATCGGCCTCATAACTGCAAGTAATACAGCAGTCTCCTACCTAGTCAGCTGTCGAAGGCTCCATACGAATAACTGAGAGAGGGGTTATGATTTAGAAAACATGTTATATAATCTTAATTTAATCACGTGCAAACCAGGTACTTGATCCAGTTCCACTCTTCGTTTTGGGATTGTTCTCACAGACACTCTTTTGCACAATCAAATATTCGGGGTAGACAGTCATCTAGCTAAGAGTTTTTATCCCTGTCCTAGATCAATTCCGAGGTCAAAATTCTGAGTGAATGCAGAGCTATTCACAATCTGCCAAAAACTTTGCACTTCCCGTGAAGTCATAGTATTCTCGCGTATCGCTTAGCAAAACCTCAAGCCGACTCGAGATCGACTTGCGATGGAATCAGGTCAAACTCACGCACATCCCTCATCGTTTATTAGATCTCGTTCTCCGCATACACTGAGCAGGAAACGTGCCAGGATCGACGAGCTGGACGAAGTCATCCAAGAGCTTCAATCACCATCACAGTCCGACGAAGACCTTGTCCGAGACGACATTTATTATTTTTCTGACGGAAGTTGCATCTTACGGGTAGAAAACACACTCTTCAATGTCTGCCTCTGTTGCTACAGCCTCGTGAATGCATTTAATCATGCCGTTCACAGGTCCACCGAACCATAATATGCAGGGATTCTTCTTCATTCAGCTCCATGTTTGAGCTCCCTGTTCCCACCGACGGCGGAGAGGTGGAAGGGATGTCCGACGAGAACCCAATAGTCCTGACAGGGGATACTGTCCAAGAATTCAAACATTTCCTATGGGCTCTTTATGCACTGTGCGTGCATTCATTTACCGCCGTACTGTTCCTAGACTCATCAATCGAGGTTGTTTGCAAATCAGTCCGCACGAGCTGATGGTAGTCCACTCAGCATTGGCTAACCTGACCCAGCTCATAGATATTGTCCATGTCGCCAACAAGTACTCCTTCAGATCTCTAGAGACTTGGGCGCTCGATGCCATCAACGACTACGTCAACCGCAAGCCGTCGCCCGTTTTCACCACTCTTCCATACTCCTTATCGTCCGCCATTCCCCAAGTGATCATCAGCGAAAATGGTACACAAATCTCTTGTCTTGTGCGACTGGCACAGACTTGTAACCACGAGCGCTTACTCAGCACAATGATCCTTCTGCTGAGGCAACGGATGGGTACATCAATCCAGTATGCATTTCTGGCGATGAAGTTGGCCGATGAGCTTGATCTGAAAAGCCTGAGAGGTGTAGCATACATGGAAGTGCTGCAGAAGGGGATGATCTTCCCACCCATGGGGCAAGCTTTGGCTCTATCTCAGGATGATGCCAATGGCAAAGTCAATGTCGATCGGAGACTAGTCGTTTCGCGAGAGCAGCAACTGCGCTTGTTGTCAGGATATTATCGCCTCTCGCGAGCTTGGGACCGCCTCCGCATACATCCGTTCAATTTCGAACATGCGTCTACCTGTAGTGCTACTTGGCACCAACATGGCTGCAGACAAAGCTGGCTCGAGTTTTGGAAGGAAAAGACGAGGAGTGAACCAGTACTTGCATTAGGCCAAGCGGATGTCCCTGGCAGATTAAAGGCCATCGTGAAGGAGGTTGAGCGGTGGGGGTCGGCGACATATATGCACCCTGATTGCAAGGTGACGGCAAGGCAGACCATTCTAGAGAAGATTAAGGAGTTCGAGAGTAACTTACCCGACTACTTCGTAGAAGTGGAGGAAGGTACGTGAATTAGATGAGCACTTCACGGTTATTCTCAGGCCCAATTCATGTATTCGGATCGGACGCTCCTGCGTGCCGGAATTGTTTCATAATGTAATGCGTTTGTACCGGTGACCGGAAGAAAAAACATACCTTATCTTGATAGAATACAAAGTAGTTCTCCAAGCTACACTCGCTATATGTCTATGCTACATGACCATGCAAACACAAATCAGACTCCTCGACCCTTTGTCTTGCCCTTGTCTGAACGCTTCCCCATAGTAGTCACACTAGAGTCTGTGCCTCCTTCAGCTATGTATTGTTCCGTTGCAAGATCTGCACTCCAAGGGGTACGGGAAACTCCACCCTGTAACCCAGGGCGACCAGCTATCTGAGCGCTTGGCCCAAATGCAGAGCTCATGAGACTATGCATGATAGTGTCGATGTCATCGGACGAAGATTGCTGCTGCGGGGCGACCTGTGAGCTGCGGAACATGGCTTGTTCGAACAGGTCGTTTTCCTCTAGTCGCTGCACTTGCTCGCGGAGATTGTTCATCACCCTCTCAAACATTACTGCAGCTGCAAGATGACTCCAACCTTGAGATGCGGTCTAGACGGAACGAGCTCACCTTTCTCCTCAGTAGCAGTTTTGGGTCTTGGCAGCTTAGGGTCGATGTTTGCCTCGATTTCCTCTGGACGAGGCATATTTAGGCGGAGGCGATCCTCGCATTTTCTTTCGAACTCGTCTTGGTCCAAGTCTTTGTCAGATAGAGAAGTCGCGTCGTCACCATACGCTGTGCCAATCGAACAGGTTGGCGAAGGGGCGCGCAAGACAGGAGGTGCGTACTGAGGCCCGCCAGTAAGAATTTGATGAAATTGTGGCATTTTTCTGGTACTCAAGGAGGCCTGAGGCTCGGAGAACAATGTGGTATCCTGGAATGGCTAAACATGAGTTATGCGGTCGTGACTCGAGATACAAATGTAAACAGCGCGTCGCGACGCGTTGAACGGCCGTAACATTCCCACTGTGACAAATTCGTATGGCTTAGTCACGACCACGCACCGCGATTCATTATAAGAGGGGCGCGTCGCGTTTCATTAACTCCTTGCCTCATACTACTACCTTCCCCCCCTTCATTGTACATTCGTGGTCCTTCCTACGCCACACATTCATACACACATTTTCAGAGATGGCATACGTTTTCAAACGAGGTGAGTACTTCCTGGAGCAAATTTTCAATGTTGACGTTGATCTCGGCACATCCTCGTTGTAGATGGGTATGTGCCCTTTTGACGCGTTTATTCGCGTTGGAAGTAGTCTACTGACTTCGACGCTACGTTAGACGAAAGGAACGCGTCCAATTTGATAAGGTGCGTCGTTGCACCCCAATTTTGCCCGATGTCTTCTTATGTCTTCCCAGATCACTGCTAGAATTTCCAAACTCTGTTACGGCCTTGACAATGATCATGTCGATCCCATAAGGTATGTTTGGGTGCCATAACTCCTACGTCTCGTTCTCATCGACTTGTGTAGCATTTCTCAGAAAGTCATAGTAGGTGTTTACCAAGGGGTGACAACAGTGGAACTAGATGTATGTCCTTTCGCATCGTTTTTTAAAATGCGACTAGACGTGGTTTATACCAGAATCTTGCTGCTGAAACGGCTGCTTATCTTACCACGAAACATCCCGACTATGCCATTCTCGCTGCACGCATCGCCGTCTCCAACCTCCACAAGGAGACGAAGAAGCACTTCTCGGCAGTTATCAGCGACCTGTATCATTACGGTGAGCCAGTTGGCTGTTTCTACGTATCCTGCTACAACTGCTTCTTGCAGTCAACCCAAAGAATGGGCGTCCAGCCGGAATGATTGCGAAGGAGACGTATGATGTTGTGATGGCAAACGCCGAACAACTGGATTCCGCGATAATCTACGACCGTGACTTCAGTTACAACTAGTACGTTTTCCCTACTCTCCTTCGTTCGGATAGTTGATGTTATTTCTTTCACAGCTTTGGCTTCAAAACCCTCGAACGTTCTTACCTTCTCAGACTTAATGGCCGAGTGGCCGAACGTCCCCAGCACATGCTCATGCGCGTTGCTGTAGGGATTCATGGCTCCGACATTGATCGAGTGCTCGAGACATATAACCTTATGTCTGAGCGTTTCTTTACGCATGCATCGCCGACACTGTTCAATGCTGGCACCCCTCATGCGCAGATGAGCTCATGCTTTCTTGTCTGCATGAAGGATGATTCAATCGAGGGCATTTATGACACGCTGAAGAACTGTGCAATGATCAGTAAGACCGCTGGAGGTATCGGCCTGAGCATTCACAATATCCGTGCTACCGGGTACTTTGTCACTGCTTGCATCATCTTGAGCTATGAGCTCACCCCCATTTAGATCTTATATTGCCGGTACCAATGGCTATTCAAATGGTATTGTTCCTATGCTCCGTGCATATGATGCAACGGCTCGCTATGTTGACCAGGGAGGCAACAAGCGTCCTGGCGCTTTCGCGATCTACCTCGAGCCCTGGCACGATGACGTTTTTGAGTTCTTGGATCTCCGCAAGAATCATGGCAAGGAGGAGGTACGTGCACGGGACCTCTTCTATGCCCTCTGGATTCCGGATCTCTTGTAAGTCCCGCCTTCCGTTACAGTATACATTATTGAAGCCGTCCGTGTTAGTATGAAGCGTGTCGAGGCAGGTGGCCAGTGGTCGCTTTTCTGTCCGAATGAGGCACCTGGCCTGCATGAAGTCTGGGGTGAAGAGTTTGAGCAGCTCTATGAGCGATATGAAAAGGAGGGGCGCGCGAGACGAACTATCGAAGCGCAGAAGTTATGGTACGCTATTATGGAAGCCCAAATTGAAACCGGTAATCCGTTCATGTTGTACAAAGATGCCTGCAATGGTACGTTTCTACGGTCCTTTTTGTGTCTTCATCCTGATGTCGTTGTATCTAGCAAAGTCAAACCAGAAGAATCTTGGGACCATCAAGTCCTCCAACCTCTGCACCGAGATTGTCGAATATTCTTCACCTGATGAGACCGCTGTTTGTAACCTCGCATCGATCGCTCTTCCTTCCTTCATCGAAGGAGGCCGCTACAATTTCAAGAAGCTGCATGCAGTTGCCAAAGTTGTATCATTCAACCTCAACCGTATCATTGACGTTAACTATTATCCTATTCCGGAGGCACGGCGCTCCAACATGCGCAACCGGCCCATTGGAATCGGTGTTCAGGGCCTTGCTGACACCTTCATGGCTCTGCGTATGCCGTTTGACTCGATGGAGGCGCGGCAATTGAACAAGCAGATCTTCGAGACTATCTACCACGCTGCGGTTGATGCCAGCAGTGATATGGCAGTGACGGATGGTCCTTACGAGACGTACGAAGGCAGTCCCGCATCGAAGGGCGAACTACAGTACGACATGTGGGGCGTCACTCCAACGGACCTATGGGATTGGGCTAGTTTGAAGGACAAAGTTGCACGAACTGGTTTGAGGAACTCACTGCTTGTTGCTCCTATGCCGACGGCCTCAACGAGTCAAATTCTTGGCTTCAACGAGTGCTTCGAGCCGTACACAAGGTATGCTACCATACATTGCTTCGGAGACGTTAGCTGACCATTGGCCTATGATAATAGTAACATTTATACGCGCCGTGTTCTGGCCGGCGAGTTCCAAATCGTCTGCCCGTGGTTGCTTAGGGAGCTCGTCGACCGTAAGTTGTGGGACGACCAGATGAAGAACATGATCATTGCGCATAATGGTTCTGTACAGAACATCCCTACCGTTCCGGATGACATCAAGGCAATCTACAAGACCGTCTGGGAGATTAGCCAGAAGAAGATCCTCGACATGGCTGCAGACCGTGGTGCCTTCATTTGCCAGAGTCAGAGCCTAAACGTTCATCTGCAGTCGCCGACGATTGGACAGTTGACTAGCATGCACTTCTATGGTTGGAAGAAAGGCCTGAAGACTGGGATGTACTACTTGCGTACTCGACCCGCCGCACAGGCGATCAAGTTCACAGTGGATCAGAGCGTCCTTAAAGACGCGAAACAACAACAGGCGGATGGTGTGAGTAGGTCAAACGGGATCTCTAAGACGGCAGTATCTGTTTCTCCCTCTACCGCTGTGAAGAACACTGTTACGATGAACGGAAATGGCCATGCGTCTCACCAAAACAATATCAAGCAGGAGCCTGTTACCCCTTCTTTGAACGGTTTTGTTGCTCCTAATCACTCAGATCCTCCCTCTCCATCCATGGCAAGCACCGCGACATCGCTCGATGCTCAGCCGTTAGAGCAGTCTGGTGTCCTATCGCTTGACGATAGGACTCAAAAGGCGGCAGAGCAGGATCCCGAGTTCGCATCAGCATTGCAGCGCCAGCGCGATCGGGAGCTCGAGCAGGCTAAACTGATGTGTTCGCTCGAAAACAAGGAGGCGTGTCTGATGTGTTCAGGTTGAGGTGGCTGTCCCGCATCTGATTGATTGCTGTGTATAAATAGGTGCATTCCGACTTATGATGTCTTTCAGCTATGTTTTGCAATGTGTCTTTGTATACTGGATCTGGCCATAAATACCTCTGCCTGTACGATTGTCGTATCATATATCAAATAGACTCGTCACTATTCATTTGACATGCTATCAATTGATTGTCGTGCGAAGACGCAGGTTTTCGGCACTGAGAGGAACAGGGCGTGCCTTTAGATCCGGAGGTGACAGTAACATACGTGTCGAGATCGTCGGACGTAAAGGCGATGATTTGGGCCCTGAAAAGGCTGATGAATGATACTTCACGCTAGACATATTATAACGGTAAAATTGTAGCAGGCATGGATTTCATCATCCGTCCCTGGCCTTAGCATATGGCATGACATGGCCCATTATGCCGAGCGTTCTTGGACGCACGCAAGTGATGTATTGTACACTCCTACTTACCAGAGGGCAAACGAGGGGTTGAAAGCACCCTCGGATCACGAACTCACCAAAGATTGGAAAGAGCCTTAGGTGGAAAGATACATTGATTGCCATTCTTTAGCGATAAACATACTTGTGTGGAGGGTATACGTCGCGATATTGCTCAACAATAGACATGCACCCAGCGGACGACACCATAAGCAGAGAGAGAGAACCTGAAGAAAGAGCGAAAACCGAAAAGAGCGATGGAGCCCAAGCAAGGTCACGAGGAACCTCGTCCACCAGAGATCCATCGTGACCTGCACCATGGCATACATAATGAGAAATTAAGCCTCGAAACCCTTATACCCGTGTACCCGATACACTATATGGACTTAGCGAACCCAAGGAAATGAACTGCAAAACATGGTGCCTGTGGACCTTACTGAGGTGCAGCGTACCACCAGAGAGTTGTGACACCGACTGGGAAGGTGTACGTAGCCTAAGGAAGCAGATGAGCCGGACTTGTTATGATGCGTAAATATGGCGGCTCATACCTGTTGGCCTCGGAACTCAATCGTTGCGGTAACGTCTTGAGGGTCCCAGTCTCCATTGTTGTTGTCATTCCTATGGTGTAGAATGTCGTCAGTTTTTATTTCGAGTTGCACGACTAATTGGGAAGGGGTGACAGAGATGAAGGGATCACCCACCAGTTGAGAACAACAAGGGAGTAACGAAGCCAGTCGGACGAGCTGACGCGCTGCGTGACATATGCGGTCACAATCAGTGCCCAGTTGGAGCCGCCGTTCACCTGAGACTCGATACGCTGGCCAAATGGACCTCCCTGGTCCTTGGGGAGGATTGCCTTCTGTGCCTGGGCAATCGAGTAGACTGCAGTGGGATAAAAGCGTCAGAGTGTGGATCTGTCAGCCATTGAATGGAGGTAGCTACGCACACTCCTGGTTGTAGCTGTAGCTGCCGTCACTGTTGATAGTTACGACCGGGCGGCAAGGCGTTCCACAGCTGTTGGCGCCGGACAGCTTGGGGTTCCCGTTACCATCAAGAGCCAAGTTCCACATCGCACCACTCGAGGACCAGTAGTTGGGGGAGCCGATGAAGCTAGAACGAACGAGGCGTAAGACGCCCGCAAACAAGACGAGATGTAGCTTGAATACTCACATGTTGTCCATGTACCACTGCACAGAGCAGGGATCAATTTGAAATGCAGATACACGATCGATGGGTCGAAAGAAACTCACCTTGATGTCACTCCACCAGTCACTGCCGTACTCGCCCGTGCATTCGGTGAAGAAAATCGACTTGGAGGGGTAGTCGTTCTCGAAAGTCTGCTGATCGCTGACGCTTCCATCGTAGCAGTGGAAGGACACTCCGGCGAACGAGCTCTCAGCGTCTTGCATCTGTGACACCAGACAAGCATCAGCCGTGACAAGGACTAAGGGATGCAACAATACGCACGAGAGTGACGGGGTACCCTCCAGCATCGTCCCAGTTGTGCTCGTAACCAATGATGATGGTGTTGGAGAACCCATTGGAGTCCATCAAGCTCCTGAGCTGCTGCCCAATGGCTGCCTCCTGTGACGCAGAGGTCTTGCACGAGGGATAGGACGAGTCGCTGTTCTCGGGCTCGTTCTAGACGGATCCGTATGAGTCCCGGTAGATCGGCGAGAGATTGGCTGCGTACCTGGATACCAATAGCGTAGACACTGAAACCTTTGTTCTGGAAGCCTTGCAAGCACTTTAAGAGGTACTGCGCATCTATAGGCGGGGAATGTTATTGTATAGCATGTTCATTAGAGCTGAACTTCTTGAAAGCACGTACACTGGTCAGTGTACTGTGAAAGGAAGTTACCGCCCAGCATGGTACCACTGTCCTTCATCCAGCCCGGCTGTGCGTATCAGAATATGAAGCAGAAACACGTGCCATCTAAAATTTTCACATACAGGTGACCACGGAACGATGTGAATCTTCAAGTACTGATTGATGCCCGCAATATCGCTGAGAACATCGAACAGATAGGATGGCGCAGCATCAAGGTTAAAACTGGTCAACGCAGTGTCGCCGCTGTCATCATCGAAACTATACGCTGGAGGTCCATTGTTAGCGCCGGCATGTCACATCAAGTGATATGTCACTCACCGCTCGACGAGAAATCTGAGGCACCCAGCGGAACACGAATGTATGACATACCCGCAGCGTTCGCTCCATCAGTAGCTACAGAGCATATGTAAGATGATCGTGACTCCTTCGAAATCAAAAAACTTGACGTACGATCAAAGAGGTAGTTCAAGATATCCCAGTAGTTGCCAGAATTCTGGGACTAGTGCGAAGGATTTGTTGATGGACAACATAACGCCATAACGAGCATATCTACCTTCAGGTTGCTCAGCAGCTGCGCAGAAGAGTCGGCTGAACGAGGCCATTAGGTTACTGTCGGGAAAAATGAACCACTGGGCTTACTCAATGTAGCGCCGAAACCGACCATCTGCTGGTAGACGGTGCCATCCGTCACGACGATATCAGCTTGTCCAGTGGACCCAGGAGAAACGAAATCGATAGGATTAGGGGATAAATTAGTATAGGTGAAGAGGTCGTCCCGGTTCCAAGTGGTGGACCACTGTGGAGAGCCGGCGTATGAGTGGCTATGACCTGGATGTACACGGGAGTGGCACGTACGACGTCGTAGATCTGCTGCGACGCAATGGGCGTGGCTAGCGCAATACACGACGCTAAAGCATGGAACAGCATTCTGGGGTATCCGGAACCACGGGGGGGACGACGCAGAGGCGTTTAAAGGAAGGTGTGAGATGTTGTATGGGGACTTGCCCTGGCCTCTTTATACATGTCCGAGGGCCGGCACAAGGAAACGCGTGCTCATAGAATGAGTGTGCCATAACAATGCAACTTGAGGGCTGTAACCATTTACCCGCATCTTCATAACAACGCAGCGCAGATCCAAAAAGGAAGTTTTCAGATCGGAAGTGATCGAAGACGAGCTGAGGAACAGGACCACGCTGGACGTCCGAGGATAGGTCCGCGGCCTAGTTCGGCGGCTGAGGAGAGAAATACGGACGGGATCAATTTTGATTGTCAGGAGAGCCGACATGTGGTGCAGGGCGAGCACTCTCGAGAGGCCCTGTGATTGCCCGCAAATCGCTCGCAGAGGGCGTTTATGCACTGGGTGCATATGGTGGGGAGACTCGTGTCCTGGGGGCATGAGCACGGGCGACACAGCTCACGGACCGGGGGCATGAAAGACATTACAAGTTAAAGCAAAGCATGGCTCCTGGATCGCTGATGGTGGCTGGGAGTCCCAAGAGGCTGGAATTGGCGAATCGGGCATGGTATCGATGGAAACCGAAACAACATGGCACAGTAGAAAAATTTCCAGCGAGGCAGGGATTCGTCCGAGGTGTACATAAGTCAATTTCGCAGGCATGCCACCAACGCCGAGTCCATACGGACAATGTGCCAGATAAGATGGTTTATATTTAGATAAGGTTGGTGCTGCATGTGACGCGAACACATACTTACCCTGAGGCTAGTCAAGTTACAACCGCTGCCACCGCTCAATCAAGCCTCGATGGAGATCAAAGCGGATACCTCGCGGAAAGAGACACAACGACCGGAAGTCGGACGCTGCCCCGAACGCGCACTTGTATCCCATCGATCCTCATATTTGATTCCGTTTGGTATGGCGGCTTGACTTTGGACCCTGATGGAGAAAAAAACGGCTTAATAGATAATTTCACCTTAAGAAAGAGGGTTCCCTACGTCAATAACAGCCTAGAGCGCGCTCCGAGGTCGAGACGCTGAACATTTTCGCCAATGTGCACGTCGCCGCCGCACTGCCCCGGAGCTCAGTCTTATTTCGGACATTTATTACGTAACGACCACGCGACAGTACATACGCGACTCCCACGTGATCGTTCAGCGCATGTATCGTTCGTGTTCGTTTCGGCGGCAGAAAGCCCAACATTCCCTGGTCCATATCTCCTGCGAAGTCTAATACTCAGTCTCGCAATCATTTCCACCTTGCGCTTTGTGCTGCACATAACCACCTGATACAACATCACGACAATCCATATGTGCATGTGCCAGAGTTGCTGACCGATCGTTAGTCTTCCTTCCAACAGATCCGCCGCATACCTGGGCCGACTTCCTGAACACAACCAGTCAATCCCAAGGACCCTGCAAGGACTCTACTGGGTCCATATGGCACCCATCCATTACCCTCAACAAATCGCTAATTGGTGGCTAGGCGAGAATCTGGGCTCTGGTTACTCTGGTAAGACTATGTCTCCCCCTCTCCCTCATGACGGTCATCTTCACTTTCCTGCCCCATGACCAGGATCCATCTTTCGCGCCACCAATCTTCACACTGGGCAGGTAGTCGCGCTCAAAATCCAGCATGTTGACGCAGACTGCCCAACAAACCGCTATGAACGCTCCTTCTATCCTGCGCTCCAGGGGGGTATCGGTATGCCCACACTCTGGGCGGCTGGCATCGAGGGAAAGTTCGACTACCTCGTAATTGACCTCCTCGGCTCGAGCCTCGACTCGCTGTTCCGCCGGACTGGGAAGGACGTGATGGACCTGCGTAGCGTGTGTTGTATTGCGATGCAAGTGGTCAGTCTACTCTGTCCCTCCCCGTCCCGTTAGCTCTTGTCAAACCTTCTCCGCCCTGCACATGCATGTACACGCCGTAAGATATCCAGGCTGGACTTCATGCACTCGCGCGGCGTCCTGCATCGCGACATCCAGCTGGGCAACTGTGTCATCGGGCTGCCGCCGAATCACCAGGTCATCTACATGATCGACTTTGGGTTCTCAAAGTTCTACATTGATCCCGTCACGAGACGTCATATACCGGAAAGTAAAGAGAAGCGTGACTTTATAGGCAACTACTGGTTCACGTCCGTAAATGTCCATTGCAGAGGAAAAGGTCAGTCGCATCGTGGCTTTGGCAGCCCCGTTCAGGTGTTCACTTAGTCTGTGCTGCTCTTGGAAAATGCCATGTGTTACCACAGTCCCATCCAGAAGAGACGATCTCGAGGCCGTGGCGCTTATGCTCGTTCACCTGCTCACACCAGGAGGGCTTAGCTGGACACGCAGCGGCATTCCAAAAACAAACATTGCGCACGAGCGACTCAAGCGTGAGAAGCGCAATGCCCGACCGGAGGACCTTTGTCGCGGGCTACCAACAGAGTTCGAGGAATTTCTGCGCTACTGCCGGCGGCTGAAGTTCGCAGAGTGCCCAGATTATGCGCACTGGGTGAATCGGTTCCGAGAGTTGGCGATCGAGATGGGCTATCCCAGGAGCTCACTCTTTGTTTGGCCGCCGCCGCCTGATGTTCAGGTGCGTTGCCGTGATCCGACTCACTTGAGACCGCCAAACCATTGATTGCTCCTTACATATTGTCTTCCCTACGCAGCCGTCAGCACCTGCTATGTTACCTCCGAGACGGTCGCATCCGATTGATGCAAACCGCATCGAGGGCATCCTCAACGGCCTCGCTAATCTGCAGCTCGGTGATCGTCAAGTGTTAGCTGACCGCAACGAGATCGCGAACGGTGTGCGCGTAAATGGGGATACGAAAAAATTGGTGGCATCAGAGGATATTATTATCATCAGCAGTGACAACGAAAACGGGCCAGGAAAGGCGCCGGCCACTGTACGATTGCCCAAGGCAATGCACCTCGCGAGGCTAGCGAAGGCGGTGCTAGACACCACAGACAATGTTGCGCTTTCGCGAGCAGTGCAAGAGTTCGTAGGCGTGTTGCAGGATAGCCGCTCGCGGACGTTGACGAAGGAGGGTTTCGCTTTTCTGGATGCACTATACAAGCAACTAGCCGATCCATCCGTGTACATCCAACCAATCCGTACGTCGCGCCCACGGAACAGCGTCGCAGACCAACAAGATGCCCCTCTGGAGCCACGTGCGAAGATGAACAAACTGCGGGCGCTAAATCAGGAGGTTAGCAAAGCACAGGGCAACAAAGTGTTAGCTGAGATGGTGGCTGAGTTTGGTGCAGTTATCAATAAGAGTAGCGGAAGGACAGTGACGAAGGATGCCTTGGAATTTTTGAAGAACCTGGCGAGTAAGCTGAGGACATAGCTTCTTGGACACTTTTGCGATATGTAGGTTGGACGCTGGTATTCTCAGGTCTTGTATAATTTATTTTGAAGCGGGCGACATGTACTTTATGCGAGGAACGTTGGCCATTGTTGGCCTATGTACTTGACCTTGGAAGAGCACGTTCAATATCAGCGTGGGGACCATTCAAGTGTGCCGACGGCCATTAGGAATTATTTAAGGCAGTTTCGTGATGACATCTAACGGAGCTGGTTCGCCTTCGAACAGGTGCGTTTGGTACATAATAGTTATTTCCGGACCACAACCATTTTGACTGGATGCTGTTTGCCCTATCTTCTCCCAAGGTATCACCAGGAGCTACCTTCTTGGGTGATCTAGAACCTTTTTGTCCTTCTGGCAGAATTTCGGTACATACCTTAGACGTTTGGACGGAGCGATGAAGTCAGGACATGTTCGCTGTACCAAGAGCAGCTGTAGACAAGCGAGGCGGTGAAACTGTTCCAATCAGAACATCTCAAGCTGGGGTGAATGCTGTTATATACTAAGCTGGGTCACGAGCGGAGTCCACGGCATCCACACAAAGCCGAGGGGAATGCTTCACCAGCCTTGACAGTTGCGGGAACCCGGAAGCCATAGACGAATACAAGAACTGCCTGCAGCAACCATCTGACACGCACTGACAGTCCCGTGCAATCAGGTGAATGCGAATTCCCACTTCATCTTTACTGTGGGGTACAACGGCGGTCTTCTGCCTGATGGCCAACGGAAGTCTAGTCGAGATTTCCCTAGTCTTGTCTGCTGAAATCCCAAAGAAAAACACCGATTCAACATGTCAATCAAAAGATGGTGCGCGGATAGAACGCTCGGCGAATGCAGCAAGGATGTTGGTACCATATATGAATAATGGTACGATGTAGTGTAGCGCCTACATTTCAGAATCCACCGTCGTCGGAAGATAGGACCCCCCGACAATGTAGGCACTACTGAGTATCCCAAGCGAGAGAGTGTACGAGACTCAACGTGTGGAGGCAGCAACGAAAGACCAGACAATTTCTCGGCTCGGATAAGTTAGCGCCAAGTTGCCCCAACGGAGCCGGCAAGCCCCGTTGGCTATTCCTCCCCATATTAAAGACAGTGACGATGGTAGCAATTCTCTTCTTTGCCTCCCGCCTCCCTCCCCATTCCCCATAAACCTATAGACAGTTGGGCCGTCATCCTTATTTTCAGACTAATCATGGCCAAAGAATCCTCAGGTCCGAGGATAACCGTCGAGCAGACCCCGTTTCTCATCCCCGACCTGAGCGTAAAAGACTTGCTCTCGGCAATTCCGTATGTACTGTCGACTTTTCATTGGGTGACACGTCTGACACGTCCATGTCGTGCCAATTAGTGCTCACTGCTACAAACGGTCGGCACTTCGGTCTATGAGCTATTTGTAAGTATAGGCTCTGACGCGTCCGACATGGTGCTAATTTTCGCGTTTTAGGGTGTGGGACTTTTTCCTCGTCGCATGCATTTACAAGCTCGCTGTTTTCTTCGACGCCCGCATTACCCCAGAATATGTCAGCCTTCCCAGCCCGTATTTGTACTCCTTCGCGCGTTTCGCCATGTGGGCGTTCTACGGTTTTGCCAACGGTCTTGTTGGTACTGGCCTATGGGTCATTGCGCATGAATGTGGTCACCAAGCGTTCTCCGAGTCTAAGGCCCTTAACAACGCCATTGGCTGGATTGTCCATTCAGCGTATGTTTTTTTTTTCGTTGCCACAAACGCCGACTGACATGTGATTCCCATTTGGCTTTTTTTAGACTCGGTGTCCCTTATCACTCTTGGCGTATCACACATGCAAAGCACCATGCCTCGACCGGCCACATGACGCAAGACCAAGTTTTCGTGCCCAAGACGCGCTCGCAGTTGGGCTTGCCGCCCTTTGACTCTTCTAAAGAGGACCTGTTCGGATCTAGTGTCTCTGAGGAGGTAATGAAGGAGCTTTGGGATGCACTGGGCGACTCCCCCATTGGTGCTACTCTTGGAGCTGCCGGCTACTTGGTAAGTGGCTACCTTTACCATGCTGCCCTGTCTTGCTTCTCATGCAAATGTCATGAAATTATATTACTGTCCTCGTACAGCTCGCAGGATGGCCCTTGTATCTTATCAGGAATGCATCAGGGCAAAAGAGGTATCCTGCTTACAGTAACCGTGAGTTCTCATGCCTTCTAATCGGGCTAGCACTGTATCACTCACATGTTATCTAGACTTCAACCCCTCCGCCGTGATGTTTGCCCCCCACCACCGCGACCAGATCATCATCTCCGACGTCGGCATTGTACTCTGGTTAGCGGCAGTCATTACTTCTATCTACTACAGGGGTTTCGCCGAGGTCTTCCGCGTCTATCTCGTTCCCTACCTATGGTAAATTACCACTCATATTCTCCACACAAATCGTTGATCCCTATTCATCGTAGGGTGAACCACTGGCTCGTCCTCATCACCTTCCTTCAGCACACCGACCCACTTCTGCCACACTACCGTGCTTCCGAATTCACCTTCCCCCGAGGTGCACTTACCACTCTGGACCGCAACCTCCTCAGAGATTGTGGGAAGATCATGGGTTGGATTGGTGCATGTGTCACGCACGGCATCTCTGAGACACACGTTGCGCATCATGTAGCGAGCAAAATTCCCCATTATAACGCGTAAGTATCGATGGACCTGGGCAGTCGCTCGACTTGTTGATCTTTTATCGTTCTTTCCAGGTGGGAAGCGTCGGACGCTTTGCGACGCAGGCTTCAACAAGCTGGATTAGCGAAGCTTGAGGGTCGACCCGGAGGCTGGGCAGAGGTGTATCGCGTCTTCAAGGAATGCAAGGTCAGTCTCGCCCAGTCTCAGATTTCTGGTGCTAACGCTACACATCATAGTTTGTTGAGGACGAGGGCGACATCGTCTTTTACAAAAACGCGTACGGCCTCGCGAAGGCGCGCCCCATGTTCACTGACAACAGTGCGAGCGACTCGGGTATCGAGATCGACAAGGACGCGTAGGGTGCCCGGATTTTATCCTGCCACCGCTTTCGCCTCCCTCGTTTATGCAGTCTGCGACGTCAGTCAATGTACACACTCTTTATCTCGCCATGACTCTCGGCGCGGTTGTACGGCATGGACACGTATGAAACAGTGGATGCTATCTTCAAAATTGATTCACACTGTTCCATGACGGCGAGCGCCGAGACAGATGGACATAGACTCATCTATAGAGATCATTATGAGCAGAGGTTGCTAGAATATAAAATGGAAACTATTTTAATGCTTGAGTGATGCAAAAATGCAGTGAATGAATTCATATTGAATATCTTAGCGTGCTATTCGGTTTGCCCAAAGTGAAATTGGAATGACCCCAAATTCGTAGATTTTGGGAATCCTGGCCATTCGCAGCCCAAATGTTACAAGGACAGTTAATGGGACGCACGAGGGAAAAAATGCCGCCTAGATTTTGTTGATTCGCATGTATCATAGCGGTGAAAATATAGCGAAAGCGGAATCCATACGTCGGTCGCCGTAGTGGGCTGTTCCCACCATCCCGCTCGCCAGCCGCAACCACATCTACTCCTCGTCCCCCTCCTCCTCCTCGACCTCCTCCTCAGCCTCCTCCTCCTCGTCTTCCTCGTCTTCCTCTCTCGCCGCCTCCACTACTGCGGTGGCAATACGGTCTAGGTCCCGCTGACCGTCCTGGCTAATCCGGCGGCCACCGTTTTCCGACTGCTCGAGCACACCAATCTTCTCAAGGGACTGGCAAATCTTGCGCTGAACGGACGCGGAACAGTCTGCGTGATGTGAGGGTCGGTTACCCCTCCGGTTGCGGCCACCGTGTAGCTTCGTCAGTGCACCGATACCAACGTCCTTGCGGAGATAGATGTGTCGCGCAACCGCGGCTAGAGTATAGGCAAGTGTCTGTGTGAGTCTGAGCAGGAAAGAGAAGGCAGTAAATCATACAGACCTGCGCGGACGTAGTACCAGTCGGCATCATATGGTGCAAGCTCCTTGAAGGAGCCGGTTTTTACAATATCAACCCAGGTGGGAACCTCGAGCTTGCCCGATCGCTTGAGGTGGGAGGAGTATGCTGAGATGAACGCCTCCGCGCTACAAGGCATAGTATGCCAGAGGTTGGGGCACATGTTGCGTCAGTCTCGATTTTGCAACTCTGAGCGTCCTGCCCGGACGTACCTGATGTCTCGTACACCGGGCATTTTGTCGAAACGAAAGAATTAACCTTGTAAAACGGGAGGGACGGCGTCGAGCGCGGCGTTGGCGGCGGTATAGGTGGACTGGAATCGAAAATTGAGTTCGAGGCCAGCCACCCAGTCCTGTGCAGTTCCAATGCTTAGTCAGCACCTCGACCTCAAGCTGGTCGGTGTCCAAACTCAGTTGTGGCCATTTATTGAAGCAGCAAAGATTGTCCTCGGCTTCGTTGTGCGTTCTCTTACATTCCTGGAACTGTCGTATATGCTTGTGATGCTATTCATCGAAGAACGCTCTGAGATCTAAGCTACTGGACAGACATGGCAATTGGGCGGGAGTCTGATTAATTCCCGCCACCGCCACAGCCCTTATGCAAGACTTTTTCCCATAACATACATATGAAACCGCGCCAGGCTAGGATACACATGCGACAAAAGAACTAGGTAGACGAGGATCGTCCCGATACCTAAGACAGATACATCCAACAGAACGAAATCAACCTTCAATGCATCTACTATATAACTCCCCCAACCAAACCCGCCTTCGCCCAACCCAATAGAACGTTATCCTAGTATAGTATAGATAAGTGGCGCATTCTGATGCCTACTGTTTGTATGTACCGGGAAACACCGCGTCTTAGCACCCGTTTGCTTGTGGCGGTATATAAATGCTGATTTCATCATCATCATCACCCCGCCACCGCCGTCGATGGTCGTCCTCTTCAGGTTTCACTAGTGCTGAACGTTGAACTCGAGTACCTATGGAGTCGAACATCAACCCTTGCGGTTTGTTTAAATTCCAGCCTGTTCACCGCCTTCCCCCTGAGATGCTCATTGAAATTTTCACCTACTGTGTCGAAGCTCTGGGAGATGATCTCATGCCACTCACTCTTGGTAACATTTGTGGCTACTGGCGCAATATTGTGCAGACTTGCTCTCGCTTGTGGCGACAGTTATATCTGACTGACCGGCGTAGGAAAGAGGCCTTGCATATTCAATCCTCTCTATGGTTGACACGGTCTGGCTCATTGCCACTGGACATTATCGTGAACCTCAAGTCAAGGGACATGCTACTACCCGTTTTGTTGCCCGCCCTGTCTCAGTTCCGCCGTTGGCGTAACGTAATGCTCATTTCAGGAGGGTATAGAAAGGAGTATCAATTGTCCGGCGCTGGAATCAGGGAATTAAATACCTTGTGCATAAAGGTCAGAGATGTTTCCGAGCAGGATGATAGAGATCACAACATGTTCGAACCGCCCCCTAGTCCCTTCTTATCCGACTCTCTGAATGATGGGTTGGTTTACACCGCTCTAAACCTCTCCGTATCTGCATTACCGTCGCCATCTCATATGTCTACTCTTCACTTCGCTGCCCTCACTATCGTCGAGTCTTCGCCCGGGGTCGTCACCGATGTCGTGCACATGCTAAATTTCCTCTCCTTTCTTCCTAAGCTTGAGATTTTCCGCCTCCGGGGAGTTGCACATGACGGCAGTTCCGAGCTGAATGTTACTTGGCCGCCCGTCGTCTCGCTGAAGTGTCTCCACACACTCAAACTCGTGGGTACGTCGGCTTTGCGCCCAGTCCTCTCTCACATCGACGTGCCTGCGTTGATTGAACTCGCAATCACACATACGAATATGGATTTCGCGCCGCAATACGACCGGTACGCAGCCGTGACTGAGGACGGCGATAGCGACGACGAGGCGCACGACTTCTCACAATCCCCATGGAGCGACCATGCGACTGGGATGGGGTTGCGCACACTGATACGGCGGAGCAATCCTCCATTACAACGCCTCGTAATGGACTACGCAGATATGCGGACAAAGGACTTCCTCTGGTGCTTCAATCACATGGAGACACTAAAAGAGTTCCGCATCAGGGCGTCGGATATGTCAAACAAAGTCATCGATATGCTGGTCCCGTACAGAGCGAAGCGCGTCTCGCTGGGTGCTGCGGACTCCGACGCGATGCAAGAGGATGATGACTTCTGGCGAGTGCGCCTGCCGCAGTTGTTGACTCTGGAATTCTACCATTGTCAGAGGTTATCTGGCAGTGCTATTGTAGCCGCGTTGTGTAAGCGCGTCGAATTCACGGATGCCAGAAGAGACGAAGGGATAAACACCTTGAAAGATGTTGGAATCATTGATTGCGCCGGTTTTCTAACTCCCCATGTCTTGGATTTATCGGCCGTGCTGGGGAGTCGACTTCGTACCGTGGAAGTTTTTGCCCGACCCTGAAAGGAAAGGCCGAGATGTGAGGAGACGTAGAGGAGCCATTAAGGACGTACGTATACATTGTATTTCTTGACTGAAGGCGGCTTGAGACGAATATTTTACTATACGCTCTGTCCGCTGTGTCAGTTATTGGTGACTGTGCATCCATCCTCCCAGTCCCGGATACGGTCCTGTCAATGGTGCTATCACTATGAAGCCCCGAGTCTTGTGGCATGATGGATCTTATGTTAAAATGGGGACAGTGATCGAAAACAATGCCATCATGATTACCTAAATCGCACTTGAAGCTATTTGTTCCCATCTTCACAAGCCAAGCTCTTAGATTGCACCCATTACATGACGAAGAGGACTGCTTTGTTCCATTTCGTGCTGGTCTTGTATGGAAGATATTGAATATCATGACAACCCGACCCGACCAGCGAAGGCAAATGGATGCTCATGTTTTGCCCGGTCTGCTGCTTAGCTCAGATGAAAGTCTCGCGCCTCAGATTCGCAGGCTATCCAGCACAGTGTTGTCCACGCGTCAGAATACAATATAGCGCCTTTTGCCACTTGTTCAAATTTGACAGTCTTGAATATGGGCGAGAATATTATTGCTTACCATACGTGGTGAGGAATGCGACTACCGTGCCGGTATTGACTTCCTAGAGCTCCACGCAGGAACACTCAAGGTACAAATTGATGGAATCAATAAATCGATGTGAAGAAATAGAGGCAGAGCGATCTGATTTTTTTGAGGGGAGGAAGAGGTTGCGTGGTCCAAGTTGTCTTGTAGGTAGGCCCGTCACACAAATGAATGAGTATGAGCGTGAGTATTGTTTTTAGTACTTACAATCGACGACGTGCACCACCGTTAATTCGCCAACATCCGTTGTGCCCTGCAGGTGTCGGTTGGATCTATCATGGCAAATTCTCAATGTACTCCTCGATACGTCGTTGCGTACAATATAGCAGTGACACCTACCTCCGTCTCGATGCATTCCTCGGGTGAGCGCCAGCCGGCTGATACGAACTTTTCCCAGTCTTCGGGAGCGACCGTGCGAGAACGACCGATTAACGTGGTCTCATACGGCGGACCAGCTCCCGCTGAAGGTGCCCGTAATGGACTACGCCGACATACACATAAAGGATTTCTGCTGGTGTTGACGAGCCAGGCACTTTGTGAGTGCTTGAATATCACCTCGACCATGTCGGATGCGATGATCAGGATGCCTGCGCTGTACAGAGCAACGCCTCCCGTAAGTATTGCGGAGGCAGCGCAACGTAGGGAGTCTTGGCTTGCGTGCCGTTGCCGAGGCTATCGATCCTGGGGCCCCGCTGTTGTTGAGATCGTCTGGGTTTGCACCGTAGTTGGCGAACGTTTCGTCCCCTCCTCAACAAGGCGGATACCGTCCTTCCGAACGAGCACAGACAAGCCCATGCTTCACCCATATTAATTTCTTGCTGCGTGTGCCAGACGTGTCAGCTGTGCCAGGAAGCTGGCCTCGCGTCGCTCTAGCCGTACATGCTGGTTATTCATCGAAGTAGGCAATAATCTAAGGTTCATTTGCAGAGGCCGTTCCTCCAAAGATAAAATTCTTACGGTCGATCAATCGCATCCCCATCCCCATCGCCCGCACTCGCCATCATGTTCGGGACTCAAAGGATGCGCATCGCACCCTTGCGGCTTGAAAATAACTATTACCTGTTGTCGTTGTGGAATGACCCATCCCTACGACGCTCCATCACGAACGAATATATCTCATCACACGCCATCAATGCCTTGCAAGCTGGGCCCACACCGATGTTCTCTGCAAATATCGAGTATAACTACCCACGTGAAAACCAGTTCCCTCCGGATCATTTCGTAGATATAGGATGCTGCAGCATCGCATCGACAAACATGAAGAATCGGGACGGGACGCTCACCCTGTTGTTGAGCCCGAGGACCGACGAGCTGACGAGCCCCGGCACGGAAGGACGGGAGGCGATCAAATACCTCACTGCATTCGCGTTCAAGAGCCTGGGGCTCCACCGCCTGTCAGTCACCGTCTTTGACGGGGACGAGGACATCGTTGCGCTCTACAAGCTATGGTGAGGAACACACCCTCTCATACATCATGATGTACGAGTGCCTGAGCACTTGCATCCTAGCGGCTTCGTTGAGGAGGGGCGCAGGCGGAGGAGCAACTGGATTGACGGAGAGTGGCATCACGAGGTCCTGTTGGGTATCCTGGAGGACGAGTGGGTGGCGTTGCCGAAGCGCGACGAGTGAGACGGATAGAGGTGTGCCATGCCGATGGCGTCCTAGCGAGACCGAGTGTTGCACGGCTGCCTTGTGGCACGCCATGTAAAAGGGTCCACTGCAGAGATGAGAGCATGTACTGTACGAGTGAGCCAAGTCATCATTTAAGCAAACTCCACGCGAGCAGCGCTCCTTGTCAGAGGGAGCGGCATACAGAGAATGTCCGCTGTATGCACGACGCGATCTGAATCATCATGACACCGGAAACCACGAAGGTGAGCCTCGCCTGAGACATAGCTCCCAGCGTAGCAGCATGCAGCACAATCGGACATCGTGCGAACGCGGCGGATGTCCGTCTGCGAACGGGGCCATGCATCTGTGCCTATGCGGGACCGCGCTTGAGGGCTCCAGCGCCGTACTCGAGCAAGGTTCCGAGGAACTGTGCACTGGCGCGCGGGAGACGGGCTCTCCGCGATGCAGCAGTCAGAGACAATAGAACCGCTCCGTCACTGGCCGGTATACCAGGGGACGGGTCGGGTCAGGGTCGGGAATCAGGGTGCGCGGCAGGCAGAGGGGCGAATCGTCCGCCGAGTGATTTGCATCCCAGCCTGCCATACGCCCTGAACCAGAGCGCGTCCGAGCCCGGCTTAGGCTGGAACGCTGTGACAGACATGCAGTGAATGAGTGCGCACTCACGTCTCGATTACCCACGTCAGTGATTCATTCATTCATATTCATGTTGGAATAATGAATGTTGAGTACCGTGCGAGCTAGTAGTCTCTCGGGCCACGCGGCCTGTGCGCGTTGCAGGCACGTTCCGCAAGCTGTCAAACCTTGCTGTCTTCGTGCATTCATCTGTCAGAGGCTCTGAGCACGGATCATTTCCCTGTGCGATCCAAATAATTGGGGAGGCTTCCGTGTCGCCTTGTGTCGCCTTAATGGTAGGCGCGAAGGACCCTTCATCATCGACTGTTGATGTGGGTGTGCGTGCACATTGGCTACCAGACTGCACGAACAGAAATCCGATTTTCGGCACAATAGAACGAGTGTGATCTGCTGCTCCCTGCCAATCGCAATTTATCGCGGGAGCAGCGAGCGGTCACGGCAGATGCTCCAGGCCGCAAAGAGAGCGGGGATCTTGGCCACGATCCCACGAGACGAGGCTCGTATGGCAGTACGAGGTCAGTTGGTGATACAGCCGTTCATAGGAGGGATTCTGCGATAATAGCACTGGCCCTGAACTGACGAGACGCAGACGAGCACTCGTTGGCTGGAGTCTGGACCGGTCCCAGGCGGCAAAGATAGGATCTAGGCAGTGGGCATGTTTAAGCAGAGTGGGGGTAGAGCGCGATGGGATTCTTTGGAAACGCAGAGCAGTGGTGGGCTCTTTGCTGCGACGGCTGCGAGTGGTGCCCGTCTGTGAGCGGGTTGGAGTTGTTCTCGAGAGGTCGGACATGTCGGCCGGTTAGATAAGATGAACAGAGGATCTTACCTTATCTTATCTTGTCTGCGACCGAGGATGGCAATCGGGAGTTCGTCATTGACGGGTGCTCGACCCACCCAGCCATGCTCGCTCCCGGCCCAGCCCATACTCCCCCTTCTCGGATCAGCTCCAGTCCTCAGCTCTCACCAATCTACCTCCCCGCCGAACACAGCCCACCATCACCCTCCCCTTCATATAAAATCCCTTCCGGCGCAAACAGTTTCCTCGCCTTCAACCTCCACAGCATCCACATCCACTCCTATTTGTACGACCAACACTTGGACTAGTATGACGACGCATACTGCCACGACCGTCCAGGCACAGGTCGACCGCCTCCGTCACGAGCTGCAGAGATACAAGGTCGACGACCAGGTCCCCGAGGTCGGCGAGCAGATCTACATCGGCGAGTACCTCGTCCAGCGCCTCGTCCAGCTCGGCGTCACAGTAAGTGCTTTCGCTTCCCTTGTCGTCCTGTTGGCACTTACGACGTCGCCCGGTAGAAAATGTTTGGTGTGCCCGGAGATTTCAACTTGGGTATGCACATCCGGTCCGTCCTACTACCCAGCACTCACATTTATCCCTCTTTCCAGGCTTCCTTGTATGGTGTACCTTGTTCATGATCGCAGCGACCCAAATTTAACCCACGTTTCAGGATTTCGTAGAAGACAACCCAAACATCGACTGGGTTGGAAACTGGTGCGTTCTGTCCACTGCAGCCTCCATATACTCCTGACCTGACCCTTTCCGTTCTCACCGCCCCTAGTAATGAGCTGAACGCAGCGTACGCTGCCGACGGTTATGCCCGCGTGAAAGAGGGCAGCCTCGGCGTCCTCACCACAACGTGCGCTCCAATCTTTCATACCCCTCCACATTCGGACACTAACACATAGATACCGCATACAGTTTTGGCGTTGGCGAGCTCAGCGCGATCAATGGCATCGCAGGAGGTTTGTGCAGGCCTGCTACTGCTCATGCCTGATCTCATACTGATGAGATTCCCCACTTGTGCAGCGTTCTCGGAGCACGTCCCCGTGTTGCACATCGTCGGCGTCCCGAGCACGCTCCAGCAAAAAGACAAGCCCATGCTGCACCACACTCTCGGCGACGGCCGGTGCGTTTCCCCCTCCCCCTCTCTTGTCCCTCCCCTATTTTTCCTTTCTTCTCTCCAATTTCGCGCCCTAGACCCTCCATGCGTTCCTTCTATCTTCTCTTCTGCATTACATTGCGAGCGCGCTGACGTGCGATGTGGGCAGGTACGACGCGTACTATAAGGCCTCGCAGCAGTTCACGATCGCTCAGGCGACGCTAACCTCGAAGGACACCGCAGCAGTCGAGATCGACCGCATCATCACCGAGTGCGTAGTCATGGTGCGTTGAGCCCTCCTCTCCCTCTCTCTTGTCACCTTACTGAATCCCTTTATCACCCCCGTAGGCGCGCCCTGTCTACCTCATGCTCCCGACCGACCTCGCCTACGTCCGCATTCCCGCGAAGCGCCTCCTGACGCCGCTCAACTCCGTGCCGCCCGAGAACGACGCGGAGGTCGAGAGCTTCGTGCTCGACGAGATCTGCAAGCTCGTCGATGAGGCGGGGCAGGACGCGATCGTGCTCGTCGACGCGTGCGCGATCCGGCATGGCGTGAAGAAGGAGGTCGCGGAGCTCGTGCGGCGCACGGGCTTCCCCGTGTATGCTGCGCCAATGGGCAAGACAGCCGTAGACGAGCGGTACGAGCGCTATGGCGGGATATACGTCGGCTCGATCAGCCAGCCCGCGATCAAGGAGAAGGTTGAGAGCGCGAAGCTGATCATCTCGGTCGGCGCCCTAAAGAGCGACTTTAATACGGGGAATTTTACATACCATATCCCGACGCACAGGACGATCGAGGTGCGTGCTGGTTTTGGTTCCGTTACTTGCTTCCTTCTTGTCATTCTGTGTTCCATTCTGGCCTTCCTTCCCTCCTTCCGTTCTTGCGCATCCTACCTGGTTCTTTCCCGGCCCCTACCTGAATTCTCTTCACCCTCTTGCGCTGCCCCTCCCTTGGCTTCTCTTCGCCTCTTACTTCCACCTTCCCCTTTCTACCATTCTTTTCTCCCTCGCTCTATCACTCCTCTCTTCTTCTCCTGGCAATCACCTCCTTCCCACTATCTTCCCTTCCCTTCCCGTCACCCTTCCTTATACTTCCTTTCCCGCCCTTCAGCCGACACGCGCACTAACGCACTTCTCTGCCAGCTACACTCGGACCACATACGTGTGCGGTACGCCGGCTACCCGGGCGTTGGCATGAAGCGCCTCCTCCCGAAGCTCACCGCGCGCCTGCAGCCATACCGCGACGACGCGCGTGCGCTGCCCGTGCCGCCGTACCGTCTGCCCGTCCCCAAGGAGGACAACGACATCATCACGCACACGTGGCTCTGGCCGCGCGTCGGTCAGTTCTTCCGCCAGAAGGACATCGTCGTCGCTGAGACCGGTGAGCCGCGTCCCCCTGTATCTCCGCTTTTTCGTATATATGTACGCGCGCTGGATGTGGGCTGACGACGTGCGGTGTGCAGGGACATCCAGCTTTGGTGTACTGGACGTGCCGATGCCTACGGGCGCTATCTTCATGAGCCAGATCCTATGGGGTTCCATTGGGTGGACCGTGGGCAGCACGCTCGGCGCCGCCCTCGGGGGGCACGACCTTGGCTACAAGCGCACAATCCTCTTTATCGGTGACGGCAGCTTGTGCGTGCTATTTCATATTCACTGTAAGATAATGGGCGCTGACGAATGTGGCAGGCAACTGACGGTGCAGGAGCTATCGGTGATGATACGCTCGGGCATGAAGCCGATCATCTTCGTGCTGAACAACAAGGGGTACACCATCGAGCGCTACCTGCACGGCATGACGCGCAAGTACAACGACATCTCCAACTGGTGTGCCCTTCGCTTTTTCTCTCTAGCCACAGCGCTGACTATGTTCTTCCCGCCGTCCTCCACCTCCGCAGGAAATGGACGCATTTGCTGGACACGCTCGGCGGCGAGGAGGGCAAGACGTGCCAGTCGTACCGCGTGACGGGCAAAGACGAGCTCTCGACCCTGTTCGACGACCCCACATTCGCGGCTGCGGACAAGATCCAGCTCGTCGAGATTATGATGGAGCAGCGGGACGCGCCGCGCGCGCTCAAGAGCCAGGCGGAGCTGAGCGGAAAGAGCAACCAATACGTCGCGGTATGAACGTTTGCCAAGGGTACAGATGCGTTTGATTGAGGGACGCATCTCTGGGAGTAGAAGCTTGATGATACTGGGCCTTTTTGGTTTTGGTGTGTAAGTTTGACCTTGTGGTGATCCAGTTTTGGGCGCGTCGCATACCGCAGGCTCTGTGAAGTATTTCCCAATTGTAGAACAAGTGTAGAGAGTATAATGTGTATCCTGTCCTCCAATGACAAAATAACAGTGCCCTTCTTGCGGCCCACCCCTCAAACGAGTTGTATTTTGAATAGTTATCGCCGCGTACAGTTCAAAGGACCGTTCCACTTCTTAAGTTCTGAATACGAAAATTGGGTAGTAGTTGACAACACCCATATTCCGTGCCGGACTCAAGCCGAGAGCACAGTCGTCATAGTACGGAGATCATAGGGCGGGAGAAGGCAACACGGGCTGAGGCTGGCATCGTCGCCTCAGCGCATTTGCAAAACTGACAATCTTCATTTCTCGAACACCAAAAAGCTCCGGCAGAGTCAGCCAGGTTACTCAGACACCGTATACAAGGCGGAGCTGGTCTACATGCGAGTCAAAAGCACGTTGTGCTTGATCAAGAAGTCATCCATACACTGGCCCAAGGGGAGGCCTTGGGTATGGACTGAGCCAGGGTGGTGGATGGTACTAGGTTTTCCAGATGTAATTTACAACGCGACGCAATACTTGCACACTCCACGACAAGGGTTCGTCCCTAAGCAACCTAAGAAGCGCGGTGCACGACTCCGATACTCAATCGATAACAGGGACCAACCAAGGTTCCATGGAAAAGAAGGAGCGAGGAATGAACGAAGGCAAAGGAATTGTAGGAGTGTGTTCACTGTTTCATGCCGACGTATTTCGGCGCCGGATCATGAGGCTATTACGGCAGAGCAGAGAATCAGAGTCGACACAACGTGGTGGAAAAGTACACTGCTTACGTTGAATTGATGTGAGGGTTGCATGTGTAGTTGATGCAAATATCAGGCAGCCTGTCCTTCCTGCTAGATTTGAGTTCGTAGTTGATGAGGATATGTGCTAGCATGGCCTTCATCATGTACGCGGCGAGGAATCGTCCTGGCTGTAAAGGAAAGAATAAGTGGTCACGAGGCAAGTCATAGAAAGTCCGATGATACGTACGCTACTCCATTGGTTAGCCAAGTGATGCAACAAGATAAAGTAGCATCAAACTTACCATGGATGTTTGCCGTGCCCAAAGATCAGGTAGTGAGAATTTGTTCGGACGAATCCGCTGCTGTTGTTAGATTTGCCACCAGGGGTGGTCTCAGGCAGAAAGCGGTAACCGTCGAACTTGTGGGCGTCAGGATAGATGTCATCGTCCAAGTGTATAGAGAAATTAGAAGACACGTATGCGCCCTTCGGGATATAGGTGCCGTCCATCAAAGTGATCGGTTGCAGAGCCTTTCTAGGAAAGCTCACTAGTGGGACGTCAGATAGCTTCACCTGTCGATTAAAGGACACTCTTACTAGACCCCAACGCATTTGTGCGCGACGACTCCTTCAGGAAGCTGTCTGCTTTGACCAACTGGTTCACAGCGGCCCTCGTCCACCCGTGAGTGCGCAATGCTTCCTCAGCCTCCTGCCTCAAGGGCTCAACATACTCTGGATATGACAGAAGACTATACAACGCGTGTACGAACGACTGGGAGGGCCATATCAGAACAAAACTTTGTATAATAAAGAAATTTTCATACCGCCGACGTAGTGTGGACTGTTGCAAGATTGATCACTATAATTCTCATGATCAATTTCTCTGGCTCTTTCTCGATCCCTTCTGCGCCCTCCATGAGCCACATCAAAAGGTCCATCTGCACATAGACATGAACAAAGTGAGCAAGTGTAGGTGGGAGACTCTTACCGGTTTCTCTGACCAATTGGCATCAAGATCTGCCATAGCCCGATATCTTTCTTCTATTACAGGTCCCAAATGTTTCATAGCCTTCCTCACAGCTCTCGGGCGCGTTGTGATCAGATTACCGACAAATCTGCGCAAACCGTGAGTAGACATGAGCCTAAAGTCAGATAGTAACCCACGGTTGGAGGAACGAGGGGAAAAGATTTATAACGAATCCTACTCCCCACGTGCTTCCTGCAAAATCCCGACAAAGTTTGGTGTAGGCAGAGTTGCGACCTACCGCAAGGCATTAGGAAGGGTCTATCTTCATAGAGGAATCCTACTTACAAGCAGGCGCTCCGACGAGGATACGGTTGAACGTTCTGGCAACGATCGGACCGAAAGTTTCGCCCGCATTGAACTCCTTCCATGAGTCTAAGAAAGCTTAGAATGAAACATGATGGCTCCAAATGATGGCTCACCATTGCAGTGCCGTCCCAGGAGGTCGTCTAACGAGAGCGTCAGCTCATCGAGACACTCGCGAACCAAAACTTCGATATGGCGCGTAAACTGTGAAAGCATTTCGTCAGTACGGACAGTACACAAGTCATCACTGCCATTGTCTACCTTTGATCGCAAGATAGGGAGATGGTACGGATCATCATGTATCTGCTGGCCCATGGTGTAGGGTAGTTGCAGTTCCTGAAATTGGTAGAACTTATAATTGAACAATCAAATATAGTCGAAGAATCTCGACTACTTGCATCGTGAGCAGCATGCCGAAGGGATAGCACATCATCGGGAAGGTGATACATCTCTTCAACTGTCCGCGAGGTAAACTACTCGGCCTGTATGAGGGAGACCGGGGGACGCACTCAATTTCTCATCGGACAGAATGATGGCCCAATTTGTCCACAGGGGCATCTTAAACACTCCAATTGTGCCCGCCTTGAACTATAAAGGATCAGACATGACACCGCTTGCGACACAGCAACGCACTACCTTTGAATATCCTTCTCGCAACATGCGTTTAGAGTCAATCAAAACACGGAAAGACCCATATACGGAGCCAAGATAATGAGGATAACCGACTTGGGGGTACGGAATCTACAACACAATAAGCAATACAACTCACGAGTGAATAAATATACACCCACTCTAGCAGTGAAAAAGGACAACACATAGTACACCATGAGTGCATTGATGATCACACACACAACCAACGTTGGACTCCCGTAGACTACATGTCGAAGACTAGATGTCACGTCCGCGACAGTCCTCGGTAAGGACAGGTTATCGAAGTAAAGAGCAGCCTGCAGCGCAGGAGCCACGTTCAGAGCGGACGACATTGGCGTATCGTTCTGCGGAATGGGCCCTAAGGCTGCACACTTCACTTACATCAAACGTATTTATGCACAGCTGTGACTGTATAGACACCTTGTACCGAAGGCGCTTGCCGCATGGTCTGTGGAATCCAGAGAAGGAGGAAAGGAGACGGATAAAGGAACCTCCGTGGATTCCATAAGCGAACGTCAAAGTGCTCTCTAGTGCCGCGATAACGTTACAGAAGCTTCTGCTGACAGACTCGCCACATCGAACCTGGATCATCCTGCCAACGCCGTGCGATAATACGGCAGTGAGATGGATCAGTTCCGCGAAGACCTATCGAAGTTTGGTGTTAATAGGAAAGAAGCAAAGGCACGCAAGGCATCATTTAATCATGTCTCGAAACGTCAGACTTGGACCGTCTGCCAGGTAGGAAAGGAGACGGGAAGGCTATGATGGGGGAAACGCCCTGAGCCAATCCCAGACCTGTACTCACTGTGAACTGAATATTGAAACCTGAGACAAGGCGTGCATGCAATATTATCCAGCCGGGACCATCTCCCTTCGACTTCACGATATGTTCACAGTTCTATAGTAGTAGTAACCAGTCGACTCAGCATCGCGAAAAAGAGCCTGAGTGAACGGGAACGTCACCGCCGTCGCTCTTGTACTGCTTTTTCAGTCCCAATCAAGTCAAACTTCGGTGTCAAATTCTTTCCGACTCAGAGCAAATTTCGGGCCTTTGCAGGAAGTGAAGCATCTCAGTGCTTCCATGAGGTGATTTAACCGTCAGGCCTAGCAAGGGAATTTGAGCGGGTATCATCGATAGCTGATAATCGGGGAGACCGAAGTCCCCGGTCTGCTAATGCATGTCCACGTATTGTGTGTTTGTGTGTAAATAATGGCCGGAACTGCAGCTTAGGACAGTCATGACAGTCATGGAAAAGAAGAAACGAACGCACGCGTTTTGGCATATTTATCATTAAAGGGATGTGCAAGGGTCCAGTACAAGCTGCTATGCGAAGGCTCAACCCTTCCAAGTTTAGGAACCTGATGCCGAGAACAATGCATTGAGGCAGCAGTCGTGTATCACCTATCGTGAATGATGGTGTAGTGATCAGGATGAAATTTCGCTCAATAATACGTGCTTCAAGCGCCTTGAGCCTCGCGCTGAGTATCCGGGTGAACGCTGTACACATCGGAAGTCACAGTAAGTACGAGGATGGGAAAGTTCCTTGCATACCATCTGCATCCCTGTCAATGCCTTGACAATTACTTCACACCAGAAAGTCCGGACCTGGCCCTCCAGGTGGTGGCATTGAAAGGAGAGAAGCCCCTGTGAACGTGAGTCGATTTGTCTCACGGCATGTATCCTCCCGTGCTTCGTCTCCAGATGTGCCTCCGACTCCTCCCCATCTGTCAGATACTTCACTTCGGCTATCAACACAAGTCTCGCAAAGGAATGGCTTTACAAGCCGCGCTAAGTCTACTGACTGATCCACCGTCATCTGTACTTACCTTTTGTTTGCAAACTTCTATGCTCACCGGAAGCTCGAAAATGTGTTTCGAAGAAATAGATGCAACCTCCATATGGACAAGATTGATCCTTTATAGCATCGCAATCCCCGCAACTTTCGCATGCGCGCCCAAAGGAGGAGCCAATGGGCCTGTTACCCCGGCGTTCCCTCCTTATCCGTGTCATGCTTTCTTGTCTCTAGATTCTCATAGCCTCCTTATCCTCCGACTTCTCGACCTTGTCACGCCTATGCTCTGCTTCCTATCAACGCATAGACTGAATACAGACGCCTCCGCTAGTCTCAGCGTGGTCTCCTTGCCCCAGCGCCTAGCACCGCTTATTCCCCGTCGTCAAAATGGTCAGTGCTTTGGCATAGCCGTGCCAGTGGTCGTTGTTTCGCCATGGAATGTCCTAACGCACGTGAAGACGATAGTTTGACAGTCTCGGAGTGTCTTGGTTGTGCGCCTACTAATAACCACACGAGCTGTGGCTTGTTATCTCCCACCTCCAGTTATTTCAAGATTGTGTCACTTGTCCTTTTGCAAACCACAGATCAGACCTAGATCGATTCGATTTTGCAACTTATTAGAATTGGTCCATCAATCCATTTCACATTATACGTATGATCTATCCTCGCGGCTTGTAGTAGACTCTCAAGTCAGGCTCCAAAGCACTTACTCGAGGGACGATTGCTGAAGAATTGATCTCTAACGTGTCCGAAGCTGCCGAGTTTGTTGCCGCTGATTACGGATACATTATAAGAGACAATCTTGCACTGGGTTTGTAGCTTGGTTGAAGCCTGCTCGGAACACAAATGTCGACGATGTGCACATTGGAAGGGCAATCTATCCTTGGTGTGTTTGACATGAGTTGCAGAGGTACGGACGTGTTCTAAGCTTCATCATTTTTTATCTGATCGCTCAATATATATCACGGTGCTAGCATGGTAGATTTCATTATCATCGCTTCCAAATTCCAGTCTGTAATAATGATCTTAGGTACTTGAGCGCTCCGTGTGTATTCGCACAAGTTCCCTTTGCTCAGAGAGGACATTGCGATCCCGCATGTCTACATGTAGCTGTTCGTCCTCCAATTGCGACACGATTGGCATCCCTTTCAGGGGACGTACGAGTCGTTCCCTTGGCTCCATCTGCCAACCTCGTGACAGAAGGCGTATGGCACCATGGCTAACTATTATCTACGCAATTCTTTGCTATGTAGGATATGGTGGCAATTCCAACCTTCCGCGGCTGACGGACGCGACACCAGTCTTGCATGGGTTCTGCATGGTCTGGCCTCGAATATTCTGTAGCATTGTACGGGACCGATATGCTTGTCTAGATCTCATGATTGTCCCGGAGTTCTTCCTACTGTGCCCACTCTTGTCGTGAGACTGATCAGTTAGACCTCGGTTCCTGAACTTTAGTCCCAGGTCAGCGGGTCCCAGTGTTTCTCCCGAGTAAACGGACACCTGCCTGTTCTCCTTGGACTATCTCCAGCAATAATCTGTAGATTGCGTTTAAATTTTCCTTCCACCATCGCTGCCCTCGTCCGGCCCGGTGGCAGCTTATGTGTCCTTTCCTCCTCCACAAATCGTTAGTCTTCGCCAAACGCCTTCATTCAACACAGAGGAACACAAGTTGTTGCAGTAAAGATATGTGAAGCGTACGATCGATGGGCAGTTGCAAGTCCTTACTCAAGCCGTCGCCCAACGTACCGCATTGCGATTCCGTGTCTAACAAAGGCACCTGCCGTCTTCCTAAACTTCGTCTCGGGCATAGAGCCAGCCTAGAGGTTGATATCACCGGCGTACAAACTCCAGTACTCCAAATGGTCGGCAACTTATGACCGTCTTTGACTAGCTCCAAGCTTGTGATTCGTAACTTCTAGCGGCCTAATCGCTGGTATACATGAATTGTAAGCGCGCTGGTATAGTGGATCCGAGCACTGACAAAAAAACAGCTATACGTAGTATTACTACGTAGATAATGTTTGTCTTAAACGAAGACGATAGGAGGTGTACCTTGTTTTCATTCGAGTCACCCCACTGGCCAACGAATCAGGCAGAACCCTTCTGTATCATTCACCAGGACTTCCTTAGCTACGGAGTCCCGGAATCGCGCAATGAGGGACCCTTCTAGTAAGATCACCTAAAGGAACACTAGATAGCGCCATAGGATACCTTACAGTTCTCCGTGGACCTTGCGGGGTCAATCACAGGTTTATTGAGCTTCTGGAGGGCCCAGCCAATGTTCCTTTCGGTCGTGATGACTGAAACCCGAGATACAACCAGAACCTGGCGCAAAGCTCCGCTCGAGCTTGTGCCATTCAAGCTCAGGCAACGAGCTTACCTATTCAAAGCCCTGCCCTAAAAGAGGTCCCCAGGCCCAGTCTCGGGCGGATCGTCTTAAATAAGAGTTGGCTGTACTGCGCTCCCAGTTGTGAATTTTTGCACCGCCATATTGAATAGAGCAAGGAACCAGCTGGATCTCATCTGAGACCAAAAGGTGCTGGCCGAGCAGCTCGACAAATCGTCCATGCAGGACCCCTTCGCTAATAAGCGTGTCATGCGGGTACTTGACTTTGTTATCGTAGAGGAAGACGTACGACGGAGAAATGCAGCATTTTGAGGTGTCCCCGCGTTTGCGATTGGTGCCCTGATTGAAGCGCTCGATGGTTCGTCTCTTGTCACTCATCGCTGTGATGGTTGGCCTATGCCCATGCACGTAATCATTGACACATTTCTTGACCTTAATAGGTAGGTATAAGGGTTTCGAGGCTTAATTTCTCATTATGTATGCCATGGTGCAGGTCACGATGGATCTCTGGTGGACGAGGTTCCTCGTGACCTTGCTTGGGCTCCATCGCTCTTTTCGGTTTTCGCTCTTTCTTCAGGTTCTCTCTCTCTGCTTATGGTGTCGTCCGCTGGGTGCATGTCTATTGTTGAGCAATATCGCGACGTATACCCTCCACACAAGTATGTTTATCGCTAAAGAATGGCAATCAATGTATCTTTCCACCTAAGGCTCTTTCCAATCTTTGGTGAGTTCGTGATCCGAGGGTGCTTTCAACCCCTCGTTTGCCCTCTGGTAAGTAGGAGTGTACAATACATCACTTGCGTGCGTCCAAGAACGCTCGGCATAATGGGCCATGTCATGCCATATGCTAAGGCCAGGGACGGATGATGAAATCCATGCCTGCTACAATTTTACCGTTATAATATGTCTAGCGTGAAGTATCATTCATCAGCCTTTTCAGGGCCCAAATCATCGCCTTTACGTCCGACGATCTCGACACGTATGTTACTGTCACCTCCGGATCTAAAGGCACGCCCTGTTCCTCTCAGTGCCGAAAACCTGCGTCTTCGCACGACAATCAATTGATAGCATGTCAAATGAATAGTGACGAGTCTATTTGATATATGATACGACAATCGTACAGGCAGAGGTATTTATGGCCAGATCCAGTATACAAAGACACATTGCAAAACATAGCTGAAAGACATCATAAGTCGGAATGCCGCCGCTTCTTGAACCAGTACCACCACCATCTCGATTTAGCGCCCGTGCCCAGCATGTCTAAATCACCTCACATCCTATCCTTTTCTTCCCATACTGGTGCCCCTATAGCTGCTGTTGGTCTTAGGACTGATGGTGCACCCACCTCGTCGAGTGCGATGTCGGTGCATGGCAGCTGCCCTGCTCATCGCACTCAAGCCGACTCGGAACCCCCGAGCTCTCGTCCTTTGGACACACTTTTGATCTCACCCTATCATGGGGAGAGATCCACTTCGAGTTCCTTCCTCTCGGGAGGTCCTCTCTTAGAATTGATGGCCACTGTGCCAGATGATTCGCAAAGGATTCATAGTAGACCCTCCCCCTATAGGGGAGGGGACAACGAATACAATGGTGCTGGAGACAGCCTTGTTGTCTCCATGCCCTTTGCCCACGCCGGTAGTGCATGGCACACCAGTTTGGGCTCCGTGCCATTAGCCCCATGTGGGCATAATGAGTCATTGTGTGAATTGGTTTTTTCCGACGGTGCTTCGGCCCCACCGTTTGGAACTCCGCCGGCTTCACAACCCATTGAACGGCCCGATTCCCCCATGATGGTGGAAGCGGACCCCTCACGTACGCCCAGCCCTACGGTTGATGGCGACAATCTGAGAGACGAGCCTACTAGGCCTGTACTCACCTGTATAAGTGCGAATGTTCAGTGTTACGGGGGGTCTACGCCCGTAGGTGACTACCGTGACGGGGGGTCGTTGAGTAGTCAGGCGTGAAGTGTAAACGAGGAGTCAGCCTGGCTGACAACGAGTACACGTCTAAGTCTTCAACTGCTAGCCCAACAGTCTCGAGAGAGTTGCGGGCTAAGTCACAGCCTAAGTCCTAGTGTAGTCACAGGGATATAGATGGTCTAAGGCGACCCGTTGAATAGACGAAGGTATAGGGGCCTAAGCCCAGTCGTAAAGTACAAATGGTAACAACGGCACCAAAGTACACAGTGTAACTAAGGAGGACAAGATTGGGGTGCTCCACAGTGAGCCAACCCCTTAAGTACTATGGTGGGTTTAGGGCAAGCCAGCCCTCACTCCCACGGGTACCAGCACCTAAGCGTCCATAAGTCAGAGGCCCAAGTGGTCCCTTCTGAGGAACAGTCCATAACTAAGCGGGTGACGGTCAGCCCGTCAGAAATAATGGTGATAATTGTAAGTGTACACGACCCGCTAGTCCGGTATAGTGAAGAGAAATGAAAATGTATGTTCGCACCATTATCGCCTTGTAACATTACCCCCCTCTCAAGGACTCGTCGCCCCGACGATCGAACCCTCAGCGTCTGACCCCTCTTGTTCTGATTTGACCCTGGCTCGTGGTCGGAGGGTGTTGGACTGGTCGGAAGGGATATCGTCATCACTGGTATGCATGCAGTCATGGCTCCAATGTCCCATTTGTCGGCATCGTATGCAGAAGGGGGAGTTCCCCCCACTGGTCGAGCTAGGGGCACCACCAGTGATAGAGTTGGATGGGCCCTCACTGACAGAAGGGGCCTGTGTTCTGGCCTGATGTCGTGGCGGTATCAGGTTGTCTATGACGCCCATTAGAGGGGAGCGCATGAGGACGGCGAGCAGGTTGCGGGCTGCTCGGCTTGCATCCATGTGGAGAGTGGCCAACTGCCACGTTGTCGGATTGTTGCCATTTGGCCCAAGGCCTGTTTGCCTTCGTTCGAGTGTGGCCAAGCTGCCAGCCTCTCGCGCGACAATGACCAGTGTCCGGTAAATGTTCGTCAACTCCCACAGGTCCGGCCAAGCCAGCAGCCGGGTGTCTATTTCTGGCCGTAGATCGGCATCCACCAGGGCCCAGGCAGTGCGATGCGCAAGTCTCCACTGATCGTACGGATCGTCGGACGCTGCCAATGGGGGCACTGTCTCCTGAATGTTTCGGTATGGGTGTGCGCGTGTGTGTCTTGCTCGTACTCGGGGTGCGAGGTCTCATACCCTTGCTGCGCTGTGGTTCAAGTAGACGGATAGCTGTCGGGGGTCCGTATGAGTGGACATCGTAGTGCCGTGCCTCTGCTGAATGTCGGTTGTATGCAGCTTTGCAGATCCGGGTGTAGCGGGCGTTGACCTCGGGCCTTGTAGGCAACCTGTTGACCTTCTTATATTCCTCCAGAAGGTCGGGCGAGTTCCTTAAGTCCGCCTCGGACTGCCATGTATTAGCAGAGTTCGGCCATCCAACCCATTTGATTAGGAACTGCCATTTCCCACGTTGGGCACGATGCCCGTGAATGGCTTCGACTTCGTATTCTTCATCGCCATCGACTAATTCTGGGGGCGGCCTTGTGAAGTTCGGACCATGTTCCTTGGTTTCCTTGTATGGTGTCAACAGTGATGCATGGAATACTGGATGTATCTTCCATGCCCTTGGTAGCTGAAGCTTGTACGTTAGCGGTCCTAGGACTTCGGCTATCTTGAGTGGTCCCACTCGCTTTGGGGAAAACTTCCTCGGGGTCTTTAGGCGGAGGTTAGTTGCTTCTAGCCAAACCTGCGTCCCCTTCTCAAATGGCTGCCATGTGGTTCGAGCCCTTTCTGCCATCAACTGTGCAGCTAGATCCTGTGCTGCCAGTGCTTCCTTTCTGAACTCTCCGATGGCTAAGAGTCGGTCCTTGATTGATGGGTACCTTTCCGATGCCTTTGGTGATCCGATTGCCTTTGGATCATATCCCATAATCAGCTTGAATGGTGACTCCCTTCTTCCAGCATGCGGCACCTGATTGTGTGCGAATTCAAATTCCGGGATAAACTTTGCCCAGTTATGAGGATTGTTGGCACACAGGATCCTCCATGCGGCTTCGAGTTCCTGATTGACACGCTCAGTGCTTCCATCAGACTGCGGATGGTAGGCAGTGCTCATGGCCGCTTTGACACCTGTCAGCTTGCACCACTCCCGGAACACCGTTGCTGCAAACTGTGGGCCTCGGTCCGATATGATTCTGTCAGGTAGCCCATATCGCCGGTAAACGTTCTGATGAAGTGCCTCGGCTGTTCCTACTGCATCGATGGTCTTGTTGCAAGGAACCAGGACTATCCCTTTAGACAGTTCTCGGTCCACCACTACCATTAGTGCGTCAGATCCACGCGATTCTGGCAGGTCTGTGATGAAGTCGACTGAGATGTGTGAGAACGGCCTGGAGTTCGGTTCCATTGGGATGGGTTGCATTGGTGGTCGTGTTGGATGCGTGTTGACCTTATTCTCCTGGCATTTGGCGCAGCCTTTCACGTAGTTTTCGATAAAGGTGGTCATACCGTCCCAGAACCAGTCCCTTCTGGCAATGGCAAATGTTCCCTGTGCTCCTGGGTGGGCCATAGCTGGGGTGTCATGGCAAAGTCGAATGACTTCTCTGCGCAAGTCGTCACTAGGTGGTACGTAGATTCGATTTTTGTACAGAATCAATCCATCCTGTACATCCCAATCAGCCAATGTTGTGTGCGCAAATCCAGTGCCCTTGAATGGTGGTACTCTCCCCCGTTTTAAAGCGTCAATCGTCTCGATGACCATGCTGTCACGACTTCGGTGTTGCCGGATGCGCTCGATGAGGTCAACATTAACTGCCTTTGCAAACAGTGTTTCTGGTAAGAGGACAATGTCCTCATTGTCCCTCTCACCCCCTGGATGTCCTGGTCTACGTGATAGGGCATCCGCCACTACGAGTCGTTTACTCTTTCGATTCTCCAGTAGTAAGTCAAACTGCGATAGCAGCAGTTGCCATCGTGCCTGGCGTCGTGTTAGCCGTTGGGCTTCTCTGAAGTATGTCAGGTTCTTGTGGTCCGTTATAACCGTGACTGGGTGCTTTGCGCCCTCCAGATGGTGACGCCATTCCTCAAGTGCTCGTACGATTGCCAGTAGTTCTCTATCATAGATCTGATAGTTCCGTTCTGCTTCCTTCAGCGATTTTGAAAGGAATGCCACCGGGTGAAGTTTCCCATCAGGGCCCTCCTGTTGCAGTACTGCACCTGTTGCAACCAGTGAGGCATCGGCCTCGATTACAAATGGTTTCTCAGGGTCGGGCATGGTGAGTACTGGGGCCTCACAAAAACGGCGTTTAAGTGCCTCGAAGGCTGCCTGGCACTTGTTCGACCAGTTCCAAGCTACCCCCTTTTTCTTAAGTGCATTCAGGGGGTGGGCGATGTCCGAGAATCCGCGTATAAACCGTCGATAGTAATTGGCAAGGCCCAGGAATCGTTCCACATCCTTGACTTTGGTTGGTATGGGCCATTCATCGATGCCCCGCAGCTTGCCAGTGTCCATATGGATGTGGCCCGGTGTAATGGTCATTCCCAGAAACTCAACTTCTTGTACATCAAAGGCACACTTTTCCGGTTTCACAAAGAGGTCCATCTCCTGCAAGCGTTGCAGTACCCGGCGTGTCCGTTCTCGGTGGATGGTAGCATCATCGGAGTAGATCAGGATGTCGTCCATATAAATGGCTAACCATCCTTCCGCAAGCATGTCTTGAAACCCATCATTCATAAGCCGCTGGAAGGTGGCCGGGGCATTGCACATGCCGTAGAACATTACCGTTGGTTCAACTAGCTTCTTGGTTCCGTGATGATTCACCATGAACGCTCCCTTCCACTGGTCGCCCTCCCTGATGCGTACGTTGTTGTAGCCATTTCGGAGGTCCAGCTTCGTGAATATGGTTGCCTTTTGCAGGTTGTCGATGAGCTCTCCAATGAGTGGGAGTGGGTATGCATCTTTTACCGTGCTGTTGTTGAGGTATCGGTAATCCTGACAGGGCCTGAGTGTACCATCCTTTTTTGCCACAAAAAATGCTGGGGAGGCCATGGGTGACTTTGAGTCCCGTAGATATCCTTTCGCCAGGTTCTCGTCAAGGAACTTGTCCATCTTTGCTTGTTCAGCCAGGGATAATGCAATTACCCCGCACTTTCTAGGTACAAAGTTAGGCTTTGTCTCCACAGCGTGGTCCCATGGTCTCGAACCAGGGAATCGAGCAGCGGCCGCCTTTTCAAAGCGGTCCCGGTAGTCGAGTAAGTACTCAGGCACCAGGTCTTTAATCTGTGGCCCCTCCTCAGGGGGTGTCAGTGGTGCGCTTGTCTGCCTGGCGGTGGCTATGAACCGTTTTGAGCCCCTTACATGGCTGTTCCGATCTAACGATGGTTGAGACTTCTTGGGTGGCTGCAGCAGGCCCATTTCATCGAATAGGGGTTCCGGTTGATCGTTGAACATGCCTAAGACCCCTTCTCCCCTTGTATAAGCACATAGGATGGTTTCTAGCTCATCATCGTCCTCGTGTGCAGAGGCTCGGCACAATGGGATGCCGTCCGTGGTAGGCTGGTCCATGATCCAAGCATAGTATCCCTGCCATTCCTTAATCCTGTCCGGGTCAACCGTGAGGGTCCCTTTCGGCCAATCGATCTGCGGGTTGACTTGAATCAACCAAGGGTTGCCCAGCACTACTTCGAGGTCCCCGATGTCTGATACATAGAAGTTTGTGGGTATGTCATACCCTTCAAGCCGTATGCTCCCTTCAACTCGATGGGTAATCGGTCCACCCCTGTTGGGGGTCCCATCAATGGTCGTACTTCGTACCTTCCGAGGTAGCGGTCGTGTGGGCAGTCCCCATCGTTCCACAAGGTCAGGGTGTATGAGGTTGGCATCGGCTCCGCTATCGATTAGTGGTCTCACAGCGATGGCCTTTTTCCCGGCGACAACATAACCCTCTACATACAGAGTGGTTCCTTTCCGATATCCTGTGATTGTGGCCCCCATTGAGATGGTCGGGTCCTTACTGGTCTTTGGCTTGTCCAAGTTTCTTTGCACAGGTTTCCCTGTGCCTTCAGCCATTGATTCCCCTCCTGGGGCATCAGTGAAGTGTTTAAAATGAGGAAACCGTTTCTGTTCAATGGACTCTACGGTGGACGTTCCTAAGGATTCCTCCGTTTCTTCACTGCTCCAGTAGTCTGCTGGTGGGACCGGATATGGCTGGGTTTCTTCCAAGGCGAAGTCATCTGAGTTTGACGAGTGGTGCAGTTCCAGTTCCCTGTCTCTCCCGGCATCATTGGAAGGTTGTGGAAGTCTGGGTTCGCTTTTGTGTGGATTATCGTGTTCATCGTCAGCTTCCCCTAGGGCCACGTCTCTGTGTCCTTCCTTTCTGATTTTCCTGGGCTCCGGGCATGCCTTGACCAAGTGTCCTGGCTTCCTGCATCGGTAGCAGCTCCTCTTCTTCCAGTGATGAGGTGTCAGAGCTGTATTGGGGTGGTTGTGTCGGTGTCCTTGCCTGGAGCCTGTGCCTCTCTGCCCCTGTTCGAGGGCTTCAGTGGAGGGTTGAGAAAGTCTGAGGTCATTGTCGCTTGGGGTAAGCGGTCCATCCCAGGGGATCCCTAGGGCTGCTTCTTCTGTTGTTTCTGGTCGGGGTATGTGGTCTTCCTCCCTTCCTTCCTTCAATTTTCTTCGCCAGGTGATAGCTCTCCAGACTATCGCCAGGAACTTCTCCATCTTTCCGGTGTTTCTTATCCTTCAACTCAACACTGATGGTACGCACTTGTAGTCAAGTGATCCTCCTGCCAGTCCCTTCCAATGGGGACACTGGTCTTACCCAATCCTTCCTATGAGGACGTTGGTGAGGGTCCGGTTTCTTCCGCTTGTTCGCGTTCTAATTCGCTATCCTGAGATAGAGTTTGTAGGTAATCTTGTCCTAATGTTACGGGGGGTCTACGCCCGTAGGTGACTACCGTGACGGGGGGTCGTTGAGTAGTCAGGCGTGAAGTGTAAACGAGGAGTCAGCCTGGCTGACAACGAGTACACGTCTAAGTCTTCAACTGCTAGCCCAACAGTCTCGAGAGAGTTGCGGGCTAAGTCACAGCCTAAGTCCTAGTGTAGTCACAGGGATATAGATGGTCTAAGGCGACCCGTTGAATAGACGAAGGTATAGGGGCCTAAGCCCAGTCGTAAAGTACAAATGGTAACAACGGCACCAAAGTACACAGTGTAACTAAGGAGGACAAGATTGGGGTGCTCCACAGTGAGCCAACCCCTTAAGTACTATGGTGGGTTTAGGGCAAGCCAGCCCTCACTCCCATGGGTACCAGCACCTAAGCGTCCATAAGTCAGAGGCCCAAGTGGTCCCTTCTGAGGAACAGTCCATAACTAAGCGGGTGACGGTCAGCCCGTCAGGAATAATGGTGATAATTGTAAGTGTACACGACCCGCTAGTCCGGTATAGTGAAGAGAAATGAAAATGTATGTTCGCACCATTATCGCCTTGTAACATTCAGAAATCTGCGGAGAATACGAGCATTCTACTTGAGAGACATAGGGATGCCGACATTGTCTGCGTTCAAGAGATTTTTTGGGGTCGCATCAAGGATGTGGCCTCAGCTAAGTCACGGGACGGGGAGGCGTATGAAAATACGTCAGCCCACGCCTTGTTCAAGTGCCTCGGGGCATCGAAAGATTCCCGGGTCGCTGTTTATGTCAACAAGCGGTGGGCTTCGGCTTCTCTGCAAGTTGTCACCCACAGCGTCTCCCATAAGAATTGCCTTTTGGTAGCGCTTAAGCTTCCATCTGGGGACTTCCATGTCCTGAATGTGTACAACGACAGCACCACATTTGATGCTGTCCAGTATTTGGAAACACATGTCCATGCACTTCCACCCATTGCGTGCATATGCGGGGATTTTAATCTCCGCCACCCATTGTGGGATACACGCGCTGCGGGATCTTGGGTGCGGCTGCCGCACTACGCTGATTCCAATCGCCTTATCGAGCTGGCTCAGACCGAGCTCGATCTGGTCTTGATGAATGCCCAGGACGGTCCAGTCACTTGGTGTTCCCACAACATCGCTCTTACGCCTGGAGTCATAGACTTGGTGTGGATCGACCCAGTGTACTATGAAGGCCAAGACCTTCATATACTCATGTCACATCGCCACAACAGCGACCATGCGGTCCTGCGATGGGAGATGCCGATTGAAGTCGAGCCAGAACCGGTGCGGGGTATACCTCGCACCGGCGATGCGGCCCAACAATTTGTGACGGCAATGGCGAAATTGTTTGCTGATTACCCTACACATTTCAGCAGTGCTCAAGGCGTTGAACGAATGGGAGACCGCCTTGAGCGGGACCTTCAAAGACTATGGATGGAGTATTCATCAATGAAGCGCCCGTCCAAACGCTCAAAGTCGTGGTGGGATGCTGCATGCTCTCGCGCGGCCACTCAACTTGCAAACACCCAGCACCGCCTTAGTGCAGCATCTGGGCAGTATCGCCACATACGTCATCAGTTGGGACCTGGAGCTCAGGCCACTGCCGACGCATATGATGTTGCTGCCGAACTTCGGTCTGAACGACAAAAACAACGTGCCACACTCCGCCTTGCCACAAAGCGAGCGAAGCGTGCACATTTTGATCAGATCATGGATGAATCCAATCCCCAACTGATCTCGGACTTTGTCGCCTGGATAAAGCCGAGACAACAAGAGGCCACCATTCAGCTGCATCAAGCTGACGGTGCGCCAGTCCAAAGTGCGGCTGATCTCAGTTGTGCCTTCCAAGCTCAGTTCACACCTGCCAACCCACGGCTGGTGGATCTGTCATTTGTAGACGAAATTCCTCAACGGGAGGAGTTGACTCTACTGGACATTAGTGAGTTTGAGATTCGTGAGAATCTTAAATCCACTAGCAATACCTCCGCACCCGGTCCTGATCACGTGAACTGGATGTGGATTAAATGGTTGGTGGACCGGATCGAGCGCTCTGCAGAGGGTGTCGAGACCGATCTCGGTATACACGTGCGGCAATGGCTGCGCATGTACTATAACGCTTGCCTCAATTTCGAGGTATATCCGAGCGTCTTCAAGCGGTCTGTTATGGTGGTTCTGCCCAAACCGAACAAACCGGTGATGAGTCCCGTAGCCTCCTGGGCCCCGAATCGCGATTTTAGGAGCTTTCTGATCCCCCAACCGACCACTCTAAGACTCTCCTACAGCCTACGACAGGAGGGATAGGTTCCTATAATATTCCTAATGCCCCCTCTCCTTCCTAAACCCTCCTAACACCCTACGAAGTCTTGCGAAGTCACACGAGGTGCTACGAGATTTCGAATGCTAGACGCGAAGTCCCTAACTCCTGCTAAGTCCACTATCGGACACTGCCGGCCCTCCCATACTGTTCCATTGGATCTAGGTCCTATCTACAACGTCACTCATCCCGGGCTTAGCTAAGAAGTCTTAGCTAAGTCTCTCCTAGCTCTTGTGATTGCAGCTACCTCCGATAGGCTCCGAAACGGTCCGAAGTTCCGGAAATTGGACTTAGGAAGCCTTGTGCGCCCCCATGAGTCTCGATCCTATGCCATAAGGTCATCCTAGGGCGTACCCATATGACCCTCCACCCAGTTAGGACACCTCCTGCCCCGATTAGGCCAAGTCCCGCTGCTAAGAACTTCGTGCGCTCTTAGCCCGCTAAGATAGGTGATCACGGTGCATGGCTGCTCTCGGATAGTCATCCCGCCCTCGTGAATGAAGTTGGTCACCTTTCTACCGTTCGTAGTTCCCCTGTTTCAGTTCCTAATTAGTCCCTATCCCCCTCGTGTTCACTTCGGAGTCCATGCGTTTTAGTACACATTTCGGACTCGTAAGGATCACTTCGCGCAAGATTAGTTCACCTCACGCTCTCCTATTTAGTCAGAGGTAGTTTACTATGTACAAGAGAGACCCCTCAGTGCACGCTTCTCTCTTTGGAATACCAGTTCCCCTGTAGCTCCAATCTCAGGAAAGCGCCGCGAGTACAACCTTAGGAACGGTCCTAAGGTCCCTAAGTCTCCACCCCAGCTCCGTTTCAGTACCTTTGAACTACGTCTACGCTCGCGATATATCTACGAACTACGTCTACGCTTCCCGAACTACGCACTACGATCTACGAAGTCGCCGTGACTTCGTGCCCTTCAGCACCTCTTATAGCACCTATCCGGTGGGCCTCCGCCTTAGTTATACCCTTAGGCTCACGTTGCATCATCCCTACGTCCTACGAATAACCCTACGACTCCCCATAGCCTTCATTACAGGCTATAGTACATCTCTCTACGCCCTCGAACTCTCCGACCCACACCTCGACATCATCAGACACTTCAGAGCTTCCAGCAACCTCGTTCCCTCATTCCTATTCCAAGTATTAGCTCTCCGAACCATCCGACCTCTCCTACAAGTCTCCTACGCCAGCCAAACCTCGCCCACCTCGCTCTAACAAACCTCTAAGCCTTATACCCTTTAGCTAACTCTAGCTAAAAGGACTTCGCAGCAGTCTCGTACCCTCTGCCGCTTAGTAGAAATTATAGTCCATTGGCTTATTGCTCCCTAACTCTATACAGCCTACGAAGTCAGCTCGCGCGATTTAGCTAAAACTTCGAAGGACTTCGCAGAATCTCGAAGGACTTCGCGTACTTCGGAGGGCCTCGCAAGGCCTTAGGGATAGTATAACACTTAGGAACAAGATCCTGTTGTGCAGGACCCTTGACCCCTTACTCCCCTACTTACAAAAACAAGACATACAGGTTTCCCGGTATCATACAGGTTGTAGCTCCTACCCTCACACCCTCACAGTTATCACACTACCCCCAGCCACGTTGCGGAGCACTCCCTAGGTACCAGGGTCCCCTAGGTCGTATCACCGGACTATACGTTAGCGAAGGCCTATAGGCCTATCTGCTTGCTCAACTGCTTTGGCAAATTGTTCGAAAAGATCATTGCCAAACGAATGCAGTGGGACACTCAGAAGTGGGGAATCCTACACCCATGCCAGTTCGGTGGGGCTATGCAACATAGTACCACTGATGCTGGCATCCAGCTTGTGCACAATGTCAAAGAGGCATGGGCACGAAACCTTATCCCATCGGTGCTATTGCTCGATGTGTCACAATTCTACCCGTCCATCAACTGATACAAACTGGTATCAATGACCAGAAAGCCTCGAACGTGAGGACCTGGCTACTAAAGACAGTAGTGAGGCTTTATGGACACTGCGTATGTCCTCCTGGGCGAAGTCGATAGAGTCGAGCGAGTACTCAAGTACGAAGCGAGAGGTCGCAGGATACGAGTATAAGATTGCTAGTGGTAACTAGCTACTTGGTAACCAGATCGAACTTAAGGTCCGACCTACAAAGTACACGGCCTTATATACGTATTCTACTCTGCGCACGGACCATGGCACGTGGTCTAAGAATCAGCATGAGTAAGCGTAAGTAAGGCGATATGAGTCATCGGGCCGTATTAGCAATCAGTAAGCGTAAGACGGAATGTGTAAGCGGGGCCCGATATGAGTCATAGTCCATGAGTAACCGGGGCCCGTCCGGGGCCCGTACCGTAAGCAGCAATGAGTCAGGATGCTGCGCAAAGAAGCTGGGCCTACCCGAGGCCCGTCCTAGAAGCGAAAGGTCACAGGACCGATCCGAGGTCCGACCGATAAGATGTGCGATGAAAGAAATTGTATCATTACCCCCCTACTTATGATTGAACGCCTGGTCAATCAACTAAACTCCAATGGGGACGCGTCGAGTTTCTCCGAGTCAAACTTTTGGTGACCATCGACGAACTTGACGAACTTCCGAGGACGAACTTGAAAAACTTTCCTGGAAGTAACGAGCGGGTGTTTCACCGCGACCTATAAGGGATGACCCTTGAACCCATAGGGGATGACCCCTCCAACCGTGAGCATCCTTTCAGCTCGAACTTTACAGTTTTACGACATGTCGGTCGTACGGTGTAGTTTAACGACGTGCACGGTCGTTCCCTCGCAGTTTAACGACATGCAGGAACCACTCTGGATGGTATGGCGGTTCCGGGTTGTTGGCGAATGCGTAATTGACGGCGGTGCATTCGCGCGTAAGGTGCCCAGGCGACGGGCGACTACAGCGGAGACACTTGTAGTCGGGGCACGTCCTGTGCGAGTGATGAGTGCTACCACAGAGGTAGCATGGACCGTAGCGAGTGAACGAGGATGAAGGACCGTTTGACTGAGACATGCGAGCGATGAGTGGGGTGAAAATGCGACTCCTTTTTCCTCATCGTAAGTTCTTGCGCTGCTTATATGCGTCCAGCAGCTCGTCCGCAGTACCGGCTAAGTTCTTTTCCGGTTCCCATGAGTCATCGGCAGATGAGTAACCTTTCCACCTGACTCGGTACTCTCGGCGATTCCTTCGGCGATTCTCACGATGTCCGACCAGAGCTTCGACTTCGTAGTTGTCTTCGCCACTGATAAGCTCCGGTGGTGGTTCCGTGTAGTTGGGACCATGCGTGTCCGTCTCGGTGTATGGCGAAAGAAGTGCAGCGTGGAAAACGGGGTGCACTCGCCATGTTGTCGGGAGTTTCAACTTGTAAGACACCGGTCCTAGAACGTCCGTGATTTTGAAGGGTCCCTCGCGCTTGGGAGCCAACTTCCTCGTTGGGTATGACAGCTTTAGATTTCGTGAGTCTAGCCATACCTTTTGTCCTTTGCGGAAACCCGTTCCTTTGAGTTTCACGCGTCTTGCTAACACCGCCTGTGCTAGCTTCATTGCTGAGTGTGCGTCTTCTCGAATTTTCTGCAAGTTCCGTAGTTGATAAGCAGCACCCGGTGTGTCTGATCCGGGGTGTACGACGGGAATCCCTCGAGGTTCATAGCCCATCATGACCTTGAAGGGTGACGCCTTGATTGTAGAGTGCTCACGTGAGTTGTGAGCGAATTGTACTGAGCCCAGCAGCGACGACCAATTGTCCGGGTTGTTGCTCGTGAAACATCGCAGGTAGATTTCCAATTCCTGGTTGACTCGTTCCGTTTCTCCATCCGTTTGAGGGTGGAACGCTGTGCTCATGGCCGACTTGACTCCGGTCATACGGCAGAGCTCCTGGAATACCTTTGATGCGAACTGTGGTCCTCGATCGCTAATGATCTTGTCCGGAAGACCAAACCACTTGTAAATCTCACGATATAATGCCTTGGCTGTTCCTGATGCGTCAATCGTTTTGTTGCATGGAATGAAAATTACCCCCTTCGTAAGGTCGTGGTCCACAACGACCAAAATTGAATTGTAGCCCTCCGAAGTCGGCAAATCCGTAATGAAGTCGCAGCAGAATGTACTGAACGGAGTGGCGTGCTGCGCGGATTTGATCGGGAGTAGGGCCGGTCGGGTGGGGTGCGTGTTAACTTTCATTTGCTGGCAAGTGCCACAACCTTTGACGTATCGTGTGATGAAGTCAGCCATTCCAGGCCACCAGTAGTCTCGTCGAATAGACGAGAGAGTCTTCTGAATTCCAGGGTGGCCGGCGGAGGGGAGGTCGTGATAATTCGAGGCCGTTCGTCGTCGCAGATCCTCATCCAGGGGAATATACACCCGATTATTGTAGAGGAGGTCTCCATCTCGAATTGTCCAGTGGTCGTTTGAGCCGTTTCGTGCGTTACGCATCCCTTCTGTATACACCGAGTCATTTACGCATGCTTCCACGATGGAAGCCCTGAGACTCGTGTCGATTGCTGCTGCCCATACCTTGTCTGGTAGGACGGTTACATCCTGGTTGTCTGATGAACCGTCGTCGTGGTCGGGGCGTTGGGAGAGTGCGTCGCTTTGCACCTTTGCGTGCCCGGGACATGAATTAACCTGTAATCGAATTCGGACAAGCGAAGAGCCCATCGCGCTTGCCTTCGATTCAGATTCCGTGCCGTCTTCCAGTACGTCAGATTCTTGTGGTCGCTATAAATCGTGACTGGATACGGGCTTCCGATGAGGAGGTGACTCCATTCGTTGAGTCCTCTCATGACGCCCATGAGTTCCCGGTCATAGACGTCGTAGTTTCGTTCTGCTGGCGTCATACTCTGGGAAATATAACCGCAAGGATGCCAATCGCCGTTGTCGTCCTTTTGTCTGAGGACGGCGCCCGTGGCGAACTTTGATGCATCTGTTTCCAACGCGAACGGCTTCTCTGGGTCGGGCATTTGTAAAACCGGTTGTTCCAGGAAAGCTTTCTTCAGTGCCTCGAAAGCTTCCTGCTGTTCATCGTCCCAGTGCCATTTGACGTCTTTTCGCGTAAGCGAGACCAGAGGCTGGGCCAGATGCGAAAACCTATGTATGAACCGACGGTAGAAGTTCCCAAATCCGACGAACGACCGAACCTCTCTGAGGTTCTTAGGTATCGGCCAGTCCTTAATGCCGGCTACCTTGATGGGGTCCATGGCGAGTTGTCCGGGTCTGATGATCATGCCTAAGAATTCGACTTCTTGCACGTCGAATTTGCATTTCTCCGGTTTGAGATACAGGTCGGTATCTCGAAGTCTTTCGATAACTCGCCGTGTTCGCTTCTTGTGCTCCTTGGGGTCTGTTGAGTAGATAAGGATGTCGTCCATGTAGATTGCCAACCATCCTTCCTTGAGCATGTCTGCGAAGACCGTGTTCATCATCTGTTGGAACGTTGCCGGTGAGTTGCACATCCCGAAGAACATTACCCGGGGTTCATAGAACGAGGGAGGTCCTTCCCCCGCTGCTGGAACACCGAAAGCCGCTTTCCATTCGTCACCTTCCTTGATGCGAAGGTTGTTGTATCCTTGACGAAGGTCCATCTTCGTGAAGATCGTGGCGTTATTGAGGCGTTCCAAAAGCTCTGTTACGAGGGGGAGAGGGTATCTGTCTTTGATCGTTCCCTCGTTGAGTTCCCTATAGTCCTGGCAAGGTCGGTATCCGCCGTCCTTCTTATCCACGAAGAAGAACGGACTTGCGAGTGGCGATTTGGACGGTCGGATGTATCCCTTCTCTATATTCTCTTCGAGGAACTTGTCCAGTTCTGCTCGTTGATCCCGGTTAAGAGAATACGTCATCTGCTTGAAGTCCTTAAAATCCGGCTTGAGATTTATTTCATGGTCGAACTCCGAATGCTGGGGAAGTCTCGCTGCCTTAGCTTTGTCGAACACCGGGAGGAGATCATGGAGGTACTCGGGGACGAGTTCCGTGACCGGTTTCTCCTCTTTCTTGGCGTGTTCCTTGATAGCGAGTTCCGTGGATGTGGTGAGTCGACCGATGTCGTGCTTGACCTGCCAGATAAGACCGTTTTTGAGACGACGATAGGTTCCATCAAGAGGGTACTTCTCCTCCGTAAGAGGTGCGTCTCGATACGCTGGGTATGAGTCCCGTCCATACGTTGTGATTCGATCGTCTCCCTTGATGAACGCTATGACCAGTTCATCGTCGTCGATCGTTTCCATCGCCTGATTCAATGTGATACCGTTGACCGATTCTTCCACCAGGGGTGCGACTGGGATGTCACGGCGTGCGGTCTGCCTAGACATTTCTGTCGTCGGTAAGACAGGAGACATGGTGTCAATCACCTCAAAGTCTCCTTCGTCCTCTACCTCCTCAATGGTGGGCTGCCATTGTTGCTTGAGGCGTTTGTCTCGTTCGGCGAGGAATGCCGCTACTTGTGGACAAGGGGGTGCTGACCAGTCTACCTCATAGTCTAGCACGGGATCCAGGGCTTCTTCCTGTTCTCGTTCGGCTAGTTTCTTCAGCTCCAGTCGCGCTACTCGTTGCGCGATGATCCCCTTCTTCCACTCTCGAGACTCTTGCAGAGTCATGCGGTGCTTCAGTTCCACACGACCCCCCTTCCAGTCGATACTGGGGTTCTCGAGTTTGAGCCAGGTATGTCCGAAGATGACGTCTTCGTTCCCTATGCTGGCCACGTATGCTTTGACAAACCGGGGCTCGTTCCCGATTTTGTACGACAGCAAGGCTCGTTTGTTGATGAGCGCTTGCTTATTGGCAGTGCCATCCACGTTGAACACCGGTATTGGGCGTGGTAGCGCCTCGGTCCGTAACTTGTGTTCCTTAACAAATCGTGGATGCACGAATATTCCTGACGCGCCACTATCGATGAAGGCGCGGGCTTCGACGGCTTTTCGTCCCACAGTAATCGGAATGTGCAAAGCTCTGTCATTCCGGACTACAAGTACAACATGGGACAGTGAAATGGATACGGGCAGTGGTTGCGTCGGCTCACCCTGCCCCTTTAAAAATCCTCCGTTCCTAACTCCTCGAACATCGCCCTCTTCTCATCCGATGAGAGCGTCTTGATGTACGAGCGGAAATCCATGGGGGATCGCGCCTCGGGTTCCTTCGAGGTATTCCTTTGGCCTATCTTGGCCGTCTTCTTCGGACACCTTCGCACCGCGTGTCCTCCCTTGTGGCAGTAGAAACATAGACGATTGTCCATGTGGTACTTCCTTTCCTTCTCGCTGAGGTTGCATCCGTCCTCCCACTTCTTGGTGAACGGTGTGGGACGCGGGGTAACGAGTGCGTCCACTTCCATGGGTTCGCCGTAGTCGACGTCGGAGGTAGCGGAGAGGGTTTGGTCGATCCCTCTGTAGATGGCATCGAGGTGAAGAACGTCGGCGTACCATTTTTCCATGGAGTTGGGTCGTTCCATGTTGGTGCGACCTGCGAGTGTCATGTAGATCTGGCGGTCCAGACCTTTGATGAAGATCGCCCTCAACGTGGGGTAATCGTTCTCGGTGCGTTGGCCTTGGAGGCCCACGACGGCGTCCTTTAACTTGGCCTTCTCTGCCAGGAGTCGGAACCTCTCCACGTACATCTTTGTACTGACCCTGGTCTTCTTGTTTAGTTGCTTGGCCGGCAACTCCATTAGCACCTGGTGAGCCCTCTGGACTCCTTCGTGCTCGGGGAACGCTAGTCGCAAGCTCGCCTTGAATACGTCCCAGCTAGCGTAGGGAGCATGCCCTCCCGTGGCCCGTTCGTAGAACGTATCGTGCCAGATACGTGCATCCTGCCCTCCTTTCATGAGAGCGACTGTGTAAGCGATCTTTGCATCATCGCTTAACCCTTGATTGTTGGTGGCAGTGAGGTAATGCTCCACCCGCTGGAGGAAACGCTCCAGATCTTCTCTTTGCCCAGTGAACGGCTCCGGTGCAGGAATGTCGAGCTTAAGGGGTCGACTGTTACCGGGGGGTTCACCCTGATAATGCTGCAGAAGCTTGAAGCGGTGTGCAGCGAAGGGTCGAAGAGGAACGACGGTGACGACGAGTCACAGTCCTCGGTAGTCTTCAACTACAAGCCCTATGTAGTCGCGATAGTCTTTCACGGGCTTCTTGCGGTGCAAAGAGATGTGAGAAAGACTAGCGTGTATTGGTACTAATGCGTAGTATACTTTAGGAAGGATGAACGAAGAGAATACGACTAAGGGAACCTCCAACAGTGGGACCCCCTTCTTATACTGCCACCGCCAACCCCCAGGTATACTAGCAGCCCCCCAGAGACCGCATAAGGTGAGAGGAGTCAGCGGCCCGAAAGTACATAACTACCATGGCGTAAGCGGGGACGGTCGGCCCGTCAGTCAATCTGGGTAAGTAGGGTGTGGAAGGGATGCCGCGCGTCCATGGTGTGACAAACAGAGGGAAAGAAAAAACGAACACGTCTCTAGTCCTACCCGACAGTAACACTACCCCCGTCTCCTCTCAGGTGTCGCCCCGACACCTACCCTCATGACCTGGTAGCTTCCTCGTCAGGCTGCTTCGACCCACTGATTTCCGACCAGGCGGCCCCTGCCTTGGGGCATTGGTCGGTGTCGTGATCGTCAGCGAAACAATCCAGACAGCGAGGCGGGACGAAGGGCTCAACAGCCGGCTCCCCCAGTCGTGGCCGGTGGATGCAATCAGCAGCAACGTGATCGAGGCCCATGCAGAACTCACAGGCCCCAGCCCATCGGTCCAGGGGGCGGCACTCGGGGTGGAGACAAACTGTCCATTCGTCCTGCGTGGAGGGGGCTGGGCGCGTGATGACGGAGGAGGGTGGTAGGAGATGCTCGAGGGCGGAGACGACGTCGGTGCGAAGGAGGAAATTGAGATGGGAGCGCGTAGCGTTACAGGCCTGCCAGTACGATATACCAATTTCCCGGATGGGGCTGGCCCACCATTTGGCTTCGTCATGCTCTCCCTTCTCCCTCTCCCCTCTGTACCCCCTTATCACCTGATCGAGGTGTAAGACGACCTCGGCCTGATGTCGAAAAATGGCAACCTGGGCCGCAAGATCGGGCCAGACAACGAGGGCGGTGTCCACCGCCGGGCGTAGTCGTTCGTTGGCCAGCACCCATCCGAGGCGGTCGGCGGGGGTCAGAAAGTCGGCGGCGAGGCCAGATGTTGCTTGGCGAGGTAGGGGGACAACAATCCCCTCGGCGAAGTTGGGGAGGTTCTGCGGTCCCCGAAGAAAGGGATTCAGTGTGCGGGCATTCCCTGCGGTGAGGATGGAGGCGGCAAGGCGGGCTCGGGCGGCGTTGGTTCGATGGGACATGGTGGGAGGTGGCTTTGAAGTGCTGCGGAATGACTCCTTGCAGGGCAGTTGAACGGTTGTCGACTGGGTTGATGCCTAGGTGGTTTGCCTTCTTATAACGCCTCAGCAGGTCAGGGGAATGCCGTAGATCATCTTCCTTCTGCCAGGTGCTGGCAGAGACCGGCCATCCCTTCCATTTGATGAGAAACTCCCATTTCCCACGTCGGGCGCGATGCCCGCGGAGGGCCTCGACTTCGTACTCTTCTTCCCCCTCGACCAGATCAGGTGGTGGTTTCAGAAAGTTGGGTCCGTGTTCCGCCGTTTCCCTGTATGGGGTGAGCAGCGATGCATGGAACACCGGGTGAATCTTCCAGGTTCTCGGGAGCTGTAGCTTGTACGTCAGTGGCCCCTTGACTTCCGTGATCTTGAAGGGTCCAAGCCGCTTTGGGTCAAATTTCCGGCTTATTGTCCTTAGCCGGAGGTTCGTGGCTTCTAGCCAAACCTTGTCGCCTTCCTGGAAAGGTTTCCAAGGAAAAGGGGTTCGTTCCTCCATCAGCTTCTGGGCTAGCTCTTGCGCTGCAAGAGCCTCTTTGCGGGATTCGGAGATCCGGGTCAGGCGGTCTTGGAGCGTGGGGTATTTGTCGGAGGGTCGTGGAGATCCGATGGCCTTCGGGTCGTACCCCATGGTGAGCTTGAATGGCGATTCCTTCCTTCCAGCATGCGGCACCTGGTTGTGTGCGAATTCGAACTCGGGGATGTGTTTGACCCAGGTGTGGGGGTCATTTGCGCATAGGATTCTCCAGGCCGCCTCCAGTTCCTGGTTGACCCGTTCTGTACTCCCATCTGATTGGGGGTGGTAGGCAGTGGACATTGCCGCCTTGACTCCTGTCAGCTTACACCATTCTCGAAATGCAGCCGCTGCGAACTGTGGTCCTCGGTCGGATATCATCCGGTCAGGTAGGCCATATCGCCTGTATACATTGAGGTGTAGGGCCTCTGCCGTCCCTACCGCGTCTATGTTCTTGGTGCAGGGTATGAGCACGATGCCCTTGGTGAGTTCTCTGTCAACCACTACCATGAGTGCATTGAAGCCCTGTGACTCTGGTAGGTCAGTGATGAAGTCTACTGATATGTGCGAGAATGGCCTTGAGTTCGGCTCCGTGGGGATGGCCATCAGGGGGGGTTTCGTTGGGTGTGTGTTGATCTTGCTCTCCTGGCATTTGGCGCACCCCTCAACATATTTCTCGATGAATGAAGACATTCCATGCCAGAACCAGTCCCTTCGGGCGATGGCCATTGTACCTTGTGCCCCTGGGTGTGCCATTGCTGGTGTGTCATGACAGAGTTGAATGACTTCTCGGCGCAGATCATCATCAGGGGGTACGTAAACTCTGTTTTTGTATAAAATTAGTCCCTCCTGAATGTCCCAGTCTGCCAGCTTTGTGTGCGCAAAGCCTGTGCCCTTGAATGGCGGTACCTTCCCCCGTTTTAAAGCGTCAATCGTCTCGATGACCATCCTGTCACGGGTACGACATTCACGTATCTTTTTGATGATTGCAGTGTTGGTGGCGTTGACAAAGAGGTCTGTCGGTAACAGGATGACATCTTCGTTGTCATGTTTCCCTCCTGGGTGGTCAGGTCGCCGGGAGAGTGCATCGGCGACTATGAGTCGACTGCCTTTCTTGTTTAATAGTTGCAGGTCAAATTGCGACAGGAATAACTGCCATCGGGCCTGGCGTCGGTTGAGTCGTTGTGCTTCTCAGAAATAGGTGAGGTTCTTGTGGTCGGTGATCACCGTGACCGGATGTCCACTTCCTTCAAGGTGGTGGCGCCATTCCTCGAGTGCTCGGACAATGGCCAGCAGCTCTCTGTCATATACTTGATAATTCCGCTCCGCTTCTTTCAGGCTCTTCGAGAGGAAAGCTATAGGGTGTAGCCGCCCTTCTTCATCAAGTTGTTGCAGCACTGCACCAGTGGCTACCAGAGAGGCGTCGGCCTCAATGGTGAATGGTTTGGACGGGTCGGGCATGCGAAGGATAGGCATGCTCTGGAAACACCGTTTGAGCTCGTCGAAGGCCTCCTGGCAGGCTTTGGTCCAGTTCCACTCCGCGCGTTTCTTCTTGATGACATTCAAGGGGTGAGCGATGTGGGAGAAGTTGTGGATGAAGCGTCGGTAGTAGTTGGCGAGACCCATGAATCGTTCCACATCCTTGACCCTAGTAGGAATGGGCCAATCTGCGATTCCTGCCAGTTTGTCCTTGTCCATGTGCACCTGTCCAGGTGAGATGGTCATTCCCAAGAAGTCAACTTCGACGACATCGAACGCGCATTTCTCTGGCTTGACAAATAGATCCCATTCCTGCAGTCGTTGTAGGACGCGTCTGGTTCGTTCTCGGTGGGCTTCCATATTGTCGGAGAAAATGAGGATGTCGTCCATATAGATCGCGATCCACCCCTCGGCCAGCATGTCCTGGAACGCGTCATTCATCATTCGCTGAAACGTGGCCGGCGAGTTGCACATCCCAAAGAACATGACAGTGGGTTCGACGATCTTGTCCTGATTCCTATGTTTGACCATGAATGCTCCTTTCCATTGATCGCCCTCTCTGATCCGGACGTTGTTGTACCCGTTTCGGAGGTCTAATTTAGTGAACACAGTGGCCCTTTGGAGCCTGTCGATTAGCTCTCCTATGAGGGGCAAGGGGTAGGCATCTTTGATTGTGCCCTTGTTCAGGTATCGGTAGTCCTGGCACGGGCGCAAGGTACCATCCTTTTTTTTGACAAAAAAGGCTGGTGACGCCATTGGTGAGTTCGATTCTCGGAGATAGCCCTTGGCCAGGTTTTCTTCCAAAAATTTGTCCATCGCTGCCTGTTCATTTGGAGACAAAGGAATTACGGCGCATTTCCTGGGGACAAAGTCTGGCCTTAATTCGATGGCATGGTCCCAGGGCTTGGATTCTGGGAACCGGTTGGCAGCCTCCTTTTCGAACAACCGTTTATAGTCCCACAGGTATTCTGGGACAAGGTCTTCTACGGATGGGGGTGGGTCCTTGGGGATCACCAATCCCGTGAGTTCTGGGACATCCCATACCATATGTGGGGAGTCAGGGAGGCGTGTTAGTCGATTGAGCCCTAGTTGTGTGGGCTTTAGGGCCTGCAGTAGCCCGTCTTCACGTACGAGCGGCTGCCCTTTCTGTTGGAAGATCCCCAGAACCCCTTCTCCTTGTGTGTAAGCACACATTATGTCCGAAAGCTCTTCATCGTCTTCATGAATGGAAGCTCGACACAGGGGAATTCCGTCTGTCGTGGGTTGGCTCATGATCCAGGCATAGTATCCTTGCCATTCTGTGAGTCGAGCTTGGTCAATCTCGAGTGTTCCTTCTACCCAGTCGATGCGTGGGTTGACTTGTGCGAGCCAGGGGTTGCCGAGTACTACATCGAGCGTTCCAATGTTTGAGACATAAAAGTTGGTTGGGATGTCATTCCCTTCTAATCGTATGCTCCCTTCGACTCTGTGGGTAATCGGTCCCCCTTTGTTTGTAGAGCCGTCAATGGTGGTTGAGGTTACTGTCCTGGGAAGCGGTCGAGTGGGGAGTCCCCACTTCCTTACAAAGTCGGGGTGAATTAGGTTGGCGTCAGCCCCACTATCCAATAGGGGGCATGCAGCGACGGCTTTCTCTCCTACGACGATGTAACCCGGTAGATAAAGTGTATTGCGCTTGCGCGTTCCGGTAATTACATTTCGTACAGAGAGTTTAGGCGACTCGTGCGTCACGTCGGGTCGCCTTACAGAAAATCCACAAAGTCGTGGTGCTGAGAGAAGTGGGGGAATCTTACTCCTTTCGTTTCTTGCCCCTGCTCCTCCTGCTCAGAGGCTTCATCATCCGCCTCGTTTTCATCTTTCATGTTGGCCCTTCGGTTTGGGGGTCCTGTTCCCCGACCCGAGGTTCGCTCCGGGCAGTCTTTGGCCAGGTGCCCCTTATTGTGGCATTTGTAGCAGGAGCCCGTCCTTCGGTCTTGCAAGCGCTGATGGTCTGGCTTCCCACTGTCAAATGCCCTTGCTGCGACTCGTGGAGGGGTTTTCGAAGTTCTTTGAGCGGCATCGATGGCCTTGTTGTTTCGATAGGCCCGGTCCCGTTGGGCAGCAGCTTCCTTCCATCCTTCTAGGGTTGTGGGGGCTACATCTCGTTCCATGATTCGGACTCGCATGGTGCTGGGTAGTTTTTCTCGGTACCAGGCCATAAGGGCACTTTCTTCGGTGATTTCTGCCCTGCGGGCCAGTCGGTCGAACTCCTCGTTGAAATCGGCAATGGGTTTGTCGTAGGTGTAGACCAAGTTCCGTAGTTCGATGGCTGCAGAGACCTCCTCCTCTATTACCCCGAACCTTTTGATGAACTCGAGAGCGACATTCCTGAAAGTGCCGTACCCCCGGCTCACCCCTCGGATGAGGGGGTGGGGTTCGAGTGCCTTTTTGGTGAGAGTATCGGCCCAGGCACCAGCATGGCCTTTGAGGTGGCCAAGGAAATTGCCGACCTTTTCTCGTTCGGAAGCAGAGGCCCATCGCTCGGTGTCAAATCTTCGGGCAAATTGGATGAGGAAGTGTCGGGCATCCTCTCGCTTTCCAGAGAACTTAGTAATTTCTGGCTCTTTTCGGTCCGGTACCCGTGCAGCTCCCTGTGGGAGGGGCGTTCCTCCAGGCGGCTGCCCCCCTCCAGGGGGTCCTCCCCCAGGGGGTCCTCCTCCCCCAGGTGGTCCTCCTCTACCGGGTAGTCCTCCTCCACCGGGCACTCCTCCGCCAGGTGTTCCTCCTCCGCCAGGTGGTCCTCCTCCACCAGGTGGTCCTCCTGGGGGTCCTCCACTCTCGTCATAAGGTGGTCCTCCCTCGGGGGGGCCTTCCTCCCCCAGCCCATCGTCAGGCGGTGGCCCTGATTCCCCTATTCCTGATCGGAAAGAGCTCAAGCCACGGGGTGTTTCCGGAGTGGAAGGGGATGTTTTTCCTGTCCCTTCAGTTTCCATTTGTCGTTCTGTCCGTTCAATGTCAGGATCGGTTAGTTCTGAGCTGGAGCCTTCGTCGGAGGGTGGGTCGGTTTCGTCAAAGGTTGTCCAGCGGGCCTGGATGAGGGCACGATTGGTTGGAGTACAAGGTTCGAAATCGCTTCCCCTGTAGAGTGCAGAGTCGTAGCGGTGAGGGCACGGTTGCGTTGAGCAGACCCTCCAGTTAGAAGTCTTCGTGTAATGTCGGTGTACGTCCCGATTGTTCTCCGCTTGATAGCGATGAGCCTTCCCGGCGCACGTCAGGGTCGACCTCCGCCTCGTTTTGGAGGATGGATCCAGCTTGCCACCGGCGATAGAAATCTCGGGCACTCAGTAGCCTTTGATATAGGTTCACAATTATGGGAACGGCCAATTGAAATGAGAAACGTGGGTTTGAGAGCACCTTCTGAGCAGTGAGGATACGGTGGTCAAGGACTTCGTCAAAATCTTCAGAGGGAGTGGGAGGTAGCGGTCGGCTCTCCTCCCTTGCCAGCCTGTCGTGATTTTCCAACACGGCTTGCCAAGCGTCGCTGGCTCTGGAGATGCGGGAGCGGGTGTAAAGGATCAGCTCCCTCTGTTCAGCTGGGAGGAAGCTGGTGGAACTATCAGCGTGGAGAATGGCTCTGAGGTTGCGCTCAGCTCGATCCAGGACTTCTTCTAAAGTCGGGAGAGAAGGGTCAAATGCTGCGCGATCCAGTTCTTCTTCTTGTTCGTAGTCGATATCAAAAGGTCGTTGATAATCCGTGGTGATCAGTACTAATCGTATGAGTACGCTGACCTCGCCTTCTTCGAGACCGGTACGGGTCTTTTAGGCACTGTCTTCCTGTGACCTCTCGAACCAGGACGGGTTCGGGTTTATGGAGTCGTATTCTAGTGTTACCGGGGGGTTCACCCTGATAATGCTGCAGAAGCTTGAAGCGGTGTGCAGCGAAGGGTCGAAGAGGAACGACGGTGACGACGAGTCACAGTCCTCGGTAGTCTTCAACTACAAGCCCTATGTAGTCGCGATAGTCTTTCACGGGCTTCTTGCGGTGCAAAGAGATGTGAGAAAGACTAGCGTGTATTGGTACTAATGCGTAGTATACTTTAGGAAGGATGAACGAAGAGAATACGACTAAGGGAACCTCCAACAGTGGGACCCCCTTCTTATACTGCCACCGCCAACCCCCAGGTATACTAGCAGCCCCCCAGAGACCGCATAAGGTGAGAGGAGTCAGCGGCCCGAAAGTACATAACTACCATGGCGTAAGCGGGGACGGTCGGCCCGTCAGTCAATCTGGGTAAGTAGGGTGTGGAAGGGATGCCGCGCGTCCATGGTGTGACAAACAGAGGGAAAGAAAAAACGAACACGTCTCTAGTCCTACCCGACAGTAACATCGACTCCCCTGTTGCTGTTGCGCCGAAAGGTGCGCTATGAGCGCCTCGAGCTCCGCCTTGGTCATTGTTGCGATAGTAGCCATTGTGGTAGGGGTGGTGGGTGTTACGGGTGTGGAAGGAAGTGATGGGAACGTGGGAGTAGTCGGGGTGGCTATCAACGGTGTCAAAGGTATTGACGCAGGAAAGAAACCAGCTGGGTCTCTTCCGTCTGGCGGAGGGTTACGTCTGAAGTAGGAGGCTAATTTCTCCTGTGCTCGTCGAGCCGAAATTGTCCCTGCCCACGCGAGTGGGGAGTTCGGGTAGATCGGATCGAGGTTCTGATCAATGAAAGTCCAACGAAGACGATCGTACAGAAGCGGCGTGTTGTTTACTTGAGCCGGCAATCCCCAAGCGGTGGGGTCGACTGTCTCGATGGTAGACGTGGTGTCTAACGGTTAGCCCTACTAGATAAGACTAGGGGCGACTTAGCGTAAGTTCGATCTTTTGATACAAACTGGTATCAACGATCGGAAAGCCTCGAACGTGAGGACCTGGCTACTAGAGACAGTAGTGGGGCTTTATGGACACTGCGTATGTCCTCCTGGGCGAAGTCGATAGAGTCGAGCGAGTACTCAAGTACGAAGCGAGAGGTCGCAGGATACGAGTATAAGATTGCTAGTGGTAACTAGCTACTTGGTAACCAGATCGAACTTAAGGTCCGACCTACAAAGTACACGGCCTTATATACGTATTCTACTCTGCGCACGGACCATGGCACGTGGTCTAAGAATCAGCATGAGTAAGCGTAAGTAAGGCGATATGAGTCATCGGGCCGTATTAGCAATCAGTAAGCGTAAGACGGAATGTGTAAGCGGGGCCCGATATGAGTCATAGTCCATGAGTAACCGGGGCCCGTCCGGGGCCCGTACCGTAAGCAGCAATGAGTCAGGATGCTGCGCAAAGAAGCTGGGCCTACCCGAGGCCCGTCCTAGAAGCGAAAGGTCACAGGACCGATCCAAGGTCCGACTGATAAGATGTGCGATGAAAGAAATTGTATCATCAACCATGATGCACTGGTAGGAATCATGCGAAAACAGGGCTTCAACAGCAAGCTCTGTAATTTCATGGCAAATTACTTGATCGGGCGGAAAACCCGATTCTTGTTTAATGGTACCCTGACCGATCCATCTGACTTCGATGTCGGAGTCGGCCAGGGTTCAAGTTTATCCCCGATTTTATCTGGGGTTTACATTGCACCGGTCATACACAAGTGGGCGCCTGTCCATTTGGTACAATTGGGCTGTACTGGGACCCAGTTCTACGTGGACAATGGTCTCATCATGGCGGCTTCACAGAAGGCTGTTGACGACAGCCCGCAAGCCCTTGTATTGAAGAACAACGTCATTTTAGCGGATGTCTTCTATGATCTTGTTGGCGACCTGAACCGTTTAGGTTTAGGCGTAGAAGGAGATAAGTTGGAGTTAATGCACTTCTGGAAGCGCCAGAAGGGGTATTCGACTTCTCGACCACTTGGACCGGATCTAATCATCCGGACTGATGGACATGACGTCACTTTGTGAGCAAAGGACACCATGCACTATCTTGGGTTCTTCTTGGACCCCAAGCTTAGCTTCCATGCGCACGTGCGGTTTTATGCCAATAAGGCGGCTAGCACGTGCAACGCACTCCGCATGCTCGGTAACTCGGCACGTGGATTCCATCCCATCAACAAGCGGCGGCTCTATATTGTGCACGTTGTCCCGTTGATGCTATACGGTGCTCAACTGTGGTGGAACCCACAGTGGAAGGGCCTCAAATGGGCTGCAAAAGAATTGCAGACCGCTCAGTCGAGAGCAGCCCAGTGGATTACTGGCTGTTTTAAGACCACACCGATCGGGGCGATGGAGATGTTGGGTGGGTTGGTCCCCATCCGCATCCAGGTCGACCGATACATGGAAAAAGCTGCGCTTCAAGCGAGGCGAATTCACGAAGGGCACCCAATGAGGGCTGCCCTTCCACCCTATTGGGCGACCAACGTCACCAATATCACTGCGCCATGGCCGCTTAATTCGCGCCGTGGCAAAAAACAGGCTGTCACCCCTATGACGTTCATAGATCACATCGGGCGACAGTTATCAGAAGACTTTGCACCACTCCATCTGAAGATGCAGCCCGGTGATCGGGTCGTGGATTGGTACATTGATCGCTTCAAGCGGGTGTTCCTGGACGGAAAGGGTCCAAACAAACGCTCACCAGAATTCGCCAACTGGTTGGAGTTCACCTGGTGGCCGGAATTCCGGCACCAGCTGGCCCAGCCAGAAGGGCGAATGTTGTTCACTGATGGGTCGTATACAATTGCGCCAACAGTGAGATCAGGTAGCGCGTGGCTCGTCATTGACGGGGAAGACCACGTTGCCCATGGGAAGTTCGGGGCCGGCAAGGTCCAGAGCTTCGATGCGGAGATGCTAGCATTGGCGTGCAGGCTGCGTGAAGCGGTCCGTGACGTCCCTGCCCACATCACCACCCTTATAGTCTGTTCCGATAACCAATCGGCACTCAACCGAATTTTCAAGCCGGAGGTCGGGCCGTTGCAGATGGCAGCAGTCATGGCCTCTCAACACGTCCGAGCGTTCCTCGATGCTGATGAACACCGATGCATTGTCCTTTTTTGGGTTCCATCCCATAAAGGCATTTTTCAGAACGAGTTCGTTGATGAACTCGCGAAGAAAGCATTGGATGATCCCCAACCGGAATTCATCTCACAATCAATGGCCCTTGCTCGTGTCAAGGCAAGGGTCAAAAAGCGCTGGGGGACATTAGTTGACAATCCCAGCTATTGCGGTCACCGGTTATGGAAAGTAACCGAGGATGCCCTACCGCTGCACGGAACCACGGCCAAGGGCACGTGGGTCCTGAAGGCAGCTGGCAAGTCCAACAAGGAGGTGGCACGCATGTGTCGCGTGCTCACCAACCATTTCCCAGACAGTGAATACCGCTCTAGATTCAATATCCCAGGCCCTCATCTCTGCTTGTGCGGAGCGGAGGAAACCAGGGAACATGTGCTCTTCGACTGCCCATTCTGGGTCAGAACGAAGCGCCAACAGGGTCCTCGAGACCCGCTTCTGATGGGGCCCCCTGAACAGAGGGGATGGACCCCGGATGACATTATGGAGTTCCTTCGGCTCAACCCGATGGTCTCCACATTTGATTGGGCAGAGATTCTAGCGGAATCTCTGCTTGAAGCTGAAGCTGCGCGCACGAGAACATTCACTCGTGCTCGTCTTATGTGCCACACTATCGGAAGACAAGCGGCATGGCAGCGGTTCCATGCGGACCGACATTTAGATCCCAGTATGACCACAGCCCTGGGTGGAAAATACCGTGATTTCTGTGAATGGTATGACGCCAATGCAAAGGCGTTTGAACTATACCATAATTGGGTAGATGAGGGGATAGCGGAACCCAGTATTCGCGACAACCCCCCTATCCACCTGAACGATAACTGAGGCCTGAAACCTGTAGGGCTAAACTCAGTCCATAGGGTGTAATACTGACGGTACGGGATCACTGGGCTGAGTAAAACACATAGAGCGTGAAAAGCGGGTTGGGCGAGGATTGGATACGGCGTCCTATGGATGACTGTACCTTTCCTTTTGCAGGCTTTGTTGGATTATATGCCCACGCCACATAACGAGGACACTGAAAACTGTAGGTGTACCGCTCATGAGGGTGCGGATGCCCACTTATTATCATTATTACTCTACATGTACCTACGTTGTATGGAGTATAAACCCGAAGAATTTAAATAAAAAAAAAAAAAAGTTGGAATGCACCTATTTATACACAGCAATCAATCAGATGCGGGACAGCCACGATATTTGTTGGCAGTGACGGCAATTTTGAACCATCGGAAGGATCATGACAGTTTTGACAGCGAGGCAGTGTGGGATTGAGCACCCGGGAGTTTCATAGCACCGGTTGTTACAAAGATGCAGCTCAGAATGGCGTCAGATGGCGTTGCAACACCGCCTACGACTGCGGAGCATCACATGTTGGAGACGAGAGTGGGTTGATGCTGTGAAGTCTCGTCGAACGACTGGATGACTTTCCGTAAGGATTTAGAACCAACATTTTAGCTCTAAATGTTGCCTGGTGGAGCTTGAACTGATTTACGGACTCATGCTGTAAACTGTAAGCTCATTTAGAATATGATTACGCTGCTGCCGTTGTCGCTACACGCTGGCTGTTGCTTTCATCGTCGTTCAGTTCCGATGCTGGGTCCTTTCAACGACATAGAAGACGAACAAGAAGATGATGAATATCTTCAGCAAGCTGCACTCGCTGCGACCTTGCTCCTAGGTGCTGAAAAAGCACGAAAAGCCAGGGAGTCCCACCGTCAGCGGCTCTATCTCTGCCGGGCTGAACTTATGCCCAAACCTCGCGAAGATAGCGCATGGCAGCGCCTCTTTAAGAGTCAGAACGATCACACCTTCATCACTACAATGGGGGTGGATGTTGCAACATTCTATTATATTCTTGATTCAGGCTTCACAGCAGCATGGGGCATGATGCCCATCCCTCGGAATGACACCAACACATATGGTCGACCGCGACCTGGTGCGCACTCACTAGATGCAGCAGGCGCATTGGGGTTGTACCTTCATTACATCAACTCTTCAATGACGGAAACCAGCCTGGAGGAAATATTCGCACTCATCCCTGCTACCGTGAACCGATACCTTGCATTTACTCGTGCGATCCTGTTGAGTGTGCTGCGTTATATTCCTGAAGGTGCCATACGATGGCCGTGCGATCGTGAGTTTAATGAGCTTTCACTTCTTATCCAGGTAAGTATGACCATATACTGCTTTCTTATATCACTTACATTTTTTCAGGCGCGCCATCCTCTCTTGAATGGTGCATTTGGAGGGATCGATGGACTTAATCTCCCTGTGCAGACTGCGGACGACCCAATGATCGAAAATGCGACGTTTAATGGGTGGTTACATACACACTGCACTAGCGGAGTGTTCGTGTTTTCACCAAAAGGTATATACTTTATAGCTGGTGCTTTCAGATCTATTCAAAGACTCTATTTTCTTTCAGGACTGATTATATCATGCAATCTCAACGCGCCGGGCAGCTGGCATGATGCCCATGTGGCTCGGCCAATATTCAATCAGCTGCGTGACGAGACTCCTGAGGGCTATTACTTAGTTGCTGATACTGCCTTTCCATGAGGAGCTGCAGATATTGCTGGTGCCATCAAGGCACCCATCAAGCAAGGCCAACAACTTCCTGAGGATCCTCAAGAATATTGCGCCGCTATAAGCTTCGATCGTGAACTTCTTTCGTATCGACAGACAGCTGAATGGGGTATGCGAGGCCTCCAGGGCTCATTTGGTCGCCTTCGTCTACCACTCAATATCAACGATGATGAGGGTCGAGGCGATTTTTTAGAGATTTGTGCTCGTATGAACAATGTTCGTGCTTCCTTGGTTGGGATCAACCAAATTCGAAGTGTGTACATACCAATTTGGAGGCAGTCGGAGGCAGCAGATCTCTGGGATAGCTTTGATAGGATGCTCTTTCGTGATGTTCAGCATGGTGATAGAGTAGCTCGCTTTCACCTTGCTAATACATATTAACAACATCAAATTAGGGTATTATGTACATGAATCAGAAAGACTATATAGTACTGAGTTCAGGGGTATTCATGTACGGATATCTGTTATGTGATGTATATCATTAGGTGAGCATTAATGAACGACTTGAGATGTTGATGATAAAAATTAGTTAGACCATGTAAGGACAGAACAAAGCATATCACGATGTTGGGTCATACTATACATTGTCTGCAATATTCACAGAGAACTTGGCAATGCAACGTCGATGTGGAGTGATTGTGAGTGTGTACGCAATGTCTTCAGTAGGTTCCGTACGTTGTGCTGCAGCAGCTGCTGCCAATGCCTGCAACCCAGTCTCTGACTGAGCATTGCTGCCAATGTCTGATAGTTGTGATGTTGCACTGTCGACAGCAAGGGCTGTTGATGATCCAGTTTGAGAGGTTGAAGCCCGAGTCTCCATAGGATGTGATGGGCCGGCCTGAGGGGTGCACAGAGGATCAGTATGATGTGACCACTGGCTGTTTGATGGCCCAGGGTCAGATACAGGTAACGGAAATGCCTCTTGGTCTCTCCAGCAAGACTGGTCTGGACTGTAGTATGTCACGGGTAAATCGTCAGGATAAGTGTTCCAGTGCGGACTTGAAGGTCTTCCGGTGGCTGATGATTGTATATTCTCAGCTGGCATCCAGTTAGATGGTCCAGGAGCAGATGAGTGCTCTAACCTGCGAGATTGTGAGGGTGGTCTGACAGGCGACTCGTGGTGATAATCGTGATGATTATGGGCTTGCACCATCGAGGGCCAATTGGCTCCTAGCTCTGCATTGCTGTTGTCGAAATGTGTATCTGGCCCAACTCATGGCTGTACGGGAGAGCTGTACTCAAACTCTGTTCGACTACTGCGCACAGGAGAGCCAAAGTGTGTGTTCGTTCCAGTGCTGGCAGGTGAACTCCAGCCACCACGGCCCATAAACTTCAAGCGATCATAAAACCGCAGCTCGCTCTCCAATTGGTCTGCACGTCGTGTTTCTGAGCTGAGACGATCAAGGAGGGTGTCCATCCTTCCCTGTGTGTCTCGCATCTGGACCAGTACAGCATTTAGAATGCTTGTTTGAACATTGTGGGCAGCACGAGCATCTTCACGAGCTGCCTGAGCTTCAGGATCAAAGGTGGCTGCAATGTTATCGAGAAGGCTATGCGTGATGGCAGGACGAGAACGCTTGACTGCAACAGGACCTGCTGTTGTTGAATTGCTCGTACGCACAGAACTTGAAGGCTTATAACCTCCAAGCTTGGCTTTCTTGCTTGCTGGTGATGTCCTGTGTATCAGTGGTTTCTTCTCGCTGTTGTCGTCTTCATTTCCCGAGCTCAGAATTTCGATAACATCTGGATTGTGCTGACCTGCTTCACCGTCATCAGGGTCACCATTGCCATCAATCCGAGAATCATTCAGAGGTCGTGCATGTGCTCGTTGATTGATAAGCTCGTCAATTGCCCATGCGTGCTCAATAGATGGAGGGACTTCTGTGTTACCCGTTGGCTTTGGAGTTCGAACCATCTGGACGAAGACAATTGAAGTTGTAACCATGAGAACGAACTTGACACAGGGTGAGTTTCACGTACTGCATCCCATTTTGATCTGAATGCTCGAACGTTACGTTCAGTGCGACCCTCTTTCTTTGCCCATTAATTGAATCGCACCACCACTTGTGCCCATTCATCAGGTCCAATGGGTAAAATCTCCTGTATAAGTTTACACATCTGGTAAAGATCGGAATCCCCATAGCCAGATGCTCCAGGCTGCCGACCTGAGTGTCTCACAGGAGCCTCGGGTGATCGCACTCTTTTCTGACTGCGAGAACCCCCAGAAGAACTTTCAGGTATGCCTCTCGCTTTCTGCTTGCCCTTCGATTTCGATGTTTGCACCTTTGCTGACCTAGATACATTGATCGCAGGTTTCTTTTTGCGAGTGCTTCCTGACTCAAGTGCCTTTTTTTTGTGTTGAACAGGTTCTTCATTCTCGCTATCTGAAGAAGCAGCAGGTGGAAGTGGGTCATCATCGATTGGAGAACAATCACGATCGATTCCTTGGGAGCTGGAAGCCAGATAACGGCCATCTTCAGTGGGCTCAACAGGTGCGTTGACGGCTCGTTGCTTGCCTCTGGCCTTTGCTGAGAGTGGCGGCGGCTGTGGATAATCACAAGGATCTTCCTTGTCACTGTCCACAGATGGTTGTGCTCGAGTATGTGAGAACACAGGCACCTGTCTTTCTCTATATGGTCCCAAAGTTGGAGATTGATTATGCGAAGATAATTGCTGTGGTTGAGAAGGGACATAGGACATTGAATTAAAGGAGGACTGAGGTAAGAATTGAGATTGGTAAGGAGTGGACGTGTGAAATGAATTCGGAAAGGACAGGTGAGACGACGCTGCATGTTGTGTCCCCATTTGGTATGAAACCGCCCCCTCTCTATTAGCGCCAGCCCCTCTGTATGTAGGACGAGGCAATGGACGCTGCAAAACATCACCTGATGAGTTAGCAAATCAACTCACAGATTGTACAGATACGTACAGGCAGTCTTGGGGTATCAGGGTATACAGCGGAATTGTAAACGGAGCTTGGTTGAATGGAATTATGTTGAAGGGTATTTGAGGCTTGGATCCTTCTCCCCGACTGTTGTCGGTCAGATGGACGGCCTGCACTCATGAGTTAAGAAATGTTGAGGATGCAAAAACAAAGATTTCTGAGAGGTAGGAACTTGAATGGTGACATGAAGACCATCTTGAATATATTTTTACCCTCTGTCCGATCTAACATACACCCCGTACCACCGCCGAACTTGGATTTCGTGCTATCAAGGACACCGACAACTTGCTATACCATATATAGATGGTCGCAACCCAAATATGGTTAGTTTGCTCAACTTCTCTCGCTGTAAATTACAGACTTTAGAAGGGGGGGGTACCCCCCTCGTTCTAAATTCCTCATTATCGGACAGCATCAACATGAGATCTCATGAGATCGGAACTGGTTACCATGCTTCACGCCTACCGAAACAGCCCGATGGTGTTTAATACAATATGCAAATATGTTGTCGCGGCGGCATGGGCGGCAACTACTGGCACTATGCCTTTTTCAGCTCTGAAATTGTAACTCAGACGTTTTACGGCGGTCCTCCAGGACGCGTCTGGCGACAAATTTAGGATTTACAGCGCTGTGTGTGCTGTAAATCCTTACGGAAAGTCATCCACTTATCCACCTCCTAGGGTGCTCTTATTCCCCCTCCCTCGTCCCCTCGGAACGACTCGTCCAAGTCTCTCGACCAAGTCTTTCCACCAAGTCTTTCCACCAAGTCTCTCAAACCAGTCTTTCGAACGATCAACAGCGAGTCTTTCACCTTCTCCTGTTATTAACTTACACTGAACTGCTCGTCTACTCTTTTAGTGATCTCTTCCGACTTTGTCCAAGCCTGTCTCGTCTTCGCACGAGAATTCCCCCAGAACTCGCCCACGGAGAGCGACTTCTCCAATCTCAGCCTCGGGGACGACTACCCTTCCAGTGTTTTGTCGCTGGACCATTCCCCTCCTCACCTCGTCTCCAAGGATGAGGCCATGTTCTACTACTCGGGCATCTCTCCGTCTCCCCCGAAACTCGTCTACCGTACCGGACTCCAGACGGACCCCTGGGTCAAGCCTACAGGACCTGAGGCGTACCGAAGGCTCAAGGAGGTTCGTGGCGTCTACGGTCATAGGATCAATGACGTCTGGGAGGAACTAGGTCCCAAGGTTCGGGATATTCTGAACGTCCAGGGCATTCGCTGGTCGTCCATCGACGTGGCTCGCTTTGTCACCGACGGCGACTCTGACACGCAGATCGTCGGGCCTGTGGTCATATGGATCGGCGTTCTCCCCGATTCGCTCGAAGGCGCACAAGCCGTCACCTCGAGTCAAGAGATCCTGGTGCTTCTCCAGGCCTTCTGCATCGAGGATGTCGAGGTCGAGTATCGTGAGTCGATCTACACGCGATCAGTTGGTCCGGAGCTTCTTCGCCACGTCTCCAGCGTCAACCACACCGTCGACGTTCGCAGTCCCCTTACCCCCACACTCTCTCTCTCCATCGCCGCGGCTGATAGGCCGGACGCTCAGGGCACCATGGGTCTGTACTTCGCCGAGGGCGGCACGAGCGACAAGGTCCTAGGTCTGACATGCCACCACGTCCTCTTCAAGACCGACGCCAATACCAACGACTCCTACACCCTCGCGAGCAACACCGATCGCAAGGATGTTCAACTGCTCGGCACTCGGGCTTTTGGCAAATTCCTCGACTCCATCAAACTCCGCATCGGCAACCATGCCATCATGCTCAAGTATCACGAGGGCACGATCAAGAGGTTAGGGGGAAAATTAGAGAGATTGGGTGATGTCGACGAGGACGACGAGGAGGCTGCGGACGCTAAGAAAGAGTTGGGAGTGGCCAAAGGGAAGGTCGAGGAGGTGAACGCTGCGATCGAGAAGCTCGAGGAGTTCTACGCGCAGGTCGATCAGAACTGGAGTGCGCCCGGTCAGCGCGTCATCGGCCACATCCGCTGCTCCCCCGCCATCAGCGTCGGTGATGGCGGCTACACCGAGGACTGGGGCGCGTTCGAGATCGACGTGACCAAGTTCGCAAAGGCCTACAAGGGTAACGTCATGGACCTCGGTGAGTTCCGATTTGTTCTCGATTTATCTCGCTTCAGGCTGCCTAATCTGACGATTGCTCCCAGGCACGGAGATCCCCTTCGACGTATTCACTCGAAAAATGTATCCACGCGACTACGGGGTGCCCACCTTCGACTACCCCTCCGATCGTCTCCTTCCGCTCAGCGGTTTGATCAGCGAGGAGCTCATGCGCCGCCCCGACATGCGCGACCACAACGGCCATCCTTGCCTTTTCGTCATCAAGAGCGGCAACGCTACGGGCGTCACCATCGGACGCGCCACGGGCATCTTTTCGTTCGTTCGCGACGAAGGCACTGGTGTCGAGTCCAAGGAGTGGGCAGTCTACAACTACGACAAGAAATCCGGCGTGTTCTCAGCCCGCGGTGACTCGGGCTCCATCGTTGTTGACGGCCGCGGTCGCATCGGAGGCCTTCTCACTGGAAGAGCTGGCAAGACGGAGACATCCGACGTCACCTATGTCACCCCCATGTTCTGGCTCTGGCCCCGCATCAAGGCGCACTTTCCCAACGCCCACCTCAACCCCACCATCACCGTCGCCTAGGTCCCTCGTCGTCGGCAAGAACGACATCGTCGGCACCCGCGAGATCGTCTCGCTTCATTTGCGTCTACGACTTCTTCCCTCCCCTATCCCCACGCTCCTTTCCGTTTCTGCGACTTCTTCTCCTTTCGCTGCGCTCCTTTATCACTACGTTGAGCCTGGTCGTTGTGAGTCGAGTCCTGTAAGAGACGACTCCAGCGGCGACACCTCTTGTCCTGCTGATACAAGCCATCGACACTGATAGATGAGCGAAGAATTCGGGGCTGACAGAGAGCGAGGATGTACATGTACAATACCATCCTCGTACGCTGTTGAGCTTCTCCCGGAATCGCCTGCGCGAAGGCTCATGCTCTGTCCAAGTGAAAGACAAGATTCACTGATGAGGACGGATAGAATATGATCCTGCTTGCGGCGGGGTGTTTGTAGACGACTGTCGCAAGCAGACCAATATTCTTGCTGGAATATGATCGCGAGAGATGCATAGATAGAACAATAATTACGTCGTTCTCGTCGAAATTGGCTTTGAGGGAGGTGATCGCCGTCTTACGGATTTCGAGTAGACCTACTTGGGTACAACAGAGTTTGAAGCTTTCGTCGTCTTGTACATACATAGGAGAACGTAGGTATTCTGGCAGGTTCTTAAGTGTCCGATTCCTCTTAAGGTAAAAGAAGAGAGCGGAGCACATCGGGTGTTGATATACACCTTAAAATTCCTGTGCATTATCCCATTCAATAACTCGGAACACGAATCATTCCACTGAAAAGTTTGCTCCCATGTCCAGACGAATCTTACTGAAACCTTCAGTCTCTTTGAGTAAATTTTATTGTGTCCATTCTGTTGGTCATTCATACTTCCCATTTATGTCATTATCTGCACAAATGTCGGTGAAGCTAGCCTTGTCAACCGTAAATCTGTAACGCAGCACGCGGAGGTTTACGTTCTTCACTGTAGCCAGAAGTGCGTGACAATACACCAAAATGATAGATCTCAGCTGGTTTGGGATGCTCCGATAGCGAGGCATATGGAAGCTTGAGTCAAATGTAACACTGCCGAGGATCCCTTCATGCCTGGGCGTCATGCCCGATCGGTGTCCGAATCAATGCAAGCTCTTCCACCAACGTTTGACGTCTGTATTCCAGTCGAATGTTGGGCACGTTCGTCTAGAAGATAATCCGTGGAATTTTTGACGGAAAATTTTCAACGGTTCTGGAGACATACCTTATTGATATCGTTTCCGGCGGCGCCAGGCAGGTACCAATGCTGTCCCAGCCAGTGACGCTTGATCTCCATCTCGAACCCACTCTGGATAACGGAGTTGCGCGCAAGCTCGGCGAGTGAGCTTTGTGGGAATTTGTAAATCTGTGGCCCGTGGTGAGATCCAAAAAATTGCTAACGGAAGCAACACCGCTCACGTGGGCCGCAACACTATATTCTTCCAGGAGCGGTTCCTGCGAGGACGGTGAGCGACGAGATAAATTGTTGGGATAATACTGCATCCGCGCACCTTTGTGAAGTGAAACTGTAGCGGGTCGTCGGTGCTAAGACTGACGTTGAGTCCCACCTTGAAGAAGTCTGGAAGCGGATTGCGCTCATACGTCAAGAACAGTGCATTGTTGCTCAGAGGGCTCATAGCTAAACCGATTTGCTTCAAATAGAAAAGATATTGCAGCGCTGGTACCTTACGCAAGGTAATGCCATGGGATATTGAGTGCGCCGTGAGGAAGGCAGAGGTCAAATGATCTGGGTCTCCCGCCTCCCCACTATGAGGGCGGAAGACAAATGTATCTCGAATATTACGTCAGCGTTCGAACTGGAAATAACGGGCGCATATACATACTGAAGCCCCTGACATGTCGCCAATTGTTCAGACTGGCCATGTTCGCGAACATGTAGTACACCCTGTTGACAATGAAGTTCGGGACAATACAAAAATTCCATGGGAAACAGAGGTCTTACCAGTATGAGTACGGCGGGGACTCTTTTGCATTCCACAGGCGCGGATATGGAAATTTTCTATGGAACCGTCTCTCGGTCTTCGACTCGTCATCAACAGTGTCAAATCCTATAACGCGTTGTAAGAATACATGTAGCTCGGGATGTGACGAAGGATCTCTTGTGACTTCAAACAGCGGCCGGAAAACATCTAGACGTTTATAAAACAATGTTATTGGATAACACGCTGCAACTCCCGAAGAGTGCAACAGCCTCACTTTCGACGATGCTTTCGAAGGTCTCAATGGACCCATTTTGTTTGTAGACGTCGTACAAGCGCGGGACCTGTATGAGCCAGCGGACATTATGAGAGTATAGCTTGTTATTGACAACCCATTTAGCGAGTTTGTCCCACTCTTCTGCATTTCGCCCATAGATACTTATTCGCCACTCGCAGTTCTGAATAGGAAAGGTGTCGGTAAAATAATAGCGAGGAGCATGTATATAGACGTACTTGATATTTACTTTGTTCGAGATCCGTCATGACCTCTGAAAAGTGATGGATACACAACGAACCAATCATTGACAATTCATTAACTTACCGGCGGTTAGCTCAGCCAAGTATCGACCAGCAATGTAATTGTCCGTCTTCAAAAATATTTCCCGCAGCCTAGACTCCCCAATTGGATTGTATTTCAAATTGAATTTGTCGAAACGATGAAAAGAGTCTTGGTGCGCATGCATATCGAGAGTGTCAATAGAGAGGTCGTACGCCGTAAGATGTAAAGTTTGGAACACTTCCTCCAGTGTCAGTTCCTTGCCGTCACGGAATATGACAACGTCCTATGAGCACCGTTTAACTGTTAAGTCTATGCCTACGGTGATATATTCACTCACATGAGGGCTCCTTTTCATTTTGGACTTGATGAATCGGAGAAGATGCTTCTGGTTCATACTGCTGGAGTGATGGACATGTGTGTCCACTTTTCGAACATTATAGAGATCTCTGCAATATAAAGTAAGAGAAGAGTCAATATTGCCATGTTTTAGTACAGACCGATGAGGAACCCCCTGCAGTGTGGCAGATCAGAACTAGGCCACGAAAACTTGGATGATGCGACCAACTTTCATGTCCGCCAATTCCTGATGCTCGTTGAGCAGAGTGTACATTGTGAACTTGCTCGCCAAATAATTCAGTCTCCGAAATGCAAAACTTTTCGTGGGTCCATCTGAGATCACTCCGAGAACATATTCCATGTCCATGAAGTATTCCCTGATGCTAGGAATATCAAATAGGGGATTTCTATCTTTGATGTAATGAGTCATAATCATGATTAACGCGGAGATTCTGAGGAACAGAGTATAGTATACATACCCTCTGTTGTTGCGTATACCTGATACACACCCTTCTCGTCTAGCGCGAAGTGCCTGGTGTCAGGTCCAGGAATTTCACAATTCTCGAAGACAAAATCTTCATCAGATTGATCTCCAGAATCTGTATTGCTTGGAACAAATGTTCCTTTACCCTTCCAGTGCCAATGAGGGGGTGGGGGTTTAGGATATATTTTCCATCGCTGAAAGGGGCTCTTGGGTGGTGGAGGCGATGAGCAATCTACGTCAGGCCGCAGTCCAGAGACGGTTGCGATTTCGTCATCTAAGCCAGTGAAAACACCATCATGATCTTTGGGATTGAAACCTAATCTCTGACCAGAACGAAGCATGTATTTGTCTCGAAGCTCTAAACACTTTTGAAGAGATTCGAAAATAGGGATGAACTCTGACGGGATGATAGGTTCTTCAGGATGCATGAGTATGAAAAGACAGCTTTTCGAGAAATCATAGAACGTCGTACCAGCAATGCCACCCACCATCCACTTATGTTCAATAGGCACAGAAGATGTAGATTCTCCGTTTGACGCGGCTGGCTCGTGGATAGCAGATAATTTGAGACTACTGACAAGAGATGAGGCCCCGTCTGGGTGTATATTCGCTCCCATATGAGGAGAATTGAGTGCAGACACGGGTCTTGATGCAGTCGTAGCGTCCGATCCACGTCGGTGGGCCCACTTCTTCTCCTCGATCTATGACACTATGAGTAGCTGAATCGGCTGCGGCTAGAAAGTCAATGAGAAACTTACATGATGAAAGGTTTTCTCCTCATTGTAACCAAAATATCCGGCCTTGGCCTCTGGGATGTGGAATTCTGCAGGTGAACCCCTAGACTCGTGCGACGAGCTACGAGATGGCGTTGTTCGGCTAGACTCGTCACTGTGGATTTGCGGATCCTCCATCTCGCAAATCAGAAAAGAGGTATATTTTGGACAGTACGAAGTGGTGAAGACGAAGACAGCACAGAGTCCCAAGTGGGGCCGGTTGTCCGGTCAGCTGCTTGCGCGTCTGTGGTCCAAATTAGGCGCTGAAGGATCATGGGCGCTAATCACCATTATCTCCGGGCCGAAAGCGGTCACAGTGATCATGATGTTGTCGGCTTCACGAGTACGAGTCCATATTCCTAGACTGCCTCGGAGTAGGACACTGTGTAGCTCGCAGCGGCTTCATTTCACCTGGCACGCCACCCAGAGACTGTGTGAACACAACCCGTTTGTGGGGGAGATTTCACTATTATCAAGTTAATCCTCCCTGTCCTCCAGGTGACCATAAATAAGGTATTTTCACTCGAAAAGTGACGCGTTTCACCTACAGATGGGTATTTTTCAACCGCCACATGAGTAAGCTCACGCAGGTGAAAATTCCCATAACTTTCACCCATCGCGAGATTCACTCGGTGTACGAGTGAAAGTGACTTTTCACTCGACGTAAGAGGGAAAGTCCACCGCGCTCCACAGTGGGATGGCTATGCTGCCGTTGTCGTTGCTCAGAAATGTTGCTCTGTCTCGAGGTGTTCAACATAAGTGTATCGCCATATTTCGAGCGGCCAAACATTCAAATTACTTCTCGAGATCAATACGATTTCTCCATACACTTTCCGGTCTCATCGATTCAACATAACGGAGGATCTCCGAAGAAACCATCCAGGTAATGGCGGCATGCCCATAAAAGTAGGCCATCCGCCGGTGGGGGCCTGTTGCTGTACACCTTTTCACTGACGGCAACGAGTACGATTACCGCCAAATCATTATCTAAGGCGGGATCTTTATGGGCAGATATCTTTGGAGATCGGCACATAGCGCCACACGCGGTGAATCATGCACGATGGTAAGATTCAGCAGACGACCGTTAACTTGGGTAAATCGAAGAAAGTCAAAGACAGACAGACGACCTCCGTATTTACCTACCTGACAGACTCGCATGGTTTGATGGCAAACGATGGTATATCTTGTTCCTCGCCTGAGTGTTCGGCTTGTCGTCAAAAATGAAAATGGTGAGTGCAATTTCTTCCAACGTGTCGCAAGTTTCCTACAACATGTGATTACGGCTATTCTCGAGACCATGGACATGTGTGAATCAATTTCTTCTTACCTCGATCTCCCATGCATCGTTCGTTTCTGCCCTCCAATAGGACTGTCATCGGGGACCTTATCGACTACGACGAGTTGATTGGCTGCCCATGACCCACAATGCCTAGATAGGGTCCATATCCCCATTCCGTAAGTTCTAAGTTGGACAACAAATATTCGTAACTCGCTCGTCTCTCACGCTCGCATTCCTGTCCCGAACGATTTCGATCTTGATACCGGAGCCTTTCTGACATATTGAACTTTACACCTAGTGAGCATCTGTTTGACGGTCAATATTGGCAGCTGTTGACTCAGAACTTATGTGTTATGATGGCCGTTCAGCCGTGAATAGCGCAGCCATTGCATCTAAGCTACAATGTGGAGCAAATAGTGCTGCCGTGAGGTGAGGTGAAGGTCACCTCGAGGTGTCGGAGTTGCTACCTTCACTTACCTCAAGGTAGTCAAGGTGCACCTTGAGGTACCTTGAGGTAACCGGCAGAGCACGGCTCAGACTATCACACACCATACATGGAAGGTGAATAACCCCAGAATGGCATTATGCCCTTTTCCGTATAAGATATTATTCACATGGAGCGAATAACTTGGCGCTTCATTTGCAAATGAGTGTGTTCACAAAGCAGTACAATGGCATATACTTAGTGGAGGTGGTACAGAAGAATTTTAACACAACTTGAATAACTCTCTAATGCTCCAGAAGGACCATCTAATATGATGTTGATGTCACTGCAACATTTTCTCCTGGCCCAGCACCCAATCTTGAGTGAATGTAAGGCCATCCCATCACAGATTGAATTCAAGAATTTGAAGCAGACCCATTGTTACTATCGGTCTCAGGCCTTTGCTTGAGTGGTCGCGACGTGTCCACATAACGTGACCGGTCCTCTCGCCAGGCCAGTTTTACCTTGAGTTACCTCGAGGTGACCTTGAGGTACCTCGAGGTGACCGGCATGCATGCCGGTGCACCTCACCTCACCTTGAGGTCTGAGGTACCTCACCTCACGGCAGCACTAGGAGCAAATGACAGCACATCCGATAGCATCGGGCAAGTGAGACGTCCTAATCTCATCCCTCATGGCATTGCTATAGGGGCCATCTCGCGGTAAGCAGCCTCCAAAGGTTACATACGACTGTTCTTTGCATGTAAAGTCATGGTCACATCAATATAGTGGATAATTTCAACTCGATTTGAATACAACCTACAAACAACACGGTGCCTTTCGTACCAAGATTCAAACATTCCATATCCACAAAGTTGCAGCTGGTGTATTTTGTCCGTCGAAACATGCACAATACTGAAAACGGGCAGCATGACGATGGATGAATGTTGATTAGGCGATACAAACACTGACACCATTCACTGGAAAACTGCACTGTGAGGGTTTCACTGGTGACTCGAGATATATGCCACTCGAGGACAGTTTACGCGAGGAAGTGTAATTTGAGAGGAAGAAGGCAAATATGAAATCGTGGAAGGTAGTGAATAGCAAAGGCATCTTGAGTCTCTTCACAGTTTCTCAATAGACTACTCCTTGACCAATATATACAGGCACTGTTCATGAGAAAAGCCCTGGCAGTTGTGACATAAGCCATTTCCGCACTGTGGAGAACGACGAAGAATGTCATCAAATTATCAAAGAGGATTTACCTGAGTGGTGGCTTTCACAGTCACGGTACAGAGAACTAGCCTAACTAGATCAATCTCTCTTGTCAGCTGTCCAAGGCAAATGTATTGGCTATATACTGGTCCTCTGGCTCCTGCAACGGGGAAGCACGCTGCAACCTCTATTAAATCTGAATGTCCCGAAGCTGCCGCAATTCAATCACTGGAATCATCAAGAGGATTGTGATCGTAGACACGATTGAACAAAATACAATTCATGAGAGTCAAGAGCGCCACGAGATTGACAAAAACAATCCTGAGATGACAGTGATATAGCGTAGAAAGTCAGGTTATTAAGAGCTGCAATTTAAAAGCATTGAATGGGTGCAAAAAGTTGCTATAACACGGCATGCATGGTTGTTTGAATGAAAATGAGGGACATAAAGCGCGAAATGACATAGCTATTTGAGAAAATGAGAGTGAAATAGAAGGAATATTATGCAAACAGTTGGTACCTGGACCAACGCACATGGGTAACAAGCAGTGTATTATACAGTAACAGAATGTGCTCACAAATCACCACCTTGGCCAAAATTTATGCACCCTCGTGGTGCATATATCCTGCATCTGCATAGACAGCCTCTCACCCACTCGAAAATCAGCCGAGTCGACGTGTGCGTCGAGCCGCCCCATATATCTGGACGATATTCAACAAGACGCCGCTGGAGAAGATATTCATGCAGTGCTCGCCTATTAGCTATGTCAACGACCTTGTCAACCGGAAAGGGGTTCATATGCCCAAAAGTGCAGGGTAGCCAATTCAGGACTGATGTGGACGTCCAATCGTGTTGTTCTTGATGTATTGCTTCTCCTATCCAGCCGTTGTTTACTTTCGCTTCAGAACGCTAATCCGAAACAGCCAACGTGGTCAAGGATGTCATTCTCTCCAACAGTTTATGGCCCTCCATGGCTGTCATGTCTTGCCAGCGTGCATCCAACCAGAGCTTTTTGAGTTTGGCCATCTGTAGCACAGTTAACGCAGACTGGACCCATGTTCCTACTCCGCGATGTGAATTTCGACGCGTAAGGCTGCCAGGTCATTCGTAAGGTCCAACGGGTACAAGTCGTTGTCAAAGAGGTGCATTGCTAGTTTCACCGGTCGAATCAAATGGACCAGGAGCAGGTGGATGATATCGGGTGGGAACTCCAATCCAAGGGCAAAGCTATGTAGATAGTTCAGACGGGCCGCCTGCATGACCTAGTAATTGCTGGGAATCACAGACTCAACTTCGCACAGGAATAGGTCCTGCAGTTTGAGATACCCAGAGAGGAAACGGAGAAGGTAAAATGCCGTTGTCGTTTGAAGTTGTTGGACAGGGCAAGATGAGTAAGGTCAGCAAATTGATTGGCCGGAAGCCATGGCATACCCACTACTTTGGGCTGGCATGTCTACTAAATAGAGCCAAAGGACGCATAGCTGCAGAACTTTCGTTGAGGCGCTAGAAGTACAGTGACACACGCTGCAGTCGTGGTGCAGGAAAACTTAGATAGTGATCACGGAGGTAATGGTCACCGACAAGACCTGAGAAAATACAAAAGTTGATCTCCTCAAGCTGTGAACCGTGGGTCTATGATATGTCTGGGTAACATCGCGAAGATGCGGAAAGAGGCGTCCTAAGAGCGTTTTATGAAGATGTGTACAGCCTCTTCTCCAAAAATGTCCGATATTGATATTAGTCCAGAGTGATGGCAACCCCAAAGCCATCTCACGCCAGAAACAGCAAACATTGATAATAGCCCTATAACAGCTGTATAATCACCTGAGGATGTTGACCAGCTGCCATCCCTGTGATATCCTGCAAGCCTGTAGCGAGAGATATGACACAGCAGTTCTGGTGGCAGCTTATCAGCAAGACGTGGCGTATGAACATTCTTTTCCTCGGTCAGAGACGAACAGCCTGTGTATGCCGTACTTGAAGATGCGATCGAATGAGAGGATGACTGAAGAATGTAACATGTAATAAATCAGGCAGTTCAACATGATAAGTATGGGGGACTCACAGCAGTACTTCTTCGAACGACACCAAATGATATTTAGCCAGCGGCCAGAGAGGTTGTTTAAGTGAAATACCTTAAGCCATCCTCATTGGTGAGGCTGTTGGGAGCCATGACTCCCCAGGCAGGTTTTTAACGAAAACGGGTCCGTCAGATTTAATACATTTCGACATTTACCTCCGGTCCACAAACCCCGATAATACATTGACGAAGTTTTCAAAAGGTAGGAACTGACTTACCAGCGTCACGGTTTGGCGATCGGTGGAAGGTCTGCGTACTTACAACCAATTTACACTGACAATACGTTCACAGTAACTTTGGAACTGGAAGAGAGCTGACCGAGAGGGAGGAATTATAAAGCTCCATGTGGACGGAGTTGTGAGTATCCATGGGCGATTCGTGGTCAACGGGAAGTTTTCGTGACGACTTCGCGGAGTAAGAAAACTTACGATAATTTGCGACGGTCAAGCGAGCAAATTTAGTCTCCGCGCAGTGGTGGGCTATGAAGTTGTCTCATCATTATAGGGACAAGAAGGGACACAATGGAATGACGGAATTATGACACTATTGCAATTGCTTTGTGACTATAACAGATGTTCGTGCTAAGTTCTCGGATGGGCACCTCCCGGATGGAAGGAGTGCGTTCCTCTTGAAACAGTTCGTCAAGGATACCATAAAGCCGAACTTGCTGAACGGTACTTGTTTCCTCTTGCACATTGAACTTGTGGTACTTGCCTATCACAGACACTTGCGGCCGATAGTGTATGTTGAGGCTGGCTTCCTGCTGCACCGTTGAGACAGTACCTATCAGAATGATGACTCTGAACATATACATCTCTGCCAGGAAAGTAATCATCATATCGCTACAACAAAACACAGTAAAAAAGAAACAGCAAGTGACACACACTGCATCGCACACCGTCCCGGCCCTGCCATGGCGTGCTGCGTTAATCTATGATCTCGAGATCCCCATATGGCTTCGCCTTGAAGTAGCTCTCGTCAAAATGGTGCACACGCACGAATCCATCCTCCCCTCCTGACGCAAAGCAGTCGCCTTTTGGTGACACCGCAATCCTGTGCCAATTGAGTCACGGTAGACATTAGATAATCTGATATCTGTATTGAAGAGGGATATACTGACGTATTCACAGGCCCGAAATGGCCCTTCACTCGTCCAACCTCTTCCTCGAAAAGTTTGTGCCAGAAACGCGTCTCGAACTTTCCTTGCCGAAGCGATGTTGTCGTCACGCTCATTGCATCCTGACCTCCGCCCAAAAGTACCTGCAATGCAGAATAAGGCTAGAATCGTACCCGCAGAAACCGAGAAAACCCACATAAGGCTTCCCTATAGCGATCGCTGCGCTATTGAGGGGTGTCTCTGTCGTGTAAGTCTTGAGGACATCCAATGTCCGCATGTCGTGTATCTGCATGGCATCGTCAATACATCACACGCTACGGGACGTTAGCATAGCATACCCGCGCGGTTTTGTCCTTGCTGCTGGTGATGAAGTAGGAGCGGTCGGGGCTGAGCTGCAGGTCCGTGACGACGTCCATGTGCGCGCGCTCGTTCGTGAGCACCTCCTCGCCCGTCTTCGCGTCAAACAGTGCGACCTTGCCCGACTCGTGGCCCATGATGAGGAGGTCCGGCGTGTGCGCGAAGGCGCACAGCGTCGCCTTCGAGCCGACGGGGTGGAACATGACCTCCGGCTCTTTTGACTCTGTGGTCCGTCCAGGGGAGATCGTGTGATCAATCCTGAGCAAGCTGCGGTAAGAGGAGAGAGGACGTACGGTTCGTGCCATCGCCGTCACTGTTGATGTTGAATATCCGGACGGCGCCCTGGTGGCCCATCCGCTGCTCCGTTATGCACACAATCTGCTCGTCGTCCTCGCTGAACGCGACCCGCTTTACTGCGGTCGGGAACTCCCACCTGTAGAGGCACTTGCCCGTCTGCACGGACCACAGGCGCATCATGTTGTCGGCGGAGCCGCTCACCAGGAAGCGGGATTGTGCTGGAAGGCACAGAACATTGCAGTGCAGGTGGAGGACGGGAAACCGTGGGGAAGTTGCAGCGCGGTTTCAGACAGATAGATAGGGGAGAAGGGGAGAACGCACAGTCGACATCGATCGTCCACACCGTCCCGTTGTGCCCATCGTACGTGCCCAGTCGCTCGCCGTTATGTGTGAACCACACGTTGATGACATGGTCTTTTGAGCAGGAAAACAGGAGGTCGCCCTCGCGGTTGAACTTGATCTGGGTCAGCGACCGCTCGTGCCCTGCAAAAAGTCAGCTGCTTCCCACAGGACGGCCACCCGACGCTGCCAGCTGACCTTGCAGAAGAATCGGTCTCTGCGAGGGAAATCAGCGTCTCACGCAGCCCAGAGGACGCATGCGCACATACCATTTTGTCGTGGATAGAGGGGATGCGTTGCACTGACCGACTAAGTTTTTGGGCCTGCGGCAACTGCCGAGTTTCCTTTTCCAGCACCTCGATCTGCAGACTGCAGCCAGTACGATCGTATTACAAGGTGATCACCTTCGAACAAGGCCTGGCGCCCATACAGCGGCCCTCTCGACCTCTCCTGTCCGTGCCGCAGTTTCACCGAGAAACAACGATCTGGACGTCCTATGCAGCCAGCATCGTCCGATGCGTCAACGGCCCCGGAGCCCTCGCGAAAGCGCCAGCGGCATGACCCAAGTACGCATGCTAATCTGCACCTCGGCTTGAATGCTGACCGCGACGCAGACGCAGACGCAGACGCGGCGAGCATGACTGCGACACCCGTGCGCGACGACGAGTACTACCTCGATGGCGCGGACTGCGTCCTCCGCGTAGAGGACACGCTGTTCAGGGTGCGTCGCGCCCGTCTGCGTGGTGCTGATGCGGGGCGGCGCTGAGCAGCGGCGCGCAGGTGCACAGGTTCCTCCTCGCTCGGGACTCGTCCGCGTTCCAGAACATGTTCAGCATGCCCCCGGGTGGCGCGGACGCGGAGGGTGCCAGCGACGAGCGCCCGATATGTCTGTACGGCGAGTCCGCGGCCAACTTCCGCGCGCTCCTCTCCGCGCTCTACGCGCTGTAAGCCCATCCCTTCTCCCCCCCGGAAAACCGACCGCCGCATACTCAGGCATGTACTCACTCCCCTCTCCTCCCCGCCAGGCCGTCCGAGCTGCAGGCGTACAACAGCGCGGACGCAGACATCACACAGCTGCTCGCCATCGCGGCGACGACGCACAAGTACCACTTCAGCGCGACCGAGGCGTGGGCGGCCGACGCGCTCTTCCGGCTCGTCTTCGGCGCACACGGCGCGCCCGCACCCGGCGCGGACCTTGCCCAATGCAGCGCCGCGCGCCTCGACGCCGTGCTCGACGTCGCGCTGCGCTGCGGGCACACGCGCCTCGCGGATCTCGCCACTGCTTGCTGGACGGAGCGCATTCTCGCGGGCTCGCTGCGCCCCACGCGCGCGCTCGCCGCCGCGGACCGCCACGGGCTGCGCGCCCTGCGCGGCGTCGCGTACTACGCGCAGCTCATGCAGCTCGGCCCGCGCTTCGAGCTGCCCGCCGTGCCCCCCGCGCTCGGCACGCGTGACGCGGACGACGGTGCGGACGACGGCCGGCTCACGCGGGCGCAGCGCCAGCGCCTGCTGTGTGGGCACTACTCGCTCGCCGCGCTATGGGAGCGCCTGGGCGCCGCGCCGCCGCCGGTCGCGCGCGCGGACGGGTGCACGTGCCACCAGCGCGGGTGCGTCGCGGCGTGGAAGCGGGCGTGGCACGGGGCGGTGCGGGACGCAGAGCACGAGCGGCACCGCACAGCGGACGTTGTGGGGCGCCTGCACGTAGTGGCTTCGCTGCTCGAAGTCAGCGAGGACGTGCGCGATGCGCTGACGCCGGCATGCCGTACGGAGGCGCTGCGTGCGCTGAACGCGCTGGTGGCGGAGGTGCATGCGGGCCTGGCGGACCATTTTGTGGACTTTGTCGGAGATGAAGGGGAGGGAGAAGGGGAAGGGGGGAAGAGCGAAGCGGCGAGTTGAATGTGTATATATTCTCAAGCTGTGAGTGTGGATAGGTATCTATCGCGCTCGTCGTGTACTATAGCTGTATTGGTACTGATTGGTGTGTACGCTATAATGCTACTATCTAGACCGGCAGCGTGTGTCGTCTCGCAGGAGCACGGGGACCTCGCGCTGCCCACAGGCGCGAGAGCTCTTCCTCACGATGCACGGCCAATGTTGCTGTCAGGCCATCCCGAGTCCCGGATCTGGACTCTGTCGCGGCCTAGGCCCGAGGTCTGGCCGCTTCAAGTCCACGCCCGCGTCACCGCGTCACCCACTGTCGACAACGGTCATGATAGTGCGTGGAGTATCGCGGCGCCGTGCCCACCCCTCACCCAGCCAAACACTCCGGGCGCGTCACCTCGTCGTCCCGCCCGTCCACCGCGGCTGCACGAGGTCTGCTGCAAGCCGCTACGGCTGTACCGTCTGGCGTCGGGAGCTGTGCCGTGGTAGACGTGCGAACGGACGCCAGGCAGCACCGGTGGCATCCCGCGTCCCGGAGCTGGAGGGTGCGGCGCGGGAGTGGAGCCTGAGGCAGCAGGCGTTGACGGCGGCCACGACATACTTGGCCGTCGCCTCGCTCGCGCGGAAGGTGGGGGCGGGCAGGGGGGTTCTCTGGCATGTCATGTTTGTGTCTTGCAGGTGCGTGCGCGCGATGCGTCCGCGACGTCTACGGAGTCGCCACCGCTCGCGGCAAGCGGCATCCGTACCGGGCTCAAGCCTGGGTGCAGAGTGCCGAGTGCTGACCGATGGAGCGAGCACGGAACAGGACATGACTGGCCGGGGCATGTACTTGAGCTTTCACCCTCTACAAAAAATGAAAGTCGGCCTCGGTCGCCTTTCCGGCACCAAAATTGCACAACTTGACTACCTAGCCAAATTTCCCGCCTCTCAGTGGCTGGATATGCAGCAGTCAGTCGCACGCCCGTCAGCATGCAGTCAGCTTGTGCGACTGGCGCATGACTGCCCTGTAATTTTGCGCCAACGTTGACTACGCTTTTTTGACAGAGATTCACCGTGGATGGCCCTGCGGGCAGGGTCCATGTGTGCATGACGCCTTGAGGCAATTACAGAATGGCGTTGGACACGTAAGCAAAGGTGAAGCTTGTCGGACAGCCCTCCTCATGAAGGATCATGCTGAGTTGATGGATTAACCTGATGACTAGAGGTCAAACACTCCATTCCACTCCGAGTGAGATATCGTCATTGGATGCATTTGCTCCGCCAGTCTGTTGTACACTGTTTTATATCGTACATATGCCTCCCCTAGAAGTCGGCAGTTGGGGTGTCGACCAATAAGCGAAAGCCATCAAAAAAGACGGGTTTTTGGCGAATCAGAAGCAACTGCCGACTTCTAGGGGTGCCGAGTCCCTAGTCCCTGGTGAGGCAAAGTAATCGTACTGGCCTCACATTGCGCGGCCAACCGCGCCAAATTAGGAAGGCGCCCCATTTGACGGTACCCCCTGCTATATGACGGCGGTTGGCTGTATTTGAGTATATTCACCTTTACGTCTTTCTGAACCGAGTAAGGGTGGCGGGAAGCCTAATATGGCATGTGAATTTTTCTGAGATGGAGTGAGAAGAGTGGACCGCCGACACGGTCAGTGTGAATTATTGTACAATGCTGTCTCTGCGGTGCTCGTACGAGCAGCCCTGGCGCAGGCCGAGCATCGCAAGGCCTTCCCGTTGACGGTTTCCTGATGTGCCGGCCCGAAGAGAACAGCTGGCGCGTTTGTCAGCGTACGTCAGCGGGGAACGGGGCACAAACCTTGTCCACCAAAGCCAAGCTTGGGGGCGGACTGCGGGGCACCGTTTGCTGAGAAGGCGGGGCAGTGCGCAGGCGACTCGTCCAGAAGGGGGACGGCGAGGGCGATCGGATCTGGGAGTGGAGCTGGTTGGGTTGTGGGACCTGGTGGGTGGGTGGAGTGGTGGCGGTGCAATCTTGTGCGAGATCGCAGGGCCGTAGCGCGATCTGCGGTGGAGGGTTCGATTTCATTTAGGGATAGCACTCGTCGTTGGTGATGCGTGTGGCTATAACATCCGGGGTGGCTGATGTCAGGAAATGCGAGTTGGTGGCCGGGGCTGCGAAGGCGGGTGGCGCGTGGGGGCAGGGACGACACCTGGGTGATGTCATGGCGGGGAAGAGACGTGGTGGAGACAAGAACGGGCTCTGAACACGATCGAAAAGGCGACTTCCTGAATCGACGGATCGCGCAGAACGAGATCCGCTGCAGGGCGATGACCACTGACATCACCCTCTCCCGTCGACACCCTCGAACGCCGTCCACGTTGCGAACAGCAACTCAGCGAGCACCCCAGCGAGCACCCCGGCGAGCACCCCGGCCAGCGTGGAGCTGCACCGCCGCGTCTTCGCCGGCTACAGATTCGCCCGCACCAACCACGTCAAGGCCAGCGCTCGGGAGGACAAACATGACGTCATGCGCGCGTACCAAGTAAGTAGTGTTCTACCAGACGAACGCCCGCTGCCTGCCGCTCGCCTCTGCTGTTCCTTTGTGTCTGCTGCTGCTGCCGCTGCTGCGCACTTGGTGCACACTGCACAGCCCCGCTCGCCTGCTGCTGGCCCCGCTCGCCTGCTGCGGCCCCGCTCGCACTGCCCAGGCGCTGCTCGGCCGTGTCTCTGCTCATCATGCCTGTCCCCGTGCCTGCGCTCACGCTCCTTCCCCTCCTCCTCCCCGGCCTGTCCGTCCCTCCGTCCCTGCAACTCGGCGACCCCGTGCCACCTATTGCATCCATTCTCCGCCTATTACGCTCTCCTTCTCCCTCGCATATTGGTGCGTCCACCCTCTTCTCACCTTCCTCTCATCTCATCCCCGGCGTCTACCCGCCCAGCCCACTTGCATAATAACTCCATCCCCTCACACCACCCCTCCTACCAATCCCCCCCTCCTCTCACCTCCCCCAGTCTCTCCAGCTATGCAAGCAAAGTTCTCCCAAGATTCTCCCGACAGTCGTCTTATAACACCCAAACCGACGCCCCCCTCTGTCCCCCTCCCACATCCCCCTTCCCCATCTGGAACGGACCCGCCCTCTGCTTTCTTAGGTGAGCCCCTTCCTTTTGCCACGTGAACCTGCCTCGATCGGGCAGTCCTCGATGTACCGGAGTTTCAACGCCACGCGAACACACCTAGCCCTGTGTTCCCAAACGCCCCTCCCATGTTGGCCTTTCCGTTTCAACCTCGTCGCTGGCCGCCTACCCTGGCCAGTCGACGTCGTCCTTCCCACATCGTCTCGTCTCGTCTCGTCTCGCTCTCCATCATCACTATCTTTTATTTTCTTCCCTGCCATGTCGTCCTCTCCTCGATTTTGCTAGGCTCTTGCTCTACCATTTACCCGTCCGTCAGACTTTTTTTTCCCTCCTCGTCCTTGTAAATATTATTTTTCACCCCGTGCTCTCCTCTCTAACTTGCCGTTTCATTTTTTTTTCCTTCCTCCCTCCCTCAACTAGTCCATCAGTTGCGCCCCCGCATCCCCGCCCCATCCCTTCCCTCGAATCCCGGCACGTTCCAGAAAACTCCAGAAGATTTCCCCCATCCGTACAACGTTGTTTATATGTCGGGTAATGCCAGCAAAACCACACCACACACCATGTCCGATTCACGGCCCTCTGGCTCTACTTCCGAGCCCGCGCGTTCTGGCCCTCGCGGCCGCTCATATTCAGGGTCCACTCCCTCGCGCCGGCAGCTCCCTCGGCAGCCGTTCCAGACTCCGTCCACCACCGCCCACTACCCGACCGCCCACCCCTCTGGCTCTCTCTCGAGCCATCTGCCGCCCTCCTCCGCCTCTTCGCCCTCCTTCCAGGGCCTTCCCGCACAGTACCAGGCCGGCCCCGTACCCTACGGCCAGCGCGGTGGTTTTGTAGGACCATACACGCTGTCCGCCCAACCACACGTCAGTATCATGCACCAGTCGCCCCAATACGCCTACCCCCACCACCCCGGCCTGCATGCCCCAGACACGAGCATACACCCCGCCGCACAAAATCCGCTCCTCGGCTACTCCCCAAACACCCTCGTCCCCATCATGCAGCCGCACTCGCCCGCCGTGTATCCCTACCCGCACCACTCCTCGGAGGGCAGCGCCTCCTCCAGCCACTCGTTTTCCGGCGGCGCTGGCCCGCCCGCGCTCTTCACCCCGTCCTCGCTTTCGCACTCGCACTCACACCCACACTCGCCGGCGCACTCGTCGCCGTCCCCGCACTCTCCCTTGCCGCCCCAGGGCCCACCCGCACACGCCCCGCCGCCGCACTCCGCGCCGTACGCAGGCCAGACGCCCTATGCGCCGCTGCGCTACCCCACACCGCCCTTCGCGTTCCCGCCACACTCCTTCGCGCCCTCCCCGCCCCTTTACCAGTCGCAGTACCCGCAGCACTACCCGCAGCACTACCCGCCCACGCCCGCCGAGCCCGAGGGCCAGGGCACATGGTGGTACGTCCCGCCCGCCGCCCGCTCCGCCTCCGCCCAGTACGACTCCTTCCAGGGCCCGTACGCCCTCTCCTTCAGCCCCGTCCCCGCGCGCGACGTCGAGCCCTACGCCCCGCAAGGCCCTGCGCCCGCGCCCGTCCCCGCGTCCATGTACCCCATGTCGCCCCGCGCGAACCCCGCCCCGTACTCGCCCCGCGCTCCTGCGCCCACACCCCCGCGCCCCGCCTCGGCGGGCCCGCCCGTCGCGCGCTACAGGCCGCCCGAAGCGGGGCCTTCCACACCCGCCAGCAGCCGCCCCGCGACGGAGCGCGCGCCCGTGCGCCGCACGTACCACCCGCAGCCGCCTGCACAACGCTCGGAGTGGGTTATGTGGGTGGGCAACGTGCCCGCAGACACGACGCACGACGAGCTCTGGCGCCTGCTCAGTCGCGCGCCCGCGCCCGCTTCCGCCGCTGCGCCCACGCCCACGCCCACGCCCACGCCCGCGCCCGAGCCCGAGCCCGAGCCCGAGCCCGAGCCCGAGCCTGCGGCCGCGGCCGCGGGCGACGTGTGGGGCGGCGTGCTGAGCATCTTCCTCATCTCGCGCTCAAACTGCGCGTTCGTCAACTTCCAGACCGCGGCGCACCTGCACGCCGCGATCCGCCACTTCAACGGCCAGCCGCTGCGCGCGGGCGACCCGCGCTGCCCGCGCCTCGTGTGCCGCGTGCGCGGCCGCGACGACGACCTCAAGGCGGGCGTCGGCGGGCAGCGCGGCGCGGGCATCCACGTGCGCTGGGTCCGCGGCCAGAAGGAGAGGGCGCGCGTACAGGGCCAAGTCTACCCCGCGCCGCGCTCGCCGCGGTCCGAGCACGTCTCCACGCCGTCGAGCTCGCCCGGCGACCCCGCGCCGATGCTCGCGTCGCTCTCGCTGTCGAGTGACGACGAGGGCGCGCGGCTCCGCGGCCAGCCACATTCAAGCAGCTCGGGCTCGTACGCGTCCACCAGCTCGAGCATCCTCGTGCAGTACTTCCCGAAGCGCTACTTCATCCTCAAGTCCCTGACACAGGTGAGCACGCGTGTTTGCTTGCGCGCGGCAGACCGGGCGGCTGACTCGCGCTGCGCAGGAGGACCTGGAGACGAGCGTGAAGGAGGGCCTCTGGGCGACGCAGCGCCACAACGAGGGCACCCTCGACCAGGCCTTCCGGACAAGCAAGGAGGTCTACCTCGTCTTCGGCGTGAACAAGAGCGGCGAGTTCTACGGCTACGCAAGGTACGTGTCCGTGCGCTCAAGGCGGCCGCGTCGATTCCCCCCCGCTGACGCCCTTCACGCAGGATGACAGGCCCGATCACGCACGGCGAGCGCCGCGTTTCGTGGGCTTCCCGTGACTCCCCGCCCCAGCGGCGCACCGCGCGCCCATCCCAGCCGTCCTCGCAGGCCAGCAGCCCGCCGACCGCGCGGGTGGAGTACGCCACGTTCTTCTCGCCCGCCGAGCAGCGGTACGAAGAGTCCCCGCTGCCCGTGTCGCCGAGCCCGCCCGCGCAGCAGCAGGAGCAGCAAGAGCAGCAGCAGGAGCTCGAGCCGCCGCTGTTCGAGGAGGGCGCGACGCCGCGGACGAGCATGGACGTCCTCGGGCGCACGTACCTGTCTGCCCCACCCGAGCTGCACCAGCCGCACCACCAGCTCAGCAGGCCCAGCGCCGGGTCCGTGCGCCCGCCGCAAGTCAGCCTCGACGCACGGCAGCTGCGCGCGCCGGCGGGCTTCGAGCTCGATCGCGCCGCGCCGATCAGGGCGCTGCGCGAGCGATCGGCGCCGCCGGAGCCGTCGGGGAGCAGAGACGTGATCGCCGACGACGACGACGCCAGGCGGCGGGAGTGGGAGAAGACGATGCAGGAGAAGCTGCTGGATCCGGTGGCGGAGGAGGAGGAGCGGCACGGCGCCGGGGCGGGGAGGGAGGGGGGTCGGCGTGGACAGGAGAGAGTGGGAGAAGGAGGAGAGGCAGCGGAGGGGCAAGCTGGCGCCGCCCGCGAGGGACCGGTGTGGGGTGAGCCCTTCAAGGTGCAGTGGATCCGGACGGACCGCCTGCCGTTCCACCGCACGCGGCACCTGCGCAACCCCTGGAACCACGATCGAGAGGTCAAGGTGTCTCGAGACGGGACCGAGCTCGAGCCGTCCGTCGGCCAGGCGCTGCTCGACGAGTGGGACAAGCCCGCGCCCGCGCCGCCGACGTCACCGAGCGGGGAACGACGCTCGGGCTCGAAAGGGGCTGCCGGAGAAGCGTCGGGATCGATGGAGGGAGGATAAGGATCGGGAACACAAGCTACAACCTAAACGGCCCAACACACCCACACACACATCACGAAACGACTTGCTCAAGCAAAAATCACGGCAATCGCACGCACGCACGCAAAAACACACGAACGCATCGCACGTACCTGCATATTTAAATTACTTGCTACTCTACAATCTGCCGCGCCGCCCGTCATTCACGACACGGGCGGCGCGGTCTTTTTTTTTTTTCGTATTTGGGGTCAACTGCTGCATTTATCCTTCTTTTCGTCGTACGCGCTCTTTCGCTCACAGCATTGCTCGCTCTATCGCTCAACGCTAATATTTACCCAAGAGATTTTGTAGCAATAGGTAGAACTTCACATCCGCACTGTAATACCTCGCATCATGGCATTATACACGACGCGCCGGTGTGCGCTGGTTTGGATCGATTTACTGTCCGTGAAAAAGTGAAGAAAAAAGGGCATTCAACGCCGTATGTGTTTTTTTTTCTTTTTCGAATTGCCTTGGGACCGCACGGCGTTCATGAAAAATGACGATCTCGGCACGATCGTGTTGCACGGAAAGAAATTTATGTAGCTCTATTCCGCACTTCATCCATATGGCTCGTGAGCCTGAAACATGACAACACTCCTGGATGCCGGCCAATCTGGAACATCTGTGAGTATGTACGTTGGCCAAGATCCGGCGATTATCATGCAGTCGCCAGGCGTTGCGGGGAAAAATGGACGAGTCTCGCCCGTCGATGGGGCGATTGGATCGCCAGATCAACGCGTCTTTGGTTTTTTTTTCGACAATGAAACACCTCGGCTCTTATCGCGTGTGTCCGAGCCGCTCTGGCAACGGAGAATGCAGGCTGCTCGCACTCAGTAGCACGCGGGCTCTGGGCAAGATCTTCACACGTTGTGAAGCACGATCCGGACATCGGATTCGGAGCCGGCAGTCCAATCAATAAGCGTAATCTAGCAGCGGGGCATCGTAAAGTACAGTGTGAAATCCGATCGAGGACGAACGAGCAATATAGTAAACAAGAACAGTAGTGAACACTGAAAAAACAGCAAGTATACGTCTCCCGTCCGTCGCGAGCACACGAGTCCGGGTATACACAGCATCGCAGTGCAGAAGCAGCACACTTCAAGAACAAGAGATCGGAGGGGGACGGAGGTATGTATGTAAGCAGGGACAGATATGCAAGCACGACGTCGTTCCGGTCTCGGAGGGTCCGAGCCGAAGCAGCGCCCGACGCGCGGTCGGACGGCCGACTCCGAAACAGGAAAGAGTACGTGAAGAGCTTTAGAGATGGGGAAGGGGGCAAGACCGGGGAATCATGAGTGCGTCGTGATGAGGGAACGAGGTATGAACAATGTCCACGGAACGTCTACAGAGACAATGCGATAGCGACAGAATTGAGGAACAGCACCGCCAGCGCGGGCAGCGAGAGAATTGTCCATGACGGCGCCGGCCATGATATCCGCGCATCACTGTCGTGGTGGTCATAGATCGACACCGCAGTTGGTGATAACAGACACGTGAGATCGTGACGACAGGAAGAAGCTGAGTAGGACGCACGAGCTTGCTGGCTTCGCTACCACCTTGACTGTGAGCACTGCAACCAGCCCATCCACTGCTTCCGTCACGCTGTTGCCCACCGTCAGATTGTGGTTGATGCCGTAACTCGTATTGGGTAGGTATCCTGAGTCGTACACCACCGTCGTGTGGTAAGTGTATCCGTCAAACGACGTCTGACCCGAGTACGTCGAGGCATTGGTGACATTCGCAGTCGGGATGATGGAGGTCTGATTTGTCACATTGCCGACGAACCAGTCCCTGTGGATGAGGGTTTATGGTGAGGCTTATATGTGAAGTCAGTTGTTGCGCACCTTCCCAGATTGTAGCTATATCGTCGTGGCCATCAAAAAAATGGAATTTTCACTGGTAAGGAGGGGACGTACCCATTGAATATGATATCGTGGTTGTCTTCACGAAGGATTAGTGAAATTACAATGCATTACGGTCGGGTCAACATACCTGCCTCTGGTAGCTCATATGATACTGCCATAAATACTGCGCCACTATTGGTCACACCATTGTAAGCATCGCACAGAGTAGTCGATCAGTCTAACGTACCTATCTGCCTGCTTCCCATTTTGTATCCAGTAACGGAAGTGAGCGCCTCCTTGAATCGTCTCCTCACATGTGCCAAGCTCGGGATTGCTAAAGTCCCATCGAATCTCAGCGGTCTGGTTGACTACCCGAATGTTACAACCTAAGAAACAATATCTTGATGGAGTAACGTACTATATCCGTTCCCGTCCCCTAGATTGGCAGCTTGCGCATCTCCCATATGTTGGCCCAGGCATTCACCTGAATACCCGAACGACCTACGGTAATCCCCAGGCCATTGAGAGATGTGAGCTAGAGTAACCCCTATCTACTCACAGGAAGTAATTCAGTAGCCCGCCATCTGTCTCTTGATCTACAAGGACCATGGAATCGGAATAGGCAGATATGACAGCGTTGAGCGGTTCGCCCTGGCCAGGAGGGAAGGTATCGTCTACAGCCTGTCTGAACGTTTAACACTCGTCAAAGAAAAGCTTCAGAGGAGCTCACAGTCAACCATCTCCCGCCATTACTCGAAGGGTTATAGAAACCTGCTGCGGGCGTATTTCCCCTCCGCCAGAGAGGGTTGGGCGGCGACGCGCGGGCGTAAGGCATTTTGTAGGCATAAGATAACGACGGTGCACACAGCATGAGAAAGAACCATGTCATTGAGGCCATGTTGGCTAGCAAGACACGGCGGGAGGAAGGAAGGGGAAAGGAGTGTTATTCTACTCTACAGCGGGCGTATCGCGGTGGTCAAACACTGGCAGACGGAACGAATTGGGCAGCCCCAAATCGGGACACCACTGCCGCCGCTTACAGCACCACTGCACAATGCGACTGTGCTCAATTCATCTGTCCCTCTCTGGCTTTATCCCCTCTCCTGCCATGCTTTCTGCTCTTCGGTTCCCACTCTCGCTCACAGCATTTCCTCGGTGTCCCCGTATGTACCATTTTCTCGTACATGATGGCCTATGCCCTGTCGCATAACTTGCAGTAACTGCGGCCCCTGTCCGTGCGGAATCCGATGAATCAACGAGCTCCACCGCCTGTGTCTTTACAAAACCTTTCGGCGATGGACGCTACCCGACCGCCGCCGTCTTGCACCGCTGTCTTTCCACCACACTTATTTTTTGGCGAGTCCAGAATTCATAGTTTTAGCGCCTTCGCCGCAGCTGCTTGGTGCAGATCCTGCACATAGCAACGCTATCGGCTTGTCGGCTTGTACATACCATTCTGCAAACTTTCTTATTTTAAGGCTGCTCTCTGTTCTGTGAGGCTCAGCGGGCTTCACGTAATTTCTGACATGGTCATTTGACTCTTGCAAGGTAGAAAGTTAGCGTGCGATACCATCTTGATTCAAAAAGCCAGTCTCGAGGATTAAGCTCCAGCACTGCGAAAGTGTCTCCTCCAAAGCAGTCACATCAGACGTGTCCCTCGAGATAAGCGCCGCCTTACTCATGCAATCAACTTTTCCAGTGTCTCGTGTTCTTGACAGTGCTCAGGACTTCGTGGCAAGTTACTGCTTTCAGGCAAAGGTGCACAAGGACGGCGTCTATTGCTGTTAACACCGAGCGAGGTTTCAATCCTTCTTTTGCCCATCTTAGCCTCTCGTTTCCTTGGATCCTTGGCTTGAAGTGACATCGCGCATATGAACTTGAGGCTTGACGTCCCCCTTTACGAACTCGCAGCTAACACTGTCAGCTTTGCATTATTGTGAGTGCGCTTTCCTCATCGCTGGCATCGGAACTCACCTTCGACGATTTGCATACCCTATGTAACCTGTTTTCTTCACTTTCCTGTCCCAGTGAACCTTTCTTGTAGGGCTTCGCTTCGTAGGAATAAAAATCAGTCTCTCTAATAGACCGGGATTTCTATGGGATTCGCTACTCTAATGCTCCCTTTTGACTAGTGCTCCATTGAGTACTGCTGCTTTCAGTGACGTTGTCATCGACGAATGCTCAGGTTTGATAGTTTTCTTAATCATCGGAAGTAAGGTTGTTGAGAGTGGATTCTGATCTCCAGTTAGATACTTACACCAGGTGCAGATGCAACCAGTTCCGGAAACGGCGGTGCTGCAAGAATCTTATTGAGTCAGAAGATGAGAGCCACCGGTCTTTGGCGTCGAATGTCAAGCTCAAAGGGTCGATTGAGCCCCGTTGTGGGTTCAAGACTTGCGGGATGTAGCTGTCTAGTGCCCGCACTGGATGTTTAATCGTCATTCACGTTTCAAAGGCAGTCGTCCGGTTCAGGTTCAGATAATGTGGAGTACATTCAACGCAAGGCGGAGTTGCTGATGTATTATCTAGAGAGGAGGAATAGACTTTAATGTTCAAAGCAGACCAACTTGAAGTGCTCAGACTTTGACAGCAATCTCAGTATCGGCGGACCGTTCCCAAAAAGTAGATCCGATGTGTCACAGTGCACACGGCTGCCCATCAGAGGACCCGACCACTTTCAAGGTTGCTTGACCCATAAGCACTTGGAATCGATGAGCACCATGGTCGAGGCTTTGTAGTTCATGGTTCCTTCGTTCCCAACCCAGCATCTTTTTTTTTTTTTTTTTTTGGTATGGGCTAGAACAAGGCAAGCCTTAGTTCTGAAAAATACATTTACGTACAACCGCAGTGTTACCTGCGAGTGAGGGACTCTCCCCTCAGGGAACTACCCTCTAAAAACCCATTTACACCTCACACAGCAAAATGCTGGGGTGCGCTCCGCTGAGCACTACTGGATCAACCCAGCATCTTCAAGTGTGCTCTGATCAGACCTTCTTGACCTTGAACCACCACCATCTCCTTGGGCGCTTGTTGCTCACTGAGGCTTTACTCTACCATCCCTCTCTTAATACCACTCATTCTCATGTCAAGATCATTCAACTTGACCCCCACATTCTTTTTCTGAGCATCGATTAACTCGATCATAGAATTGTTGCTGTCTCACACTGTCTACAGTGACATTCTTCTCTTCCTTATCTGCCACCTGTCACTCGGAAGCGACAGCCTCCAAATCCTCCTGACCTATATGTGGTCAGCCTCAAACTTAACCAATTGTTGATGAACACGGTCTCTTGTAGAAGGGGAGGGGAGCAATTGCTTCCTGACACTACTCAACACCCATGCAAGATGTGCCGAAAAGAGGGCCTCCGTGTGTGGTTCATCATTATGGGAGTTAGGGCATGTTGCCAGGGGAACAGGGTCAAAGGGGTGGGCCGATATACTGTGCCCTGTCGGTATGAGGATTTCTGAGCCAGGTTGGGAGGGGAGGGGGGGAACTTCAGTCAGTCGTTGGGTAAGCAGGCCTCCTTCAATGGGCTGCACGGAACACGGGGAGGAATCGTCGTGGGAAGTTTATTTGGGTGTCTGTGACCATCCCTAATTTGGTCACCCATGAGGTGGGGAGGATAGCGGCACCGAGTGTCTGCGATGACCCTTCCCGCCCACTTGATGACTGAGGCCCGAAACCAGTAGGGCTACACTCAGTCCCTTACGGGTGCTGACGGTACGGACAACCGAGCCGGGCAACCTTTCTGAGCGTGTGGATTTCCTGCCCACGCCACGTAACGAGGGCACCGATCGTTAACGGTGCACCGCTCATGGGGGCGCGGAGCCTACTTCCTATCCCAAACTCTGCATGTACCTACGTTGTACGGAGTATAAACCCGGTGAATCCAAAAAAAAAAAAAAAAGTGTGCTCTGATGTGAGAACGACCTATCGAAAGTGAAGTGGCCGCGAATTTGGCTATTTAAGTCCCCGTCGGTGCACGTGACCGTGACTCGTCGCGAGCCACCAACCAAGCACTTCCCATTGTTGCAATCTCAACCGTAGTCCGTGGCTGGAAGCAAAGCAAAATATTACGAGGCCACCGAGGAACGCGTGTGTGGCCATACGAAAAGTATTAAAAGTGGCATTTTACGAACCAGGTAAGCACTTATCGCTATGGACTCATCCGTACCATCTGTTCTTACAAGCTCGCCACTCAAGAGAAAGGCAGCAGGTACCGCTAGATTTAGTGCTACCACGAAACCACGCATCGAAGAAGTGCGCAGACAACTTAGAGAAGACATGATTGGTAAATTCCTCAAGATATCACACATCGACTTCATGGCAAACTTCTTGCCACCTCCTTCTGAGAACGTTCCGGACTTCAGCACGGCTTTCGAAGGAGTGGAGGAACTGGAAAACCCCCAACTTGAAAGAGATTTATACCAACCGTTTGTACGTGTCAAATTGCCCGGTACAATAGGCTTGCAAGTTGACAATTCTGTTTAGGTTGATTGTGTGGCAAGAGCAAATATGTGCCCTGGATTTCAATTTGTTCTGACACCTGACAGGGCTGACGAAGGAGACGAGTCAATGCAAAAGGTGGATGCAGGTTTTTACGCTGACGCAGATGCTCCCCACGATGGCAGACCGCACTGGGCTAGCCAGAGAATGTGGGTCGAGTGGAAGCGAGAGAAGGAAACGCATGACCCATTCGATGACAACCGAAGCGAATTCGAGGCTATATCGCAGCAGCGCCAAAGGGTTCGTGGACAAATCATATCCTATGCCGCAAAAGTGTTCGCGCACCAACACAGGAAGTTCCTTTTTACAATCATAATCCTCCGCGATTGCGCTCGCATTCTGTTCTGGGATAGATCTGGAGCTGCTGTTACGGAGAAGTTCAACTACAGGCAACAGCCAGAGAAACTTGGAGAATTCTTATGGCGGTTCTCTCGCCTTTCCCCCGAACAGCAAGGATATGACCCGACAGCTTCGATGGTTGTGGACGGGACCGAAGATTACGAATTGATGAACCGTATGGCCAGCAACACGTTGGAATCCTCAGATTACATCAGAGAGTATTTTCAGAACTCGCTTGACGGCGAATGGACACGGTGGAAGCTATCAATCGAGGAGGAAATCCCTTATTCTGAGGCATCCACATCGACTGCGACTGTGAAGCGATGTCGCTATTTTTTGGTGGGCAAGCCTCACTTCCTGGCATCGGGAGTGGCAGGTCGCGGAACGCGTGGATATGTTGCCATTGATATCGAGACGAAGAAATTCGTATACCTCAAAGATGCATGGCGAGTTGATCTTCCAGGGATTCAGAAAGAGGGTGACGTCGTGAGACTTCTGAACGAGAAGGAAGTCGAACATGTTCCAACCTTGGTCTGCCATGGAGATATTGGCGGTCAGTGTACAGTTGTGCAGGACATGTGGGAGCCTGCCACTGCCGCACCAGGTCTGGTATCGGATCAGGCCAGTGTCACAAATGATGCTGATTCGCACGAATGGAACCCACTGAAGATGCACACGCACTACCGCCTCGTTGAAGCTGAGGTCGGTCGTCCACTGAGCGACTTCCGACTGGGCCGTGAACTAGTCAAGCTTATCTGTGACTGTATAAAAGGTGATCCAGTTTCCCAATCTTTGTTCCATGTATTGACGACAATTTTGTAGCCCATCAGCAAGCTGTGGAGAAAGCAAACATCCTACACAGGGATATAAGCGCTGGAAATATATTGATATTGCAACATGAAAGAAGGGACTCTAACGGTACAAGGATCGTGTACAGAGGGTTTCTGAATGACTGGGAGCTTTCAAAGCCGTTCAACGTTGAAGAAGGACAACGACAGCCGGATCGTACAGTAAGCATGATCTCCTCTTAATTCATCTTTCCGTGATGTTGACAATTTTGGCCGCAGGGAACATGGCAATTTACGTCCGTAAGGCTGCTCAACCAACCATACGAGAGCACTCAAATCGAAGACGAATTGGAGTCATTCTTGCACGTCCTGCTCTACCATGGCGTCAGACACTTGCGGCATAACTGCACGAATGTAGGCGCATTTATGCATGAGTTTTTTGATGCAGCGCTGCTTCACGATGGCGAGTATATATGTGGAAGAAGGAAATGGGCAACCATCCGGCTGGGAGAAATTGATACAGGAAATCAGCTGAATCTTCTGCGATTCCAAGACGATTCTGATGGCAAGAAACATCCCCTCAATACTATCCTGGATGAACTCCTGTCGTGGTTCAAAGCGTACTATAATATTCTTCGATCAGAAGGCAAATTCGATTTCCCATCGTTCGACCCAAGCCAGGAGCAAGATTTCTGTCAGGAGAAATCGACCAAGAAGCAGGCCACAGCAAGAGCAGCCCAGCAGCCCGTAGACTTCGAATTTGACCCCGGATATCAACCGAAGCGGAAGGGCAAGCATTCTGACGGTGCCAAGGTGACCGAAGACAAAGCCAGAATCGATCTCGATAATGATCGCAGCAAAGCAGCCTCTCTGAATTCACACGGCCCTATGTATGATGAGTTGATGGCCTATGTCATAAATGACGACTGGCCGCAGTGCGACAAGGTGTCTGATCAACTACCTCCAGGCTACAACTACACAAAGGTTCAAGATCGGGGAATGAGTGCGAAACGCGACAGCAATGTTTTGGAAGATGTTGAACTTCCTCAGAATAAACGTTCTAGGTCCACCGCAAATTCTGCATCTAAACTGGCAAGTAGATCGAGCAGGCATCGACGTTAACAAATGTCTGGGGCACCGAAGAGAGTGGTAGAAAAAACCGGGAACAATAGAAAATAGGATTTTTCCATCGCTAATATGGTAAACGGAGGTGTGCATAACTTATTTTCCTGCTTGCTTGGCGTTGTTATATGCTCTAGATCTGCGTTGGCTTTGTTACGATATACACAACTTTTTTGCACTGGTACTTCCTGGGTACACTGCCAAGGTCTGCGGCATGGAAACCGGGCCTCAGAGCGAGATTCTCGTAACGGCCCGTAGCTGTCATGATTATTACCCTTTTCGTCCTATAATTTTACGGTACTTTTGTAAATCCCTTACATAGTGCTTGAAATTATGGTTGATGTAACATGTAAACAGGTTGGTTAGTTCCCATATGCAGCCCTGTTTTGAGGCAGGCAGGCATAAGGCTTCAACTTATAATTTATATACTTTTTGAAGGACTAAACATAAAGTATATCATGTATATACAGTATATATATAGTATTTAAATTGAAACATTGCCTTGTCTTATTGAACAGTCTATCTATCACATATGCTTGCTTACACACCAGCCTGCTTACACCTTCCCCTTTATGATAACATTGCTAATTCAGCCCACTGACTTCCCCTTTTTTATGTCATACTCCAGTGCACCTTATCTTTCTGACCAACCTGCCCTAGAGTAGCCCTTGATCTGTGTGCACACTGATAGTTGTATATATATCCCTGTATTTGATATGGTTGAACCTGATACAAATTGGTATCCTATATTCTATTGCCTCATATGTGAGGGTCTGACTCTGTCAAAGGGGAGTGAGAACTTATGGATGATGTGTTGTCTGAGTGTCATGAAGTCTGAGCCAAATGCTCATCAAGCCTTATATCACCCAGGTGTAAGGGGGGAGGATACAAGATACAAATCTAATGGTAAGTAGATCAAACTTAGGGTTTGACCTAATACAGGGCTATACAGTGACTCACAAAACTGTTGTGATGTTTGTCACTTTCTGACTGTTTGGTCTATATCTCAGTCATCAGATATGCAATAGCTTCAAATGTTGGACCGTTAGAAAGCCCTGCATCATGGCTTTCCAACATGGTATCTATCATAAAAAATGGACAAGTATATGAGAAGTTATCTATCATTCTTTCAGAAAGTTCATTGCAACAGTTTTGTTGCTAGCATAATATGAAATAGAAAATACAAATGATTAGTACTTAGTATATCCTCCTTTTGCCTTTATCACAGCCTCTACCCTTCTAGGCATACTTTCTATCAAATTTTGACACACAGGAGCATCAATTGCATCCCATTCCTTCTCCACACGCTGATAGGTGCCAGGCCCTTCTAGGCCCCGCGGAGCGCCCTCACTCGACCCTAGGACCTTAGTCATGGCTTTGACGCCACTTGACGCGTCCGATACAGCCCAAAAAGCCACCGCGGGACTCTCCGATAGCCTCAAATTATGCCACCACCACTCCACCAGTTCTGGTCCGATGTTCCGGTGTATCGTTCCCTCTATGCATAATACGCCACATGCAGTTGCCACTCAATGTCCTCGTATGTGACCGGACACGCCACTCTGATATCGCTCGATCTGCTACGACACGCCACTCAATATACTTGATAACGCTACGGCCCCAGGTCTTGTCTTAGTATATTTCATGCCACTCCATAGTCTGTAGTATGCAAGTAGTTAGGATGCCACTCGTACTATGTCGCTCTCGATGAGCCTTACATTATAGTACAGTAGTATAAACGTGATGTATGGTGTCTCGGAACAACAGAGAAGTTTACCCCCATCCTGCAGAAGCTCAAGAAGAGCACCTTCAATTCAGTCTCCTTCTGCGTTCTACTGCGTCCTTCCATCTTCAATTATGTCTGAAGAGTTGCGTCTACCATCCGCCTTCTACAGTATTTTGAAGGGTTGCGTCTCGTCCGTCTTCAACATCCGTCGAAGGGTTGCGTTCAGTCTTACATCCGCCTTTGAGCCACATTGAAGGGTTGCGCTAGCGTCTCATCTCTAACACAAGTCCGCCTTCTACAGCAATTGAAGGGCTGCGTATCAGCTAAGTCCACACGTCTTGCCTCTCCTTAGTACAGCATAATAGCACATCGAAGCTACGTCAAGCAGTCACGACACACGTCGTAGGTCATTGAAGGCCTTCGTAGACATCTCTCGACCCATTTGAGACCGGGAACCCTTTGCTGCTGACTCTCCCCTCAACACTAACTAGTTCTATAGCCTTCCAGCTTCTCTAGGTCGTACCCAGTAGGGGTTGGAGTGTTATAGAGCGCATCACCGTATTGCTTTCCCCTTGAATATCCATGGTCCAGAACCATGGAAGGGATGTCCTCCTCTCTCCTCTTTTATTGGGATCCACCACTGCGGTGCTCTCTGTGCAGAACCTGATACTTGGCCAGAAGGCCGGCTGGGGCCTCAAGAAGCACCAGGGCCTTCCGGGCCTTGCTGTACACCCTGGCATGATGCTGCAGGGTTTTGTCTATGGTGTTGACATTCTGCCATGCCCTGGTCTTCCTCTGCTGGGACTTGGCATGGCGCACTTTGGTGCAGAACAAGAATGACTTTTGCCCGATGGCGATCTGGATCTGATGAAGGGCATCATTGGCCTGACCTTCCCTGAGATCCATCTCCTGCTGCAGAAGCACTTGAAGGCCTGCCTGGCAGCACCTGTCCACTCCGGTGGTGGATGGAAGGGAGAGGGATGAGTATTCAGCCTCCACCTCAGGGTTGACCCCTTGCGAACTGGGCACCTCAAAGGGATTGTCCATCTCAGTGACATCCCACTCCTCACCCAGATCCTGGTCTGGTGGTAAAACCTAATCTTCCCACTCCTCCCCATTGTCATCCATCAGGCCGGCCATGTACCTTGATCTTTGAGACTCAAAGCTGTCGATCCTCATTTGCAGCTTCCTCCTTTTTTCCACCAACTGGATCTTCTGCTGTGTGGTCAAATTCTGGCCCATGGATCTGACCTCGGCGGCCAAGGAGATTCTGCGCCCATCATGAGAGGATGAAGATGTTATGATACATGGTGCCACTCACTGTGTCTCCTGCACCTTCAGGCCCTGAGTCAACCATCCAACAGCCCCTCAGGACAAACCCAGGTGGGGCTCCTTCTCGGCCAGCCTCAGTTGGATGTTGGCCTGGCTTAGTGCTGAAGAATGAAGGCCGATGTTGAAAAGGAATGGTTTCAGCTGCATGCCGATGCACTTGCCTTTCCTGAGCTCCACATCAAAGACATCCATGGCTTTTTCACCCTTCAGCCTGTGTTGTTGAGCCTTTCCCATCTGCTGTTTCCACTGAACCAGCAAAGTGGGATCAATGCTGGCCTCCATGGCCTGATATGACCTTTTGGTGTCTGTCAGTATGGGCTTGATGTTCTTGTACTTCCTCTGCAAGGAAGACACTGTGTGGGATGCCCTGGGTCAGCCGAATCCACTTATCGCTGGGATGGGACTGTCATACTGGTGTTGATGATCTTCTTCCAGTTGGAGTCATTCATGTGCTGGTTGAGAACCTCCTTCCGGTGAGAGGTGGCCATGCCTCTGGTGCTGCTGGACACCTTGTTCAGAGAAGACCAAAGAGTCTCGAGGATCTCCCCATCCACCAGGCCGGCATCGGGGATGAAGCTGGGTGAGTATCGAATGAAGCAGGCATCCTGGTGCCCATGCACATGGAACAAGCCGATGCCCTTGACAATTTTGAGACCTTCAGGCATCTGAAGATAGGGATTTGCTGGAACTGCTTCAGCAGATACTGACCATACTGACAGTTGATGTCATAAAGCAGGAGCATCCTGCCAATGTCCTTTGTGTTGTACCCAATGGCATTGGACAGGGAGTAGTCCATGATACAATTTCTTTTATCGCATATCCTATCGGTCGGACCTCGGATCGGTCCCATGACCTTTCGCTTCTAGGACGGGCCTCGGATAGGCCCAGCTTCTTCGCGCAGCATCTTGACTCGTTGCTGCTTACGGTACGGGCCCCGGTTACTCATAGACACTGACTCATATCGGGCCCCGCTTACACATTCCGCCTTACTTACGCTTACTCATGCTGATTCTTAGACCACGTGCCATGGTCCGTGCACAGGGTAGAATACATATATAAGGCCCTGTACTTTGTAGGTCGGACCTTAAGTTCGATCTGGTTATCAAGTAGCTAGTTACCACTAGCAATCTTATACTCGTATCTTGCGACCTCTCGCTTCGTACTTGAGTACTCGCTCGACTCTATCGACTTCGCCCAGGAGGACATACACAGTGTCCGTAAAGCCTCACTACTATCTCTAGTAGCCAGGTCCTCACGTTCGAGGCTTCCCGATCGTTGATACCAGTTTGTATCAAAAGATCGAACTTACGCTAAGTCGCCCCTAGTCTTATCTAGTAGGGCTAACCGTTAGACACCACGTCTACCATCGAGACAGTCGACCCCACCGCTTGGGGATTGCCGACTCAAGTAAACAACACGCCGCTTCTGTACGATCGTTTTCGTTGGACTTTCGTTGGCCAGAACCTCGATCCGATCTATCTGAACTCCCCACTCGCGTGGGCAGGGACAATTTCGGCTCGACGAGCACAGGAGAAATTAGCCTCCTATTTCAGACGTAACCCTCCGCCAGATGGAAGAGACCCAGCTGGTTTCTTTCCCGTGTCGATACCTTCGACACCGTTGATAGCCACCCCAACTACTCCCACGTTCCCATCACTTCCTTCCACACCCGTAACACCTACCACTCCTACCACGATGGCTACTATCGCAACAATGACCAGGGCGGAGCTCGAGGCGCTTATAGCGCACCTTTCGGCGCAACAACATCAGGGGAGTCAACCCCTTAAGCTCGACATTCCTGCACCGGAGCCGTTCACCGGGCAAGGAGAAGATCTGGAGCGTTTCCTCCAGCGGGTGGAGCACTACCTCACTGCCACCAACAATCAAGGGTTAAGCGATGATGCAAAGATTGCTTACACAGTCGCTCTCATGAAAGGAGGGCAGGACGCACATATCTGGTGCGATACGTTTTACGAACGGGCCGCGGGAGGGCATGCTCCCTACGCTAGCTGGGACGTATTCAAGGCGAGCTTGCGACTCGTGTTCCCTGAGCACGAAGGAGTCCAGCGGGCTCACCAGGTGCTAATGGAGTTGCCGGCCAAGCAGCTAAACAAGAAAACCAGGGTCAGTACAAAGATGTACGTGGAGAGGTTCCGACTCCTGGCAGAGAAGGCCAAGTTAAAGGACACCATTGTGGGCCTCCAAGGCCAACACACCAAGAACGATTACCCCACGTTAAGGGCGATCTTCATCAAAGGTCTGGACCGCCAGATCTACACGACACTCGCGGGCCGCACCAATACAGAACGACCCAACTCCATGGAGAAATGGTACGCTGACGTTCTCCACCTCGATGCCGTCTACAGAGGGATCGACCAAACCCTCTCGGCCACCGCCGACGTCGATTACGGCGAACCCATGGAAGTGGACGCACTCGTTACCCCGCGTCCCACACCGTTCACTAAGAAGTGGGAAGACGGATGCAGCCTCAGCGAGAAGGAAAGGAAGTACCACATGGACAATCGTCTATGTTTCTACTGTCACAAGAGAGGACACACAGTGTGCAGGTGTCCAAAGAAGACGGCCAAGACAGGCCAAAGGAACACCTCGAAGGAACCCGAGGCACGATCCCCCATGGATTTCCGCTCGTACATCAAGACGCTCTCATCGGATGAGAAGAGGGCGATGTTTGAGGAGTTAGGAACGGAGGATTTTTAAAGGGGCAGGGTGAGCCGACGCAACCACTGCCCATATCCATTTCACTGTCCCGTGTTGTACTTGTAGTCCGGAATGATAGAGCTCTTCACATTCTGATTACTGTGGGACAAAAAGCCGTCGAAGCCCGCGCCTTTATCGATAGTGGCGCATCAGGAATATTCGTGCATCCACGATTTGTTAAGGAACACAAGTTACGGACTGAGGCGTTACCACGCCCAATACCAGTGTTCAACGTGGACGGCACTGCTAACAAGCAAGCGCTCATCAACAAACGAGCCTTACTGTCGTACAAAATCGGGAACGAGCCCCGGTTTGTCAAGGCATACGTAGCCAGTATAGGGAACGAAGACGTCATCTTCGGACATACTTGGCTCAAACTCGAGAACCCCAGTATCAACTGGAAGGGAGGTCGTGTGGAACTGAAGCACCGCATAACCTTACAGGAATCTCGAGAGTGGAAGAAGGGGATCATCACGCAACGAGTAGCGCGACTGGAGCTGAAGAAACTAGCTGAACAGGAACAGGAAGAAGCCCTGGATCCCGTGCTAGACTATGAGGTAGACTGGTCAGCACCCCCTTGTCCACAGGTAGCGGCATTCCTCGCCGAACGAGACAAACGCCTCAAGCAACAATGGCAGCCCACCATTGAGGAGGTAGAGGACGAAGGAGACTTCGAGGTGATCGACACCATGTCTCCTGTTTTACCGACGACAGACATGTCTAGGCAGACGGCACGCCACGACATCTCAATCGCATCCCTGGTAGAAGAATCGGTCAACGGTATCACCCTGGATCAAGCGATGGAAACGATCGACGACGATGAACTGGTCATAGCGTTCATCGAAGGAGATGATCGGATCACAACGTATGGACGGGACTCATACCCAGCGTATCGAGACGCACCTCTTACGGAGGAGAAGTACCCTCTTGATGGAAACTATTGTCGTCTCGAAAATGGTCTTATCTGGCAGGTCACGCACGACATCGGTCAACTCACCACGTCCACGGAACTCGCTATCAAGGAACACGCCAAGAAAGAGGAGAAACCAGTCACGGAACTTGTCCTCGAGTACCTCCATGATCTCCTCCCAGTGTTTGACAAAGCCAAGGCAGCGAGACTTCCCCGACATTCGGAGTTTGACCACGAGATAAATCTCAAGCCAGATTTTAAGGACTTCAAGCAGTCGACGTATTCTCTTAACAGGGATCAACAAGCGGAACTGGATAAATTCCTCGAAGAGAATATAAAAAAGGGGTACATCCGACCGTCCAAATCGCCACTCGCAAGTCCGTTCTTCTTCGTGGATAAGAAGGACGGCAGATACCGACCATGCCAGGACTATAGGGAACTCAACGAGGGAATGATCAAAGACAGATACCCTCTTCCCCTCATAACAGAGCTTCTGGAACGCCTCAACAACGCTACGATCTTCACGAAGATGGACCTTCGTCAGGGATACAACAACCTTCGCATCAAGGAAAATGACAAATGGAAAGCGGCTTTCGGCGTTCCAGCGGCAGGAGAAGGACCTCCCTCGTTCTACGAACCCCTGGTAATGTTCTTCGGGATGTGCAACTCACCGGCAACGTTCCAACGAATGATGAACACGGTCTTCGCAGACATGCTCAAGGAAGGATGGTTGGCAATCTACATGGACGACATCCTTATCTACTCGACAGACCCCGAGGAGCATAAGAAGCGAACACGGCAGGTTATCGAACGACTTCGAGATACTGATCTGTATCTCAAGCCAGAGAAATGCAAATTCGACGTGCAAGAAGTCGAATTCTTAGGCATGATCATCCGACCCGGACAACTCGCCATGGACCCAGTCAAGGTAGCCGGCATCAAGGATTGGCCGATACCTAAGAACCTCAGGGAGGTTAGGTCGTTCATCGGATTTGGGAACTTCTACTGTTGGTTCATACACCGCTTCTCGCATCTGGCCCAGCCTCTGGTCTCGCTTATGTGAAAGGACGTCAAATGGCACTGGGACGATGAACAGCAGGAAGCTTTCGAGGCACTGAAGAAAGCTTTCCTGGAACAACCGGTTTTGCAGATGCCTGACCCAGAGAAGCCGTTCGCTTTGGAAACGGATGCATCGAAGTTCGCCACGGGCACCGTCCTCAGGCAAAAGGACGACAACGGCGATTGGCATCCATGCGGTTATATTTCCCAGAGCATGACGCCAGCGGAACGAAATTACGACGTCTATGACCGAGAACTCATGGGCGTCATGAGGGGACTCAATGAATGGAGTCACCTTCTCATCGGTAGCCCGTATCCAGTCACGATCTATAGCGACCACAAGAATCTGACGTACTGGAAAACGGCACGGAATCTGAATCGAAGGCAAGCGCGATGGGCTCTTCGCTTGTTCGAATTCGATTACAGGTTAATTCATGTCCCGGGCACGCAAATGGTGCAAAGCGACGTGCTCTCCCGACGCCCCGACCACGATGACGGTTCATCAGACAACCAGGATGTAACCGTCCTACCAGACAAGGTATGGGCAGCAGCAATCAACACGAGTCTCCGGGCTTCCATCGCGGAAGCATGCGTAAATGACTCGATGTATACGGAAGGGATGCGCAATGCACGAAACGGCTCAAACGACCACTGGACAATTCGAGACGGAGACCTCCTCTACGATAATTGGGTGTATATTCCCCTGGATGAGGATCTACGACGACAAACGGTCTCGAATTATCACGACCTCCCCTCCGCCGGCCACCCTGGAATTCAGAAAACCCTCTTGTCTATTCGACGAGACTACTGGTGGCCTGGAATGGCTGACTTCGTCACACGATACGTCAAAGGTTGCGGCACTTGCCAGCAAATGAAAGTTAACACGCACCCCATCTGACCAGCCCTACTCCCGATCAAGTCCGCGCAGCACGCCACTCCGTTCAGCACGTTCTGCTGCGATTTCATTACAGATTTGCCGACTTCAGAGGGCTACGATTCAATTTTGGTCGTTGTGGACCACAACCTTACGAAGGGGGTAATTTTCATTCCATGCAACAAAACGATTGACGCATCAGGAACAGCCGAGGCATTATATCGCGAGGTATACAAGTGGTTTGGTCTTCCGGACAAGATCATTAGCGATCGAGGACCACAGTTCGCATCAAAGGTATTCCAGGAGCTCTGCCGTATGACCGGAGTCAAGTCGGCCATGAGCACAGTGTTCCACCCTCAAACGGACGGAGAAACGGAATGAGTCAACCAGGAACTGGAGATCTACCTGCGATGTTTCACGAGCAACAACCCGGACAATTGGTCGTCGCTGCTGGGCTCAGCACAGTTCGCTCACAACTCGCGTGAGCATTCTACAATCAAGGCATCACCCTTCAAGGTCATGATGGGCTATGAACCTCGAGGGATTCCCGTCGTACACCCCAGATCCGACACGCCGGGCGCTGCTTATCAACTACGGAACTTGCAGAAGATTCGGGAAGACGCACACTCAGCAATGGAGCTAGCACAGGCGGTGTTAGCAAGACGCGTGAAACCCAAAGGAACGGGTTTCCACAAAGGACAAAAGGTATGGCTAGACTCACAGAATCTAAAGCTGCCATACCCGACGAGGAAGTTGGCTCCCAAGCGCGAGGGACCCTTCGAAATCACGGACGTTCTAGGACCAGTGTCTTACAAGTTGAAACTCCCGACGACATGGTGAGTGCACACCGTTTTCCACGCCGCGCTTCTCTCGCCATACACCGAGATGGACACCCATGGTCCCAACTACACGGAACCACCACCGGAGCTTATCAGTGGCGAAGACAACTATGAAGTCGAAGCTCTGGTCGGACATCGTGAGAACCGCCGAAGGAATCGCCGAGAATATCGAGTCAGGTGGAAAGGTTACTCATCCGCCGATGACTCATGGGAACCGGAAGAGAACTTAGCCGGTACTGCGGACGAGCTGCTAAACGCATATAAGCAGCACAAGAACTTACGATGAGTACAATAAGTCGCATTTTCACCCCACTCATCGCTCGCATGTCTCAGTCAAACAGTCCTTCATCCTCGTTCACTCGCTACGGTCCGTGCTACCTCTGTGGTAGCACTCGTCACTCGCACAGGACGTGCCCCGACTACAAATGTCTCCGCTGTAGTCGCCCATCGCCTGGGCACCTTACGCGCGAATGCACCGCCGTCAACTACGCATTCACCTACGACCTGGTACCGCCATATCATCCAGAGTGGTTCCTGCATGTCGTTAAACTGCGAGGGAACGACCGTGCACATCGTTAAACTACAACGAACGACCGACATGTCGTAAAACTGTAAAGTTTGAGCTGAAAGGATGCTCACGGTTGGAGGGGTCATCCCCTATGGGTTCAAGGGTCATCCCTTATCGGTCACGGTGAAACACCCGCTCGTCACTTCCAGGAAAGTTTTTCAAGTTCATCCTCGGAAGTTCGTCAAGTTCGTCGACGGTCGTCAAAGTTCGGCTCGGAGAGACTCGACACGTCCCCATTAGAGTTTAGTTGATTGACCAGGCGTTCAATCATAAGTAGGGGGGTAATGATACAATTTCTTTTATCGCATATCCTATCGGTCGGACCTCGGATCGGTCCCATGACCTTTCGCTTCTAGGACGGGCCTCGGATAGGCCCAGCTTCTTCGCGCAGCATCTTGACTCGTTGCTGCTTACGGTACGGGCCCCGGTTACTCATAGACACTGACTCATATCGGGCCCCGCTTACACATTCCGCCTTACTTATGCTTACTCATGCTGATTCTTAGACCACGTGCCATGGTCCGTGCGCAGGGTAGAATACATATATAAGGCCCTGTACTTTGTAGGTCGGACCTTAAGTTCGATCTGGTTACCAAGTAGCTAGTTACCACTAGCAATCTTATACTCATATCTTGCGACCTCTCGCTTCGTACTTGAGTACTCGCTCGACTCTATCGACTTCGCCCAGGAGGACATACACAGTGTCCGTAAAGCCTCACTACTATCTCTAGTAGCCAGGTCCTCACGTTTGAGGCTTCCCGGTCGTTGATACCAGTTTGTATCAGTCCATGTTCATCTGTCTCTCCCCCTTTGAAAGTCCATGACAGAGTGTGGAACAAAGCAGCCATGCCGAGGACAGGCAGTGGCTCTGATCCCGGTGGACTCCAGCTTGTGCCAGTCAGCATTGGCCAGGTTGATGGCCTTGTGGTTGTGACAGGTGCCCGGCTGTGCAATGGGAAGAAAGACACATGAGATCATGGGCATGGGGATCAGTGGGATGGGAACCTACCCCCTTGAGCTCCTTGGCCACCTGGAGATGGGCCTTGTACCTGCCATTGGCCACAAAGAAGCCAGTGCCGTTGGTGATCTCCACATCGTTCCTGGGCCTTCTCATCTTGAGATGTTCTGCAGAGAAGTTGCCATCCATCATGAACCCTCGAGTGTACACCGATCTGGACATAGTCAGACCAAGCACAGCCAGACCGGGGTCAGATTGCTTACTAGTCAGAATGTTCCTTTCAATCTAGGTCCAGATTGACTCCAGGTTGTGGGCAGACAGCGCAGAAAAAGGCAAGGTCACCTTCTCCAGGCTGCTGTCTGGATGGGTATCCAAACTCATGTTGTATGAGGTCCTTGAGATGAGACCACTGTCTGGTGACCCTGAGGAATTGCTGATACCAGTCCTTGACGGTGGGGTACCCCATGAGCATTGGCAATCTCCTGATGGGTGGCGGTGGGAGCACTCACCGGCACGGCTTGGGGGAAAACGGGATTGGTCACCCTCCTGAGCTGGCTGTAGAAGTTGAGGGCAGAGGTCTTGCATTTGAGGTTCTCCAGCAGGAAGTCATTGAGGACCTTGAAAGTGAAACATGTTTTGATGTGCCTGTGGCTGGCCAGGTAGAGGCCCATGTCCAGCAGCTGGTCTTCATGATGAGGGGCATTCACACACCCGCACCAGTGAATGGGAAGTTGGTGAATGCCAGAGGTATTGACCACGACCATCATTTAATGGTTGCTTCTGATGTCAAATGCCACAAAGGCATGATTCCTGTCAATGTACTCTGAAGGCGATCCCAATGTTGCATGAGGTATGCCCTGTGTCTCACTAATGGCACCGCTATCTTCACCGGCAGCACCAAGATCATCGCCGATGGTGCTGCACTCATCACCAACGGCACCCCACCCATCACCGATGGCACTGCAACCATCGCTGACAGCGCCGCCACCATCGCTGCTGGTGCCATGACCATCGCCGATGGTGCTGTGACTATTTTGGACGGTACTGTGTTCATTCCTAACAGTGCCATTGGTATCATTGTGTGGTAATTCCCAATTATCTAGTTTTTGAATGAGCACACACAAGATGCTGTTCTTGAGCACACCTCTGAGGGCACCACTCACTCGGTGATGAGTCCCGTAGCCTCCTGGCCCCCGAATCGCGATTTTAGAAGCTTTCTAATCCCCCAACCGACCACTCTAAGACTCTCCTACAGCCTACGACAGGAGGGATAGGTTCCTATAATATTCCTAACGCCCCCTCTCCTTCCTAAACCCTCCTAACACCCTACGAAGTCTTGCGAAGTCACACGAGGTGCTACGAGATTTCGAATGCTAGACGCGAAGTCCCTAACTCCTGCTAAGTCCACTATCGGACACTGCCGGCCCTCCCATACTGTTCCATTGGATCTAGGTCCTATCTACTACGTCACTCATCCCGGGCTTAGCTAAGAAGTCTTAGCTAAGTCTCTCCTAGCTCTTGTGATTGCAGCTACCTCCGATAGGCTCCGAAACGGTCCGAAGTTCCGGAAGTTGGACTTAGGAAGCCTTGTGCACCCCCATGGGTCTCGATCCTATGCCATAAGGTCATCCTAGGACGTACCCATATGACCCTCCACCCATTTAGGACACCTCCTGCCCCGATTAGGCCAAGTCCCGCTGCTAAGGACTTCGTGCGCTCTTAGCCCACTAAGATAGGTGATCACGGCGCATGGCTGCTCTCAGATAGTCATCCCGCCCTCGTGAATGAACTTGGTCACCTTTCTACCGTACGTAGTTCCCCTGTTTCAGTTCCTAATTAGTTCCTATCCTCCTCGTGTTCACTTCGGAGTCCATGCGCTTTAGTACACATTTCGGACTCGTAAGGATCGCTTCGCGCAAGATTAGTTCACCTCACGTTCCCCTATTTAGTCAGAGGTAGTTTACTATGTACAAGAGAGACCCCTCAGTGCATGCTTCTCTCTTTGGAATACCAGTTCCCCGGTAGCTCCGATCTCAGAAAAGCACCGCGAGTACAACCTTAGGAACGGTCCTAAGCCCTTAAGTCTCCACCCCAGCTCCGTCTCAGTACCTTTGAACTACGTCTACGCTTGTGATATATCTACGAACCACATCTACGCTTTCCGAACTACACACTACGATCCACGAAGTCACGGTGACTTCGTGCCCTTCAGCACCTATCCGGTGGGCCTCCGTCTTAGTTATACCCTTAGGCTCACGTTGCGTCATCCCTACGTTCTACGAATAACCCTACGACTCCCCCATAGCCTTCATTACAGGCTATAGTACATCTCTCTACGCCCTCGAACTCTCCGACCCACACCTCGACGTCATCAGACACTTCAGATCTTCCAGCAACCTCGTTCCCTCATTCCTATTCCAAGTATTAGCTCTCCGAACCATCTGACCTCTCCTACAAGTCTCCTACGCCAGCCAAACCTCGCCCACCTCGCTCTAACAAACCTCTAAGCCTTACACCCTTTAGCTAACTCTAGCTAAAAGGACTTCGCAGCAGTCTCGTACCCTCTGCCGCTTAGTAGAAATTATAGTCCATTGGCTTATTGCTCCCTAACTCTATACAGCCTACGAAGTCAGCTCGCGCGATTTAGCTAAAACTTCGAAGGACTTCGCAGAATCTCGAAGGACTTCGCGTACTTCGGAGGGCCTCGCAAGGCCTTAGGGATAGTATAACACTTAGGAACAAGATCCTGTTGTGCAGGACCCTTGACCCCTTACTCCCCTATTTACAAAAACAAGACATACAGGTTTCCCGGTATCATACAGGTTGTAGCTCCTACCCTCACACCACCACAGTTATCACACTACCCCCAGCCACGTTGCGGAGCACTCCCTAGGTACCAGGGTCCCCTAGGTCGTATCATTTCTGGAGCCCACCGCGAGGGGGAGCAGTCAAGATTTCATTGCCTTCAGATCATCCTACGTCTAACCAGTCCTCTCCGAGAAACAGCGATCAGTTACTATCCGAGTTCTTTCAGGTTGGCTATCGTTACTATACTCAAGCAGGCCTTCCACGAAGCACCTCTTTGCGAACACCTACGACTATCCCCTCCGATATCATTTCTACACTCGAATCTTCCGAATTGACCCCCGACTTTGAGGCTCTTTTCGAAGGGTCTCTAGACACGCTTACCACGTCCGAAGACTCACCAATTGAGGACTTCGAACCTCAGTCCACGTCCCCTGAGCTTCCTAACACCTCCGAAGGAAGCGGTCCTTCTTCAGCGTCTGACCCTATCTTAGTCCATTTACCGGCATCCCCTCAGCTATCCTCTACGCTCCCATCAGCTTCGCGTTCCCCTCCGATTCCTTCTATTACACTTTCCGACGCTTCTACGACCCAATCTTCTTCGGCTAGCATCAACTCAGCTTCGAACCCATCTCTGACCGCACCCATTTTAGCTAATCCCCTAAATCCTATTTCTGTGTCAACCATGAACGCACCTCCACTCATGCCACCTTGAGGAGATCGTACATCCCCCACCTTCGATCCTGACCAGCCTAGGACCATCCGAAGGTATTTCCAGGACTTAGAGTCACTTTTTGTCCGCTGCCAGATAGCGGATGAGGCGACGAAGAAACACTGGACTACTCGCTACCCTCCTATCGATGTTTCGGACCTATGGGAGTCCCTCCCTGAGTGTTCCGATGTCACGAAGACCTACGAAGACTTCAAGAAGGAGATTAGAAGCCTCTACCCAGGCACAGAGGACGATAGAATGTGGTCTATGTCCGACTTGGATCAGTTGATAGGAGAACGTGCTAGAATTGGAATCAACAATGCGGCAGACTTAGGAAGCTTCTATCGTGAGTTTTATGCCATCACGAAGTATCTAATCTCGAAAAATAGGTTGTCTACTATCGAGCAAAGCCGTGCTTTCGCGAGGGCCTTCCAGCCTTCGCTATGGGCTCGCGTGTCTACTAGGTTACAGCTAAAGTTCCCTGATCACTTACCCGATGATCCCTACACCTTGGACCAGCTACATAGCGCAGCGAAGTTCGTACTCCTTGGTACTTCTACAACTCTTACCTCTGCTACGACTGTAACTGCTTCGACCACTGCCGTGCCCGTGGGGGGCTCATCGCTAAAGATAGAGGATCTACAGACGTTCGCAGAGATCCTCACGAAGTCCGTAACCAGTGCGCTAGCTCCTGTTCTTGCGAACCAGCGACCCCCTCGATTGGACAGCTCGCGCGGCGAGCACACTCATGTAGAAGGCCAGTACTGTCACTATTGCGGGGACTTGGACTGCTGCACTAGGTGTTGCAAGCACATCGAGCAAGACATCAAGGATGGCAAGTGCAAGCGCAACCCAGATGGAAAGATAGTGCTGCCAAATGGAAATTTCGTACCCAGAACGATCCCAGGACGTACGATTCGCGATAGGCTTTACGAATATCATCGACGAAATGGCACGAATTCCTCCCCCCAGCTCCTATTCGAAATCGACAATCGCCTGAATGTGCCCGCATTCTCACTATCCGCCGAGGATCGTATAGCCGCTTTAGAACACGAGATTTACCAACTTCGGAGACGTCGCGAAGTCTTCGATGGTGTGGAAGTACCCCAGCGCAGAAGGCAGGGTGCTCCTAACGCGCAGTCTGATCCTAGAAACCCACCCATAGCCAACGCACCTCCGATAGGACACGATCGGCATCCAGTAGTGGATCCCCCTGCTAACCAAGATGCCCCAGCGGCGGAGGTGCAGAACCAGACCCCTCCTACCATTCTAAAGCGACCCAATTATCCTTCTAATTCAGCGCCTTTGCCTCCGAAGCCTGTGAATGTGTCCGATCCACCCCCGAACTCATCGGAGCATGCCGCGTCTACATCTAACGTACCAGCCCAACCAGCATCACAGGCAGCCATTCCACCGCCCACTCCACCAGTACATCCTTTCGCTAACGCTCGAGATGCTACTTACGCACCTCCGAATCTTCGAAATTTCGCAGCAGCTCCGAAGCCTACAGCAGACAAGGGCAAGGACGTGGCCTATAAGACGACCACACCGGTTCATCAGGAGAAACTTACAGAGGAAATATTCGCGCGATCTATGAGAACACCCGTGGTTACACTAACGCCCGAGGAGCTACTATCTATATCCCCGGATGTTCGTGCGCGATATCGCGAAGCTATCACCCCTAAACGTGTGCCTATGGATCCTAAGGCTACTCATATGGCTCAAATTACGGAACTCTCAGACGATCTCGCTTCTAAAACGACGCTAGCAACCTCCGAACTATCGTGCCATGGTGAACCCCTTGTCCCTGGTTCGACCATCATTCCAGACCCCTACGAAACGTACTTACGACACGTACCCGGAAAGGAAGAACCCTCCGAAATCATAGTAGCCCGCGACTCGAACTCTATCCGTTCTATCGAAGCTCTAATCGACAACAAAGAGCGAATCGAATGCATCGTGGACCCTGGGTCACAAGTGGTTGCGATGTCAGAGCAAGTCTGTCATGCCTTAGGGCTAATTTACGACCCTTCCGTGCAGCTAAATATGCAGTCTGCTAATGGCAGTATTGACCGTTCTTTAGGACTGGTTCGAAATGTCTCGTTCCAAGTAGGCGACATCGTGTTGTACCTACAGATACACGTCATACGCAATCCCTCCTACGATATCCTTCTAGGCCGACCCTTCGATGTGGTAACCGAGAGTGTGGTTAAGAACTTCGGAAACGAGGAGCAGACCATCACGATCGTATGCCCGAACACGAGCGAAGTCGCGACCATCCCTACGATGCCTCGAGGACGTCAAAAGTTCTTACCAGCCCATCATCATAGTTGCCCCCACGCGAACTCTTCGAATCATTTGCGATCGGGTTTTTAGATTTCGAGGATTTGAGAAATCAAGGAGAGGTTGCCCTGGTCATTGAGTATGAATCCGATACCCCTAAAATCGTGTCTTTCGCTGCTGTAAATGCAGCAGATAACAATTCTGTTCCTGCGCTCTATCTATCAGTCTCTAACTCTGTGTCTAGCTATCTGCAGTCTCTCTATTTTAGCGAAACTTCGAAAGTCTCGGAAGGTCCGGCTGATCATACTAGGTGGCTATCTGGCTTTCTAGCAGCAGCAACACCGCACGAGGCTCCCTTCCTTTCACACGATAATCCGAATTCTCTCCCTATGCTTTCGCTTTCCGCCTCTAAAGACATATCCTCTATCCCCATTCCAGGTCCCAGGAACGCTACGAAGGTCACGAAGTCAGCCCGAAGACCCTCCCTTGCTCCTAATCCGATGGTATCCCTTCCTAAGTTGTCAGATTCTTCCCCTATTCCTACATTTGCAGCATCGAAAAAGAAGTACAAGCCTGTAGCGCTGAAGACTCGCCCTATTCTGGGAGCTTTGGACGAACGATTCCGAATCATTCGCGAAATTAAAGGCGACCCTTTAGCGACGATGCCTACCCTATCACCGACTCCACCACCTTTCGAACCTACTTCGCGATATACGCAAGAACGGCACGATCTCACGGACAAGCTACACAGTGGAGACTTCCTACAACCAGCAGAGAGGGACCTACTACATCATTTTATGACCCTACACGCTGATGCGTTCGCTTGGAATGACTCCGAAAGGGGGTGCTTCAAGCCGGAGTACTTCCCTCCTATTGACTTTCCGGTAGTACCGCACACGCCATGGGTACAAAAGAACATTCCTATCCCACCCGGAATCTACAATGAAGTGTGCGCAATCATCAAAAAGAAGATCGCAGCTGGGGTCTACGAACCTTCGAATTCTTCCTATCGTTCACGATGGTTTTGTGTGGTGAAGAAAGACGGAAAGTCCCTACGTCTCGTACATAGTCTGGAACCCCTAAACGCTGTCACGATTCAACACTCAGGCGTTCCCCCGACTCCCGAACACCTCGCAGAACAGTTCGGAGGACGACCTTGTGGTGCCATGTTGGATCTATATGTAGGCTATGATGAACGCTTGATAGCGGAGACTTCGCGCGATCTTACGACATTTCAAACACCTTTCGGAGCTATGAGATTGGTCACTCTACCTATGGGATGGACCAACTCGGTCCCTATCTTCCACGATGATGTTACGCACATCCTACAGCCCGAAATTCCTCACCTAACGGTTCCCTATATCGACGATGTTCCGGTCAAAGGCCCTGAAAGTTCGTACGATCTCGTACCTATTTCGGAGAACCCAGGCATTCGAAAGTTTGTTTGGGAACATTTTACGAACCTCAATAGGATAGTCACACGCATGCGCTACGCAGGAGGTACCTTTTCTGGAGTTAAAAGCATTCTAATTGCCCGCGAAATCACCGTTGTAGGGCATCGGTGTACTCCAGAAGGTCGCCTACCGGACGAGTCTCGTGTTGCAGCCATACGCAACTGGGGACCTTGTGCGACCCTATCTGACGTTCGAGCCTTTTTAGGAACCATTGGAGTGGTCCGTATCTTCATCCGAAACTTCGCGCATCGTGCAGATGCCTTAGTACGCCTAACGCGAAAGGCGGTACCCTTCGAATTTGGTCCAGCGCAAATCGCAGCGCAAGAGGACCTTAAGGATGCTTTGCTGTCCTCTCCAGCTCTCCGATCCATTAACTATTCATCAGGTGCGCCCGTGATCTTAGCGGTTGACACCTCCTATATTGCAGTTGGCTATCACCTTTGCCAATGCGATGAGGGCAACCCTAAAGTCCGATTCTACAATCGTTTCGGATCCATCACCCTAAATGATCGCGAGCGGAGGTTCTCGCAACCGAAGTTAGAGATCTACGGATTGTTTCGAGCACTTCGCGTACTACGAATCTACCTAATCGGAGTTAGGAACCTTATAGTGGAAGTGGACGCACGCTATATCAAAGGGATGTTGCAAAATCCGGACATCGCACCCAGCGCGAGTATAAATCGCTGGATCGTATCGATTCTAACATTCCATTTCACCCTAGTACATGTACCAGGTACGATGCATGGACCAGATGGACTATCAAGACGAACCCCCCAGCCAGGAGATCAAGAAGAGAGCAGCGAAGAAGACTTCGAAGACTGGATAGACAAAATGCACTCGTTTCTACATCACATCCAAGCCCCCCCTTCCCATCCTATACCATCGATTTCTACCCTATTCCCTTACGAATTCGCCTCTAACATTCCTATCACAACCCCCACACCTCCGATAGCTCCAACCTTCGCCTCCGAGTTGGCTGAGGACAGCCAAGGTTTCAATAGGGAGGAGGAGAGCTACGATAGCGTCCCAAGATCCGAAATGGCCAAGGAAGCTGACACAAGACTTGACTTAGTAGCAAAATTCCTACGAAGCCTCGCGAGACCTGCCAACCTATCGGATGCAGAATACGAAGGTTTCGTAAAATACTGTCTTCTATTCTTCCTCGATGAGGACATACTATGGCGCAAAGATCCACAAGGAGCTCACAAACTAGTTGTAAAGCAGGCAGATCGTCTACGAATCCTCCGAGAATGTCACGATGCAGTCGCGCATCGAGGAATACACGCTACGAAGGTGCTGATTTCGGAACGGTTTTGGTGGCCCTACCATCATATCGACATTGCCTGGTATGTTCGAAGCTGCCACCTATGCCAGATTCGCCAAGTGCGGCAGATCCTAATCCCGCCTACGGTCGCTACGCCCGCTCCGATCTTCGCAAAGGTTCACATAGATACCATGCATATGCCCCCTTCTAACGGATTTAGGTACTTGGTGCAAGGCCGGTGTTCTCTAACCCAGTACCCCGAATTTCGGATGCTTCGCAAGGAAACGGCTAAAGCTTTGGCAGAATGGCTCTTCGAAGACTTTGTTTGTAGGTGGGGCGCGCTATCGGAGATAGTCACGGACAACGGTGCTCCCTTCGTAAAAGCTACGAACTACATAGCGAAGAAGTACCAGCTACGACATATCCGAATTAGCGGATACAATTCGCGTGCCAACGGACTGGTGGAGAGGCCTCACTTCGACGTTAGGCAGGCGCTATTCAAGGCCGTGGATGGCGAAGAGTCTAAATGGTCTCAGGCAACGTACTCAGTCTTCTGGTCCGAAAGGATCACGACTCGAAAGCGCATGGGATGTTCGCCCTATTTCGCGGTCACTGGCACCCACCCTGTTATCCCTTTGGACGTCGTAGAGGCCACCTATATCCTTCCTCCTCCGTCCTCCATGCTATCCACGACCGATCTTATCGCACGTCGAGCTATCGCATTGCAAAAGCGGGTGACTCAGGTAGCGGAACTACATTCGAAGGTCTACGAAGCGCGAAGACAAGCTGCTCTGCGATTCGAAGAGAAGCATAAGCACACCATCCACGATTTCAACTTCGAAAAGGGCGATTTAGTACTAATTCGCAACACACAGATAGAAAAGTCCCTAAATCGAAAGATGCGACCTCGCTACCTCGGCCCAGTACTCGTGGTATCTAGGAACAAAGGTGGTGCTTATATCCTATGCGAATTGGATGGTTCGGTACTCGACAGGCCTACGGCAGCCTTCCGAGTCATCCCCTACTTAGCGCGAAAAGCCCTCGAACTTCCTACCGAACTCCTGGACGTGTCGACGGAGCGACTTCGCGAACTAGAGCTGACTACCACCCAAGGCGATGACGAAGAACTAGGATCGTATCCCTACTCTCCTAAGTCCGGCTCTAGTCCATCCGAAGCTCACTAAAGAATCAGAGGAGCAATCGACGATACCCCGACTTTAGCTAAGATTACGCTACGTCCATTTTACTTTTCGCTTACCTTTTGGTCATGTTTTACTTTCCCCAACAAGCCCCCACTCAGTTTGACAGCTACGAAGTTCCGAATGTCTACGAATTTTTACTTACAACATCTCCTACTTTTTACTATAGTGATTCAACTCACGAAGTCGCGATATCGTTCTAAAAAGCTCCTAAAACGCCGAGCGGAGCGAAGATTGCGCGAGGGGCCTTAAGCCCTTCAAGGCCATGATGATTTACTGAGCCTAAATGAGCGCATTTTATCCCCCTAAGTCTTCTAATTCTTCGCTGTGTTGTTTGGTTACTTCACACACTTAGGAACCTTTTCACAAGGACGACGTTTGCGTCCGCTTTATTCAGACTACTGTACACATATTGGAAAAGGTCCCTAGCAAAGGGACGCGCAACGAGAGAGAATACAGCACGTTGGTGCGACAGATACGGAACGGGCGAGATGACGAACTACGAACCCCCCACCTTCTAAACCTCGGCCTCGGCATCTTCCTCATCCTGCTCGGACTCACCAGAGGGACCAGGATCAGTAGAGGAGGCGGTGACGCGACGGCGAGGAAGGGGGAGAGAGCTCAAGTCGAGCGGCGCAGGCGTACGACCGGTTAGGGCGGTTTCGGCACGATAGAGCCCCGAAATGTAGTCTTCGAGACGCATCGCGCGACTCTCGGCCATCGCGCGGTCATACCAGAGGCCTTCGACAACGGCTTGATGCGCAGGGGTGAGGCCGTCCAAGTATTCAGCGCCGTTAAGGGCCAGCGAGGCCTCGAGCGACATCGTAGGCGCAGGGGTCGACTTCGCCTTCTTGGACTCGCGGGCGCGAGGCGGGGACACCTGAGGAGGTTGGCCCGCAGCTAGGGAACGTCTTAACATCAGCAATGTCGCGATAACGAGGGCACGAGAAGCCCTACCACGCTTCGAAACGCGCACGCCGCGCTCCTTACCGTCTACGGAGAATCCCCCCCAATAACACCCCTGCGACTCTCGCAGGCACTTACCACACTTCACGGCGCCCGCGGGGAGTTCGCACTCGAAGTCTGCGGTGTAGGTGCTGCAGCGATCGCACTAGGTAGCAATCATAAGCCGCGAACGGTCACGAAAAGGACGTGCACTCACCTTCGCATGAGTTCGCCTATGCTCCGCCGCCTTCGCCATGTTAGCCAGGGCTTCGGGCGTCGGAGGAGCCTTCGCCTTCGCAGTGTCCTTCCCCTGAGCAGGAGGGACCCCTACGAAGACACCCGAACTCGTGGACGAGGCGAGCTCGCCAACTTGGCCGCTAGAAACGGAGGCCATGATCGAGCTGGCCTGGGAAGCCGCGCGAGTAGAAGCCGCTGCCTTGGCCCGAGCTGAGGGACGACGAGTACGCGAGGAGGTACGACTAGGAGCCGGCGAAGGAGCAGAAGACGAAGCCGCAAGTTGGGCAGCACGTTCAAGCGCAGCGCGCTCGACCGCCTCCACACGAAGTCGTTCGGTCGCACGGGCGAGTTCGCGCTGTGCGTCTCGCTCTTGAAGCATAGCAGCGAACTGAGGAAAGCCGGTGCGAGCCCACGAGATCCACGACGAGTCCGCGAGAGGGAGGATCGCCGTCAAACCTTCGACGATGGCGGCCTCTAAGGTAGGATCGGCGGGAGCGTTCGAAGCCTGGGACAGGACCCGCCAGTTACCCTATAACGCAGTAAAGACGATGTAACGGGCGACCGAGGAGGGTACGTACCACACGACGTCCTAAGTTCCTCGCCCACCGCAAGTAATCTTCGGCCTCCGCTACGCCCTCCGGACGAGAATCGAGGAGCGCCAGGACATCGCTGTGAGCCAGGCCAACACCATCAGAGTCCATATCGTCGAACATGATGGGGAAGGGAAAGGCAAAAGGGGAGAAAGGAGAAAAAGATAAGAGGCACCCACAATTAGCTTCTATCAGGATATCGCCCGCTTCGCAGATCGGACGCGATAGGCTACAAGTTCCCACGGTCGCGCACACTGACTGAGGACAGTCAGGATTTCAATAGGGAGGAGGTGATGAGTCCCGTAGCCTCCTGGCCCCCGAATCGCGATTTTAGGAGCTTTCTAATCCCCCAACCGACCACTCTAAGACTCTCCTACAGCCTACGACAGGAGGGATAGGTTCCTATAATATTCCTAACGCCCCCTCTCCTTCCTAAACCCTCCTAACACCCTACGAAGTCTTGCGAAGTCACACGAGGTGCTACGAGATTTCGAATGCTAGACGCGAAGTCCCTAACTCCTGCTAAGTCCACTATCGGACACTGCCGGCCCTCCCATACTGTTCCATTGGATCTAGGTCCTATCTACTACGTCACTCATCCCGGGCTTAGCTAAGAAGTCTTAGCTAAGTCTCTCCTAGCTCTTGTGATTGCAGCTACCTCCGATAGGCTCCGAAACGGTCCGAAGTTCCGGAAGTTGGACTTAGGAAGCCTTGTGCACCCCCATGGGTCTCGATCCTATGCCATAAGGTCATCCTAGAACGTACCCATATGACCCTCCACCCATTTAGGACACCTCCTGCCCCGATTAGGCCAAGTCCCGCTGCTAAGGACTTCGTGCGCTCTTAGCCCACTAAGATAGGTGATCACGGCGCATGGCTGCTCTCAGATAGTCATCCCGCCCTCGTGAATGAACTTGGTCACCTTTCTACCGTACGTAGTTCCCCTGTTTCAGTTCCTAATTAGTTCCTATCCTCCTCGTGTTCACTTCGGAGTCCATGCGCTTTAGTACACATTTCGGACTCGTAAGGATCGCTTCGCGCAAGATTAGTTCACCTCACGTTCCCCTATTTAGTCAGAGGTAGTTTACTATGTACAAGAGAGACCCCTCAGTGCATGCTTCTCTCTTTGGAATACCAGTTCCCCGGTAGCTCCGATCTCAGAAAAGCACCGCGAGTACAACCTTAGGAACGGTCCTAAGCCCTTAAGTCTCCACCCCAGCTCCGTCTCAGTACCTTTGAACTACGTCTACGCTTGTGATATATCTACGAACCACATCTACGCTTTCCGAACTACACACTACGATCCACGAAGTCACGGTGACTTCGTGCCCTTCAGCACCTATCCGGTGGGCCTCCGTCTTAGTTATACCCTTAGGCTCACGTTGCGTCATCCCTACGTTCTACGAATAACCCTACGACTCCCCCATAGCCTTCATTACAGGCTATAGTACATCTCTCTACGCCCTCGAACTCTCCGACCCACACCTCGACGTCATCAGACACTTCAGATCTTCCAGCAACCTCGTTCCCTCATTCCTATTCCAAGTATTAGCTCTCCGAACCATCTGACCTCTCCTACAAGTCTCCTACGCCAGCCAAACCTCGCCCACCTCGCTCTAACAAACCTCTAAGCCTTACACCCTTTAGCTAACTCTAGCTAAAAGGACTTCGCAGCAGTCTCGTACCCTCTGCCGCTTAGTAGAAATTATAGTCCATTGGCTTATTGCTCCCTAACTCTATACAGCCTACGAAGTCAGCTCGCGCGATTTAGCTAAAACTTCGAAGGACTTCGCAGAATCTCGAAGGACTTCGCGTACTTCGGAGGGCCTCGCAAGGCCTTAGGGATAGTATAACACTTAGGAACAAGATCCTGTTGTGCAGGACCCTTGACCCCTTACTCCCCTATTTACAAAAACAAGACATACAGGTTTCCCGGTATCATACAGGTTGTAGCTCCTACCCTCACACCACCACAGTTATCACACTACCCCCAGCCACGTTGCGGAGCACTCCCTAGGTACCAGGGTCCCCTAGGTCGTATCATCGGCACATCATCTGGCCCTGGGTTTGTGAAGACCAGAATGTCATCCGGCACCTCTCCCCCCTCCTCTTCCAACACCCAGTCATCCTTGGCCTCTTCCTCGTCAGAGGACATCCCATCCTGTCCGTCCAGGGTCATGGGGCAGGCACTCCCCTCATGGCCAAGCTGGATACATGCTCCCACATCTTGCAACCAAGCCGGGGCAAAGAAGGTGTTATAGGTCCATTTCTGGATCCTGTGGAATGGTAGCCTTGCATGTTCCAGTTTGCAGCACTCCATACAAAATATGGGTTTGGCCAGGCAGTCCAGACAGCGCCAGAGTGCCCCCTTCATGCTGCACCGGGTGCAAGAATGACTGGAAGAAGGGTGTGATCATGGAGAGGGTTCTGTGTGGTGGGGGGCACCCTCATGCATGTACAGTCTATTTAAATAATGCTCTTTGCTCCCCAGCCACTCCCTCATAAGATCAGGTTGAGACTGTGAGAAGAATGTGAGCTGTGATGCCATTCCAGTCCCATTGGCTCAGACGATGCCCACCTGAGTGGATGGAAACACAGGCTGAGAAATATGATCCTCATAGACAGGTGGATCATATCCTGCATTGGCATGCCTGCTTGTTCTTGGAGTTTGGAGAGGGGTGCTCCTGGTAGGAGTGCTGGGCAAGGACAAGCCAGGCTTATCTTTGATCTGCACCAACTGAGAAATCACGCCTCTGGAAGTCTTTTTCTGCTTCCATTTGACCTCTTGGATAATGGGGGAGCTCAATCTTCTTTTTCTTTTTCCCATCAGGTTCATCTGTTTTGTGGTGAAGAGCGGAAACACAGGGAATGTGTTACGGGGGAGTCTATGCTCGTAGGTGACTACCGTGATGGGGAGTCGTTGAGTAGTCAGGTGTGAAGTGTAAATGAGGAGTCAGCCTGGCTGATGATGAGTACACGTCTAAGTCTTCAACCGCTAGCCCAACGGTCTTGAGAGAGTTGTGGGCTAAGTCACAGCCTAAGTCCTAGTGTAGTCACAAGGATATAGACGGTCTAAGGCGACCCGTTGAATAGACAAAGGTATAGGGGCCTAAGCCCAGTCGTAAAGTACAAATGGTAACAACGGCACCAAAGTACACAGTGTAACTAAGGAGGACAAGATTGGGGTGCTTCGCAGTGAGCCAACCCCTTAAGTACTATGGTGGGTTTAGGGCAAGCCAGCCCTCACTCCCACAGGTACCAGCACCTAAGCGTCCATAAGTCAGAGGCCCGAGTGGTCCCTTCTGAGAAACAGTCCATAACTAAGCGGGTGACGGTCAGCCCGTCAGGAATAATGGTGATAATTGTAAGTGTACATGACCCGCTGATGCGCACTATAACACTCCAACCCCAACTGGGTATGACCTAGAGAAGCTGGAAGGCTATAGAACTAGTTAGTGTGGAGGGAGAGTCAGCAGCAAAGGGTTCCTGATCTCAAATGGGTCGAGAGACGTCTACAAAGGTCTTCGACGACCCTCTACGTGTGTCGCGACTGCTCGACGTAGCTTCGATGCGCTACTATGCTGTACTATACTAGGGAGAGACTTAAACGTGAGAACTTAGCTGATACGCAATCCTTCGAAATACTGTAGAAGGCGGACTTGGGTTAGAGAGAGATGCTAGCGCAACCCTTCGATGTGGCTCGAAGGTGGACGTAAGAATGAACGCAACTTCTTCGACGGATGTCGAAGACGGACAAGATGCAACCCTTCAAGATACTGTAGAAGGCGGATAGTAGACGCAACTCTTCGAACGTAATCAAAGACGGAAGGACGCAGTAGAACGCAGTAGGTGACTAAATCGAAGGTGCTCTTCTTGAGCTCTGCAGGATAGGGGAAAACTTCTCTGTTGTTCCGAGACACCATACCTCGCGTTTATACTACTGTACTATAATGTAAGGCGCATCGGGAGTGGCATAGTATGAGTGGCATCCTAACTTCTTGCATACTACGAACTACGGAGTGGCATGAAATATACTAAGCCAAGACCTGGGGCCGTAGCGTTATCGAGTACATCGAGTGGCACGTCGTAGCAGATCGAGCGATATCGGAGTGGCGAGACCGGTCACGTGCGAGGACATTGAGTGGCAACTGCATGTGGCGTATTGTGCGTAGAGGGACCGGTACACTGGAACATCGGACCGGAACTGGTGGAGTGACAGTGGCGTGATTCGAGGCTATCGGAGAGTCCCACGGTGGCTTTTCGGGCTGTATCAGACACGTCGAGTGGCGTCAAAGCCATGACTAAGGTCCTAGGGTCGAGTGAGGGCGCTCCGCGGGGCCTAGAAGTGCCTGGCACCTATCACCGCTAGTCCGGTATAGTGAAGAGAAATGAAAATGTATGTTCGCACCATTACCACCTTGTAGCAGAATGCACTCAAATATGTGTATTGAAGCTTGAGTGCAGATGCATGTGAGTGCACATTTGCGTGACAACAGGTGTGACCCATTGGATTGGAGTGACTTTAGCAAAAGTGCGCAACAGCTGAAGCGCGTCAAACTAGGGATCTGTCTTGCCTCACTGCTCTGCTGCTCACTCACTTAAGCCATGCCTAGGAACTCCATCCCTCAGACTCACAAGGATGCCATTGATGCTTTGTTCCCTGAGTGGAACCAGGCAGACAGAGCAGCCCAAGCGCAGTTCCTTTAGGATGTGTACGAGGATCTGGAGGAATTGGAGAACAGGAAGCTGACAGATGAGGAGAAAGAGGTGAGAGGTGCTGCTCTACATGACAGAGGACGTGCTCATGATCATCTTGATGCAGGCATTAAAGAAGTACACCAGGAACAAGCAGGAGAAAAAGGCAGAGAGGAAAGAGTTTGATCTGAAATCATCATACACCTGGAGGAGTGTGGTGGTGACCCATGGCAAGGAGGAACTGATGCGCAGGATGGCCATTCTGACTGGGGGTGTCAAATCAGGCAGCCCTCAGTGGATCACCCATTACCAGACCGTGAAAGCACAGTTGTGTGCTGCTGTGTCAGAAGAGCAGAAGGCTGCCTATGTGAGGGAAGCTGAGATATGGAACACAGAGGGAGCTCCTGCAGATGTCCAGATGGCCAGGGTGGAGAAGCATGGGGAAAAGGCAGTCAAGGAGTTTGCCCAGTACGTCTTCAAGATGATGGGCATGAGGGTGTACATGCTGGGCACGTACAGGGGAAAGAATGCCAAGATCTACACCACAGAGTGAGCGTGCAGTCCTCAATTGTCCTCTCCTCTCTCACCTCCAAGCCCCAGTTTTGGGTTCAATGACCAGTTGGGCGGTGGGGACAAGGTGGAGGACAAGGTGGTGGACTGGAACTCAGAGGAGTATCTGAGGTTGTTCAAGAGATATGCAAACACCCAGTTCAGTGAGTGTCAGAGCCCATGTTGTCCACCATCCTGGTAGCCATTGACACCGGGACAGCACCGGAGCAGGAGGTTGATGGGGAGGAGGAGCCAAAGAAGAGGAAGAGGAATACGGAGCCGGCACTGGAGCTGGACACCACAGAGGATGGGGAGCCCCTTCTTCCATCTCAGGAGGTCATCTCAGTGGCGAGCCTGAATCAGAAAAAGCAGTTGATAGCACAGTTTGTGTGCATGCATTATGGTATGTCCCCCATCCCTGTGGCTGAGCTGCTGGGCTGACTGGCAGATTGTCTGGGATGTCCCATAGTCAAGTGCTGTGGGATGCCGGAGGCGAAGGTGCCTTGGGGGGTGTTGCAGTCTGAGCAGGACAAATACATCTCAGTGGTGTATATGCCAGAGGACATCACTCTGAAGGACTGCACCAAGATGATCCAGGCAGATGTGGACCGGCTTCTGAACTTCTGGTCTGACCGGCAGGATGACCCAGAGGTGGACTACACCTTCAAATTCAAGGCATGGAAGGGCAGGGACAAGGAACCTCAGCTGCCAGTGAAGAGGGTCCCATCTCGGCCTAATCATCTCAAGTGGGCAGGCCATAAGAACAAAGGCAAGGAAAAGGCGGTGACGCCACCTCACCCTGAAGGTGAGGAAAACACCACCGAATCAGACAAAGACAGTAGCCATCATGATGAGTCAAGTGACATAGAGAATGAGAATGAGCCGGGGCCTAGTGAACCACATCGGTCAGGTCACACACAAAGACCCAGAGTGGCGGGCAGAGGTAGAGCACCACTCACAGGAGATGTGGCAGTGGCAGGGCCAACGAGTGTACGCACGGCGCCGGCGGGTGCAAGTGCGGTGCCGGCGGCGATGAGTGCGACACTGGCGGGTGCAAGTGCAGCGCCGGCAGCGACAGGTGCGGCGCTGATGGGTGCAAGTTCGGTGCCGGCAGGCAGAGGTCGGCCCACTGGTAACCCTTTATCTCAACATACCCAATCACCATCACTGGCACATGCTGGAGGACAGCCAGTGGCCGGTCATGTGGAGGATGAAGGAAGTGTGTCAAGGACTCTTGTGCCAGCTGTACCCAGGACCAAGTTCAAGTCACCGGCAACGGTCCAAGACAGTCCTGAGGCAAGACAGAGGTATCTGCTTAGTCTGTCCTGACAGATGCCGTATCGCAACTTCATCAAGGCCATCCCCAAACTGGTGTGTGGTTGTGCTTTTCATATTCATCATGACAGCCTCAACATCCCTTGCCCAGGCTCACATTATTGTTTCTGGCAATCAGTCTCATCAATGGGCCTGGGGGGAATGGAAGTACACCTCCCCCCACTGTACTAGAGCTGTCCACAGCAATATGGCCACAGGCTCCAAGTTCACCCAGTGGCTGTCCTCAAAGCCCTATTACACCAGCAGGGGGGACAACTTTAAGCTGGACATGGTGAAGACCCAGAACATGGCGCTGGTGATTGGGCTGATGCTCAGGGACTTGGAGGAGGCCCAGGTGGCCAATGAAGTGGAGGGTGAGCCCACCGACTTGCCTGACTATGTTCTCAACTCAGTGCTCAGTGAGAACATGGTGGAGAATGTCCTGCTGCCTGCATGCGATGAGATGAGGGTAGGCATAGAGGTGGTATCAGAAGACACTGAGGTGATGGGGGACAGCTCCAGACTGACCAGATCGGCTTCAAGGCATCCCCAGGCACAGCCCGGTAAGTCTGGTGGACCTGATGTGCTACCTGTGCCAAAGAAGAATGGTGCCAGTCCAAAGGAGGGGAGCCAGAAGAGGAAAAAAAATGAGTTGGAGCCTGTGGAGGAGGAGAATGAGGTGGAATCATCATCTAGGAAGAAGGGGAAGGGGGTGCCTGGATGACTCAAACCCAGGCTGGCCAACAGGGGTGGGAGGAGGACTGCGGCTTAGGGTGCATTCAGAGGAGGAAGACCAGGGTTCCAGCACCGGCAGCGATGGATGCGGCGCTGGCAGCGATGGGTGCAGTGCTGAACCTGAGTGTTGTGGCACCAGTGGTGTTTCTGCCTTATTATGTTCTGTTTTATGTTCACCCTGAGATAGCCTAGATGGAAATATATACACATAAAATTACTTGAAAACTACTATGTAGAGTGCTTGTACATGCAATGGTACCCTACTATTCAATATCCATGACATCATCCTCATCCTCCTCATCCCCATATCCACTCAACATTGCACTGACACCCCATCACCTGTGACTGAGGCTGGGCACAAGCAGAGATGACAGCAGGAGTTTCACCTGGTCCTTGTACCTCAGGATATATCACTGGCACCCTATTGCCGCTGACCGGCGCCGGATAGTAGATGACCGGCGCCGCAAGTGGGTGGACCGGTGCTGGATCCTGCAACAGCGATGCCGGGGCATCAGGAAGGGAGACCGGTGAGACAGGGGATGGTGTGGGTGACACAGAGGGTGCTGGATTGATGACAGGAGGTGAGTAAACCCTGCTTACCCTTCTCTCCATGTTTGGCAGGGAGAACCAGACTACCGGCTCCTGTTCCCGGTCGCACAGACCAGTATTCAGGTGAACCATTGCTGGATCACTTGCATCCGGCGCTGTGATGTACAGAGCCGGAGCCGGGTTCTCCTGAGACGGAGCCGGGTCATCCTGAGGCAAAGCCGGGTCATCCTGGGGTGGAGCCAGGTCGTCCTGTGGAGGTGCCGGGTCACCTCCACTCATCTTCCAGTCCATCAGACCAGAATTGTGGTCCATTGGCACCTCTTCCTGAGGCCCGGTAGATGGCCCTGATCAAGGTCAGCCAGGGTGTGAATGAAGGAACAGGGACCTATCTGGCAGGTTCAAGATGCCTGGTCCCACCAAGCCCTCCACTGCTGCCCTCAATGTCTCCACCATGAGCTCCGTCATGGCCAGTCGGCGGCGCAGGGTCAGGTTCTCGTACTCGAGCAGCTCCACCTGCCCTCCCAGATCCTCTGCAGGCATGTTCCGCAGTCACACAAGGGTGTCACCGAGCCATGGCACATGAAGTGTCCGTGCCGGCAGGACCACAATGTCTATGTATGCCATATCTGGCCATCAATGAGGAAGGATCTAAAGCAAGAAACAAAAAACTTATTACGCTGCTTTGGTGGCATAGATGCCACCATCCCCTCTCCACCCGACCCGAACAGCTCATCAGTAGGAGGAGAAGGTGATCTCCTCCTTGAGACCACCGTCTTCCCCAGCTTCGGCACCGGAGTGCATGGCCCCGCCAGCTCCACGGCCTGTGCCCTCCCAGTCTTCTTGCCTGTTGAGGGCCGGCTGGAGGAGGCAGTGGCATTGGCCACTTTGGCGGTGGCTTGGCAGCGGCGTGTGGTGGGAGGTGGCTGGATGCATTTTGCCTTTGCAAAATGGCACCTGTCGCAGGCCGTGACCTTGCCTGTAGGCGGCCGGTCAGGGTGGGTGGAGATGATGCACTCACCCGGCTCGCACCAGGTGCAAGGGGGGTCCTATACAAATGTAAGTGTGAATTGGAGCAAAGAGAGAGCAACGACTCACCATTGGCCGCACCCATTCATCTGAGCGCATCGCCCCCAGCTTTCGGGACGGCCTCCCCTGCTCGCTCAGCGCCACAGACACCGACCGCGACTGCGATCATGCCCAGCTGCTCCTCCTCAGCGGCCGCCCCCACTCATCCTCTGATGGAACCAGTGTTGTTGGCTTCAGGATCCCCTTCGGCTTGTGGGGCGTCCTGGGCAATGGGCATGGCGGTGGGGAGGCGGTTGCTGGTCGCTGGGCTGGCTTCTTCTCCTCATGGCGCCGCCCTCTCTCAACCAGATTCATCCCCTCCATCTTGACGTCTTCCTCAACCATCCCCTCCTCCCAGCTCGCACCATCCACCTCCACCCTCTGTGGCACCTCCCCGGTTCTGCAGGACTTGCATGGTCCCGCAACCTCCGGTCCCATCCTCACCTTCTTCCTTCTCTGGGTCTCCTCCTCCACCTCAACCTCCACTGATGTCTCCCGGGTCCTCTTGGCACCTGCAACAGCTGGAGAATAAAAAAAAGTCAGTGTAAGTCATGTAATCATCATGCAGCTACTCACCATCTGCCTGCCACCAAGTGTCCTCCATACTCTCCTCCCCCACCTCTGACACAGCACCCTCCGGTGGCTCCGAGTACCAGGGGTTGGCCTTGACTTCCGGATCGTCGGCTGATATGACCTCCAATTGCGCCGGCACGCCGTGCTGAGCGGCATGCGCAAACTCGCCCGCACCGCTTAGGATGATGGCGGGCACATATGGCCGCTCACCGGCAGTGGAGGCCATGATGAGGAGGTTCTGAAGGGGACACTAAAATGAATGTGTATGTAGTTAGCATGTAATGAGATAGTGGAAAACTTACCAGCTCCTGCTCCAACCTCTCCTCAAACCAGGTCCGGCGTGAATGGTTGGGGCCAGGCAAGTGAGAGAGGGCCAGACGCACCCGGTTTGCCATCAGATAGAGGCTTTCTTGCATGGACAGAGTAGAGGACATATTTAAAGCAGGTTTCAATAATGAAAAGCAGCTAGATACACGTGGAAGAGGAGTGTCACAATGGCGGTGTCAACGACCGATGGACGAACGACGGCAAAAAAGATTGTGGGATGATCACATGATCGGTGCGTTCAGACACATCACGTGACCAAAACTTACTGATGCCTGCCTGATTCCTCATGTTCAATCCCAGCTTTTTTTCCATGCTGATCTTGAGCTTCAAATTCATCATTTCTGTGACCCATATACAATGTCCGGCACATCCAAGAGTGAGTGCTTTCAATATTCCTCTATTTGTGATACCAATGGCCCTGTTACAGACACTCAATCCAAGGGAAAGGGCACTACCAGGCCTTCTCAGCCTTTGCAGGCACCCACCATCTCCCCCTCCTCATCTGATCAGCCCAGTGAGCACCAGGGGACAGGGCAGGATTCCTCCATGTGGAATTTGCCTCCACCACCCCCCAGAAGGGTGGCCTCAGAGATGGCCAGAGAAGGGACAGAAGGAGGGAAAGGCCAGGGAGGAAGGGAAGGGAGTAGGAGGGGCCCCTCACAGTCAGTCAATCTCAGTCCTGTTTCCTCCAGACAGTCTCCTGGGACCTCATCTCAACCTCCAGAGTGGACTGTGCTTCCCCCTCCCCCTCCATCACCAGTCACCTGGCATCCATCCCAGGACACATCTGGACTGCTGGACTGGACACAGCTTCCTCCCCCACCTCTCCCATCAGCAGGCCACTCATCGATGGCACAGGCAGGGCCCTCACCCTCAACATCAGCTGGCCGGTCAGCCCGGCTGCCATCTCAACCATCTGACTGGACGATGCTGCCACCACCGCCGGCGTCCTCTGCAGGTAGATCCCGGCCTCCTCCATTTGAACAGCCAGGGTGGACAACTCTACCACTGTCACCCCCATCCCAGTCAGGCCCATTGGCCCGGGCTGCATCACAAGTGCTGGAGTGGACCCAGCTGCCTCTCCCCCCTCTGGCATTGGCCAGACTGCCACAGGGTGCGGCGCTGGTGGGTCATGCACTGGCACCATCGGGAAGCACAAGAGGAGTGGCACCATTCTCCGGTGTCGCAGGGCTGTCGGGAGCAGGTGGACCAGCATCAGGGCATGCAACGATGCCGCTGGGCTCAAGCATGGCGCCATCGGGTTGTGGTTCAGCGCCATCGGGTCCTAGCACAGCGCCGTCAGATCGTGGTTTGGCACCGTCGGGTCCTAGCATGGCACTGTCGGGTCGTGGTTTGGTGCCGTCGGGTCCTACTATGGCGCCATCAGGTTCTACTACGGCATCGTCGGGTTCTACTATGGCACCATCGGGTCCTAGCACGGCGCCATCGGGTCATGGTTCGGCACCGTTGGGTTCTACTACGGTGCCGTCAGGTCCTAGCACGGCACTGTCAGGTCATGGTTCGGCGCCATCAGGTCCTAGCACAGCACCGTTGGGTCGTGGCTCGGTGCCGTTGGGTCGTGGTGCAGCACCGTCGGGTCCCAGCACGGCACCGTCAGGTCTTCCAGTGGTGCCTTCGGGGGCAGGCGCGGCACCGGCGGCCACAAGCACATCTGCAGCAGGGAGTGGGACAACCCCGGTGCCGAAGAAGAAGGGCAAGAAAACCCACCTTCTGTCCACTGTCCCCCTCCCCCCCTTCATGTATGACGATGACGTGGAGGTCGTCTCTCTCACAGAAAATGTGAAAAAGTATCGTGAGTCCCACCCCATTCCTTCTGGGTGCTTGGTGTCCACCATCTATGGCACCATCATTGACATCAAAAGGCCCACCAAGCCCCACCCCGACCTCACCCCCTTTGAGAAGCGGAGGCACGACCTTTTCGGCCCCAGACATCCCACCATGACCTCCACAGGCTACAGAGAGATGATGGCCATCAGGTGTCGAGAGTTCTTTGTGGATGAGGAGTTTGTGACAGTGGGATTGAGCCCCAGCCAGAGGAGATTGCCTCTCCCTCCTCCTTCATCCTCCTCTTCTGGTAGTGGCTCTTCTGGGGATGGATCTGGCAGTGAGGGACAGAGCTCTGGAGGGGGGTTGCAGTATGAGACAGATAGTGATGAGGATGATGATGATGATGATGATGATGATGATGATGATGAGGAGGAGGAGGAGGAGGAGGAGGAGGAGGAGGAGGAGGAGGAGGAGGAGGAGGAGGAGGAGGAGGAGGAGGAGGAGGAGGAGGAGGAGGAAGATGAGGAGGGGCAGGGGCAGGGGGATGTTATAGAGCTCAGCTCTGATGCTGGGCAGCATGCAGATCAGATGGAGGTGGATGAGGGCCAGGCTCAGGTAGGTAAGTTCTTTTTCCCCTTTTTCATGGTTCTAATAGTACATGGGCATGCACAGGCACAATTTTCAGCAGGGGGACAAGCTCAAGGGCCAGACCCCAGTGATAATGGTGAGTTCTCAATCATGGTTCTCTTATTCAACTCCTGCCTTTGCGTTCACTCATGGTTTATGTAGAATCTGTTTTTTTCAGCAGACTTGTTGAGATGGGCTGATGAGCACACTGAGACCCAAGCTGCTGCTCAGTTGGTATATGCTTATCAGCATCTCAGGGTGGAGCAGGTCAAATCTGCTGATTCTTTGCAAAGGCTGACTGACATAAGGGACTTCAATGCCTTGGGGGTGGATTCTGTAGCACATGTACTAGAAAGGTACAAAATGTAACCATATCTACATTCCTGTTCTTGGGACTTCATGTATATCTGAACATGGCTGTGATTTATCAAAGCTTTACCCAACAGTGAGGCCTTCATTTAGGCATCAGACTTGACCTGGCTGCTGCAAGGGCCAGGGGGCATCCCTGGAAATGAGGAATGGCTGGCCGACCCGTTGCAATGGGATGGGTCCATCGCCGAACCAACGTCAGACGGCCCATTCACAACGGGCCAAACTCAGCGTTTATTGGCCTGTTGCAACGGGGTTTTTCACCAGATGGGCTCACTCATTTGAGACCGGGAACCCTTTGCTGCTGACTCTTCCCTCAACACTAACTAGTTCTATAGCCTTCCAGCTTCTCTAGGTTGTACCCAGTTGGGGTTGGAGCGTTATAGTGCGCATCAACACTCCCAAAGTTCCAAAATCCCACTTGAAGGCTTTTCATACCCTGCAAGCCTTGTTTTCAAGTGTTGCCAAAGGTGCTCAATAGGATTGAGGTCAGGAGACTGAGCTGGCCATACCATGACATGAAAATCATGGTCCTGAAACCACCTTTTAGCCTTTTTGCTAGTGTGCTTGAGGTCATTGTCTTGCTGAAAAATGACATCTTGAGGGGTTAGACCATAGTAATCAAGTGATCCTTGAAGTTCATCCTTCAAGATGCTGACATAAAGGTCTGCATCCATCCTTCCATCAATCTTGCATGCCAATCCAACTCCTTCCCAAGACATACAGCCCCATACCATGACACTCCCTTCACCAAACTTGACTGTTCCCTCCACCAGTCTGGCACTAAGACCCTCTCCTGGCTTTTTCCATGCCCATTTCCTTTCATCTGACCCCAGGCAATTGATTTTGGTCTCATCAGACCATATAACCTTCTTCCAATCATCCACAGTCCAGTGCTGATGACTCACAGCAAAGTCCAACCTCTCCTTCTGATGACACTTTGATAGTAGTGGTCGTTTCTTCTTCACCACAGCCTTCATACCTGTTTTTCTCAAAGAATGATGAATGGTCTGTGGGGATATGAGTGTGTTCTTAATATCCTGAAGTGTTTTAGACACTTGAACAGCACTTTCAGCCTTTCCAGTGCTAATTAAGCGAATAGCATGACAAATATCAGTGGAGGAAAGCTTGGCTGGGCAGCCACCAGAGGACTTGAGAAGGGTAGGATGAAGTCTAGAGCGTATCCTGGTGATAGTACTATAATGTACACCAGTAGAGCTGGATATTTGACGAGCAGATTGACCTAAATCAAGCAGAGAAAGCATTTGATTGGTAATGTCTGTAGAGAGGGATTTCATGATGATGAAAGTGTGGTTCAATTTGATATTATTGCTTGTTTGTGCTATGTTGAACTTCTCTTAAGGTCACATGACTTGCACAAAAAGATTCAAGCCCAGCAAGCATGATGTTCTGCCACTGTCTACCAATATTTGATTTGCAAAATGTCAGCAACAAAACTGTTGCAATAAATCTTCTGAAAGAATGATAGATAACTTCACATATACATGTCCATTTTTTATGATAGATACCACATTGGAAAGCCATGATGCAGGGCTTTTTAATGGTTCAATATTTGAAGCTATCGCATATCTGGTGACTGAGATATAGACCAAACAGTCAGAAAGTGACAAACATTGCAACAGTTTTGTGAGTCACTGTATTTCATAGCTATCCTCCTCCTTTTTGAAATCAGAGCCATCCTCGGCTTCTGCATTGGTTAGAATGGGCATCATGGGGGTAGGAGGGGGAGGTAATATCTGATGGATGAAGGAGTGCATGTGATCAATCCAGTCATTGAAGTCTTCATCAGATTCTTCTATGACAGCGTCATCGGGCTGTGGTGTTCATCGTGAGAGGCCGTTGGGGCCATGCATGGTACCAGGAACATGTACTATCGTGAAATGAAATGTGAGGATGGCTACTATCCAGCGATTGATACTTGCGCTGGGGGCAATATCTGAGTTCTTGAGCATGCCTTTGATGTAGCGAGTGTTGACTTCTACGATGAGGTTTCAGATGCCGATAAGATAGAGTCGAAGGGATCGAAGGGCGCGAAATAGACTGTAGATCTCGAGCTTAGGTTGAGAGAACCTTCGTTTGCGATCATTGAGTGTGATAGAGCCAAAACGATTGTAGTAGCGGACTTGAGTGTTGGCTTCGTCGCACTGACAAAGGTGGTACCCGACCGCAATGAATGAAGTGTCGACTGTGAGAATTACGGGGGATGGGGAATTGTAGTTGATAGCACGAAGTGTGGGGGATGAGAGTAGAGAGTCTTTGAGGTCTTCTTGTGCTGCGATTTGCTCAGGACCAAATTCGAACTCTATGTCCTTCCTTGTAAGGCGTATGAGGGCATCGGCACAATGTGCGAAGTTGTGTATAAATATTTGAACGACTCTGATGGTTCCTAGGAACACTTAAATGTCAGAGAGCGTAGCACGGGGGCCCCAGTTGTGTATTGCTGAGACTTGAGAGTCGTCGGGCAACCGTCCTTCAGGAGTACACCGGTGTCCTATGACCATAATCTCGCGCAAGATTAGAACACTCTTCACGCCAGAGAAGGTTCCTCCTGCATAGCACATTCGAGTAACGATGTGATTCAAGTTTTCGAAGTGTTCCCACACGAATCTTCAAATTTCAGTGTTTGAGGGTAACCGCTCGTCGTTGTAGTCTGATGCGGGACCTTTGACTGGAACGTCGTCGATGTAGGGCACTGTCGAGTGTGGGATTTTGGGTTGTAGAATGTACATGACGTCGTCATGGAATATAGGAACAGAGTTCATCCAACCCATTGACAGGGTGACGAGGCGCATGGCGCCATAGGGAGTTTGGAATGTTGTAAGGTCTCTCGAAGACTCTGCGATGAGTCGTTTGTCGTAGCCTACATAGAGGTCAAGCATGCCACCACATGGTCTTCCTCCAAACTGTTCTGTGAGATATTCTGGTGTAGGTGGTATGCCGGAGTGCTGTATCATAACTGCGTTAAGGGGTTCGAGGGAGTGTACGAGTTGCACAGATTTCCCGTCTTTCTTTACTATGCAGAACCAACGTGATCGATACGATGAGTTTGAGGGCTTGTAGATGCCTGCATCGATCTTTCGCTTGATCACTGCACAGACTTGATTGTAGATTCTGGGTGGAATTGGAATATTCTTCTGTACCCAGGGCATATGTGGTACGATGGGGAAATCTACTAGAGGAAAGTACTCTGGCTTGAAGCATCCTCTTTTTTTGTCGGTCCATGCGAAGGCTTTGTTGTGCAAGCACATGAAGTGATAGAGGACTTGATGCTCGTCGGGGAGCAGGAAGGTGTCATTGTGAAGCTTCTCCATAATTTTGAAGTGTTCACGTGTATAGCGGCCAGTAGGTTCGAAGGGCAGGGGATTAGTTGAGAGTTCTGGCATAATGGATAGGGGGTCATCCTTGATGTCTCAAACTATTCGAAACTGCTTGGGGACTGCTCCTAGGATGGGATGAGTCTTGAGCATGACTGGTTTGTACTTCTTTTTGGTAGCCACGTAGGTTTCGTGAGTCAACATAGAAGATGTTGTAAGGATGGAATTAGTAAGCTGCGAGGTCACAGCACGAGTCGAAGAATTCAGAGAGGATGAACTAGGAAGCAAAGTAAAGGGAGCTGAAAATAGAAGTGTCGAAGCCCATGTCGAAGCGTTCGACGTGGCTTTACTGGTGTCTGTGACATAAAGAGACTGTAAATGTTCAGGGACTGAAAAACAAGCAGAGAGGTAGAGAGACCAGACTGCATCAGGGATCGAAGAATTAATCAGAGCAATGAAGGAAATACTAGGTTTTGCCCCATCGTGGTCAATGACTAGGGCTGCTTCTCCTTGACGATGGGGTATCAAATCCTCGAAGTGTGAAAACCCACATGCGGGCAGCTTCTATAGTGCTGTGGTTGAAAGTGCGGTTTTCTGTGTGGGTACGTAGGAATTGTGATGGTTTCACCGGAGTTGGGGCATACTATCATGATAGTTTGTTCTTCGTTCGCAAAGTTCTTTACGACACTTTGTGTAAGCACATCGAAGGGCCGTCTGAGAAGGATGTTGTATGCTGCGTTTCAGATAACATGAGCCTGAAGATATAATACTACTTCACCAATCTGGAAGGGTATGTTGCGTACAAGTCCTAGAGATCGGTCTACTTCGCCGTTAGCGGACTGCATGTTTAACTGTATCGTAGGGTCGAAGAGGAGCTTCAGGCCTAAACAAATTTCCTCCAACATTGCTACGATTTGTGAACCTGGGTCTACAATGCATTCAATCTGCTCTTTATTGTCGACTAGAGCGAAGATCAAGTGGATAGCGTTCAAGTCTTGAGCAACTGTGAGATCGGTGGGATGCTCGCCATGTGGGATGTGCTTGAGGTAGGTTTTGTAAGGGTTGGGTACGACCGTAGCTCCTGGCTGTAGCGCTGCACCTGAACAAGATAATTGGTGCATCTCTTTTACCTCGTCTTCGTCAGTGAGCTCTACGATGTGCACCAAAGCGACGGGATCCATAGAGACTCACTTTAGTGTAACTGCTTCCTAGTACTTGTTGCGTACATTAGGCGAGATCAAAAGGAGTTCTTCCAGCGTTAACGTGACAAGAGGGGACCTCATTGATCATGCAAAGATTTTGTTGGCTATCTTAGGTTGATGTATGGGAACTATAGTTTTGTACGCAGGGTCCTTGCCCTTATCGTTCGAGGACTTGGGCGGAGTAGCGAAGTTTCAAAGGTTCAGTGGGGCGTAAGTCACGTCTTGAGTGCTTGTGAAGGGATGAACTGGGGGTGCTGATGGAGTAGACGCAGTGGCGGGCTGTGTCGAAGGTATGTTTGATGAAGCAGGTGGGGGAACTATAGCTGCGGGAATTGTTGGAGGTGCAGAGGTACTTGCCAAAGGTTTGACTGGGGTCGCTGGGACCGGGACTGTGGTAGGAGCAGCTGACTTGGCTGTGTCAGGCACTGGGTTGTTGGTACTGCATGAGACGAGGGTCATATCAGAGACTTCTGTGGTCTGTGGTGCTGTCGTAGTGGGTTTCTTGCGCTGTATGATTTTGATGCCGTCAAAGACCTCCCTACACTGATACGACCTAGGGGACCCTGGTACCTAGGGAGTGCTCCGCGACGTGGCTGTGGGGTAGTGTGATAACTGTGAGGGTGTGAGGGTAGGAGCTACAACCTGTATGATACCGGGAAACCTGTATGTCTTGTTTTTTGTAAGTAGGGGAGTAAGGGGTCAAGGGTCCTGCACAACAGGATCTTGTTCCTAAGTGCTATACTATCCCTAAGGCCTTGCGAGGCCCTCTGAAGTACGCGAAGTTCTTCGAGATTTTGCGAAGTCCTTCGAAGTTTTAGCTAAATCGCACGAGCTGACTTCGTAGATGCTGCGAAGTCCTTTTAGCTAGAGTTAGCTAAAGGGCGTAAGACTTAGAGGTTTGATAGAGCGAGGTGGGCGAGGTTTGGCTAGCGTAGGAGACCTGTAGGAGAGGTCGGAGAGCTCGAGGGCGTAGGGAGATGTACTATAGCCTGAAACTAAGGCTATGGGAGAGTCGTAGGGCTATTCGTAGGACGTAGGGATAACGCAACGTGAGCCTAAGGGTATAACTAAGGCGGAGGCCCACCGGGTAGATGCTATATGAGGTGCCGAAAGGTGCAAAGTCACGGCGACTTCGTGGATCGTAGTGCGTAGTTCGGGAAGCGTAGACGTGGTTCGTAGATATATCGCGAGCGTAGACGTATTTCAAAGGTACTGAAACGAAGCTGGGGTGGAGACTTAGGGACCTTAGGACCGTTCCTAAGGTTGTACTCGTGGCGCTTTCCTGAGATCGGAGCTACAGGGGAACTGGTATTCCAAGGAGAGAAGCGTGCACTGAGGGGTCTCTTTCTTACATAGTAAACTACCTCTGACTAAATAGGGGAACGTGAGGTGAACTAATCTTGCGCGAAGCGATCCTTACGAGTCCGAAATGTGTACTAAAGCGCATGGACTCCGAAGTGAACACGAGGAGGATAGGAACTAATTAGGAACTGAAACAGGGGAACTACGTATGGTAGAAAGGTGACCAAGTTCATTCACGAGGGCGGGATGACTATCCGAGAGCAGCCATGCGCCGTGATCACCTATCTTAGTGGGCTAAGAGCGCACGAAGTTCTTAGCAGCGGGACTTGGCCTAATCGGGGCAGGAGGTGTCCTAACTGGGTGGAGGGTCATATGGGTACACCCTAGGATGACCTTATGGCATAGGATCGAGACCCATGGGGGTGCACAAGGCTTCCTAAGTCCAACTTCCGGAACTTCGGACCGTTTCGGAGCCTATCGGAGGTAGCTGCAATCACAAGAGCTAGGAGAGACTTAGCTAAGACTTCTTAGCTAAGCCCGGGATGAGTGACGTAGTAGATAGGACCTAGATCCAATGGAACAGTATGGGAGGACCGGCAGTGTCCGATAGTGGACTTAGCAGGAGTTAGGGACTTCGCGTCTAGCATTCGAAACCTCGTAGCACCTCGTGTGACTTCGCAAGACTTCGTAGGGTGTTAGGAGGGTTTAGGAAGGAGAGGGGGCGTTAGGAATATTATAGGGACCTATCCCTCCTGTCGTAGGCTGTAGGAGAGTCTTAGAGTGGTCGGTTGGGGGATTAGAAAGCTCCTAAAATCGCGATTCGGGGCCCAGGAGGCTACGGGACTCATCAACGCTTTCGAAGCTGCAGGAGCTCCCTTTCAAGCGCTTCAATCCTGCCTTCTGTGTTGAGCGTGAAGGTCTGAACGCTGGCTTGGTCATTGATCCCATAGAGCAGGCTAGGTGCTGCTGACGTGTTGTGACGGATCCACTCATAGAGGCGGTGATACGACCTAGAGGACCCTGGCACCTAGGAAGTGCTCCGCCATGTGACTGGGAGGTAGTGTGTGAACTGTGAGAATGTGAGGGGAGGAGCTACAACCTGTATGATACCGGGAAACCTGTATGTCTTGTTTTTGTAAGTGGGGGAGTAAGGGGTCAAGGGTCCTACACAACAGGATCTTGTTCCTAAGTGCTATACAATCCCTAAGGCCTTGCGAGGCCCTCCGAAGTGCGCAAAGTCCTTCGAGGTTCTGTGAAGTTCTTTGAAGTTTTAGCTAAATCGCATGAGCTGACTTCGTAGGCTGTATGGAGTTAGGGAGCAATAAGCCAATAAACTATAGTTTCAACTAAGCGGCAGAGGGTACGAGACTGCTGCGAAGTCTTTTAGCTAGAGTTAGCTAAAGGGCGTAAGGCTTAGAGGTTTGTTAGAACGAGGTGGGCGAGGTTTGGCTAGCGTAGGAGACCTGTAGGAGAGGTCAGATGGTTCGGAGAGCTAATACTTGGAATAGGAATGGGAGAACGAGGTTGCTGGAAGCTCCGAAGTGTCTGATGACTTCGAGGTGTAGATCGGAGAGTTCGAGGGCATAGGGAGATGTACTATAGCCTGAAATGAAGGCTATGGGAGAGTCGTAGGGCTATTTGTAGGACGTGGGGATGACACAACATGAGCCTAAGGGTATAACTAAGGCGGAGGCCCACCGGATAGGTGCTATAGGAGGTGCTGAAGGGTACAAAGTCACGGCGACTTCGTGGATTGTAGTGCGTAGTTCAGGAAGTGTAGACATGATATCACGAGTGTAGACGTAGTTCAAAGATACTGAAACAGAGCTGGGGTGGAGACTTAGGGACTTAGGACCGTTCCTAAGGTTGTACTCGTGGCACTTTCCTGAGATCGGAGCTACAGGGGAACTGGTATTCCAAAGGGAGAAGTGTGCACTGAGGGGTCTCTCTCGTACATAGTAAACTACCTCTGACTAAATAGGGGAGCGCGAGGTAAACTATTCTTGTGCGAAGTGATCCTTACAAGTCCGAAATGTGTACTACAGCGCATGGGCTTCGAAGTGAACATGAGGAGGATAGGAACTAAATAGGAACTGAAACAGGGGAACTACGTACGGTAGAAAGGTGACCAAGTTCATTTACGAGGGCGGGATGACTATCCGAGAGCAGCCATGCGCCGTGATCAACTATCTTAGTGGGCTAGGAGCATACAAAGTTTTCTAGCAGTGGAACTTGGCCTAATCGGGGTAGGAGGTGTCCTAACTGGGTGGAGGATCATATGGATGCACCATAGGAGGACCTTATGGCATAGGATCGAGACCCATGGGGTGCGCAAGGCTTCCTAAGTCCAGCCTCCAGAACTTCGGACCGTTTTGGAGCCTATCGGAGGTAGCTGCAATCACAAAAGCTAGGAAAGACTTAGCTAAGACTTCTTAGCTAAGCCCGGGATGAGTGACATAGTAGCTAGGACCTAGATCCAATAGAACAGTATAAGAGGGTCGGCAGTGTCCGATAGTGGACTTAGCAGGAGTTAGGGACTTTGTGGCTAGCGTTTGAAACCTCGTAACACCTTGTGTGACTTCGCAGGACTTCGTAGGGTGTTAGAAGGGTTTAGGAAGGAAAGGAGGCGTTAGGAATATTATAGGAACCTATCCCACCTGTCGTAGGCTGTAGAAGAGTCTTAGGATGGTTGGTTGGGGGATTAGAAAGCTCCTAAAATCATGATTCGGGGCCCAGGAGGCTACGGGACTCATCACCACTAGTCCAGTATAGTGAAGAGAAATGAAAATGTATGTTTGCACCATTACCGCCTTGTAACAACAGCCATCAACCACCCCTCTGTTTTCTGATAGCTTTGGTGTGGCCATGACATGGGCTGGCTTTTTATCTTGCCTCAAGGTTCTTGTTGGGAGCATTGGCCTCAGTGACTCCAAGTTCTCTGGGCATAGCTTTCACTGTGGGGCTGCAACTTCTGCTACTGCTGTTGACTACTCTGACTATAAAATTCAGCAGCTTGGATGTTGGCACAGTGATGCCTATTGTCTCTACATTAATGTCCCTTATGACCATATGCTCCATCTTTCCTCTCAACTCCACTGGGCTGGTCCTCACACTCAGCCTTTTATGCCTCTGGCCCTTTCCTTTGTTCCCATTATAGCTTAAGCTTGACCCAGTGGCCCCATTCTAGGGTGCCCATCACACCCCCAGAATGGTCCTGGGTTGTGCAAGAGAGTGGTGGCAACACAAAATATCATTTCATTAGCCCATTCATAAAGGAGGATCATAGAATCTGAGTCTGCACACCTGATATGGAAGCTGCAAAATGAGAGGGTCATTGATAACCCAACAAACCATGTGGCAACTCCTGAAGAGATCCAGCACAAATGGTTTACTACAATAAATGACTGATTAAAGCTTGATTGTGAAATGATGAACATGAACAAACATGGTAAAAAGGCACTTAGCATGAGAATGGTGAAAAACACTTGGAGGAACACCCTCAAAAATGAACAAAACCTATCACCAGACTGGATGTACAGGAAAGTTGAGGTCTTAGTGGGTATCAAGCCACCATAACCGTGCAAGGGGGGAGACACACCAGAGATAGTTGGTGCAATGATAGTGTGTACACATAGCCTAGCATAAGTAAAGAGTCCCACACCTAGTGCATAATGGCATTTTCTCAATGGTGGCAAGACAACTATCACTACTTTCAACTAACAGGGTTTTAAGCCCCTGGACTACTAGCGGGTAACCTGAGGTCGACTTGTCGGCTGTCAGGCCCAGCATCCCTGAGGTGCAACATTTCACCAAAAAAAAAGTGAGTGGCACGAATTACTTAACTGGCGGTGCACGTGACCGTGACTCGTCGCGAGCCACCAACCAAGCACTTCCCATTGTTGCAATCTCAACCGTAGTCCGTGGCTGGAAGCAAAGCAAAATATTACGAGGCCACCGAGGAACGCGTGTGTGGCCATACCCAAAGTATTTAAAGTGACATTTTGCGAACCAGGTAAGCACTTATCGCTATGGACTCATCCGTACCATCTGTTCTTACAAGCTCGCCACTCAAGAGAAAGGCAGCAGGTACCGCTAGATTTAGTGCTACCACGAAACCACGCATCGAAGAAGTGCGCAGACAACTTAGAGAAGACATGATTGGTAAATTCCTCAAGATATCACACATCGACTTCATGGCAAACTTCTTGCCGCCTCCTTCTGAGAATGTTCCGGACTTCAGCACGGCTTTCGAAGGAGTGGAGGAACTGGAAAACCCCCAACTTGAAAGAGATCTATACCAACCGTTTGTGCGTGCTAACTCGCCCCGTACAATAGGCTTGCAAGTTGACAATTCCGTTTAGGTTGATTGTGTGGCAAGAGCAAATATGTGCCCAGGATTTCAATTTGTTCTGACACCTGACAGGGCTGACGAAGGAGACGAGTCAATGCAAAAGGTGGACGCAGGTCTTTACGCTGACGCAGATGCTCCCCACGATGGCAGACCGCACTGGGCTAGCCAGAGAATGTGGGTCGAGTGGAAGCGAGAGAAGGAAACGCATGACCCATTCGATGACAACCGAAGCGAATTCGAGGCTATATCGCAGCAGCGCCAAAGGGTTCGTGGACAAATCATATCCTATGCCGCAAAAGTGTTCGCGCACCAACACAGGAAGTTCCTTTTTACAATCATAATCCTCCGCGATTGCGCTCGCATTCTGTTCTGGGATAGATCTGGAGCTGCTGTTACGGAGAAGTTCAACTACAGGCAACAGCCAGAGAAACTTGGAGAATTCTTATGGCGGTTCTCTCGCCTTTCCCCCGAACAGCAAGGATATGACCCGACAGCTTCGATGGTTGTGGACGGGACCGAAGATTACGAATTGATGAACCGTATGGCCAGCAACACGTTGGAATCCTCAGATTACATCAGAGAGTATTTTCAGAACTCGCTTGACGGCGAATGGACACGGTGGAAGCTATCAATCGAGGAGGAAATCCCTTATTCTGAGGCATCCACATCGACTGCGACTGTGAAGCGATGTCGCTATTTTTTGGTGGGCAAGCCTCACTTCCTAGCATTGGGAGTGGCAGGTCGCGGGGCGCGTGGATATGTTGCCATTGATGTCGAGACGAAAAAATTTGTATTCCTCAAAGATGCATGGAGAATTGATCTTCCAGGAATTCAGAGAGAGGGTGATCTCGTGAGAACTCTGAACGAGAAGGAAGTCGAACACGTTCCAACCTTGGTCTGCCACGGAGATATTGGCGGTCAGTGTACAGTTGTACAAGATTTGTGGGAGCCCGCCAATGTGTCTGCCGCACCAGGTCTGGTATCGGATCAGGCCAGTGTCACAACTGATGCTGCTTCGCACAAGCGGAACCCACTGAAGATGCACACACACTACCGCCTCGTTGAAGCTGAGGTCGGTCGTCCACTAAGCGACTTCCGATTGGGCCGTGAACTAGTCAAGCTTATCTGCGACTATATAAAAGGTGATTCACTTTCCCACTTTTGGTTCAAGTATTGACAAGGATTTTGTAGCTCATCAACAAGCTGTGGAGAAAGCGAACATCCTACACAGGGATATAAGTGCTCAAAATATATTGATATTGCAGCATGAAAGAAGGACTTCCGATGGTCTAAAGTTCGCGTATGAAGGGCTTCTGAATGACTGGGAGCTTTCAAAGCCGTTCAACATTGAAGAAGGACAACGACAGCCCGGTCGTACAGTGAGCATGATCTTCTATTTTAAGTCATATTTTTCGCCGATGACCACAATTTTGGCCTCAGGGAACATGGCAATTCATGTCCGTAAGGCTGCTCAACCAACCATACGAGAGCACTCAAATCGAAGACGAATTGGAGTCATTCTTGCACGTCCTGCTCTATCACGGCGTCAGACACTTGCGGCATAACTGCACGGATGTGAGCGCGTTTATGCATGAGTTTTTTGATGCGGCACTGCTTCACAATGGCGAGTACATGTGTGGAAGAATGAAGTGGGCAGCCATCCGGCTGGGAGAAATTGATATAGGAAATCAGCTGAATCTTCTACGATTTCGAGATGATTCCGGTGGCCAACAACATCCCCTCAACGATATCCTGGATGTACTGCTGTCGTGGTTCAAAGCGTACTATAATATACTTCGATCAGAAGGCAAATTCGAACTCCCATCACTCGATCCAAGCCAGGAGCAAGATCTCTGTCAGGAGAAATCGACCAAGAAGCAGGCCACAGCAAGAACAGCCCAGGAGCCCTTAAACATGGAATTTGACTTCGAACTCGAGCCGGAGGAGGGGGGAATACATTTTGATGCTACTAGTACCAAGGTGATCGAAGACAATGCTCAGGAGGCCAAAATAAATCTCGATAAGGATCGCAGCAAAGCAGCCCGTCTGAGCTCACATGGCCCTATGTATGATCGATTGATGACCTGTGTCGTGAACGACAACTGGCCGAAGCGCGATAGGACGCCTGATCAACTGCCTAAAGGTTACAACTACACAAAGGTTCAAGATCGGGGAATGAGTTTGAAACGAGACAGCAATGTTTTGGAAGATGTCGAGCTTCCTCAGAGCAAACGTTCTAAGTCCACCGCAAATTCTGCATCCAAGCTGGCAAGTGGATCAAGTAGACATCGACGTTGACAAACGTCTGGGGCGCCGAGGAGAGTGGGAGAAAAAGCCGGGAACAATAGGATTTTCCATCGCTAGTCACAGGGCGAACGGAGATGGACAAGGATGTGCATAACTTATTTTTTTTTGCTTGCTTGGTGTTATTATATGCTCTAGATCTGATATTTTTACGATACATACAATTTTCCTGCACTTCGTGGTCATCATCCACACTGTCGCAATTGTAGAGGGTAATTGCACTCAAGGGATAAGTCTGCGGATCTTTCTCTTGTGAATTGAGGACTAAAACCAGTCTCCGAAGAATGGTATCTGGTGGCTTCTGTGCCATTTATGACTCACAAGTACTAACAGCTACGAACCACCGGCAACCTGCAACTGCCACAGGGGTGGCCGGGGGAGCTGTGGATCTACCCTTTGGGATGGAAACCTGGCGGGAAGGAGCTGTAAGCGCAGTGAGGAGTTCAGTGACGATGGCGAATGTGTATGTAGAGTCGTATGCCGCGATGATACGCGCCGACGTACTAGGGCCTCCATGCCATGCCATGAGTTTCCCACTGGAACACGTCTCATGTGAATATCCCTAGAAGAGTCTCTTTGGCAGAAGTCACTTTCACATCGACATCGACATCGCCAGCACACAAGTTTTCATGCCGGCTCATAGTATACTATTATACAACCCGCCCATGCGGATATCGGGCTTCGAGGACAGCATTTTCTTCCGTCATATTCAATGCCGCAGAGACCCCGGGCGAAGTCCAACCCACGGGCCCCATTTCGTAGGTTGCGGCTCACACATGCTGAAATGGTTCCAATTCCTGTTTTGGGTGGTTCAACAACTGAAAGCCCGCAAAGCTCAAGCTAGTACTGGGTCCCAGTCTCCCGCGGCGCATCAGGAAAAATCAGGGTAGCTCCCGACGCTACGGCATCTACAACCAAATCTGTAGCACTATATAGTGCTATAGATTGGGGATGTAGCACATCCAGCTGCATAGTTACCTGCATTTTTCCTGATGCGCAGCCCAAACAGGATCATCGATCCAATCCTGACATCCCCGCACGGAAATTTGATAGCAAGAGCTAGATCTGCACCGCCTGCCATTCACACTGAACGTATTCTCCTCGCTTCGCGCGACACCCTTCGTTACCCACCTTCCCGACGGAGGTCTTCAAAAACATAATTGACTCCTTGGATCCATTTCTGCAGGAAGATCGACAGGCGCTGTTGGCATGTTGTCTTACAAACCGTCTGTGTCTTCCTAGGAGTCGCCGTAGACTCTTCTACAGCATCCGGCTTCGCAGCTCAGAGCAGCTGCATCTCTTCCTGAAATTGAATGCAACAGATTCTTTTCTCGGTGATTGCGTCCGGCAGTTACATGTCATCTTCGACAAAGAGACTTTCTCTCCGCATTAAAGGTTAATACGTCGTTCCCATTCGTGCTCGCTGGAAAGCTCACGGAGGTGCAATGCCTCTCCATTCGGGCAGGCGGAAGCTGCCCACCACCAGTTCTCAAGACCTTTCCCTCTATGCTGTCCGAGTTCTCCTCGATATCTCGGCTTCAACTTGACAAAGTCGAATTCCCAACCTTAACCTAATTCGGCTACTTCGTTTGTGCCCTTCGTGACCTCTCTGAACTCATATGTTTAACGGTGACGTGGAAGAAGGGTGGTTTCGACCCATTCTCCTTCAAACGAAGTAAGCCCCGTCTATCTCTCACGCAACTTCATATAAGTTATGGGAGCTGTTCAGATGGCATCGTCAATCTGCTACTTACCGCGATATCCGTGGAAAAGCTCCAATCGATCAGCATTCCGTTTATTAAGCCCCCAGAGATGACGCACATTAGTAAGCTGTTGGAAGGTGTTGGCGAATCACTTCAACACCTTCATATTGGCCGGACGAGTGAAGAGGATGACAAGGAAAGCAACCCTCCATCAGGAAAAACGCAGGTAACTATGTAGCCGGATGTGCTACATCCCCAATCTATAGCACTGTATAGTGCTACAGATTTGGTTGTAGTTGCCGTAGTATCGGGGGCTACCCTGATTTTTCCTGATGTCTTTCAGAGGAGGAAATTGGTTGGCTCGTCGATCATTATATTATATCCTAAGGCTGACACCATACAAAGGGAAATCACTCATACTTGTTGTAATTTAGCTGGGATCACACAACAGAGGGAGAATAGACCATGTTTGACCTGGTCTCCGAATCAGGTACGTATGAACAGGTAAAGTACTACGTTAGGTCATGTGATCTGTATGTACCGAGCATAGAAACTGGAATATCCAACAATATTTACTTCCCATTCTAAGCTCAGGTCTATCCACTTGTACACGCTGGATGGCGGAGACTGGGCGAATGGATTGCTTTCTCAAGTCACATCTTCGAAAGTTTCCCTAGTAGTCATGGATGCATCGTATGGCATACAGCCACCGGACCTTGATAAGCTCGGTTGTGATCGTATGGACGAAATTCTATCGATATCGCGTCCACGTTTTTCCAACGCCCGGCTTGTACTTGAATACGACTCTAATCTGGCCTTCGACCCTGATTGGCTCAACGGTCTGCGTTCAGACGTCGTGAAGCGGTTTCCACGCTCTCACACGCGGGGTAGAGTAAAAGTTCAACATCGTACGTGTCACCATCAATTCCTCGTCCGACGAGCTCATAGTCCATTGATAGGTAATCTCGCGTGGTACTATAGGTAGCTTTTTGTCACAGGTCTCCGTATGCATATTGAAACTTCACGGAGTATATCTGTCCTCTGGTTCATCTCTTTCTGACGTCATTCCGCTACTCATCATCTACTGGACTGGTATATCATGCCTTGGTGAACGACTCTTCATAGCGGATCGATCAGTACTCAGACCTTCATATTGATGGCCTCTTACGGAGCCCAGCACTCTGTTGGGCGGCTCGAAGTTTGGACCGCTTACGTCCAGGTCATCCCGTCTAGATCATTCCCACCGGATATTACATACGCTTGTTCATTTCCATGACCGGCAGAGCAGAGTTGGCCAACCTTTCAAGTGGGAAACCATCTGACCCCAAGCCGCTAATGGCTCTTCGTTGTTATATCGGTAAGACCATCCGAATCATATCTCCTACCCCAAGATTCGTCTTCCCTGTTCTACGTCCTTCACATCTACCTCCGCCTATCAATAGCTCTATTACTAAGTTAGGACTTTCTGATATTATTGTTCCTGTGTTGCGTGCACGTCAACGACTACAAGTTTACATGTCTACTATCACCATTCCATCCATACCCTGTACTGTCAAACGACTTCTTTACGATTGCCGCATACCATCAACACGCTTGGAGACGGCATTCACCATTATAGGCTTTCGAGAGAACATGGGATCTTCATGGGTAGCCTGGGTTTATAAAGCGCTCAAAAATTGTTTTCATATTTATGATTAAATGTACAATAACAATCGCACGTCAAGACGAGATGCAGCTGTTCCTTCCGTCAGTGGACGCACCAATCGCTGAACGCGAACCCAGAAGAACAATACGATCACACACACACGATGATTAGACGAAGGAGTGTGCACCTCCGCAGGGAAATGAAATGCACTCCATCCACCGCCTACGTACTTGGCAAGATAGTGTGAGCGGATTGAATTCACTCTGGCCCCGTTTACGGGACGGAAGGCTTGATGCTACTATGAGAGCTATGCTTGTGCCGTACGTCTTCCTTGCAGACATCAAACAATACGCAACCTGCTACATATCTTCGCAGTTGATATTGACGAGGGGATTAATTACGGTGGTTGGAATTCAGGTGTATATCAATCATAAACATTGATGAATGAAATATTTACTGTGAGGAAGCACCATCTGTTCTTGATGGATAAGCTTCGCCATCAACGCTTTTTCCAGGTCGCTTTTAAGAAGTTTGGATGACTGTGAATGGCGGCACAGGCAATCTAAATAGGCAAACTTGACCGATGATTAACTGACATAGAGACAAATGCATGTTCGACAAGCATACCGACAGCGTCAATTATCATGACACTTGTCTTTGAACAAGCAAGCCTAAACCAGGCCCGACGCTCAACAAAAGCGGAGAACTCACCTTCTGTAGGACATGCAGACTCATTCGTGGTAGACTCTCAAACGTCACCCATGGTTAGGATCAATTAAGCCTGGTCGTAAGTCGCTGTCTCGGCCAATTTACGGGTACGTGCCAGAAACTACCTATGATGGCCCAAGAGAATGCGACGTTCCAGATCGGACGTAGCACAGCGCTTTGGCCAGGAAACAACAAGTGGAGCGCCAATTGCCAAGTGGGTATAATTACCTCGAGCGAAAGAGGCACGTTGTGCTTTCTGAGAGGCGCTAGCCAGCTATAAGACTGTAGTGCTGCAGACCAGCCCGAGCCAGAGGCTGCGGCGGCGAAAGCGCGGGAGGGGAGCGCTGCGAATTCGAACAGTCGCGCCTTGGAAACGAGGCGACCCAACGTGCAGCCGTGACGCCCGTGTCCATTCATCTCTCTCCGTTCCCTCTTCGTTCCGGCTGTCCTCGCCGTCGAAGACGACAGCGACGTCGTCTTCATTTTAATTCTTCTTTTCTTGATGAATTTCTGGCCGCGCGTTCTCGTCCAATGACCCGCCGCTCAGCACTGGCACCAAGGTCCCGTCCTTTGTCGGCAATATTCATAGGGTCTACACCAAATCCCTCTCCCCCTGCCATTCCTGATCTACCTGAACCACCCAGCCCCTCGTCTTCAGTCGACTCTGGGCTCCCGTCTCCTCCGGCAACAAACTCGACTGGTAGTGGCAGCGTTGACGACAGTAGCACGAACGCCGGCAGTCTCCGCCAGCGGTCGGCGTCTCTCTCAAACTCATCTGCAGATATGTCCAACGGTATTCATGACAAGTCCTACGGCAACAGCAGAAACCGACTGCTGCATACGGACGATGAGGATGATCAGGATGACCATGAAAATGACGAGGATGATACAGCTAGGCTCTCCGATGGACGAAGACCAACCTCCAAGGCGGGCCCCAGCGACGACAATATGTCTGCCCTACAACGTGTCAAAAACTTGACGCAGCGGAACCGCATGGTGAGCATCGTGCTCTTATGCACCTTTCGAAATGCTCATGGCAGGTCGCGTTTGTGATTGGGAATTTTACATCTCATGCTACTGATCTCACCGATATGCTGGGTTCTTGCGCTACGATCCGTTCAATTCACTTTCTCTGCGGCTTATTTATATTTCACTCTTTCTTCCCCTGGTGGACATATGCTCGCTTTCGTGAACACTGCCTGCCCCTATCTCGTCGCCGTCCCGTTGCCTCGCATATATTGGGCATGATGCGCATATATTCGTATCCTGCCTTCTTTTATGACTTTTGTGACTATCTTCTGGACTTGTGCGCCACATTGCTTTTCTGTATCGTAGGTACTCGACAAGCTTTCTTCCATATCTCGATTAAGTTCTCCCGCGCCTTCGACCAATTCTCGTTCTCCCTTTTCACCACCGACTGCCAGTTCCTCTTCTTCTTCGTCTCGTCTCTCTTCTACAAATAATCGCCCTCAGTCTGCATCCAATCCTCTCTCGAACGGTCGTCGGCTTGAACCTTCACAGTCTGGCTCAGAAACGGAACGAGAAAGTCAGAATGTCTCCAGTCACTCATATCCATCCTCAGACGATCTCTCTGCTACACCGCCCTCTGCATATCCTCAAACCTGCGCACCTCATCCCACCCGCGAAAGGCGGATATCTGCCCCCGCCTCTCCAGGGAAGGTCGGTCGGCCTCCGCGCGATAGGGACAGGGGTCCTTCGCCAGGCCCATCGCGCACGCCGCGGAAAAGAATTTCGATGGCGATGTCTGTAGATGAGGGTTACAGGAATGTTCAGCGGGAAGATGAGGAAGACGTGACGGCTGCAGCGCTGGCAGCCGTTGCCTCTTCTCGGAGGAGTCCAACGAGTAGTGGTGGTAAGAAGACTAGACAACCTTTACCCAGAGAGTTCCGAGAGCGGGATAGAAGGGGTTCGGATGGCAAGGTAAGACAATATGCTGTCTCTGGCGCTTACGTTTAGGTTGATCTTTGACAGCAGCCAAACGGAGAACCATCGACCCCCCATCGGCACCGTGATCGCAGTCTCGTTGGTCGTGCTTCACCCTCTCCCAAAAAAGGCACGGGATCCACATATTCTGACCCTAGTGTACACACATCACCTCGCCGACCAGGGGCATCTAGGTTCTCAACTGTGCGAGAACTAACGAGAAAGCATCAAACCAGATGGCTATCGGAGGACCTCTCTGCATCGGCAGATGGCGAAGACGACGCTGCCGTGCAGTACTCCAGTGGGAGTGGCGGCAGCGGTAGGCGCCAAGGACATAGAAACGGAAGCTCTGACGGTCTACTGATTCCTAGCGGAGGGAGGAGTCTGGTGGGCGAGGGATTACGTGCAGCAGGCATCACGAAGAGGAAGGATACCGGTGATGATCCGTTCGTAAGTGGAAGCAACGGAACCAGGTCGCCAAGGCGAACAAAGTCGACCGGCAATTCCTCTGTCGCTAATGGCGAGTGGGATACATCGATGGAGCAGAGTGAGGGTGCAAGATCAAGCACGCATCTCGGTGAGGGTGTGGGACTTTCGCGTCGACTTGATCCACGTACACCGGCGGCCATGTCGCACAAACCAAACGATCGAGGCAACTACGCTGCTGGTATTCTGTCCCGTCCTGGAACGTCTATGGCTGCTCTCCATCACGAAAGCATAGACAATCCACCGCCACGTACGGCACCACCTGCACTACGCTCCTACAAATCAACGTATCTTCAAGATCGCGATCGTGGCAAAAACGCATCCCCACAGGTTCAGCAGGAGCCTGTTCAGCAGCGATCATCGGACCGTGCCTACTCCTCTCCCTTTACTACCTTCAGATCTTCGACCGCCCCACTCACAGGTCTAGGGCGCGATAGCAATGCTGAACACCGCCGTCTGATGCTCGACTCGCTTGGGATGTTTGAGTCACACCTTTCCCGTCTCCCGCCCATGGGCCAGATCACAACAAATACGATCCCCGAGCTCTTCCAGAGCGCACAGCACCTCGTACACACGCTCGACCGACTGAATAGCATGCTGAAGACAGGCACTAACAAAGCACTGGAAGCGCAGATCGATGCGGAAGTCACAGACCAGCAAGACGGAATTGATCTCGTCGACTTGTGGAGGCAGGTCGGATCAGATCATCGTGAGAATCTGCGCATGAGTGATGAGGTCGTTCGCAATATGACGGGCTTCCTCTTGGGCGTTGGGAAGGTGCTGAGGGAGTATAGCGCGCTCAGCGGGCAGCACATGAGAAGCGTGAGTCTGGATGAGGAGATGACAAGGAAACTGACACCAGAGGTGGGCGCATCAAGTAGTGGAAAGGAGTCAGAGGGCAGACGAAGTAGAGAGACAAGACGAAGCTGGGATCCAGCGCAGAGAGATTCGAGTGGGCTTCTGACGAGATTATCGAGCAGGGAGAGGAACGGCACCGGAGCTCGCCCTGGCTCATCCCTAAATATGCTCAGGAGCTCGGGCGCTTCAAGTAGCGAGGGACGAAGTGTTGCCGACGCAGTTGGTGAGCAGACACCACCAACGACTTTGCGGAACAACGTCTCCGCACTTGCGGCGTCTTCTTCTATACGTCGTTTGTACACTCCCAGAGAACGATCGACCCCAAATGTAGCGCCCATTATGACATCCTTCGAATCACGAGATTCTCTTCAAAGCTATGAACCATCGCCAACTCCCACTTCCAGACACGCCCAATCAGCAATCTCCGACCGTCCTCGTGCATTTCCTCCACTAGCAGTACCGCCATCGCTTTCCACTCTTCCCTCCGAGTCACTACTGAATCGTAGCAGTACTGTCTCCGACAAGCCCAATCGACGCAAAGTCTCCAGCAACTCAAACATCACTGTCCGCGCCGAGCCCTCTGCATTCAGCTCCGTGCTCAGGCCACCAAATGCTACTACCGCCCTTACGACGCACAATGTGCTGAAATCGAATTCTCCGGCTCCCGGCAGTGCGAGTTCGCCTCACTCGCTGCTTCGGAGTGAGTCATCAGGTTCGGCGCGCACAAATGGTGTCACATTCTCCCGTCCGTCGACTATCTCCTCGTCCACGCTGAGTAACCTCCAGCAACAGCATGAGCGGGTCATGCGGGGCCGCGCCGAGTCGAATGCATCCTCGATCCTTGACGAATCGCCTGTTACACTCGCTCCTGCTGCAATGATTTCGCCTCTTTCTGGTTCCGAGACCGAGAGAGACGCACGTCGGAGGACACTCGGTGCACGGCCAAGGATATCGTTGGATTCAGCACTTGAAGAGGCTGCTGCCGAGGTTATGAATGCTAGCCAAGCGGCCACCCTACTGTCTTCGGCTGGTCGGAAGGAACGGCGCCGCACGATCACCGAGATCTTCCAAAGATGACCTTCTGCACATTATTCGTTTTCCTGGGTGAGTACTTCATATTTGACACCGATTACAACATGAATTTATAGCGTACACGCTAGTCTGTTGATCAGCCAATCAGCTTATGGCGCCCTGCGCCCGTCAATCCCATCGTTCATAGCATACAAGTCTTTCTCCCGGACACTTTCTCTGTTGTTTCTCACGTGTCTCTTTGTCGCTTCTTGGCTCGCCGTGCACGATGCGCCTCGCGGCGAGTGTACATAGGCGTTTGTGGTTATTATTTTCCTCTCCTGTCTCTCTCCCTCTCTCTCCCTCTGTCTCAATACCTCTCCAAGTTGCACGTATGTTTATATGGGCCATGCACGATATGACGAGTTGCCCCACAGTACGTTTTGCTAATCACTTATAGCAATGTAATGGGTCCGACCTTGTCTCTACGATTCATTATTGGTGTGATCGCCCAGTAAGCTCAACGAAAGATGAACGTGGTAAGAATCCACCCAGTACTGAATGATCATAACTCTTTCTTGTAGGCTTGTACATCTACTTTTGGAATCATATGCATCCAGATGATCATGACATCCGAGCATATTTAGAACTGTCGCCCTCTCAGACTGCCTTTGCACTGAGCAATACTGTCCATTCTTGGAGTGCAGAGGAATATAAATGACATGGTGCGGAAAACCTCCACCATCGGATGATGAACGGCGGGACCACGTGTGAGGATTTGTCGATATGTCTACGGGCATTGCAGAAGATCAGGAGAATATCCAGACACGAAGCAAAGTGCTAAGCCTCCCATCAAGGAGAGCTTCTGACACCGATAGTTTCCGTCCTGTTTACTTCATGATCATGCATATACGGAGGTGATTAGTATGGCGTCGGTTTGCAACTCATCGGCTCTGACAGACTGCTAGCGACTGTATATACCCTCGTAGTGGATGCGAACCGACACGAACACATAAAGAATGGACCCAAGGCCATAGGCGGTCGTATGCCTGCCCAAGGCGTTAAAGAGGATTAGTAAACTTTGAGCATATCGTGAATCAACCGCCGGCCACGAAGGGCTCAGTGCCCGAATTGAACGTCGATGTCAGCGTCACGTATGTTTTGCTAATGACCGTACTGGCCACGATCTCCACGAGGGTTGGGTTTCTTGCGGCCTACTGGCATCCTCGCGGGTGCACACAGGGCGTCCTCGAAGTCGACGAGAACACCCTGACATGGCCCGTCTTTGACGATAGAGTTCAAGAGTAGGATACTGTGGCATGCAGCCAACATCAGGCAAAGGTTGATCATGTTGCGCTGATCGGGTGTAAGAAACGATTATCTTCCGTTAACCAGAGGCTGGACTTGGACTTGAGGTGAGAGCGAATGACGCGTTGCGGTACTAAGGATGAAACATTGTCAATGGTACACCATTGACTTGTCTCAATAGCCATCTATAATGCGGTCTCAAACGGGACATGTTTTCACAGTCGCAGCGCCAGGTTGGAAATGTGCCGCACCAGCAACACCCATCCTGAGAACTATCGCATCTGTGCACGAGCTGGCTATGTTACCCTAAAAGGAAAGCACTTGTCCAAAAAGGGCAAGTTGGGCGGGGGTGCCACTATCGGGCCATCGGTGCTGCGCTGCTGGATATCTGGAGAGGTCCAAGAAGGGGCAATGTGGATATGATGGCATCATACGGTAGAAACGCGCGCGCGCTCAAGTCTCACCACTGTCAGCAGAATATTGACAGATGGCAATGATCTGGAACCCCACCGGCACAGAGGCTCGACCGAGATGAAAGGCTTCCGCAATCAGAGATTGACCGAGGGAAAGCGATACGAATGGTGCGGGATGTGGGCTACGTCTGCTTGATGTTGAGGCTTGAAGATTCACAGTACGAGTGGCCCAGAGGAAGCAGACGGAGAGAGAGCGGGACCGGGTAAACGAGAGAACACGTGGCAAGGAGAGGGACGTCGCTGAAGGAGTTCCGGGGTCCCGTTACGAGGCGTAGTGGAAAGAAGGTTTCGGCGTCAGAACTTCCAAATTAGTCAATCAACGCCACGCCGTGCGGTGTCGATGGACTGTTTGGCCAGTGTCCGTGTGGCAGTAGGGAAAAGAAAAACGTATCGTCTTGTGTTTCCAGCGCAGTTATCACCACCGCGTTAGTATCTAGTCGACTGTACTGTAGACGAGGCACGGAGCGAGGTTCTCTTCGGATGACGAGAGCCATAGAGATCTGCGTGATTGGCATGGCTCAGCTGAGGATTTGTGGGATATAATCGTGACCAAACAACGGCGACGGTCGCTTCGCCCTGGCCTAAATATCCCTGGCCCCCGCTGACTCCTTTTCCCCTGCCACCACAAGATCATTCCTATGAGCCGCCCCAGCAGATCAGCCATGGGCCCTCCCCCCGCCCAGGATATCGTGATGGGTCCACCGCCCTTGCCTCCCCAAGTCGCACAAACAACCTCCCAGAGGCCAAGAGATACTCAAGATGTCGTAGAAAAGTACAGCAGGCTCAAGAGAAAATACTTTGAACTCGAAGAAGTACGTTCTCACTCTTGTGATAGATCGGCACAAGACACCTCGTTCGCCCGCGCGCTGACCACCGACTCTGCTCTCCCCAGAAACACAAAGAAAGCCTGATCCAACTTAGGAACTCTGGTGAGCGTAACATGAAATGGAGGGCCGAACGGGCGTAAGTTGGTTCCTACATCCTTCGGCTCCCTCTCATCTTACACTCTACAGCATTCTTCTTGATCGCATCGCGGAGCTAGAGCAAATCCCCCAACATAACCCTGGCGCACCCATCCCAGCGCCTCCGTTCACCGCCTTTCCTCGTGCTCTTCTTTCCGAACGCAACCAAAAACTCTTCGTTTCCAATCTCCGTCAAGCTATCGACGAGCTCGATCGCGAAGACACCGACCTCGACCCGTTCCTCCTCTCCCGGCATATCGGGCCCCAGGCGCGCAAGCGCCAAGAGGCTGAGCTCAAGGAGAGGCAGGAAGAGGAAGCCCGGGAGGCCAGGAGGGCCGCACGGCGGCCTAGGGCACCTCAGAAAGGCAAAGATACCGGCACTCCCCTGACGTATGCGCCCGCTCAGTCGCCCGCATCCTCAGGAGGACATCCTACTACACCACCTGTCCTGGTATCCAGTTCTGGCACAAGGCTGCGTCTCAAGCCGCCCGCACCCCCCTCTGGTGAACAAGGCCCTCCACCTTCATCGTCAGGCGTGCTCAATCAACCTCCACACAACACTATCTCTGCGCCGATGGGTCAGCACCCCCCGCACCGCTCACAGTCTCCCGTCTCTCCCATCCTCTCTCCACAGGACGAGTACCCTCCCCAGGCACCTAGTGTTGTGACACTATCTCCGTCATATCAGCACGCAGCCCCTCCTCCCATGCAGTCGCAGATGCAGATGACGCTGCGTACGACTTCCGTGTCCTCCCCGTCGCGCCCCTCTGAGATCCAGCGGCACGCGAAGCCGAAGCGCCTCAAGGCACACACGGTCACCACGAAGAGTTTCAGCATCCCGATGGTCCCGCGCGACAAGAAGGGCAAGCCCATGCTCCCGCTGAACGTCGGCATCATGACCGTTATCGACCTTGGCGACGTCTGCATGCGTGAGCACTTCCACACCGAGCGCTACATCTTCCCCGTTGGCTATGAAGTGACACGGTAAGGCCGCTCGTCACTTGCCGTCTCCCTCGCTTCTCACCCTTTGATCTCGCCGTCGTCACTAGGCGCTACCTTTCCACCATAGATCCGAACGCAGAGGTCGTGTACCACTGCACGATCCTCGACGGCGGCGACGGGCCCAAATTCCAGATCGTCGCGCAGGACATGCCTGACAAGCCCGTCATCGCAGGCACTGCGACGGGCGCGTGGTCCGTCATCGTGCGCGCGGCGAACCACATCCGCAACCGGCAGCACTCCAACTCTGTCTCGGGCCCGGACTTCTTCGGTCTCGGCCAGAACACGATCAAGCACCTCATCCAGGAGCTCCCGAACGCAAAGCAGCTCAAGGACTATGTGTGGCAGCACTTCGTCGAGGGCGGGTGAGCGCGATTCCTTACTGCGAGCGTCTGGCGCGCCGCGCGACGGCGTGACGTGATGCTTATCCCACTGTTCCTTCCCACTGTTATAGGCCGCTTGGCGGGCGGCACGCTGCGGTGATACCCGCGCTGCCCGAGGAACACGACGGCAGTGGGCCCGCAGGCGCAGGCACGGCGTACTACCCAGAACGTGGCGAACTCGAGGTAGTAGAGCCTGCGCGCGATCTCCAGATCATCCATGTCGACAGCCACGACCCCACCGCGCGCGCCCGGGCCATCCTCCCGCCCCCGCCATCAATGCCGCAGCCGATCACGTTCCACCAGGAGTACTCCCGCCCGCCCGAGCGCTCACGTGAGCGGCGAAATTCGCGCGCGAGCGCATCGGCGTATGACGACTACCATGGCGAGTCTCCCGCCCAGCCCCACCGGCCCATGTCGCACTCGCCTGTCCTCCACCGGGAGCGGGACAGAGACAGACATCGAGAGAGGACTAGGAGCCGGGATAGAGGCAGGGACCGGTCGAGGGACCGTTTCTCCCCTGCGCCTCCCGCTCACGCCACTCGCCGCTCTTCATTCACGTCACCCCACCCTCATCATCGCTCGCCATATGCGGGGCACAACGGTGAGCCTGGTCCTGGTACGCCGCGCGGCTATATGCCCGCCGCCTCCCCTCCGCCCGTGCCGCCGACGTTCGCGAGTATCATGAATGCATATCCTGCACCGCCGATGTCCTCCAGCCCTGTCGATGCGGGTGCGGAGTACGCGTACGCCAATGGAAACGGGGGCAGACGAAACGGAGGTGGGGGGGAACGGTGATTGTCGCTGTTCAGCGCTTGCACCATATCCCGCCCGTTGTTTGCTACCATGCTCGGTAGCCAGTCGTGCCTTATGGCATCGTGCTTGTAAAAAGTGTGAAATATCTGCCTTGCTACGTCCTGCTTTCGCTGCCTATCGCGTGTTATATTACTCATTTTGGCGCTCTTTTTTGAGATGTTGCCGTATCCTTGTTTGATCAAAAACTGACAACTATGTTCATACATGTGGCGAGCGTAGTGTAATGTATGCAAGAGCGTTGCGAATTTCTAGGTTTCGTTTCGACGTTTTATCCCACAATCGTATACCCGGTGTTATCGGCACTATTCGTTTCTTTCCTGACCGCCTCTAGCCTGTCCTTCCCAAGGCTGCACCTCCCGCAGCCGGTCTCAGACAGGTTGTGTACGAGGTGCACTTCACCTTTTGGAGGATCTGGTTGCCAGCCACGGTTGTGGAGATGTGAGGAGTGGGGTGTCCTGCTCTCATAGATCCTGCTGATTGGTTGTGCGTTATTTTCAGTCGAGGCAAGATGAAAATCCATGGAGTGGTCTATGATGAGCCTCAGTGGGGACTCCTGCCGATGCGAGGACCGTGCCGGAATTTGGGGTAGTATATGGGGCTGACATGTTTATGAGATCGTGTGTTTGCTATCTTGTATCATGCAATGTGTGAATCCTACAATAAACTTGTTCGAGCAGTAAATTGGATGAAAACTGACTTAATTGGCAATAGTACGCTAGCACTGATATACGAATCAGTCTATTTCTGGACAGCAGATCAGATCGCGATATCCAAGACATAAGGAATAAAGAGATAGGAACTACAAAGTCGGAGGATCTGGTGCACAACACGCAGGGGAAAGGAAACAAGTGCAGTCAATACAGGCAAAACAGGCCCAAATTGAACAACAGGAACGGCTCCAGATCTCGAAAATAGCAGAACGAACGACAAGGGTATAGACAATGAAATGAACGTCAATTTTATAATCAAACCGCGCGAGGTCTGTTTACATGTTTGTACAGAGTATGTTTGATGTGGCAAGAAGGGGTAGATAGAGCGTAACCTGACAAATAGGATGTGTAAGCTTCAATGATAGACTTGAAAGTGACAAGATGGGGCCATAGAGTAAATAAAACATCGATTATTTGCGTTTCTTTAAAATCGCTTACTTCATGCAGCTTACCGAACGGGAGACTATATAGCGTGTCCAGGAGTTGCTTGTTCAATTTCCCCGTTCTCTCCCCAGTACCGACTCAGGGGTCTCATGTTATAGCTGCTCAACCGCTTGGCAGCCAAGAAGGCCGGCAGATCTTGTTCTGCCATCCGCAGGCAGTCGATCGGTATGAGGCCCCGCTGCCCGGTAGAGACCTTCTCGGCGAAGGCCCAACCATCGTCGAACCGCTGGAGCATGCGCACCCTCTCCCCCGGAGTCGTCGCCATCTCGTCATCCATAGTCGGAATGAAGGGTCGACGGATGGTCTCGACGCGTGCGAAGTGGGAGGCTGTTTCGGTATCAGCACTAAGGATCGATTCTACCGTATGCCCGTCCTCCACGCTAGCAAAGTCAGAGAAAGGATTCTCGGGGGCCGTAGTGTACTCTGATGAAATGTTCGAGCTGGTCCTTTTAGACTCGGGAGTGACCATCAGCGTAGACACGCGGCTGCGCCGGGGATCGTCCGTCGGTGGTTTTGGAAATGTCCAAGCCTCCGAGGGTGAGAAAGGGCGTACGGACATCGGGGACGGGATTGTCGGACTCCTCTCGTTTATCGCTGCACTGTCGGGGACGATCAGCCACTCCGAGGAACCTGAAGCTGAATCCTCTTCCGAAATCGTATGGCCGCTGCCTGAACTGAGCCGATGAGCTCGGTCGGGGCTTCGGATAGTGGGAAGAGGATCAGTATCGACAGTTGAAGCGAGAGGGGGAGCATTGATGGAGCCGCTGAGGTTGCTGGGCCACACCTGCTCCATCTGCCGGCCTGTCGAAGACAGAGGTAAAGAGACACTGATAACAGGAGGAAGGGGGACATGCTGAGGAGAGATTGGTGAGACAAGCCCCCCGCGGTCGAAAGTCGTGGCGAAGCTACTCCGTACAGACGCCGTACCCGAATCGGGATGTTCAGCAAAGTATCGGGAACTGCTGATCGCCGTACTACCGTACATGTTTCTAGAGCCACCAAAAAGCCACTTCTTCCGCTTATTCTTCCGCCTGGAGATTAATCGCTTGCGGAAAAGGAAGAAGATGAACAAAAGGAACAATATGACCCCGAGTGTAATAAATGCTGCAATGGCGCCCTTGGGCATCCCTCGATGCGAAGTGGGAGTGGTCGTCGACCCTGGCGTGGACGCGCCGCCTGTGGAATCAGGCCTAGATGCTCTGGAGGATGACCCCGAGTTCCAGCTTGGAGATGTGACGGTGCCTGTGCCAGCAGGTGCAGGGCTGCTGTTGGAAATCAAGCCAGTAACAGCGGTTGAGTCAGTAGTAATCGTCGCAGACGTGACTACCGCGCCGCCATAAACGTTCTCTACAGGTTCCAGAATGGTTGTCCCATTCACAATTGTTCCATCACCGAAAAGCCGTCCTGAAGTACCGTTATTCACATCACCTGCCGTAGCAGACGCTACTGCAGAGGAAGCATTCCCGGGCACCGACTGACCAGCAGCATTACCAGGCACTTGTCTTGATGAAGACGAAGGGTCTCGACTATCATCACTGGGTAATCCGCCGAGACCGGACGAATTCGAAGCATTCGATTCAGCTGAAGGACATAAGTCAGATCCCGCTGATCCTCCATTACGACAGTCATCGGAGCGCTCGCTCTTACCTCCGTTTCCACCAGCACTACCCTCGCCGCCGCTGGCGCTTCCACCACTGTTACCGCCGCTAGCGGTCGTCCCACTTGAGCTTACACCTGCGCCGCTACTACTATCTCCAGTTCCATCTTGACTTCCACTTCCGCCGCCGCTACTGCTATTAGACTCACCACCGCCGCCGCTACCGCCATTAGACTCCCCACCGCCGCTGGTACTGCCAATAGACTCCCCACCGTTGCCACCAGACCCGCTACCATTGGAGGACTCTCCGGAGCCGCCATTTGAGCCAGTCGGACCTGGATTGGAAGGTGTCTGAGCGGTAGTCGAAGGAGCAGGTGATGGGGCTTGTGTCGGCGATTGAGGGGCAGTAGTTGGTGATGGTGACGGAGTCTCATCAGCCTGCGTTGAACTTTGCTGGGCCTGTGTTGATGTCTCTGGAGCCTCCGTGGAACCCGTAGTCGGCTGGGGCTCGCCTGCAATCAATGGCGACAAGAGAGGGTCCAACAACGGGCTCAAGATGGGAACCGATGGCAAAGAGAAGGGAAGAGTTATGAGCGCGGGGTTTCTCTCATGCAGAATTTGTGCATGTCTGCGTCGCCTAGGACGCTCATGCATGGCGATGTGCGCCAGTGATGCGGCCACTGGCGACGCAAGGAATGTCGTACAAAGGAATGTGAGAGTCGACGAAGAGGCGACGACTCAGGAAAAGCGCAAGAGCGGGAAGGACTTCGGGCGCGTGAGGGACCAGCGAATGTTTAGCCCATGGCCGGAAAATTAGCTAAGGAAGCGCAGATATATTTAATTATGGACCCCATGTGTTAACTTACCTTAGTCGAGTCTGTAAGCGAAGCTGCCAAGGAGTTTGATCGGATAATCGTTCACCATCGGCCGTAAGGATCTGATCTTAGGCAATTGTGGCGACCTGGCACCGACAATCCTTGTACAAGGGCGACCTGTTCTTTCACTGCTCACAAACGAACTCAACGGTATCACTGACAACACGGAACAAGGGGAGAGACGGCTGATGCAGTTGCTGTGGTGCGTGGGATTGTGCGAATTCATGTACGATAGAACACTCGCCGAGGGAATAGAACTCGAAGGAGAAGCGCTTCAGGGGAGCTCGCGCCCGCTGCGAGGCGCGGACATGGTCGCTTCCGCATGGCAGCGATGCCATTGAATATCCAATCACGTCTGACATGCGAATAGACGAGCGTCATGTTGATGGGCAATTATGACACGTCCGAGCTTCAGGCGCCTCAAGGGACGACGAGAAACATTGCACCCAGGCGGGAAAAAATTCCTCAGTCCAGACGGGGTGCACGATGGAGCCCCCCCAGCAGAGCTTATCCATCATGAGCCTCGCCATAGACGTAATTGGGTCATGCGAGAAGCGGTTCCCGTTGAGCACAACCTAAGCGTGGGAGGAGTGTTGATAACACTGGAAAAAGAAGACACCACGCACGTAGTCAGTACCATCAAGGGATACGGGCTGGTCTCCACACAAGCATACGTTCTTATACCGTATTTGAACATCCCATTCACTCTACATAGTGCTCTACTTTTGTCACCTAGAAACAGTTGCGAATGGGTTGTTTGGTGTCCGAGGATAGCAATCGATAAACTAAAGCCCATTGTTAAGTGAATACGAGAGACTGACCTATTGGTGCCGAAACATGAGTAATGCGATGCTTCGCACGCAAAGGTTAATTGGCAGGTTTGAGCTTCTGTATCTCTTCCACAACACTGACGATCAAGCCTCGTGTCCCTTGCACGTTCAACACCGATATTGTGTAGACTCGTTCCAACATTTGAAGACGCCGCTCATGCAGACGGGAGCCCATCCACCGAAACAGTAATGAGCAGTCGAAACAATGATACGTGGTGTCATTAGTACCTGAATGTTCCACGCTTCTTGTGAATGAACACAAAGGACTGACCTATTGAAGCCGAAACATGAGTAATGCGATGTTCGACGGTAGCTAACGCGGGCGCACAAAAAGGTTAATTGGCAGGTTTGGGCTTCTGCGTCTCTTGCAAAACACTGACGATCAGGCCTCAGACCTCGTGCCCCATACACGTTCAACACCGACATTGTGTGGTCTCGTCCCTGCATCTGAAAACGCCGTTCACGTAGACGGGAGCCCTTTTGCCGATGCAAAAATGAGCAATCGACACGTCATGATACTATCCGGACCTGCAAGCTCTGCCCTTCTTGCAGACGGAACGAACGGACTCGAGAACCCCCTGTTACGAAAACAGCAGAGGCCTCCTGATCAGTGTCGTCAGCGAGTGATATTGGAGGAAGCCGACCTATTTGCAAGGGTTGGCGATAGCGACACCGGTGAGCAGATCACGACTTTGCGTTTTCCTGCGTCACGTAGACGTCAAACCCCTCGAAGCCTATATGGCATATCTATGCTGTCTAAGGATGAGACCGTCCCGTCAAGATGTCCCGTGTCAGCGTTGCCCTTGATGCGTGAAGACACCGATGTCCGATGGTGCAAGGTCGCCTTTGCACATTGCGAAGGACGAGTCGATAGCATCATCTACATTGAAAAATGCGCATGAGTGCGATGCGAGCGCTCGCCACATCATGCATAGGACTCGCAGTCCTGATCCCTACGCCGCTTCCGCCGAAAGTGCTCACCCTTGTGTATGTTATCGCGTGAAACCACCATTAGTTGCGCCCTCATTTCGGGTTGCGACAAACGGAAGAGAACATCATGATATGGGTTCATAAAGCACACGACATACCTTCTGCCTATCGTTTGCTGATACTTCAGCCGTAGTTGGGCTGGAGCAGATCAACTGCGGTCCGTGCCCAAAGTCTAGCAGTATACTTAGCCCGATTGCACATCCGAAAGTTCCTGGCGATGTTCAGGCAGCATAGATCATTGTGAATGGCAGAATGGTACATGGCACACCGTCTCATCGGCTGTTGTAGTCGAAGTCTAAGATGATCCAGGCCGACCAAGTCAAGCAAGTACCTTTCAAATAAGCAACCGCAGAATCCCCGCTAGCACCGCCCAGACCATCCGCCCAGAATACAGCAAAACAGCATGATGGGGCGACGCGAAGAAGGGCAGCACAAACTGCGGAGGGGGATCCGGCAGAGATGTAGTCCCGTGAAGCCCAACCATAAGCAATAGATCGTCGAGCGCGTCCTGCGATATGAAAAGCTACGCAAGGGACAGAAGTACGTGCTTCTCGTGTTCCCCAACTCTGTACCTCTAAGCATGAGAGCGCGCAGCCGGAGGCATCCTCAATAAGCTCTCGGAACATAGACTGTGTGCGATAAGAAGCCCGGGCCCCTCCCGGGATGCTCGCGCGGATATCTATGTAGAGCGGACGGCCTTTGGGAGAAGCGGCCGAAAGAGGCAGGAGAGCTAGCGCAACTTGTGCCACGGGACCCCGCGCAATTGAGTGTCGAGGGAGCATCCGACGGCTCTTGCAGCGAGGGTGACCGCTGCAACCAGCGGCCTCTCCCCACTGGGCAGCCCATGTGAGCGGCTCATCACGCCCGACGGTCAGATGACGGCACAGGCCTGTGTATTGTAGAATGCGTCAATGCGCCGCGAGCGCCGACAGAGGCGCAGAGCCGCCCGCAGCGTATACATGTGGGCCCACACACGTGAGCCAGGCGGAAGGCGAAGACGCAAGAAGGGCCCTGGAACTGAATGAAGAAGGAGACACACAATATGAAGGTACATTTGAAGCCGCGAACGCGCTCGAAGACTCGGAAGACGCGGCTTGGAGCGTGTCCGAAGACGCAAGGAGATCTGGGGACCATATGTGGGACGGTATTTTCCTCCATCGTGCAAAGATAACCGAGGTGTGCGACGAATGCAGTGGAATGGTCGAGGTTGTGCTTGCAAAGACCGAACATGGAAGGAGGGCTGCAGACGCTGGCGATTTGGGGAACGATGTTGTTGGAGTATAGTGCTACTAACGTATCTTTGCTCCACGCGTCTTTGAGTTGAGGCTTCTTCGCTGGGCAACCCAACGCACTCATGCAGGGTGTGTTTTCGAGAGGCAAAGGCCTGAAATGGGCATGTCTCACAGACAGCGCGTGGGCGTCTCATTCCATGAGATGTCCTGACACCTTCTCCGCGCACTGAAATATGCACCCCAGAGATAACCGGCATCACGAGAAAGCAGAAAGCAATGCAACGGGGGTGACACCTCTGACGATGAGAGGGACGGTCAGCTGGCATTCAGCGGAGAGATAACAACAAGTCGACGTTGACTCTTGAGGTACGGCACAGGTTGGCTGTGGTGCGGAATATGCATATGTCGCGGTGGAGACTTTCCCAGTTTGGTGCCCAGTCCTTACGCAGTCCCCGATGCACGTTCGGGCACTTTCGGGCTCAACACAGGCCATGACGATCTTTTGCGAGTGGCTAAGTAGTATGCCGACCCCCTGTGTGCCGCTGCCCTGGTTATCGGAACGCCTACTTGCGTGCTTCGAAACATTCCTGCGCAAATTTTCGAACGGTGACAAATGCACAAAGGTCTTCGCGAAGAGCGGCACGTTGGCGCTATCTACAGACTATATCACCCTGATGCTAGCCATGGTGGCTCTGAAGCCAAAAGAACGGCTCCGAGTCATCCCCGGCTTGGTTGAAACTTGAGACCCCCGATTTGCAGGAGGGATGGGATCTGGCGCGCATGAGATAAGGCGGGCAACGTTTGCTGCGTCGGTGGAGCGCCGGGTGGCCACGGACGCGATTAGATAAGCTTCCCGATCGGGCAAACCCAACGCTGTTGCCTTTTACGACTCAACGCCAGCATCGATGCCTGGGATTTTCGACACTCGCGTCCCGAAAAGGAAGGCACCGTGTTACAGGGCAATTGGGGCCTGCCTTACGTGGTGCGCCTCTCTGCAGGCCTCATTCATTCGCCAGAAGAAAATGATGTCTGCCCTGGACGCCACCCCGATTTTGGAGCCCTTTCTTCTCTTTCCCGACCCACCCAAGCGCTCCACTCGCTCGGCCAATTTGGCCATCTCCCCTGTCGACAGATCGTCACCGTCACCTAATCGGTTTCACGTCAGACATGGCCTTTCTCCAAAACATATATAAGGGCCCTCCGTTTCTGTCAACCATCCCCAGTCCAAATCAAAACCTCCTCGAGTCATACACAGAACAGGATCCCTCACAGGAACCTGCACATTCTCGCTTTCTTTGACGAACTCGACTTTCACCATCCAGTCTTCCACCATGTCTTTCGACACCGCTTCCCAGCACACTTTCTACGTTGACGCCGTCCTCTTTGACATGGTGTGTATCCTTTCAAACCAACCCTTTTCGCCTCTTCGTCTTTTACTTTGCAAATGCTAACTCTGACAGTGTGTTCATAGGATGGCACACTCACCGACTCCATCTCGGCAGTCGAGGCGGCCTGGGGTAAGGTAGCGAAGGACATTGGGCAGGACCCAGCGTATGTCATCGCTGCCACACACGGCAAGCGCGCCGTCGACAACCTCGCCCAGTTCAAGCCGCACATCAAGGCGCACGAGATGGACGACGAGGTCACCAAGTTCGAGGAGTCCATCCTCTTCTTCGCCGACGCGTACAACAAGCACGGGCCTGGTTCGCGCCAGAACTCGCCTGTCGTCTCCGCCGTCTCCACGCCCGCACTCACACCCACCAGCTCGACGCCGTCGTCGCGCACATCCTCCCGCGCCTCATCCTTCGTCGGCGGCCTCAGCAACCTCGCCGCCTTCAGGAGAAGACCATCGTTTCTGCACCGCGTCAGCAGCCTGCTCACTATGACCGGCGCGCCAGCGGACCGCGTGCAGATCGCCGACCCCACGCAGGAGGAGAGCGCGATCGCCGAGCCGACGAAGGAGGAGAAACACCAGCTCGCCGCGTGGCAGCAGGAGGCCACCGCGGTCGACCGCTCTGTGCGCATCCTCCCCGGTGTGAAGAGGATGATCGACTCGATCCCCCAGGGCCGCTACGCAGTTGCGACCTCTGGCGCTAAGACCTACGGTAAGCCATCCCGCCATGCATGCTCATCGACTTGATACTGATAACGATTTCCTCCAGCACACGGTTGCATGACCCGCGTCGGCATTACCCCGCCGCCGGTGACGATCACCGCAGACGACAAGCGCCTCAAGGCGGGTAAGCCCGCACCCGACCCGTTCCTGCTCGCCGCGGAGTGTCTCGGGTACGACGCGAAGAAGTGCCTCGTCTTCGAGGACTCGCCCTCCGGCATCCGCGCGGGCGTCGCGTCTGGCGCGACGGTCATCGCCGTCTGCACGAGCCACGAGCGATCAAAGATCGAGAACTGCGGCGCGCACTACATCGTCGAGACAATGGACAAGGTGAAGTGCGAGTGCGTCGGCGAGGGCACAGATATGAAGTTGAAGTTCACCGTCATGCATTGATACCTGTCTGGGCGTGGCTCTAGTATATCCGCTTTCTTCCTTCCCTTCGCTGTTTGTCGTCGTCATCGTTTGCTGCAGATCATGAACCCTGTACAATATAATAGCTTGCTCGTCCATATCTTTTTTTACATCCATTGTGGAGTGCGATGAGACCTGAAATCGACAGAACGCCCGTGAGTAAGTAATAAGGTATAGAAAGCCTGCATGCCGCGGCAGTAACGCGGGTTATAGATATGGGTTATGCCGTCATCTGAGTCAGGCTAAGTACACTCCGCGACGCGTTCGCGCCCTATTCTACCTTTCACATTGACCACCAGGTCGATAATGCTTTGGGCTCTTGACGCGCTGTAACAAGCTGCGCAACATAAACAGGCGTGTGCGTCTGCCAGTGCAAATCGAAATTCGTCGTGGGCTATCGCGTGCCTGACCAAGTTCGTCGACGAGCTTCCTCAAGCTCGACTACTAGTAAACGACCAGAGCTTGAAGTCTCGCTGTGATGAACGAGAGCAGTTCTGTTGTCGGAGGTGATAGCGACGACGACTTTGACTGGGAGGAAGTCGTCGTCCCGCAAAACGATGAGCAACAGCCCGCCAGCTCTGCCAACACCTTGAAGGATGTCGGAGAAGGCCCGTCTGAGCGGCCTAACATTGAGATCACAATACAGACACGTCGGAAGCAGAATTTCCCACCCAAGTGCGTTGCTAGTCAACATGGTATTGCATCATCTCACTGTTCAGTGTACAGGAAGAATCCAAAGGCTGAACGATTGTACGCTGAGCGTCTCGCTCGCCTGACTTGCCACCAGATACACACAGTATGCCTCCTCGCGAACGCACGGATACGCAACAAATGGCTGAACGATCCCCTCCTGCATGTATGTATGTTCTCTCCACAATTCTGCCACGCGGGCGCCCTTCCTCACCCGTCTCCGCACCAAGGCTCGACTCATGTCTCTGGCCCCGCTGCCACTGCAAACCGCGTTCACCGGCATCTCCAGGACGCGCATCCCGGAGGCCTCCATGCGCGGGCGCCAGTTCGAGTCCGCCATCACACGCCTGGCCGAGTGGTGGAGCAGCACCTTCCGCGTCGAGCACACCGGCCACGTCCGCAGCCGCACGTTCGACGAGGTGCAGCAGCAGATCGCTGCAGACGCGAAGGGGAAGGGGAGGGCGCGCGACGACGAGGATGAAGCGGAGGTGATCAGGAGCGAAAAGAGCCTGATGAAGCACGCGCTGATGCTCCGCGGCTCACGAGACACGAGCGCCCAGCTCTTCACGGCTTTGTGCAGGGCACTTGGCATTCCCGCCAGACTGGTCGTCAGCCTGCAGAGTGTGCCCTGGCAGGCGAGTGTCGGTAAGCCAAAGTCTCCCCCGAAGAAGACCAAGGACTCCGCGTCAGGTAAAGGAAAGGCGAAGGCGAAGGCGGTGGAGGATGAGCCGGGTGAAGAGAATGACGATGAAGAAGACGAGGACATGGACATGGAAGAGGTGCAAATCCCTAACTCGCCATCTCTTACTGTAAACAGTGAGGGGAAGGGCAAGGCTAAGGAGAACGGAACCTTTCCAGGAGACGGACAGCGAGTGGATGGAGGCAGCTCGACGTCAGCAAACGGTACAGGTGAGGGAAAACAGAAGGCGCCTCCCGTGATCAAGTTACGCAAGACAAGAGGTCGCAAGCTTGGTTCAGCGATGTCCGAGAAGCCTAAACGAAGTACGTTAGTCCCTTCGCTGTTTCAACTTCCTCCGCTTTTACCCCTGCGTGTGAATTGTACCAACGTCGATCTTTCAACTGCTAATGTGTTGATAGGAGCTCGCACCCCGGATCCAACTACGACACCTCCCGTATTCTGGACTGAAGTCTTCTCACGAGCGGATACCCGCTGGCTCCCGATCGACTCTATTCGGTGTATCATCAACAAAAGAAAGGCCTTTGATCCCACTCCTTCCAGCAATGCGTCGACAAAGCTGGACAGACGTAGGCCAGTCAAAGTAGAGAACCGGATGGTCTACGTTGTCGCCTTCGAAGAAGACGGTTATGGACGGGACGTCACGCCGAGATACGCTAGAGAATATGGTGCAAAAGTAGCGAAGGTTCAGCAGGGAGGTAAAGGTAGGAGAGAATGGTGGGAAAGAATCCTCGCCCTAATCAAGCGACCTTATAGACTGGTGAGTTTGCTGATAGCCGCAGAATGGTTCGAGATTCCTCGCATCCTGTCCTCCTGTATACGTCTCGTGTGATCTTGGAGCCTTGCTCATATGCGTCAACGGATTTATTACGCAGCACAGGGACGATCTCGAGGACGAGGAGTTGCAAAACCACCAGCTCACTGAGGGAATGCCTACGACCGTCGCCGGTTTCAAGGACCACCCACTGTGAGTGCCAAGCACAAACTTTAATCATAAAAGCCTCTGTACGACACTGACCGACAATCCTCTGATGGTATAAGATATGCCTTAGAGAGACATCTCAGACGGGACGAGGTGATTTACCCCCTCGTTGAGCTGGGAAAATTTAGAGGAGAGCCAGTATATCCACGTTCGTCCGTGCTATCACTAAAGACCGCGGAAAACTGGATGCGTCAAGGACGCAAAGTCCGCGAAGGCGCCCAACCGATGAAGTGGGTGAAGCAACGAGCCATGACGGTCAACAAGCAACGCGCGATTGAGATGGCGCTTGCGGATAGAAAAGATTTGGCTGCCGGTCCAGACAACGATGGGGAAGGCTTCGCGAGCGAGGAAGGTGTCATGCAAGGATTGTACGCCAAAAATCAGACCGAATTGTACACGCCTGATCCAGTCGTTGATGTAAGGAGGTCTTACTAACTCTCACGCTTCGATGTGATACTCACGCAATGACCAACGTTGAAGGGTAAAATTCCAAAAAATGACTTCGGGAATATCGATCTATACGTCCCATCGATGTTACCAGCGGGTGCGGCTTATCTCCCCTGTAAGTTGACTCACGTGCACGATGTCTATGATATTCACTATCGTGACCACATAGACAAGGGCACGGCAAAAATCGCGCGACAGCTCGGAATTGATTTCGCAGAAGCTGTCGTGCGTGCTTCTTAGCCTTAGTTACGAATACAACAACACTCACCCGTTCCTTGCTGGTGCATTTCTCAAGACGGGCTTCGAATTCAAAAAACGAAGAGCCTACCCCGTCATAACTGGTATAGTCGTTGCAGCGGATAATGAAGACACTGTACTCGAGGTAGACAGGCACAACTTTTGATGTGCCCTCTGTTGTAGTTCGCCCTTCTGCCACTGACATCTGATGACCTGCTCATAGGCGTATTGGGAAGCCGAACATGTTGCCGAAGACAAAAGACGCGCAAAACGGCAGGAACAAGTAATCAAAAGGTGGACAAAGCTAGTGCAAGGCCTTCGCATCCGACAGCGGTTGCAAGATCAATATGCTGACGTGGAACAGCGTGAGAGTTCTGTCGCGGATGCCAAAGAAGAGGTCCGGATTTGTTTTCATTTACGCTAGGACATTTCTAAGTGGCAATTTTATCAGGATGGACAACCACAAGGGGGATTTCTTACGGGAGCAGATGACGTCGTAGAGCCATTTACCCTGCCAAGGAATTTTCACGATATACCTGCGACGTCCGCTCAAATGTCACTGGTCCTAACCAGATATGCGCACGATGACAACCCGCGGACTGATAGACGGGAAGATACGGCACCGGTACTTTCACCACCCGCAGAGGAAATCGAGGGCAGTGAAGATGATGCCATGGAGACCTTACCTCCAGTACAGTCCGAGTGCAAGACAAGTAGCATCCCAAAAAGCATGCTAGAGCTTGCTCAAGCTGCAGCAGGGCAAGATGAGGAGGGACAAGATACCGACCATTTGCCTTTACCGTCTTCCCTGCCAGATGACAGTGCGGCAGGCGAAGAAAACGGGAGAGCAACTACAACGAGCACTCACGCTCCACGTAGCGGGACAAAAACACCGAGAGGGACACTGCAGAAGAGAAGGGGCACGTCACAGTCCGACACACGTCGAACAAGGAAGCGCCGCAGAGAAGACGCAAGCAGTGCGGACGCCGTTTCGGAGATAGAAAGCCCCATTCCAACCAGATCCTCACCAGCAAAACGCGCAAAATCCTCCGCGCCTCCGGTGCCTGTGCCGACCAGGGTCCTTCGGACTCGAACACCGAAAAGTGCGAGCAAAATCCAAGAGGAACGGGAACGGGAAGAAGCGTACAGAAGAGCGACGGCTCGATAGTCATTAAACATCTCCCAATCGTAATACCTTATGGATTAATTATTGATTCCATACTTTTTGTATCCTGGCCAGCTCGCAATCGTTATTTGAGTTCTAAATAAACTGGAACGACTTACAACTACTGGAAGAGTGTCGCTCGTTGTGCCTAATAGATTTGAGGAGACCGTCCCAGCATTCGCGTTCGCAGGCAAAAGACATGCAAATGTCAGGTAAGAAGTATGTCCGCGAACCTCGGGAAATGCTTTCGAGACGCTGAGCTTCGTTGGAGGCGGGTCGATGGGAATAGGGTCTAAGTCTACGCCAGATGAGGGATTTGATTCATCTAGTCGAAGCAACTGCATCGGGCCTGGGTCGCTCTCTTTCGCAGCAGAAGCTGGTTGCTCGTGTTCACTGGCTTTGGACTCGCTTTCATCGTCTGTCTTCGGTCTCTTACCCGTCACGCCTGCTTCAGCGTCCGCTTCTGCTGTGCTTTCACGCTTTCTCTTCGTGGCAACGGCCCGGGAATTGGCGATTTGCCGCAGGCGTTTTTCTTCCCTCCTCTGTTCTGCTTTCTTTAGTCTTTCGCTTATCTCGCTGATCGGCACCAGAGAAGGGATGGCGTCGATTTGGTGAGGGCGGATAAGTGTTTCGTACATGGCGATGTCTGTTGGTGGGCACGCCATTGATTTTCGGATCAGCTATGGTTGCGCTTGCAGTATACGGTGCGTCAATTTACTGACCGGTGAATCCAGCGTCATTGAGGGCGCTCACAGTCCGCAGAACTTGCTCCACACAAGGGCTGAAGCAGCAAATCCGCGTTATGCAATCTTTCTGTAAAATCAATCAGCATTGCAAATCATTTTGCGTAGCCACTGTGTTGCGCGGTGTGCGAGGTGAATTCAATTACCCGTAGAGCCTTCTTCGCGTATTCCACTGCGTCCCATGGCGCCGGTAGATCAAGAAATACTAAACGGGCCGTCAGCGGTGATGCATGGTATCTTCGTGACGGAGTTCGAGATACACTGACCCGAATCAACTTTGTCGATAACAGTGAACCCATCCTTACATACATTACGGTGGGTAAGGGTGACTACACCGTCCATACCATGCCGAGCAAACTCTTCCCTGTAACCGCGTCAGCGACTTTGCCAGTTATCATCACCACCATAGAGCAACAAGGAGGAAGAATCCGAAGACCTCAAAGGTTATCGAGTTGGACTCGGTATGCTCTCCGAGGACCTAAGAAGCACAGATGATGCAGACGATCGCAATAAGAACCAGACCTACCTGGCCTTGTTGACGCGCGCTTCGTGAAATTCATATGACCACAAGTGCCCTGATGAGCCTATGGTGCGCACGACTGAGTGAGAGAAAGAGGCTGAACCGGTTCCTGATGGACAAATTGGAATGGAACGACAAGGCAGTAGTAAGCCGAGCTGCTACAGTTACCAGATATAAATGACGTGCCTGGAGGTCCAAACGTCCATATGACTAAGTTTCAGACCGAGAAAGCGGAGAAAGAACAGAAGAAACGTTGAAACCGCGGAGAACGATGCATGTTGAGCAAATATACCGTCATGATAGGCAGAGCGCTCATGTGGGTAGATTCGACAAGCCATCTTGGGTGAGCTCAACCCGCACTCGTCCCTTCGCAAAGTACGCGACCGCTGATAATTCGGTTAAAAGTCAATTGTGACTTATTATCGAAGGTAGAAGTGCGGCAATTGCGATACTTCTATCTCCGCAGGACAGGGTCGCAAGATAGTGTCCTATGTACGTACCGGCCTCTATGACACGGCTACCAGGCTTGATGTTCAGCCAAGAGATGACGAACGCAATGTCCGCCAGGTAGAGGATTTGGGTGCGGTGGGGAAGGGCAAGCGTCCACAGCTCAGGCGTGGGCCTTAGAACGTGGATGAACCCCTTTCCGTTGCGCGAGCCCACTTTAGAGCCATAGGGAACGCCAACCAGGTCAGAGTGACGATATACACCAAATTTGCTATTGAGTTCTTTGCCTGGAGTGATCACTAGTGGTTGTATCAAGTCTCTGGTCTGAAGAAGGGTACGTAGTTACTCGAGACGAATAAGAAGACGGGAAGATGCGAAGACAAAAAGGAAGGCACTGACCAGCCATATAATGACAACGTCCCCTTCGGCAATTTCACGAGCGGTAGACCACATAATCGCGTGGGACGAAAAAGATATAGGTTCACTAGTGTCAGGTCTATTTGACATGAGTCGGTCCAATGTCATTGTCGAAGGCAAGAAAAGTATCCTACACAGCAACTTGGGCCCTTTGGAGGGTCGGTACGGCGGCGAGCACTGGGTGGTAGGATATGGAATCTTAGAGGACTTTGAAATCTCGCTCGAGTAGAACCGATTGTGCAGCGTGGGAGCGTGGGAAGATCCCAGAGTGCCCACTGGATCTGGCACAGAAACGCCCGACCGCAAACATGGTAACATAGCGTCTACTCGGACAATTAATTGCCTTGGTCGCCCACTCGCCGTTTGCGCCTGTGTCTTCATTTCCGGTCGGTGCTCTGTGGGCATGGGCTATAGGGAAGACTGTTCGTGCTATCGTCCCTCAGCGATGCGACCCGGGGAGGCGGCCCAAGCGGGTTCCAGTCAACGCTGTCAACCAATAAGTGGAGGACAGTGTGTCCGCGTGGGATGTTCCGAAGTTTATAACGAACAGAGGAATCCTTTCGGTGATCCCATTACGCTAATACCAACCACACCACTCTCTCTCGTTCCGGTTCCCGCCCCAGCAGACGGTCGGTTTGTCGCGCAGCATTGGGCCGGCACCTGATTGTGTACCAAACATAATACACTTAACTTAGGCCTCTGAGCATGAGCCCCGTTTTTCAAGAAGGAAGCTGCTTCTAGAACTGCACGACTTATCTCCACCAACTCTCTTGCTTCCCTCTCTTCTACCACCACTTCATCTTGTCCATATCTCCGCCAGCCTCACTCCCCTCGTTGGCTGCCATGGACTCCAACACCCCTTGTGTCTCTTTCAGTACGTGGCACTCTAGCCGTATCATTTTGGTCCCTTCCATTGACCTGTGACGGCCTGTCCAGTCGGAATAGTAGATTTCACGGAAAACGTGATGGCGCTTGTTTTTGGCGCCCGACAAAATTGTTGACTGACATTTTGATTCCGTTCAGGCGCGATGGCTGTACTGTTCAGAATCTGTCCAAGACCTACTGGGTAGGAGAGCGTCTCGTGGACAATTAAGTCTCGCAGATCTGACTTCGGATTAGGGTTTGAGCCTCTTGAGCTCATCGGGACACCCTCTCTGGATCTTGTACATCCTGACGAGTTTCCTCAAGTGAAGGCCATGCATTACTCTACAATAACGCAAGATCGGGCTGCCGTACTTGCATACTTGCGCCTGAGGCATAAAGACCCGTACAAAGGCTACGTCCTTTGTGCCATAGTGCGTCATCTCTTAATTCTTCGTGGTCGGTTACCAAGTTCCCAGTAGTCTCGCACTGTGTGTCAACATGTGCTGGTAGGCAGCGTCTCCTTTGCGTCTCCTGGGCCAAAGGCCATGCACAATGCCTCGACTGCGCAGGAAATAACAATCATTACGCCGCACGCCAAGAATTTCGAATTCAGAGTAACTAGTGGTCTTATATCATGATCGAGCATTCTCGATCGCTCATACCCGTCAATGTTTCAGCGATGGAACGATCCAAATCCTATGCCGCCGTCCGCTCCAGCCTCCGCTCCACCATCCCGTGACACGCCCTCTTCCGGCTCGGCCACACCTACGAGTAGCAGGGCCGCAACTCCTGAAGAAGAACCTGGTCGGGCCTCGCCGATTCACTTTGAGCCATTGCCCGAGCAATCGGTTCGTACAGCGCTGATCCTCGACCGTTTCTCGGTCAACTGCGGTATCTTGTACTGTTCGAATGACAGTCTGCTCTCCACGACGAAAGTCATGGGCCGAAGCTTCTTCGACTTCGTCATGAAGAAGGACGAGGATCTTGTCCGCAGCTGGATTGACGTCATCAAAGGCTGGGGTGTCAACGAGCGCGGGCAACCGAGCGACGGCGGCTTCGGCTTTGGAAAGTTCAGTGTCTGCGTCGAAGGCAGAGACTCGAGGTCCGGTCTAAGTCTCCTTGTATTTCATGTTGGCGATACATTACTGACCATATTCTGCAGCGCCCGCAAACCTGAGCCTGCGCCTCCACGCCACCGTCACAGTACTCATTCAGCAACACGCGATAACCACCCCAAGACTCATGGCTCGACTCACAATTCGGCATCGTCTAGCTCGTCTCGTACACGTGGACGCGGGCGAACTGGCTCGCATAATCAGGGCCTTGTGGTCGATGCTATATTCTCTGCGCATTCCGATGGCCTCATGGTTATCCTGCGAAAATCGACGTCATAAGACAGCGCTGTAACTCGTCGCTACTTTCTCTGGCATGTTCTGCCTGCAATCAGGTAGTTTTTGCTTTGTCACCTATGCCTACTCCCTTATCACGGCAGACATGGAAGAGGCAGTGCGTACCTGTTTTTTTTTTCACACCATCTCCTTGTCTTGGTTTATGTCTCAGTTGCTCTCGCGTCTACGTATATAAATCCAGCTGACCTAGACCTGATGTGTTGTCTGGTCTCATGTTATGTTTGTCATTGCTCGATCTTCGTCCCCGGTATCTGTACTGTGTATCGGATTGTAGCGGAATGTTTCGTGATACACGTCGGTTTCCACGTTCATCTGCACGTGTCTTCGGTTTCGTTATTGGATAGCAATGTGTATGATTTGTAAGGATCATTCGTCCTGTACCTGGACGTTGAATATTGATTCGTTGCGATATATGTTATTTGTGTGGCACCGACGGATGTGCTCCGAGTCGCAATGCGCCTGCGCAAGCCTCAAGAACCTTGATAGTGAATTTCGAGAGTGAATGCACGGAAATCTTGTTTACTGTCATTTTGGGTCGTGATTGTCTGAGGTCGGCATTGTCTGTCTTGCCATGGCAGAAAGAAGATAACGACTACTAGGACCCCCCAGCGACTGACTGAAATCCAAGTCTGTACATGTGGGAGTCTATATGTGAGCATGACCCTTGTCCACGGGTGACATGTTGACAGCCAATAAAGTTATCGGTCAGATGGATATGATGGCCAGGCTATGCTATATCACCGCCAACCGGAGCATGTCTCTTCAACCATATTTTGCTTACAGCCATAAATACAATAAGATTACGTGTAGCCTTATGGTTCTATCAAGCTGCCGTGTCTTTCAGATATAAGGCTCTGAAACTCCGTAAGAAATATGCCCGCTTGCTAGGAGGTATAGACTGGACCTGTCCTACGATTGGCTTCGTTCGCAGCACCACAGAAAGAAAACCAACCTGATAGCGAGCTGAAGACGTAGCCGTGCCAAATTGCAACGGCATCATCATTGACTCAGAAGGCCAGGTATCAAAATCAGTACAGCTTGAACGCTTGATCGGTAAAGCATGCAGGATACCGTACAGTTTCAGTGACCCAACTCGACAGAATCAATCCCTGTCGTTCAGGAGCTGTGCTAGTTATATCATCAGGTTTCACCTCTATGCCGCTCTCTGCGCGTGACTTGTACATAAACGGATGTATTTCGTCTGAACCACTGTCATTCAAACTTAATTAAGGGGGCTATTAATAGCCTCTTCCGTCAGACCGACGATGATTAAGTCGGAATAGCAGGTTGAGGTTGCAGTTGGCCAGCTGAATCTTGCTCACCGTGATAGACATTGCGAAGTGCTGGCGAAGGATCCAAAACACAGGCGAACAAGTGGGGGGAATGAGGCCTGAGGTATAATCAATTCAGTGGTCATTCTGAGCGCCATCGTCGCGTTTCGCCGATCACCCTCCGAAACGACATAAGAATTATCAAAGCGCGTCACGGTTTGCGATGGTCGGTGCCGATCTTTATTATGACCTGCATCTAGTGGCAATAGTCATAGCAATACCACGATGCCTGAGACCGTCTGGAAAGCTTGGCCCGGTCGCATCGCTGGGACTACCAGGTACTAGGAATGACTGCTGCGTAGTTTGGCGAAGATCCAGGTGGTCAAAGCGTATCTCAGCGAACCAGGATACGGTTAATTGTGTCACTGATCGCGCCCTGTCAGCGCATCAAGCGCTGAGCGGATGTCCGAGTCTCGACTCCTGGAAATCGGGTTTCCGTTTCAATCAGCGCGGTGCCAGTTGTTTTCGGATATCATTGCACGCTGCACAGAACTTCTACTTACTCACGCTTGCTGTGGGACAAATCGATTTATAGTACATATGATAGTATTAGTAGATACCCTATCGGGGTGGCAGTAGGTAGTACAGTAGCACGTGCGGTGACCATAGGCGCTTAAGCGCCTGGAGCACGCAAATTAACGACTTCATCATTATCATGGGACAAATCGAAGAGCTTTGCAGTAACTTCTCAGGCAGACACTGCATGCCTACGCAACGTACAACTACATCAGGCATATACTGACTAGGATGAGAATGCATCTATCATTAGTACAAAATAAAATACAAGCAATTACAAAACATGAATTATACAACGCTTCTACCATCGTCCACGGTAGGTGACAAGACTTTACTGGAATCAGCATCCTCAAAGGTGATATGTGGCAGGATATATTTTCTGTCGGGAAATGAGTTGCTGTCATGGGAAGACTCCAAAATGTCCAATGGCACAGTGTGAGTGTCCTCAATGGTAGTTGATACTCCCGGACGGAATTGTGGCTTCGTAAGCTGACTCTTGGTGAGTCGGGAATGAACGTCGTTGGTGGTCAACTCCAGACCAGCCAAAATGATGATCATGGTAGGGATTATACCCTAGTTCATACACGTCAGATACGAGTGTGTCTATATGACAAGCGAAAAGAGGCCTTACAGTGAGCTGGCCAATGGGGTCATAGATGATGTAGAAGGAGTTGGTGTTGAGGAAGTACAGAGTCACTTCGCAGATCAATGCAACGGAATAAATCATCCCAGATTCTATGACGATCACCAGCACTCTCCAGTACCGGAATCCGGCGGTTCCTCCGCTCAATCGCAACAAAAACCTGGTGCACGAATGATCAATGGCAGTTGAACGCTTCAGTACTTCACACGTACCACACACGACACGCGATAAGACTGGTAACCACAACGTTCGTAGCAAGTGACAAGCTGAAAAGAGAGCCGTTCCAGACTACAAGCGGATGTGCGAAAGCACTATGGTACTGTCGCCCCTTGGCGAAATATACGGTCTGCCCGAATCCACATACTGTCACAAAGGTCAAAGATACCGCAAGCTTTCAAGAGGTTGATGACGTACTTGCAGAGCCAATGACCAAAATGACTGGGACTACACACATTTTCCAATCTCTTCCCCACACAAGAAAGCACCGCCAAACCTAATATAGCTTGATGAGTACACCGATCGCAGTGCTTCCGCCCCAGAGACATACCACAACCATATCGCCGACAACTGACTGCGAAGTCCATCAGATGGAGCGCTCAAGCACCCATGAGATGACTCACATTGACAGTGTGTATCCCAACTTTAGCAACGTTGGCGGGGATCGACACGTTTGAGAAAAAGGCAGCTGGACCACCAGGTGCATCACGCAGGACAATGAAGCCCATTATGAGCCTATAGAACCCCAACGAGACATGGCAGGTGGAGAAACAGAACATTGTCACTGCAACCGTCACAAGTAGCTTGTTGACTTTCGGCGTCCGTCGCCGGACTGTGAGCACGAACATGCATGACCAGAAGAGCACGAAGTTCATGCCTAGGATAAGATCAGCACCGATGCATCGCTCCTGCCTCGACTCGAAACACACCGTAGAAGAGGGTCTCCAGCCAGATGGCCGCTAAATATGCTCTGTCGAGCGGAATGTCTGCGACTGCCATGATCGCCACTGAGGTGAGACGTAAACGACAGCTGTCAGTTCAACTTATAGTCTGCAATTGGAAAACATGGAGGTGGTTTTGAACGGCTGCAGCCGTCCGGCCAACAGCATGCATCTCGCAAAGAACTATTTGAAGAAGTTTCTGACTGGCAGTAAGTCCAGAAACGGCTTTCTGGTTCCACACTAGAACATGTGAGGCTCGTCTTTGTCCAATAGCACCACTGGAAAGCAAGTCCGGCTATTGCCGATCAATGAGGGTGCGCGATATCGGGCGCCCTTTTGCCAGCTGAGAGATGCCTCCGACGAGACCGCTAGGCAAGTTAGCCGGTCGTGTGTGTGTATGTCTCTTTATAAGGTAGTCACCACGGCGTTCTGTCATGCAAGGCTTGAAGCTTGTGCAAAGAAGAGGCAGTGTTCTGGACAATGAGGACCATACCTGTTCGGAATTTCAACCCAAATCGGGTCAATACATCAATTACATAACATACGCGGTTCACGTGAGATTTGAAACGCGTGATAATCTCGACGCGTCAATTTGGCACAACGGTGACGTTCGGATTGTCTACCTCGAACTACATATCTTCGCTTGATGTCTGTTGATACCAATTCCTCGCAATTGTCTTCGCCGCTGCGAGACACGAACACTTCATTGTCGTTGCTGACACCGTCACCGGTCAGCGGTCCGAATACCAGCCCGGATAGAAACTTGAAACCTAGCAAATTGAGAAGGACGCCTAGCGCAGTGATGGATTGCTTCAAGTGAGCTCCGCCAAGCTTTCACACTCTTTATTATTGATGTGCCACTTTTTTGTGCAGTGTTCTCAAAGAGAGTAAGCCACAGATGGTAGGTGTCATGACGGTCTGATGTCACAAAACGATCAGCATTCGGCCACTCGGACTACAAAGGAAAGCAGAAGGAGATTGTGGAGGCCGCTGTGCTAGGTAGTATATACTTCTCTTTTTCTGTTATGCATATCTTCGCTTACAGGCCGGACGTAAGGTGCGGATGTATTTGTTCTAGCGCCGACCGGAATGGGCAAGGTTCGCTAGATCCGCCCATCAGCAAAACACATCTCTGATCTTCGCTGTAGAGCATTTGTTTTCAAGTTCCTGCTGTTGCCGATCCTGTATGTTGAGCCGACTGCTCATCATATGCATTTGTTCTGCTAATGTGAATTTCTAGCACGGCGTCACGGTGGTAGTGTCTCCTCTTCTGGGTAGGTCATCATGTCTTGATTGTGCCTAACTTTCTCATGGCTTATACATCACCATCTTTGCATCACAGCATTGATGAAGAACCGTCAGTATTGCTTTCCTACTATTGTTACCGATCAGAGCAGTGGAGTAACAGAACATCCAGAGGTTGCGAAGTTGCGAAAAAGTCATGTTCCAGTAGTCGCCTTCACATCTGAAACATCTTTGGAGGAAAAACAGGATGTACGTGTGCATTATACAAGAATCAGTAATTGTACTGACACGGTCACTAGATTGTCAGAGATCTTCACTCAGGGCAACCCCTGATCCGTCTTCTATATGGTATGTCGGTTTGCACCGAGGCTGGCCTCTATGACATTCATGAAGTATTGCAGTCAGTCCAGAGAAATTTTGCACAGCAGAATTCGGCAAGCTCCTTTCGACTGTCTATAAGGAGGGCGAGTTGAACCGGTTGGTCGTAGATGAGGTATATTACAATCCTCGATGGTGATTCCACTATACTCATTGATGTCTGACAGGCACATTGCATTTCTGTGGATCCATCACTTTTGCTTCGAGGTGCATGTACTGACATTGCGATAGGAATGGGGCCACGACTTCCGTGCCGAGTACAGACGACTTGGATCTTTCCGCGATAGATTTCCCAATATTCCGATCATGGCACTAACAGCTACAGCAACGCCTACGTGAGCACACCTTGTGTTCAGACTTCCTACTTTCCTAACAACCGAAGCAGGGTGCAGGACGATATCATCAGAAGTTTGAAGATGTCACGGGACGACCTTTTTAAGATCGTTCATCCCTTCAACCGATCGAATTTATTTTATGAAGTAGCTCATTAACACTCAACATGTATGTAGCGAGCTGACGTAGAGACCCCAAGGTCCGCTACTTGTCTTCTCCAGATCCTGACTCTCACATGTCCGACATATTCGACTACATCAGCAGTCTGCACCGTAGGCGCAAGCGTTCATCGTCCGGAATCATTTATTGCAGGACGCGCGCTAGATGCGACGAGATGTCCGCCTACCTCAGGAGTAAAGGTTTGAATGCGAGACCATACCACAGAGGGATCAAGTCTGTCGTAAACATCTGAACAGATCACTGTTTGTTCTGACCTGGTTGCGTATTTAGAGCTTCAATTCTCAATAAGACACTCGAAGAGTGGGAGCAAGGTGGGACTGGAGAAGGCGGTGTCGACGTTGTGAGCACCCCTTTTGAAACGCCAGATATGTTGCGTAGAGCTGACGTTACTTGATGAAATTGCGCAGGTATGTGCAACGATAGCCTTCGGCATGGGTATTGATAAGGCGGACGTTCGGTAATGATATGTGTCTTCATCCTGAAGTCTTTCTGACCGCCGGGAGATTTCAGGTACATTCTACATTATGACTTACCCAAGAGCTTTGAAGGTACGTCGGAGGTCAACAGATGAATTACGGACAGCTAACCTTTCCCCAGGTTATTACCAAGAAACAGGTAAGCCCTTTCATCTCTAGATGTGAGTCTTGCAAACACCCTACAAACCAGGAAGAGGGGGTCGTGATGGTTCTGTAAGCGTATGCATTCTCTCGTAGATACGAACGTGATTAGCCGACTTCTGCAGCCATCGAAATGCATTCTTTTCTATTGTATGTTCTCCCCCCCAACTTCCTACCCATGTCGCTACAGTTGATGAAATTGCACTGTGCAGCTAGAGAGGACGTGATCAGGGTGCGGCGATGGGTATCCGATTCACATTCCAGACGTTTAGTCCGTGCAGAATCGATGGAAGGCCCAGAACCAAGTCAGAGAGCTGTGAATAGCTTGACTGCGGTAGGTCCCTTTATAGCTACCTGCTTACTTACTGGTTGTGCTCAACGCACTTTACAGTTGATCAACTTTGCAGAAAATGTCGATATCTGTCGGCACATTGTGAGTGCTCAGAATGCCAAGTCAGTATGCTATCCTTTTGTTGAACTGCTTCAAAGTCCATTTGCAGGTACTTTGGGGAGCAGATTGACACCCTTGACCCTGAGATCACGAGAAAGTACTGCAATGGGATGTGTGATGTAGGCCTATTTAAATTCCTGTGCAGATTCTCAGCTCCCTGATCGACGCTAATGTAGGTTTGCAAGTATCCTGAAAAGACGAGGCGGCGCAAGCTAGATCTATCTCCAGAAGAGCTTATAAGCTCGCAAATGGACTCGTTGCGACAGCAAGCGGACCGTGACGAAGATGACGATCGTCATTCACGGGTACAGAATCCTTCCCATATGTCCGATGCCGGGCAGGCTCGTTCCAATTCGGTAAATGGGACGGAGTCAGGCTGGAGGACCAATTTCAGGGATGGTGATTATGGGAACGAAGGCAAAACCGTGTCTACGCCTGAAAGCAGGCATTCTTCCAGAGGAAAAACCACAAGCAGGGCAAGCTCATCCACGCCCACCTCATTCTCAGTAAGCAATAAGCGACCCAGAACAGCTCACGCAATGAATCAACGTAAATACAACGAGAAAAGGACAAAATTGAGCCATCCAGCACCTCTGGCCATGTGTCAGTGAGCATCATAACAAGTGGATTCCGTGTCTTGATAAGTTTCTTCGCCTGTAGCGTCAAGACTCAAGCAGACAATCAAGAAGCCTTTCAGGACTCCTTTTAAATCATCCCAGCTGCACGCTCCGCTCAAGGCCCAGCCACAAATTGATACCGTTGCCAATAGGGAGCCGCAAGGGATGGATGACGAAGATGCTACGATTGAATTAGAGCCTGTCGGACAGCTCACATGCCATGGATACCTGTCACCTGATGACGAGAAGGAGAACATGTCCTTGGACTGTCCTTGTGCGGTAGTAGATAGCCCTTTGACCTGGTGACACCATTGACGCTCCTTCCAGCTTCACCGGTCCAGCTGCCGGATACCGACATCGAATTAGATGTTTCATATTCCCGGAAGATTCCAGTGCGTGTGATGATATTGGTATCGTGTCGTGTTTCGTGCCTGATTCAATTATAGCTAGCGCTCCGCAACGAGACATTCGTGTCAATCCGGCGAGCATTGTACAAGGTGTTCTCTCAAGACGCCGCAGGCGACATGATATGGGGAAGAGCGACGATGACATCCTCTGACCCCGATGTCAGGTATGTCATATCTCAACTGATAGTGGGCAAATCACTCCTACGCTGCATAAATGTAGAAATGGCATACTCTCTAATATTGCGCGAGAACTCGAATTTTTAGCACATTCTCTCTGTACGACTCAAGACGGCTACAGAGCGCGCTCCGATGACAAAGTTCAAGCTGTTAAGCTTCTCGTGAATTCAAAGGCATGGGAAAAGAACGGTGACGACAACTTCGAGGATGCGAGGGAAATCGCAGATGTTGTAAGGCGCACGTGTGCAGGTCGCAAAGGCAAGGGCAAAGCCGGAGCCTGATAACAACTGATCATACTGACCGACGTCGACCGTGATATCCTATTAGATTCTTGGACGATATCACTAGTCTACTAATGACAGTGTATTGATACAGTACCTGCTACATACGTAATGTACAGTCAACACATTTATGCAATACCTTAGGGGGATGTGTGATCATTCCGGCAGATCGATCCTACGAGATGGCACCTCCCATACTTCCACACCCTCTTCTTGTCGTCCCATCGCGTGCAGTAACCTTGGTCTGCCAGACTCGCGCTGCAGGCTGAAAAGAGCCGAGGACCCAGCGAACCGTTTCCCTGCGACCGTCTGTAAGATGCTCCGCTGTATCCTGACACGCATACATACCATTCTCTTCCCCACATCTGTTGCATATGACGACAACTGTCTCGTCCTCGGCGTCTTTCTGGCTGTTTGGCATAGAAACACCGGTTGCTTTCGCCCACAGGGGTCTTAATCTTGCAGCCCAATAATTGAGTGTTTGCCAGTCCCTGTCCTCATTCCCATCGACACCGGAATCCAGCCAGGCATTAAGCATAATCAGAGTATTGGTCTTTTTCGCAATGCAGTAGTCTGCCATTTCATACGGCCCCTCATCCAATGTCCACTCAGCGGGAGGCTGTACATTAAGATCCATGCAGATGCCCAGACTGACAGTGTTCAAAGGGTGAGGGAGAGTGAACGTCGCGAACCCGGTACCTGTGTAGTCAAGTTAGCCCGACTCCCGCAAACAGGAGCCGTAGAGGCATATACCTGCTTTAGCCCAAGTCATATCGGTTTCGAAGAGGTTTGTCTTGCGATAGTCACCTACCCATTGGCCATCTGGATCGTATACAACGGCGCTGTTGGCACCAATCTTAGAAGTCTCGGAATCTTGTGCGCCAGCAGTTGTCTCGATCTCGCGGGGAGGAAGACGCTCTGGATATCCGGCTGCGACGTAGCAATGCAGACGTGCGGCCAGTTCCGAGCAGAATTTGGACGTCGGACCTACACGAGGTTCTTCTAAGTATGGAGAGATGGACATGGCATTCGGGAAGGCATAGCCTGCAAGATTGTTCAGAAAGGCACCCGATGTCGAACTGCACACAAACCAGTAAAGACCATCTCTGGCAGGCACACAATGTCAAGCGAGTGAGGTTTCAACCTACCGTGGAGTTCATCGCAAAGTCCTATACAGAAAGTGTTCAGATACACACTTCTCACAAAGTTTCCACACCATATTTATATTATCCTGAACATGTCCAATCTATAGCAGTGGTACGAAACCGTGACAGTTAGGGACACTGTCAAAGAGTTCGAAGAATCCATGCTGACTTTTGGCGCAAATTGAACCACAGCTATTCTCATGGGTGAATATGGCAAAGTCAAATACGACTTGCAAAGACGGCAGAAGAACGAGCCCGCCGTGGTAACACGTTGTTGCAGAGCAACGAGTCTAAACTGCCCAATGTGTCCAACTAGTAGCTAAGTGAAGCCGGAACACGGAAACCTGTGGCACTTATCGCTGAGAGTCTGAGACTGAAGAATGGTATTTCGAAAGACGTCCTCGCTATGGAATTCCAAAAAGGATATCCGAAAGGTGATCATGAACTGTCAATAGTTAGTGGCAAGCAGAGTTCATAGCCTCATCAGCAGAATCTACCGTGGAAGATTTACAGATTACGGTCAAAAGTTATCAAAATGAATATGCATATATTGGGTAGCCCCAAGTTTGCTACATGTCAGTGCTCCGATCATTGCTGTAAAGGGGCCAGCGAATTTGAACATCGTTTGCGAGACAATCTATCTATGACAAATTCTCGCGTTTCCAACTGTATCAAATTTGAAGAGGCGTTCAGCCATTTTCTCCATTACAGAGGTAGGTGCAACTTTCAGACCATTTGTACTGATTTTACCAATTCCTATACAATAGTTAGCTATGTGAAAAGTTCTGGGTTCTGCCGCTTAATGATGTGGGAGACGAGATCGCCTAAATGAGGTAAATAGATATGATGGCGCAGCGCACGCATCTGTTGTTGGGTTATGTCTCGACCAGGTACCCAAGTAACGTTAGGCAAAGCCAATCCCAGCGAGACCTCGAATTCAAGCATGGACTTCGTTGTGGTTTGAAGCTTGAAGCTGAGATCACTTTTCTCAAGACGCCAACAACATGCCGGTATGTTCCCCCCCTTCTCCCCAAGGCCCCCCGGTCATCAGCCTTGCAATTTGTCAGGAAAGGGTCTCCCAATCAAAGAGCGTACGTTCTGTTGATCACCGTGTCATATTTCTGTTTTGCTCAAACTTGTATCTTCACTCTCCCAACCTGTCTTTTCTTTCAGTACCTTATAAACGTGATCAACAACGGCACACCTGCGTACGCTGATGCATACTTCGAGATCCTATACATCAAGGTGTTCAGTGCGAGCGGCGCCATCAACACGTCTGCTTCTAGTGTTTCGCATTCCCCGGCCTCTACAGCTAGCTCTATCTCACACTCTACTTCTGTGTAGCCTACAAGTACGGCCGGTAAGAGCTCAAGCGCAGCGCCGGTGATCTGGATGAGTCGAGAGGCACAGGCTACTGTCTTTACTGCAACAGTGATTGCGCTTGCGGCTTGGTCTGTGCTTCAAGCGGCGTTAGCGTCCTCAAGGGTAATGGGGATTCAGCTTCAAACAATGTTTACAGGAAATTCTTCTTTGTGTCTCAACACTATTGCTATATTTCTAGCACCATCCCGCCCGTTTGATTGTTATTGTTCCCGTGCTAGTTATCCTCTTTTAGGGTCAATTTGTCTTTGTCGCCTGACTTTCATGTTATAGCCGAGAAAACAATGACAATACCAGTTATTTACACCTGGAAGTCTTTGTAAAATGCTGACATTTGGTGGATCAATGACAATCGGACAAAGTAGTTCAAAACTGACCCCTACCTTCCTCGTTCCAGAGGAAGGTAATCGGTATTGCACTACATGATTGAAGTGGTATGAGTTGGACAGATCCATTTCCGGTACCTGAGCTCACAAATTCCGTTCCGTCTCTTGTCGATTAATGATCTAATGCCACGGGCGAAAGCCAGACAATCATGGTCACGAATACGTACCACACATAGTGCATTAAGGCCAGACTATTCCTCCCTTAACTTCATGGACCACAGCCACATTCTCGGTTGACTTGAAAGATGCTGTCAATGATGTCTAAATCGTAGCGCCATGAAGTCTATTTGGCTGTAGGGAGACATGATGGAACACGGTACGGAAACAAGAGAGGAAACAGATGGAGAGCAGGACTAGAGATGAGAATGATGAAGATGATGGGTAGCGATCATACGGAGAAGGACAGACCAGCAGACACAGACCGAGATACCAGCCACGAGATGAGGATGAAACATGAAATGCGGAGAGCAGGCAATTATGAAAGCAGACGAGAAATGATACGATGGTGGGGGTGGTTTGGGGTGGTTGAGACATGCAAGACGTCGTGTTGAGAGAATATGATGGTGAATGCTTCCAAAATGGCACGCAGAGGAGCGAAGAGCCTGAATTGTGGATACAGTATGAATCTTGGCATCTCATGTGCAGTGCAAGACACGTGCATGCGACGGCTTTCGTGGGTAGTAAGAAGCCTTGTACGCCGCAAGTGGTCAATTTGAAGATATCGAGACACATGGGAAGTAAAGGCAGTACGGTGGATCACGAGCGAACACGGACAGTGTACACTTCAATTTTCTTTCGCGTAAGGAAAGGGAAGAGCAGGAGGTTGATTTACGCGGGAGGGTGCGAACAAACACAGCGGTAGAAGCGGTAGAAGTGGTTGGAGCGCGGATCGTTCCTCCTTCCATACAATCGATGCTTGGGCAGCAGGCGACAACAATGAAATGGAGAGTAAGGACCTGAGATTTGACCACAGTATCGCACAAGGAAATAGATACAGAGACGGTTCATTGTCGATGTAGGTGGCAGGTGAGGAAAGATGTTCGGTGCCGACTCAGGGTGAGCCCCATGTCCCGTCGGTCCGTCTAAAGGAAGTAATGTAACAATTTTTTCTTCAGCGGCAATTCGGGACTGCATGTTGTAGCGTGTACATGGAGTAGACAGTGTTGATAGATAGTCAATCGAACGAGGGAGATTCTATGCGGGAAGGTATGTGCGCACTTCGTGGTGGGTTTATCGGGCGATGATAGTTGAGGCGGATGCAAAGCGCGGGCCGGAGTCAGTGGCGCAAGTCATGCGAACAATACGTATTATGTAGGCTTGTAATAGATCGTCGTTATATACTGCAACCCAAATACACATGAGCACCACCGCGCTCGCAAGGATCGCATTAGCAAGGAGAACACACACCTTCTTCCTGTACCGTGTCGTGTTCGCGACGGCTAGCACGCCATTCCTGATTGCACTCGTACTCAGATGATGCAGAACAACATGAGACGGCACGGGTAGCACGCTCGCATCATCCGCTAGCCCCGCAAAATCGAGTTTCGCACCCGCGATCTTCGCGGCGCCCTCAAGCGCAGGGGACGGTATCGGCGCAGCCGCTGTAACGTCTGTTCCAGAAGCATTTACAACGGGCAAACCGAGGGATGGCGGACCCATATGCTCGCCTTCGCCTGTACCGTCTTGTGCAGTGCTCGTCATACCGAGGGCTGACGGTCGCGCACGACTATCTCGGTCCCTTCTAGAGCGTTCTCTCTCCCGCCCGCTGCGCCGCGTCCTATCGCGATCCGCACCTACCGCGCCTGGTGAGCCCGTAACTGTTGCTGGGCGTACATTTAGAATAAGTTTGTCAAGATGCCGGGGGAGTATAGGGGCCGGGGGAACATTCGGGGCGGGGACACCCATGAATGCGGAGGCAGACGAGCTCGACGACGGTGCGGGCGAATCGGCGATGGCGAGATACGTCTCCTCCTCTGCGGCCGCGGCAATGAGCTCGAGCGGAATCTCCGTTGTCCAAACGGGCTCTGCATTCCCCCGCCCTGGCTCGGCACCGGCTGCAGCACCGTTGGCGCCACCGGTGCTGCTACTTGCTTCACTCCAGAAGCTGTTAAATTGGTGTGGGTGCTGATGGTGTGGGCTACCCAAGGGCGAAGTCGGTCCTGAGCCTGAACCGTGGGGAGTATGAGAGGCCGACGACGACAGAAAGGGCACCGCCACATAGTTGGCTAGCGTGCCATCTCGGTCGTCCGCTGCGGTTGGATAATCATCTGCGGTCAGCCATTGATCGTCTACGATGAACTTGAGGTGGTGCGTGCCAGGGAGGAGGGAAACGTATGTAGACCATTCATTGGTGTTCGGACTTCGGAGGGGATCAAAATTAGAACAAACGGACCAAAAGTTGACACTTACTCAAATTCCATCGGTTGCCGCCCTTGCCAATTATTGTCTCCTGCACGTGCAAGAATGACAGATTTACCACCTCCGCGCCAAGCAATCTTCACAGAAACGGGCTCGAGTTTTCCAACATCCTCTTCTGCCTTGATAAGAGCAAGCGGAAGCGTACTGTGCACAACCTCAGGCACGAATTCCGGCTTGTACGGCTCCTCCACATTGGGCGGCGAGCCCTGGCCTCTGGACAAGAAGGACGGGTACGCGCTGCTCAAGTACGACTTGTACCTCGAATGATGTGGATTGGACTGGATCTCATTATGGTCGATGCTGATGTGTGCAGCAGATGGAAGATTATTCTGAGGCCGGAACGTGGGCTGTGGTGGATTGGGTGCCGCGGGAATAGGGATAGGCGACGAAGCGCGAGGGCGGTGATATGCCGGGTGTGGCGACACCGCGGACGGGGAGGAAGAGGCTGGGGTAAGTGTTAGCGGCGACAGGTCGGGCAATTCTAGAGACTTCTTTTTGTGGCGAAGTGAGGGATGGACGCGATGAGAAGGGATTGAGGACGATGCTGAGGCTGGACTGGCGTGTCGGACAGGGGAGCGAAGATGACTGTTGGGTGAGGCGGGGTTTGATGTGGTATTGCCCATGCTAGACGAAGAGCAGGGCTGAAATAAAGGACGCGATGGAGCAGGAAGGCTGCCCGTTGTATGATAGTATCAATACAGTCACTGAGCAGATCGTCCCTTCATCGACCGACTGCTTTGGGGCCTCGTATTTGCGTCTGTTTGGCGATGGCTTCCTCCTTGTCTCCGACACAATATCCCGATCAGGGCTTTCTCTGCTCATCTCCTCGACTTCTGGCCTCTTCTGGCCTCCTGCTTTGCCTTGGAATATTAGTCTTGTGTCTTCCGACCAGGAACGCTCTCGTTGCGTCACCGGTGATCTTGCGGACAGTAAAGTTGGAGAGCTTCCGCGATTTCGCACCACACCACCCGAGAGGACAAGCGCGGAGTCACTAAACAGTGCTCAACGACAGCTCAATCACAGACCGCGACGTCTCTTAGAGACTTGGAAGCAGCCGTTGACTGCGATCGCGTCTGTGAGAGCTTGTACAATCACGTGAAAGAGACTTGGAGGTGCAGCGATGCCGAGGAGAAGGGTGGTTTACATCTCACGAGGACAAGCGGGCCCCTTATATACCGTCAGCGTACCTCGAAAGCTTCTCTGAAGAGACCAAGCCTCTCAAGCGACGTCGTCATCGTCGATGTATGACGTCGCACAAGCCTCCGCGATGCATTCCGGATTCGGAAGGATCCGACCCATATCGGGCATTCAGTGAAGCGGTGGGGCTCGACGCTCGCACACCGGCAGTCATCGGTCTCGATGTCGTCATAGTGTGAGGTTATGCGGTCCCACCTTTCAACATAAATACACAGCGTCTTCTGCTCACTCGTTGGCTTCCACTCCCGGCCAGTGCACCGTTACAACGACTCACTCCGTCTCAGACGCCGGTGTCAGCACAGCTGCAGCTCGTGCAGACCTCGGGTAAACCACCTTTTTGTCTTCTCCCAATTCGTACACACCTGAAGCGCGACGATCCGATTCGCCTCGCACGCCATCGGAGCGCCATGCGAAAATGCAAAATACTGGTTAAACCTATGAGAGAACATGTAACATGAACGACAGCTAAGTGGACGTCGCAATGACAAGGCGAAATCATCCGCTCGGCATCTTCCACAATGAACGAGAATGGAAGGTGAGCTGTGTTCCACATCTATCAAGGTACATCAGCGTTCGCAGGCTTCCGGTATCTCGTTCATCGGCACGTAACTCGGACGTAACGACCGTTCCTTCCACCAGCAATATCGCACGAGCCAAGTTTATCGGAGGACGATCGTTAGATACCTCCCGGACGGATAGTAAAGCAGCTACGGCATCCGTCCAGCACCCCTACATTGTAAAGAGATCACCACGTTTGTCCTAGTGGGTACCCTTGACCTTCAGGAGACGGAAGCTCTCTGGGATATTTGGCCGGAGCGGAAGGCAGATTTGGAACTCGCAACATGCTCCACACCACCATACTCGTCAGCTGTCCGTTTCCGAGTTACGATTCGTAAGCTCTGTGGTTCAGGCGCGAGCGAAGAGTGTCACATATATTGATTGCACTAGACAAGGCTGACAGAGCACAATGGACCGATGGGAATCATTTATCCATTGCTTTCCTGAGACGTAAATGCACTCGTAGAAGGGATTTCGCATGCCGAGGGATAGATGTCAGCAGGAGGATAGACAGAGACTTAGCATGGAGCGTGGTAGCCCAATAGAACGCTGAAAGATTGCGACCTCGGAGAGAAGATGGGTCAACAAGGCTGAGTATACCTAATCTTACGATGCGACAACGGAATGCCCGAGGCTCCGAAGAGGACGTCTCACTTGGGAATCTGGTGGAGACTACCGTCGAAGTCAGGACTTCCAGAGGTCTAGAAACCGTACTCCTGACTAGCACGTGAGGAGTGATGGGACAAGCCAGTACTATGCCTACTGGTAGAGCCGACTCCATACGTAGGCATAATAGAACTTTGAGGACTAGAGAAACAGCTTCAAGGTGTGGTCGCGTTTGAAACACGAGCTCGGCCAATCAGGTGGATTGTCATGCAACGGCGACGCGAAGCGCCCAGAAGTGGCTGAAAATCTTCGAACGAAAAACTGTGCAGCTATATAGCTGCAGAACGATGCTCGCAGCTGGCGACTCTGCTGGCTCCGGCCACCTACCGCCAGACGAGGTTCTGTCAACGGTCGGTGCGTATTTGAATGATTGATCCAATATAACCATCGGTCTTAAAATGAACACTCAACTACAGTCTCTGAAGAGAACAGCCTGAACGGCCTGAAGAAAACCTACTTGAGCCTCCTACCTCCGGTACAGATCATTGAGATATGCCTTGCCCTCGAGACCCATGTGCCTCTGCAAGTGCGGAACACGATATGGCCTACGGACTTTGAGGCCGCGATCCTTGCTCTCAAAAAGACTGCTGCATCGCAGGGAGACGCTGCTATCCCCCAACCTGGCAAGGATGCACTCTCAAGTTCTAGCGGCGCGAATTTTCTCTCTCAGGGAGTCCGCCCTCCAGGGATTGGTGGGACACAAGCCCGAGGCAACCCACCAATGGGTTCGTTGGCTACCTCTTCAGGAGAGGGACAGGGGGCTTCGATGTGTGCCATCGATCCATCACTGCATGTAGGACCTTCAAGGAATGCAGCTCAAGATTCGGCATTGTCTCCTTCTGCTGTGCCTTCTTCGACTACTTTGACGTCTGCATCTGCATCTCCTGTTCCGGACGTAACCTCCCAGAGCGTACCCTTGTATCCCTCCCAGCCACAGATGTCGCAACCCGTATCGAACACGCAGTCCACCAACCTTTATCCTTCCGCTAGCCACCCGCCTGCACCCTATCCCTACGCGCCGTACGGCTACCCTCAAATGCAGCAGCCCGCCTACCCCCACACACCCTACTACCCACCCCCGTCGCACCACCCCCACGCGTATCCGCCGCCGTATGGCTACCCAGGTTATCCTCCTCCAGGGTACTCATCCCCGCCACCTACACAGGAGCATCCGTCACAGCATACCCAGCACTCGCTCCTTGCTTCTACCCCGCTTGTCCGGCCTCCGGCTTCACATTCGCCACATCCACACGGTCCCTCTGGCTCCGCCCCTCCCCCAGGTGCTGGCCCCTCTGCCCCGTCTCCTGCCCCGCCGACAGATGACCTTCCGTCGTACGAAGAGATGATCGTTGAGGCCCTGATGGACACGGCGGACCCTGAGGGCGCTGCGCCGAAGGAGCTGTTTGCGTGGATGGCGGCACGGTACCCGCTGCAGACGAACTTCCGACCGAGTGCGAGCCAGGCGTTGCAGAAGGCGTATAAGAGGGGGCGCCTGGAGAAAAGGGGAGGAGGTCGATATCGGCTGAATCCGACGTGGGAGGGCGGCGCCGTAAGTTTGATTTCTTTCTCCCTACTGTCTCCACTTCGTACACGCGCGTAGCTGGAACGCGAGCTCAGCTGTGTCCGGACGGCGATCACGCACGATGTCGACCATACTTTACATAATGTTGCACCTTTCCCCCATGTTCTGACAACATATCATGTCCACTTTTTAATAGACATCAAAGCGTACAACCCGTCGCCCACAGACCCTCGCTCAAACAATCTATGTAATGCATCATCCCCCGCAGCCCTCCTCCTCACCGTTCACACATGCACCTCTTGCCCCCCATCCACATCACCCACAACATCCGCAATACCCGCCTCCGAGCGGCTCGCCTCCCCCTGGTTCAGGGCAGCCTGCGCCTTATCCTGGCTATCCCTATTGGTACCCGCCTCCCGGCTACCCACCGTACCCTCCCACTGGTTATCCACCGTATCCACCGCCTGCAACCGGCGACACATCAGCACAGGAGAAAGCAGCGGCAGCAGCACCCTCGTCAGCTCAGACGTCAACGTCCGCGCCTGCAACCTCCGGTTCTGCACCTGGCCTGGCGCCAGCGAAGAGCGGTGAGGACAAAGACACGTCGGGCGAGCTGAGCGACGCGTGGGAGGCAGCACAGCACATCTTGCAAGCGATCAATTTTGGCCTGCAAGGCGCGACATCCACTACGGAACAAACGACATCATCTGCCGCGTCGACCGGCACAGAAGCCGCTGCAGATGCGAGTGGTGCGTCTGGACCAAGTGGGTCCGCGCACCCTCCTCCCGTAGTCGCTCATGCTGGGTTTGACTTCTCAGCCAGTGTTGGGGCGGGCGCAGCTGGTAGTATTGGCGCAGGTGTGCAGCGCACTACTACGCTTACGGACGAGGAACGCGCGTCCCTGCAGGCGCAACTCGCCTTGTTGGCGGCGCAGCTTGACGAGCTTGCGGACACCGAGGAGGATGATGCGGAGGATAGTACAGTCGGCGATTCCCCCGTCCAGGCTCAAACGTCGAACGTCAGCGTTTCCCCTGCTGCCGATTTACGGAAGGACAAGGGTGTGCCAATGGACGTGAATCAGTTCCCTGAGCAATATCTGGATGGAGATGGGCATCACTTGACTGCAGTGTTCGGGAAAGAAGACGATGCCGGGGCAACCAGCGAGGATTCTGACAGTGACGAGGACATGGAGATCGTGGAGGTGCCTTCTTTCACCGGGAGTGACGCATTGCGGACTTGAAGCTACAACCTACATACTTGTTCTTCTAAGTCGACACCTTACAATTAGGTTTTGTGTACACTCTTCTGTAGCCTTAGCATAATTCACTATACCTGGAAGAGATGCTGTGATGAGTCTCACCCAGCTGGGCCATATGTATGCTACGAGACCGGTATCTTAGTATCTTCCCGCGCATCTAGGTTGATGGTGTATAAGCAGATGATCATGATAGAACTACTCAGTGATTTCTCGTTACACACTGCTTGTGAGTCCTGACCTTGACAGTGATTAGCAGTATGAAGACAGTTGTGAAGAGCCTCGAGGCCAACCCGCCTCTACCAGTTTATTGTACGTGCAACTGTCTGACTTTTATTCTCACATTAACATTCTTGTGGATCTTGTGATCAGCACACGCCACGGTCTCTAATGGGACAGTATATGTCTCTGGGAGTGTCGGATGTGATGCCGATTTCAAACTGGTAGGAGATGTAAAGCAACAAACCGTGAGGACATCGCCTCTCAGCCGAACTGTAGCTTTCTTTGATCTAACACACCGTGGCCTCGTCATGTTCTTTCAGCGAGCGGCATTAGAGAACATGCAAAAAATCTTGAAAGCAGCTGGATCAGGCTTGGAGCATGTACTGAAAGTAAACGTCTACCTAGCAAACATCCAGCGCGACTTTGCACCTATGAATGAGGTGTATTTGGAGGTATGTCATGGAGTTCTTCATGTTGAGCAATGCTTGGCTGATCGCCGGTGTGCGTCTGCAAGTTTTTCCCTAAGGATCCGCCTGCGCGCACTTGCATCGGCGTTGCTGCCCTGCCCTTGGGCGCAGATGTGGAAGTTGAATGTATTGCAGCACTGCCTTGAAACTTTGTTATGTTCTGGGGTAAAAGAAAAAACTTGTGTATGGTCCCTGTCGCGTGTTGTAGCGAACATCGATCATTAGTGACTCGATGCATTCAATGCCTCGAGCAAAGGCGACTGCTCTGGAAAGCTCAGGAAATTGCAGCACGTGGTCGAATCGATGATCATAAAGACACGCACCGATCGCGACGCGTGTGCGCCTGCTGTTACCGACCTCATAACAGCTCGTATTCTTATTTCTTGCCGTGCTTAGCCTGTATCCCTTTTGTCCTCTACCTATACCGTTAGATGTCAAATAAAGTAGAGATTTACGTGTACGATCTCAGTAACGGTCTTGCTAAGCAGCTATCGCTGCAACTCACCGGAAAACAGATCGACGGCATCTGGTATGTCTGTATTCTACCTGCATATCACTGAGATGGATCTCCTCAATTCCGATATGTAGGCATACGTCAGTAGTTGTCTTCGGAAAGGAGATTTCTTATGGCCAGGGCATCTCTATAACTGTGCCTAGGCAGTTTCACGTATGTTTATATTCTGCGAGCAGATGAATAGTTCTCATTCTCGTATTCTCGCAGCTTGGGAAACCTCTACAAATTTTGGATATGGGGGAGACAGCATTGGATGAAGAGACATTTCATGAATACCTGACAGAGATGCGGCAGCATTACACCGCAGACAAAGTGAGTTGAGATTCTGTTCTGGGATATACATCAAGCGCTGGATGTTGAATCATTGCTCTCAGTATCACCTCCTAGGTATGGTGTTATCCTTTGGGATCATAGGAAGGACTGGCTATTCACACTTTTCTTTATAGAATTTAACTGCAACTCTTTCACAAATGATTGCGTGGGATTTCTTACAGGAAACTCCATTCCACCTTGGATCAAAGGTCAGGATTCTTCGATATATGGCATGTACAAAGTGCCGTAATCTCACCCTGTTTATACAGATTTGCCCTCCGACTTCCTGTCTACGCCTTTCGGTGCCGCTCTGCGACCCACTATAGACGCAATGTTCCGTCGTCCGGCTCCTGGTGCTGCACCTCCGCCAGCGGCATTACAACCGTCTCCAGCCGCCGCATCCGAGGCTGTGTCTGCATCACCAAATCCTGCTCTCGCGACTTCTCTTCTTCAGGCTGTTGCCTCCCAAGCGTTCTCTCCTTCCGCCACGGCGCCTACTCCTTCTGCTCCCATTCCTACTCTTCAAGCCCCTCCCACCTCGTCCTCCTCTGCTCTCACTGCACCCGTCCACATCTGTACCAACTCCGCTACGCTGCACAACCTGCTTCAAACGCACCGTGCGGCTGTCGTGTTCTTCACTTCCACAACGTGTGGGCCGTGCCGTATGGTGGAGCCCGTTTTCGAGGACCTAGCACATGAGAAGACTCGTGGTATTGGGGCGGATAGGACGGCATTTGTCAAGGTCGATATGGATGTCGGACTCGCGGGTCAGGTAGGTGGGGAGTGGGGCATCCGGGCCACGCCGACTTTTCTGTTCTTCTTGGATGGTAAGAAGGTGTGTCACCATTTCAATCGGTGACGCTATCAGTTATTTTGCTCTTGCTCACTATATACAACATCGCGGATAGGTACACGAGCTCAAGGGCGCGAATGCTTCGGAGCTTCGATCTCAAGTCAACCTCCTGCTATATCAAGCTTTCCCGCGTAAGTTCGCCTTTACATAGCTTAAAAGGCTATGACTTTACTGATGGCGTGCACTCAGCTCACCAGCACACTTCACTCTCACTTCCATCTGTCGAAGCTCTTTCCACGAATCCCATCCTTTTTACTCAAGTACCGGCATTCGATAGCGTGCTCGCTAAACTCGCCTCCTACATAGATGCATCTTCACCTTCTGCCGAAACGCAAGGAGCGAAAGACAAGCTCTCTACCTCTCTTTCTTCGTACCTCAAAGTCCGCTTCCCAACGGCAGACAAGACAGCTAGTGTGAACGGCACGAAGAGACCTTTGGCGAGCCCACAGCTTGTTGCATCATGGGCGGAGGCATCATGTACCCTCTCGAACGCTTTGCCGACGGCGCAATTGTTCCCTCTTGTAGACCTTTGGCGTCTCGCGCTCCTTGAAGACGCGGTTGGAACTTGGTGCGCTACTGCGGCGTCTCCCTCAAATCCTGTCCACATCTTCCTAGATAAAGTATTGCAAGTGCACGGGGAGTCCTACATGGATGCGCGCAATTTTATTCTCGTGACCCTTCGCATGCTGGTGAATGCGTTCGCGAGTCCGCTTTTGGCCAAGAACTTGCTCGCGACCGGTGCTCATGCAGGGAAGCGCGGGGAGACAACGAAAATGCTTGTTTCTAGCCTGTTGCACGATGATGCGGCAGTGCGCACCGCTGCTGCGAGCCTGGCCTTCAACGTATCAGCTTTCTTGCAGAAGAGCAGGGTGGACAAGGTCAGGGGGACGAACCCAGGTTCTGGATTTGTAGGCAGCATAGACGCGGAAGACGATGGCGAGTGGGAGGTTGAGTTGGTGAGTGCAGTGTTGGAGGCTCTCTCAAACGAAACGCAGAGTGAGGAAGTCGGTAAGTCAAAATTCATCGCGTGGCTTACGTTTGGGGATCATACTCATGTTATTTCTCTGTCAGTGCACCGACTCACTGCAGCACTAGCATTCCTCCTGCGCCTTTCGCCCGTTTACGACACCCAACTCGTACCATTCCTTGAGGTGCTCCAAGCGCGACACATCCTCCACGGGAAACTGCAGAAGGGCGGATGCGGCACTGAAGGCGTACGGAAGAAAGAGGTGAGAAAATTGTTGGAAGAGGTGGCAAACAAGCTCTGTCCATGATACATGCGAGATTCGAACATTCCGTTATCCTAATGTACGTACTAATTACCTATCTTTGGGTTTTTCCATGACTGTCCAAAGTCAACGTCTGGTGTTTCTTTCGCTTTCTCTTGCGTTGCTATTAGTAGTGGGATGCACAAGTGGCGTGGCATAGGAAAAGAATGGTATTTGAACCTACGTTTTACAAGAGGGAAGCGGCCGACGGCTGCTAATTAGCCAGGCCTATTTCCCTGTACCCTAGCAGCCATCCTAACTGTAACTGAATGAACTAACGGATTGAGGTCGATACCGTCTGGCCGGAGCGTCGAAGGCGAGTGTATTACAAATACCCTGCAAGTACAAGCTTGAAGCAGTCCAGGCTCAGACACCGTGATAGCGTGCGCTCCCGCGTGGCATATTTCGAGCACCTCTATTGATGGTTTTGCGCCAATTCTGACTTCCACCAAATCAATATGCCCGTCATAGCCAGTGGAACTCATTTCATAGAATTTGATAAGCCGTTCAGTAGAATAAGCCCGTCGTGCTTGTTCACCACCATCCTAACAAAAATCGCGAGCACTAGGCCACTACATCGACCATAGCAGAGGCTAAGATCCATAACAAGACAGAAACGTTTAAAGAATGCGGCTGACCATTAGTGACAGTGTAGCCGGGAGCTCGTCATGCATGGTGGAATAGAAGGAGAAAGTCAATGGATCATGCACGAAGTTGGTCCCATCGTAACTCGCACAATCGACAATGCAGTCCGAAGACTCATTCTGCACTGAATGAATGCCGGCGAAAAAGGTGGCAAGACTCATTGCTTCCAACCTGCAGCTTAAATCTTTACATGCATCGACTGGAATACGAATATACCGCAGGACAAAACAGAATTCGTCGCCACCAGTTGGGCCGGGGACGCCATCCTGTGCAATGCCAGAAAACAGATCTTCTTCCTGTCGTCACACGACCTTGGATCAACATATTGTAGCCCAATGATGAATCGATGTCAAGCGGTGAGTGTCGGTGACTGCACTAAACAGACGACTCGGAGGTGCGGACTGCAGTGACGGAGACGGAAGTGAGTGCGGAGAAATGCGGGGTAGAGCAGGCAATGATAGTAGCCGGTCCGGCCGAGCCTTGCCCGCATAACTTCGTACCTTACTCGTTGCAGCTAAAGTTCTGTGTATGTATTAGAGGTTGAACCCCGTCTGCTCCCCTCTATACTCTTCTTGTCTTATATTACCGGTAGGAAGACCAACGGACTCTGTGTTTCTGGCTCACCCATCGCCTACTTCTCTCAACGTTCGTATGTTCAGCAAGTCTTCCTCAATTACTGCCTCGGCTTGTTCCTTCCGTCCGCCAGTGCCTGTAAGTTTTCTATCTTGTTTCTCGCCCAGCTCTTGGATGGCCTGCGTAAGAACAGCTCTCGTAGATTTGGAAGAATCACCACTAGTATGATAGTTATGACTGTCTAATGACGATTGCTCATGAATGGCTCGCGTCTCCTTCTCTCTAAACTGTCACTAGAGGCGATCATGCTCATGCTGCAAACTTTTGCTCGATTAAAACATCGAGGGCCATAAGAGTATATAACCCATGGGACGGTCGAGGAAGCGTCGGCCCCCAGACGGAAGTCCGGCCTTCGGCCTTCCGCTTCAAATTCCAGGCGATAGCTATCGCATATCATGTACAGGAGAACTGCGAGGGCGTTCGGTTGCACCGGCCTTCACACCCTCTAGAGCTACATACTGCGGCTAGAGATCGTTGATGCACCGTCCACGGCTGTTCCTCTCGTCGAGCAAGGTACGAGTTTCCTCCACACATCCCGACAGGTGTGGACTATTTGCCATCACGTATTCGCGCATCATGTCTGCGATCTCAGGCATATATCGTGTCTTCTCTAGTCGCAGTGAATAGGACATATTCGTGACGCGTGTCTCTGTGTTCTCTTGTGATTGATGTGATTGGGGCGTGGTGCATTATTGTCGAGTCGCTTGACTGCGACGCCCTTGGACCATCTTGCGCTGGCTTCTCGGGCCACTCCAGCAAAATAATTGAACACCTTATTTTCTGATGTTGCATGTTGGCTTCATTCATGTGCTACTCTCCAGTGATCGATGCAACAGCTTCCAATAGCCTTGAGCGCATTATACTTTCATCGCCTATGCGGTTGTATTGATGTACATCTGGATTGACAGTCATGCTTTAGCATTACAGAACTGTCATGTCAAAGCCTCGCACCTTCAAGTCATCTGCTCCTAAGAGGTCTGCAGATGGCGTGCCACCAGGCTACGCGGTAGACCCTGCTGCAGGGCCTATGCTCCGCTTCGAGGCCTCTCTCCCTCACTTGCCAGTCCCCTCTCTGTCGTCCACCACTGCAAAGTACCTCGAGACTGTCCAGCCGCATCTGACTCCAGCCCAGTTCTCCGCAACGCAGGCCGCTGTGAAGGCGTTCTTAGATTCAGATCAGTCGAAGACTCTTCAGGCAAGGCTCGAGGAGCGCGCGAAAACTCCGAATGTCAAGAACTGGTTGGCTGATTGGTGGAACGATGCTGCGTACATGGGTTACAGGGATCCCGTGGTCGTGTATGTCAGCTATTTCTACGTGCATGTGGACGACAAGTACAAGCCAGGGCAAGCGAAGCGGGCTGCATCCCTGCTAAAGGCAATGCTCCCATTTAGATACCTGGTAGAGAGGTGTGTGGGGAGAGCTTATAATCTGATCCCTAAGTTTTGGTGATGCCGTTTATCTGACAGTAAGCAACTCGAGCCCGAGAAAGTACGAGGTATGCCTTTGTCGATGGGCTCGTATAAATGGCTGTATGTCTGCCTTCATTCACAACTTGGTGTATGATTCTCAACTTTGGCTGTCGTAGATTCCATTCCAGCCGTTATCCTGCTAAACCATCTGACATTGCGCACAAATTTGACCCGACAACGCATAACCATGTTGTCTTCGTCAGGAAGAATAAATTCTTTAAGGTCCCTTTGGCCGATAATAACGGTCGGGAGTTGACCGCGGCCGAGTTGGAGGCTCAAATCGACAAAGTTATTGCGATGGCAGGTAATGACAAAGCTGTTCCTGTAGGAGTACTGACTAGCGAGAACCGGGACAATTGGACCGATGTGAGTCAAGCCCCCTTTGTCCCATGAGGGTCGTCGTCTCAGATCTCTTAAAGGCTCGAGCCGCTCTCTTGGCCGTGTCGCCATCGAACATCGCTTCCCTTGAGGCTATCGAATCTGCAATGATAGTCGTTTGTCTCGATGACACAGCCCCTATCACTCGGGAGGACGCCAGCTGGTCCTGCTGGGTCGGCGACGGCAGAAATCGGTTCTACGACAAGCACCAGTGTATGTTCTCTACACGTCACGATGTCCATGTCAACTTATTTGTACCTGCTAGTGATCGTTTTCGAGAATGGCAAGTCCGGCTTCCTCGGTGAACACTCATGCATGGACGGCACACCTACACTCCGACTGAATGAATTCATTCTCGCCTCCCTCGCTACTGGTAAAATCGACTTGGGACTTACTCGCGCAGAGTCCACTGGCAAGGCCCTGGAGCCGCCAGAGGAGTTGACATTTGTATTGGATGGCAAGGCCCTGGGATATGTCAAGCGAGCTGAGCAGGCGTTTGATGACCTCGTCGGTCAGCACGATCTACACGTAAGTACAAACTGCTCTTGCCCCGTGAGGGTGTTCGAACCATGCTTTTACAGGTCCTGCACTACGAAGGCTACGGCAAGGAGTACATCAAGAAGTTCAAGGCGTCTCCCGATGCTTGGGCACAGTTGGTGAAGCAGTTGGCGTTTCACAAGATGTTCGGTAGACCAGGAGTGTGCTACGAGAGCGCCCAGACGCGTAAATACCAGCTCGGGCGAACGGAGGTGATCCGAGCTGCCAGCAACGAGAGTAAAGCTTGGGCGGAGTCCATGTTAGACCCCAGTGCATCGGTAAGCCCCATGTTTTTCCTCTCCGCTCGTATGTCCTTCTCATTCGACCAATCGTTTCAGGATGAGCATCGTGCAGCCCTCTTCCGGAAGGCAGTAACACGACACCTGCAATATGCAGCTTGGGCAGCAGATGGCCAGGGTGTGGATCGCCACTTGTTTGGTTTGAAGAAGATGTTGCGTGAAGGAGAGCCGGTTCCACCAATATACACTGACGAGGCGTTTTCGAAAACCAATAACTGGGAACTGTCAACTTCAAATTTGTCATCTGCCTACTTGGATGGTTGGGGCTATGGTGAAGGTGAATTATGGTTCTTTGATGCGTCCGTATCAAAGCTTATGGTGTTGTAGTTGTTCCGGATGGATATGGTTTATCCTATTCAATCGGAGATGACCATATTCGCTGGACAATCACCAGTTTGAAGAAAAGGACTGCAGAACTCAAGCACTACCTAGGAGAGGCAGCAACAGAGACAAGATTGATGATGGAGCGGGCTGCAGCTGCGGAGGCGAAGAAGCAGGCGGAAGTGAAGGCCAAACTCTGATCTTCAAAACCTATCGTTACTTGTATACCCCATCATATCTGCTGACAAGATCTGCAACTATCCAATACACTCTGTACTTGTCCTTCAACATATAACCAGTAAGGCAATCGAAGAAGGGATGGAAGGCAAAGCACAGAATCTCTAGACCGACACTACAGCCGCGAAGGCAACCGTGTGCTACTGCCACTACGATCATCTTCAACATCCCGTATACGATATGAGTCCATCCCTGTTACCGATAAATCTTCCCGATTGTCGTACCACCAACGCATGGCAAATTCTTTCTCTTCATTCCCGACGTTCTCCGAAATTTCCTTGAATAATGCACGGACTAGATCAGCCCGTCGCTGCTGAACGATCGAGCGAAATTCAGGGTTTGAACCACTATTCACTAGTGCGGTTGAAGAACAGTCTCGAATGATGTTCTTTAACTCCGTGAGTACTTGGGGAAGAAGGGATAGTGACAATGAAGGAACAGTAGCGATCAACGCCAGATGCAGGTGGTGGAGATGCGGCGAAGATGATGACGGTTCCTGGACAGACGATGCAGAAGTCTGGCGGATAACGTTGAGTAGTGTCTCGATGCAATACCAGGCCATGGCTTCGCCGCCTGTACGTGAATCAGAGTAGGACGTCATCTTCCCGAATGCGCTCGCACTGCGCACTAGGGCGGCGAAGGCTAGACACAGTTGGTTGCTACTTAGTTTTCCTTCCCCTGAATTCTGAGAACATGGCAATCTTGAGCACAGAAACAACGGGGATACAGGACTGTTGTGAGAGAAGCATACATCGATTAGACACTGCACGTAGAATGGCACAGCCTCCTCTGCGAAGGAAGGCAGGATCTTGAGTGTCGGACGGCCTTGGTCCTCATGCTCTCTAGAGTTCTGAGCATATGAAGCGAATATGGCTAGCAACACTGAGTGCGCGGATTCGTACGTTTCCCGATGGGATGAATCAGAGAGATGCCTAGATATAGATATAATAAGGCTCTTTGAGCATTTTGGTCGCCAAGGCTCCAGAGGATACTCACGGCAAGCACAAAGGTACAACGCTTGTCCTAATGCAGACATCATCGAGAACGGATATGAGCTGCTCAATGCAAGCTAGTGCGTATGCTTTCTTCATGAACACGAGTGCTGGAGGAGCCAAAGCTAGCCATACAGTTATCAGGTTAGTGTAAAACGTATTATGCATTACTTACTATTCTTATCGAACCAGTCGCAGAGGTCGAGCACAAAGCGCTCGCTCTCTGACGGACTTGCTGAGAGCACATCAAGGGCCATATAGAATGTCCTCTTCAACTCTGGAAAATCGCTCGCAGATGTCGATATGACTCCTCCAAACTGGCTTACGACAAAGGAGAGATGCGAAAGTGTGCGAAGGACGATCAGAGCAAGAGAGAAAGCTGAAGGGACATCGGCGGACACGTTAGAGGATGACGAGGATGCTGCTGCAGGAGATGGGACGAAGACAACGGTGGACAAGATTGATTGTGATATCATGATCACTGTGAACAGTAGAGTTTTGAGTATCGACCATAGTTGTGCAATCAACTCGCGACTCTCGGATGCTGTTGATGCAGTATCCTGATGAGAAAAGGGGGGGCAGACTCAGAAAAATGCACTGAACGGACCGATGACATCTTCGTTGGAAACTGCTGGTAGCGGACTTGTCATCCAGTCTGCTTCGACATTCTGTGCTATCAGCTCTAATCTCGATAGCGCTCGTTCCATTGACAGCCAGCCGTACAAAGGTCGTGATTCTGCTAAAACAGAGATTGCTTGTGCGCAGAATCTAGATAGAGATGCCATAGAAGTGATAGCTTCGGATGATACAACGGCTTGGACGGTCTTTGCAAACGGGGTCGCAGACTACCATGATATGCTTGACACTGCCAACACAAACGACGAACAACGTCGGTACGTACCGTAGACATTACTCTGCTGTTATTGCATCTCGAAAGTAAGCGAGGCATGTCGTGGAGGAAAGCCCCGCCGTGAAATGCGGATTCCACGGTTGAAATGAGAAGGTTTGATAGCGTCTGTCCTGTATCAGTCGGAGTAGGTCCAATAATGTGTGCGCCATCAAACGCACAGGTAATGGGAGTGTTTGTAATCTATTAGGTGACACCAGGGGTACGAACTGAGATGACAGCAACAGAGCTAACGAGAGGGGTTCTACAAGAGTAAGACTGTCATATCTTGACTACTTATATGTGTCCTACGGCAGGACTGACCTTCTCCGTCTTGCGGATCCGAGCTGTAGTCTTTTGACCAGTCTGCAGAGGGCGGGAGGTAGGAATAGGTGTCGATGACCTCTGCCAAAGCTAGAATGACTTCTTCCTCGACATCCCTACGCATTCTACTCTCACGGGCATGCACTTCCCCCTCCAGGTCCTGAAGGCCAAGTAGAAGGCCACCAGAGCAGACCAATCTCAACATTGGGTGGCCTCCTCGAAGCCCCGCCAAAATACCCTTGACCCATTCCGTAGCCCTGCTCTTTAGACTTCGCGCAAAAAGACTTCCTTGTTCCCCCTGCAACAACTTGACCTTGATGTGTACGCCATGACGGAGAGCAGTACAGAGAACTTCAAGTCTCGCACGCGAGAAAGGACGAAAGAAAGGACTGCTGACAAGAGACCCCGCTAGCGAAGTGGGGGACGGCTGCAAATGTACAAGATAGTGTGCTATTGAGGTCTGTACGGTAGATAGCGAAAGGTTGATCGTCGGGTGATAGAGGTGATTCAAGAGAAAGAAGTAGCCTCTGTCCGTCATCTAGTCCCAGACGTCTTGTTCTCCTGGAACGGTTGGAATATTGCACGGGTCTTTGCAAGGATAGTCTCGGATTTGGTAACCCACAACTGTGATTCAAACTTAAAACGAGGACACTCTGACCAGAACAAAAGTACGATTGCAGGTCGAACCAGGTCTGCGGTATCATCAGACTGTTTACTAGGCAGAAGCCAGTAAACAGTCCATGCAATTACGTAAGAAGGTTGCTCGGAAGTGCATCTGCTGGGTCACAGCCAAAAAGGAAATTTTGTTACGTTTCCGCCACATGACTGGCCGATAATCGCCGAGACGTAGGTCTCTGCAGATACACTCTGTATTGTTGTCAGCGCCGAGTGACCGAATACTAAATATTAAACAAAATACAGGACCACTACATTACAGAACGTGTTGTACATCATCACGGTGCTGGAGAACTGTCTATAGCAATGAACCATGGGGTACGAACTGAAGCGAATATTCCGCGTGAGGACGCACTGATCTGGATCAGCGTAGTAGCCATCCCCCCAGTATCGCTTGGCCGATCATCACTACGTATTCCAGAGCAAAGCATGCCCGTCTGACTCCTAAGGTCCAAATGGACAAGTAGCGCGAGAAGACGCAGAGTATATTCTCGTGCCCCATGGACGCTAGATCGAATTGCATCCCGATTCGTGCAAGAGGTTACAGTGAGTAGGGACCGCGATCTGCGTTCCAATACTTATAAGCTCGAGTCTTGCAGTGAAGAATACTATCCGCAACGTGGCCTTCTTCTCGATCGGAAAGATGAGTCCCATGCAGCGACGCGCCTGGGATCTGGGACAGCAGACATTCCAATGTGCGCATGCGTGCAAATGTCTTCCCTACGCACGTTGACTTTGTGAAACGGCAAGAAAGCGAAGGAGGGGCACTCACTGCAGGATCAGTAAACATGTACAATAGCGGGCAAGTTGATGTCTCCACTCCTACTGGTAATCAGCCTCTTGCACACTCAAACGAATATTCCAGGGACCACACTCCGAACCAGAGATAATATTCGCGATATTCTGGATAACTGTCTAGTAGGTGACATCCCATTACGGGAGGTTTGACCCTAACCCCTTGGTGAAGCCCCTGACGATCAACACGTGATACGCCTCGTATTGGTAAGAAGCACAGGAAAGTCAGAGAAAGCTTGAGAATGGACGGCACTCGCGACTGCAGGGGCGAAACTGTCCTTGCGAAATGAAAACAACGTGGCTGTACTCGACGGAGGAATGCCGGGACGGAAGTCAAGATCGCTGGGCGACGGGCACGGCAATCCTAAGCCGTACTCCAATGAGGCAGGCCTCCTGAATGACAGCGACTACGGGAACAGAGACCCATCAGAATACCAGAGCGCGCACGATGGCGGCCTCCGCGTGAAGACGCCCGACACGCGTGAACGGCGACTTGGGCTGACGGCCAAGGGCCCTGACAACTGTAGTCTGATTCTGTCTGAAGCCAAGGTAAATCAGCGGCTTTAGCATGGCAGGTGCCGGTAGATACTGGCCTGGAAGTGCCCACCTAACGCATTACGTATTGGGATCGACGTGGCCTTTGAGTCGCCCAGTGCAATAAGGTCTGTGAGTGGACGGTCAAAGAGAAACGACACCCAAGGCCGCAGACAACAGCCGAATATCATGACTCTGCAGAGAAGGGGAAGTTCATCGAGCACAGAACAAAAGTTGATTGTGATCAGACGAGAGAGGACAGATGGCAACTGCTAGATAGCTGGAGGCGAACTCCGAGGCCTTGAGAGTCGGGACATCGCCGGTATATAGTTCAGTTCATCATAGGTTCCTGTGCCTAAACCAAAGTAGAAATCTGAGCTCCATGTGCACCTCCCTGTACCACAATTGGGTGGGGGCAAAGTTTGATGGTGATATCATGCGAGCGTCAGTGTCGAGTCTGGTACCCAAGACTCGCCATGCATGCGGTAAAAGGAAAAAAAGAAAACAATTCCTGGGGATTTCACGCAACAACTATACTTAGAATTCGTCGGCCCTGTTCTGAGATACTCGCCATGTGGTGGGAGCAGCTGGAGCGTTCGCCGGTGCGTGAGAACGGGGACTGAAAGGGAGGGGAGCCAAATTTTCTCTGTGCGCGAGCGGTGGATGTGTCTTACAGGTCCTAGAAAAATACAGAGAAATGTAGAGCGCGGTCGAGAAAGCGGACAGATGAGAAAACATCATATAACTTGGGAGGGAGAAAGAGCGAGCAAAAGAATCCCAAGTCCCTCGGCGCTGTGCCGAGTTGTTGGTGTTTGGAGGACTCCCAGGCTCGCCTTTTCGCTGATGTCGCCGCCCCCCCACCGTCACCCGTAGACCCGCGCTGTAGCTGTTCGCCGTCGTCGCCGCCCACCAGAACGATCATCCAGCGCTGGGCTATCGTCTCTCTAGCCCTCTGCCTCAGTCTGGATAATGCGAAGTAGCCCCTTCTCACCTGCCAGATATTCTCTCCGTCGCGTGTCACCAATCGCCCCTTCCGCACCCGTCGACTTTTCCTCACCCACTCACGCACTTTCCGGCCTATGTCCTCCCTGCCGGACCCCTCCTGTACACCGCAATTTGCGACACCAGTCCCGACAGCTTCCCCAACAAAGCGTAGAAGACAGTTAGACCGCAGGTCTCCGTCAGACCGTAACGACTGGCATGCGCGGTCGCATCATGTCCTGAGGAATGACATAGCTGATCTGTCTGAAGTTGGTGCGTGTTCGTCTCTTTCACCAAGCGACTCTTGGGATGTCTGTCTCACCGCGTCGAGTGGTGGGATCCTCCTACATCGCGTCGGCTCTTCGTCGCCAGCCATCCAACGGGTCTGATACTTATCTGTCGAACAGAACAAGCGATGGAGGAATGTCAGCTCAATTCCGGCAACAACATCTACTCATGTTTTCCCAACTCCAACACCACCATCCCCCAGCACGATTGGGCAAGTTTCGTCTGTCAGTAGAGTCCATGATCACTCGAGACTGCTCCAGACTCAAATTTCTCTCGTTCGACAGGGAACAGCAGACTGCCCCAATTTACAGAAGACAATCTGGTCAACATCTTTCTTTTCCATGCGGATTCGTTACAGCCTGTACTTAATTTCACTAATTGTGTCAATCCAAGCGGCCAAGCGGGACTCGTCAGGGCGGAGGTCGATGACTCCTGGTTCGGTGCACAGGGGTCCAACTGGAATGGCGAGAACATGTCATACCCGTTCTACTGGGTGATCAGCCCTTCTACCGAGGCGCTAGACGGCTCGCAAAGCTCTTTAGCTACCTTCGCTGCTGTCCGTAAGTGCTCTTTCTCTTCTGCCCTTTGAAAGACTGGCCCCTTACGGAGTCTTTAGAGACCACCTACGCCGATTCCGTTGTGGCGTCCATGTCTTCCGCTTCTGCCGCCTCAGCTGCGTCTGCGTCTGCGTCCGCTGCATCTGTATCCGCCGCGTCGTCCAGATCAGCTGCAGCCGCATCCTCGGCTACTGCAACCTCGAACCCCTCTGGCTCTGGCTCGTCCGGGTCTCCCTCCAATCGACAGTCAGCTGGGCCGACGTCGACTGCTGTTGGCAGCACAGGCTCTGTCCAATCCGCGGCAAGCTCGACATTCCCGCACTGGGCGATCGCCGTTATTGTCGTCCTCGGCTTCCTGGCGCTCGTGGCGTCGGGCATTCTCGCCTTCTTCATCACGCGCCGTATGCGCAACCGCAGGAACAGCATGCTGTCCCACCGCGGCTCTATGAATTCGGCGTCGCCGATGATGGCGAACGCCGCGACGGGCAACACGCCGCAGTCGCCCCTACTGGGCGCAGTCGCGGGCGGCATGGCGGGGGCATCAGGCCGTCCGACGTCCCCCGATGGCCACGATGGCGCCTCGACAATATCGCGGACAAGCGATGCCGCCCCATTTTCGGGCGCAGATGCCGCTATCATGGCTGCCGCATTCAGATCGGCGCTGCGAAAACCCGATTTCGCTAATCAGCCGGGGGACGAGGGCGAAAGCCCAGATGATAACACTGAGAGTACTCGGCCAAGCGGGCTCCTCAGTCAGGAATTGGCCGAGGAAGGAAGAGACATCCGGAGCGTCGGCTCATCTAGAGGCGTTAGAGTGGAAACCTTGAACAGCGATGACGATGCGACGACAGTACAGGACAATCCACACTAGTCTTGTGGGTCTGCGCTGTTGTCCGTTCATCATGTCGCTGTCGTTTCCTCCTTCCACGGGCTGTTGTTTTCTGGATATCCTTGCAGTTGAATTATGTGCGGCTGATGTTATGTATCATTCTGACGTTACTCCCCCTTGCCGCTGTCCTTGCATTATTACTCTTCCACCCGCTTACTATTCACTGGTCGTATAGTTTCAGTTGTTTCAATATGGACACTCGACCGCTTAGTTCAGCAAACTTCGTTACTGCTACGGACCCTTCACTCGTATTCGTTACATGTCCTTGGTACCCGTCCATGCGCCTATGTTGGCCAATCGGCCTGTCCGGTCCTTACTCGAATCTGCCCTGTCCGACTAGACCACCTCTTCCATGTAGCAGTGCTCGGCCACGGAGCGTCCCGTCTCTGCCCTTTCCACTCTCCCTTCGCATTCGCTGGCGCATGACTGTGCGCGCTCCAACTCGTCGATACTGGGTGTCTGGCAAACCACGTTCGTTATTCTCCATGCTCGTGTTGCCCTAGGTGAGGGGGTGAAGGGACGGAAGTCGTTTGCTTTTGCTCCACTCTCGGGTGCCAGCTGTTCTAGATGGCTCCAGTATGACTGCCGTAATGACCCAGGATACCTACTTACTCCAGTTTGTATCATCTCTAAGCTTATTTATTTTTACCAGCCCAATTAGAGGCTTGCGGCACCGCAGAAGGACTTCTTGCGCAAACTTGCTCCTTTCGCTTAAATATACCCAATATACGATCGATCGCCTGCTGCCTGCCACCGAATTGGAGCAGGTACAAGTAAATCCTGGTCTCGACCGCCGGATCGCGAGCAAAGCACGACCAAAGCCCTGGCGGGGAACGTCGCACAAATCAGTTGAATTCTTTCACGACAGACATGACATAAGGTTCACGGGAAGCTAGGCAGGAGACAATGTGTGGTCACAAAATCTTGAGTATGAAAACACTATGATACGATGAGAGAAAAAGAGCGTGCGGATTATACTACAATGCCATGCCCAACAGTGTCTTCTAATGTGCACCCCGTGTGTACACGACAGAAGCATTTATCCAACAGAACACCACCGAATCATGATGGCTATGATCGTGCATTTAGGTATCGCATTAGCATCTCATAGCTGCAAGAGACCAGTGATGAGTACAGAACTAGACCAGTAACGAAATGCGTACGTTAGCATTGTTACAGCACTGTTCGGCACCGTCCGTACTAGGTTAACGGATAGCCCCCTGTAGAGTCCTCTCCACCCCTCGTTCACAACAATGTTCTTAACTGTCTGGATGATCCCTGCTTGCGGGCCCGAAGGCGTAGCGCTATTTCGCACACCGTCCTTTACTAATGGTCTTTTCAGCGTCTGTAACCTTGTCCGCACAACTTCATGAGGATATGTGGTGATGGATGCCGTCATCTTCGAGATTGCGGAGCAAAACAGAATTCTGTGTGGTGGAAGCGGCTCTCTGGAATCGCGCTCTGCGATTGGTAATTAATGAGTCTGAGATAGGCAAGCGCCCAGAACGGGCATGACGACACTCACGAGCCCATCTCTTCAAGAATTCATACAGCGGAAATTGCACGGCGACATGTGCTATGCCGAGTAGACTCGGAAGTAGACCTCGAAAAAACGCTCGCCATCCCTCGGTCCGGTAAATAGTCAAGGCGGCATCTATTGTATGTCGATATCGTTTCTCTTGAAATGATTGAGTCTGAGGCAAGCAAGTTCGTTGCAGCAGTAAAAAACAATACGATACGATACGACGTACCATGAACCGGGTCTTAATGACCCATAGAGGGTTTGTACAAGTAGTACTGGTCGCGCCGGCAGCCATAGCCGAAAAAAGATGTAGTGACCAAGGGTGCTCCCGTGCCAAGGGCTGATAGCCTTTCACCTGGGCAGCAGGATAGACATGACGCACGGTCTCCACGTCTCCCAGCGGCTTCTCGCCGAAATGACTCTTAATTCCGTCGTAAACCGCGAAGTAGATTGCCCAGGTAGGAAGATAGCCCAGGATCGTCGGTCCCAGGCCGCGATAGAGCCCACGGAAGCCATCATGCTTGAGGACGGTTTTGACGGTGGCTGGAAACAGAATGTTGGGATAGGACGTACGTTGAGCCAACCTCACTGAACTGGTGCGCTGTAGCAGGCCGAGAGGACCCCTCACCGACCACCCCTTCATATCCCTTCTGTCCGCTGACGGCCTGCTGAGCCTGGAGCCGAGTCTTGATCACATCGAGAGGACACGTCGCGATGCTAGCAACGAGACCACCTCCCGCGCCAGCTGAAATTGAGAAAAATAAGATGCTACTGTGGCTTCTCGAGGCGCTGATGCTGATGGACTCACCAATCATGCTGTTCGCGCTCGACGGCATAGCTCGAGCTTGCAGCCGCGAGGAGTGATGCTTGTTGTGTGTCGCGCTCGCAGTTGCCTGTGATGACTAGAAGAAAAAATGAGCAGAGAGCACTGCAAGCGATAGCGCCGCCACTAATGGGGGCACAAGACCTGCTGAGATGCCGGTAATCGGCTCATCCCGCAATCGTAGCTGCAATATTCTGCAGTGCCCCATGAACATTTTATTCCTGGAAGCTGCCACCTAAAGTTATTTTCTATTTCCGACTGCCTCGGAGGATATCATGATTCTGATACAAAATGGTATCGGGAGCCTGTGTTGTACATCTACCATGTCTAGCCGCCGTAGCATAGCAGCCAATTCAGGGACACGTCCAGCATCACGTGCTGTGTCAGCATAACTTGTCCAATTGGCCCGCACTGGCCCAGGGGCCTTCACAGGCTTAAAAAGACCAGCGCCGGCAGTAACGCCCTGTTGCTGTCTTGGCCCCCTTCCTCCAGTGCCAACCAGTCCTTCGCTGAAACCATGAGCTCGACAGGGGCTCTTCCACCAGCCCCGACTACCCCGGTCCACGAGCTCAACGAGACCTTTGGCGTGCTTCTGATAGGATTCATCTTCGCCGTCACCCTCTATGGTCTGACGTTCTTCCGTGCGTGATCTCTGCTCATACTTGTACTCAAGCTTCGCTCACTGACGGCACACCAGAAACTTACATTTACTACTCTCGTTATCCGGCGGACAACGTGATATCGAGGTATACGGTACGTCTTCGAGTGTTTGGACATTTCATGCAGACCACTCATCATACGTGATAATCAAGATAAGTCTACTATGGTGGGTTACATTATCACGTTCTGCTACTCCTGCGGGTGCTTGACATGGTGTATTTCAGGGCGGTGGATACAGCCACAACCACGCTCCGTGAGTCTCGATCTTTGCTATGCTGTTACGATCAGGTCTTGCTCACAATTCTCGGTCCAGTATCTCACACGTGAGTCCCTCAATGGCTCCTGAGGCTGGTGAAATAGTTCCAAACTTATATTGCGCCAGCTTGTACTACTACCTTATAACTAGCTTCATGGCCCCTTTTAATGAGCTCGACATCACTAAGTAAGATTTCTTCCTGTCGTCCCATTTACCTCAGTTGCTGACGCATTTTCTAGGACATTTGTTGTGAGTGTCCTTGATGAATTTAACGGGAAATATTGATGACATCCCATCATTCTGACAGGCAGAGAATGCGCTGGCGGTACATCCTTGCCCTTTTTTTGTATACCATGGCCCTAACATCATGGCTGTATAGGCGTTCGCAATATTTGTTGTACATATGTAAGATTTTTCTCCCAATTTCAAGTGCGATCTGACCCCTTTTTCATAGCTTCTACGCACAGCGCATCTATGTTGGTAAGTGTTCTTCCATAACGCTGTTTCTGACACAGCACCCATCAGCAACTCTTTCATCTCACAGTGAATAAAAAGAATCCTGTCATTCCTGGTTTGATTGTATGTCCTTTCACCTCGTGAATACGGGAATTGTTTGATTCGACTTGGTTTTACAATGCAGGGGCTTTTCGCGCTAGTGTCATTGGGTACGTTTGTGCCGTCGCTCGGAATGTGTCTGGCCGATCATCCTAAACTATGTTCGTACTTTCACAGTGCTTGGCATCGGTGAGTTCTTTTCCCCTTGATCGGCTTAAGTTTGACCAATTTCGTCCTCGTATGATCAGTTTCTGCAGCGAAAATGTGCGGGTCGTTGTGCCTTAATGTTTTCATGATAATACTAAGTGTTTCGCAGTTCTTCGCGCGCGTTCTTCTACAACTTTGTCGATCATTCAATCAAGGTACGGATCCTTTTCTCATGTCAACTACTATATGCTGGATAATCCCTCGTGCTTATATACCTCGTATTCACTGTGGAATCAGATCATCACTGGAGTACAATACGGCCTGTCTGCGCTCTGCGACGTTATGATTGTGCTGTCGCTATTCTGTTATCTGCAGCCTGAACGTTACCCTGCAATGAAGCAGTAAGAATTTGCTTGTATCAATTGCACAAACCAACGTATTGATAGGGTCTTCCTTGGATCTCAGGAGTAGCAATCGGTTTGACCAAGCAGTCGTAATGCTCTTCAATCGCGGGACTTTCTTCACGTGTGTATTAGCTACTAGAATATCTTCTATTGTATTTGGGATTGACTGAACATGATCGCAGACTCCTCCAAATTGCGGCTCTCATTCTCGTACGTATGACACAACTTTAGCTACAAGGTCGCTCAATGGCTAGTTTTCATTGTAGTTCGTATCCATCCCTCGGCAGCAAGTCTGGGTTTTGTTCCACTTTGTAACGAGCAAAAGTAAGTCCAGTGATTCTTATGGTCCATAAGGACCAATCTGATCTTCTGCTTAGCTTACATCAACAGTTTGCTGCTCATGTACGTCGCCTTAATGTACCGACTCACTGGAAGTGTTTGACATGTCCCTTCTCCAGGCTCAACTCCCGTAGCTCCCACCGCGGACGTGGGATTAACGAAGAAGACAGCCAGAACCAACACAAGAATACCAGCGGGGGCCTGAGTGGCAGTGGTGGCCGCTCAAGGGAAATCTCGCGTGGACAGCTCGGTGTTGTTGATACCGAAAGCAAGGTATGCACTCTCCCGGTACCGTCCTCGAGCTATCCACACATCTCGCTTGATGTTTTTCGCGACTGTCAGCCCCCAGGTGCGATGACCATCGAGCTCGACACTATCCACTCACGAAGCAATGCCGAGTATGATGATGACGTGAGTCGACTGGTCCTTGATACCGTGATGTTCAAGGCCTTATGTGACGATCATTCCGTAGAGCGACAAGCACAAGGGTACTGTCTCAGATATTGACCTACAGTAAGTCTGTTGACTTCAGGAGAGTTCTGCTATTGAAGCCGGTACCAGAAAAACCGATCCAGGATTCTAAGACGAGAAGGCTTGCATCACTGACGAATTCGTAAAGGGTATCACGCGATATGCGTTGCTTTATTCCGGGGTTGACTCCCTCGTTTAGATTACGTGAGATGTGGGAATGCCTGATATCTAATATCTATTTCTTGCCTATCACCGTGCTTTCGATTCATGTATGACGTACAAATTCTTGCACTTGCTGTCTACCTGCACACAATGGGAACATTGGCCATCATGTCTATGAATGTGGCAAGGAAAATGTATTATACAGCATGAACACAGCAAGGTAACAAGCCAAGAAGACTGCCGGACATCAAGGGTGAAAGCGAAGGAAGATGTTTCTTCACGCTTTTGCAAATTTTTTCTGATCCGCAACGAACCACTGTGATAATGGTAAGACATCCATTTACAGAGGTAAAATTGGTCACATACCTCAAGCGTTTTCCTCAAACCCTCCTCCATGCCAACCTGCGGTTCGTACCCCAACACCCTTCGCGCCCTCTCTATGTTATGGCATCTCCATACACAGCTAAATGTCACCCTGAAGCGCGTGAATCCAGGGTGCTTGCCAACCAGCCATGCCCACCACTCCGCCGCGCTCGCAAGTACCATTCCAACTTCCTTTGATAGGTGGAATGTCCGGCGCTGTGTCTTGTTGGTCGCGAAGTGCTCGTCGAAGAACCGCCACGCAACGCGCGGCACGTCCCAGAAGTACAACGGTTCTCCGTTCGTGATGAAGAATACTTGCCCGGCGACCTGCAGCGACGCATCATCCTCGCGCTCTAAGGCAGTCTCGGAAAGAGGGTCAAACCGCCCCCGTATGGCTGGTCGCTGGGCGGACTGGTGGTGCGGGTTGTCCCAGTTTGCGGTGATCTGCTCCGCGTTTGGCGGTGGGGTTACATATGGCCCGAGAGGGCGAGACTCGGAGGTAGGCAAGCGTTTGCTGCCGGTAGTGCAGCTAATATAAGGAAGGGCGTATTTGAGCTCCTGCTTGACTGTTTCGGCCTGGTCAGGTGACATGGGTATAAGACGATCAGCAGCAAGGAGGTGCGCATGGGCGGCATTTGTGATATAGGTCCAGTCGAAGAGATTGGTGTTGTCTCCAACCTGAAAATGGGTCTGATTGCGCTCATAGACCTCATACAGACCTGTCATCATCTGTCTGTCTCCTGGACTAGCGGTCCGTCAATTCGTGCTATGCGTTACAATCGAGACGCGCTCACCCAAACAGACCTGCGGGGCGCAAGGCAACGGTGTAGAGGCCGCCCTTCCCATTGGCGGCAAGGACCATTTCTTCTGCCTTTGCCTTCGACTCATTGTAGGCGTCCATAGCTTTCGCAGGAGGCTGAAGACGTTCGTCAATGTCGATAAGACTCTCTCCATTGAATACGACACCCGCAGAGCTCGTGTATACAAGCTTTGGAACACCGTTAGCGACGGCGGCAGCTATCACGGCCTTGGTACCATCAACATTAACTTTCCAATAGAGAGCCGGGTCATCCATGCCGTGCGGTGGGGATGCGGTGTGTATGATACAGGTTGCACCACTCTGGTGAAAAATATCAGTACTAACAAAACGTAGAACACAAGCGGAGTGATGATTACCCTCTGTAGTGCTTCCCCCACCTGTCCCTCTTCACTGATGTCGCCTGAGTAGAAGGGGACATCGTGATATCTCTGTACTATGTCGAATACCGATACGGTATCGCCGCGAGTCACCAAAGCCTCAACGATATGCCTTCCAAGAAAGCCACTTCCACCGATTACTAGGTAGACGTCGCGGATCAGTGCAGACATGGTTGGTTGTTTCGACCCAGGTTGCGTGGGGAGATGCTGAATCTTGAGCGGACCAGGAAAGGCTTCAAACACTTCATGAGTTCTCGAGAGTGGGACCACGTCCAATTCCAAATTATTATTGGATATTGGTAATAACACGAGGCCCGATTATGTAACAGGTTAAATAATATCAATATTAAATACAGTGGTCGCAGTCACATGTTGGACGCGCTGTCCAACCTGCTGCCCATACTACTTGGACTCGTCGACACTTCGCTTAGCAGCTGCATAGCACAATCACTCAGACCATCATGCAAGGGATGTTTTCCAAGCAAAAATACACGTTAGAGGAAAAGAAGCAGCTCCTTGCTAATCTCGACTTGGAAGGTAAAGTATGGTCGCATTCGATCCCGGTTCACATTTCATAACTTTCGGACGGCAGTGGATCATCGTACGCGTCAATTAGAGGAATGGCTAGCCGATGCCCTAGAGAACTTCCGCAGACACCAGGAAGGCCTCATTTCCCGCATGCCACGTCTCGTACGCGATATCACAATGAGAGAATTTGCGAAATACAATGGCAATGTTCAAGAGTGTGTCAAGGGCCTAAAGAGAAATATCCTAGGTGCAGACGACAACACAATTGATAAAGGAACGAGGAAGAGGAAATGGGTTGCGTCGCAGGACGCGACAGATAAATCAGAAGACAAGACAGGGCCGAGTAATGCTGCACAGGAAGCCGAGTCATCAAGACGCGTGAAAAGCGGTGAGTCAGTGCCTATCGTTGTATTCTTTTATCTTGACATTTCGCAGCTCGTACCATGATTGCTACTCCCAAGAAGAAACCAGGCCTTTCAACTGGTCTAGGAACTACTCAAAGAGCACGATTTCCCCTTCCGAAGACTCCAGGGACGGTGTGTAATGCATGTCTGTCTTGATCGCTAACCCTCTGATATACAGTTCCATAGTCCCGAACATTACAACGCATACCTTCTGGGGCCATGTCTCCCAGTCCCCACAAGGGTAGCTCTATGAAAACTCCGCTATTCCTCCGCCCACCATCCCGCCCGGCTTCACCGTCCAAACTCGCGTCACCTTCGAAACCTTTGCATCCCAATCCCTCATCGCGACATGTCCGACCTCCATCTTCATCTTTCAATCCTACTATTCCCGCCTCACAACTTCGCTGGCCTCGTAAAGATGAGAGTATGCTCAGCCTCAATGGTTCTCCACTCGCTAATCCATATCAACTCGGCCTGAACGGCTGGATGAAGACAATGGCCGAAGGTGGGGGAGGCGATGAAACTGAAAGTGACGGCAGCGAGAACGAAGTAGGCAAGAATATCGTAGGTGGAAGGATATTACACAAGAAGAACAGCATTACCATCCGCTCATCGTCGCAACCGTCGGGTGCCCCGAATGGCTCACATTCCAGAACAAATTCCCAGGCGAGCATCATTGCAACACCACATGCCACACATTCGCGCTCTAATTCCCACAACAACACCAACACCAGCGGCTTCATTCCTACGCGTTCAAACCACCAGCCGAATCAAGTCAGTGCACCCGACCGGACCCCGATGAAGACTTCCCCGTCGTTAACGGCGCTCGTAGCTGTACCCACGAAAGACGGCCATGTTCTCGAATTCGACCCTTTCAAGACTTCGCCTGAAGAAATAGATGCGCTTGAGGGCATTATGGATAGCGCCAAAAAGCAGGCGAAAGAGGATATGACTCGGCTGATACAAGTTGCGGTCGAGCGCTGGAAGATCAGCTGATAACAGCATGTATTCCACATTCATTGCATTGCATCCTCTCGCTATATTATAGCTGTATTCTTGTGTTTCGTAACTTACTAACAATTTTTGGACCTCCGCGCAACGTAACGACTTATGTATGCATTTTTGTGTCCTCTCCTGCTCATATCCTGCGGCTAAGATAGTGCAATTCAATAATGAGAAGCATTCACTGATACGGTTCATCCTGTCATGACTTCAAGATGTGCTGCTCTACATGTCGTCTGCTCACGATCACGGACCTTTACTAGAAGTGAAGATCCGACGGCAAGTCTGAAAGTGTATCGGATGTGAGAGGGACAATCACAGGAGAAGTGAATTACTTGCCTCACGGCTTGCTGTTTGAGCTCAAAAAGTTGCGCAACGGAGATGGCTCCAATGGCATAACCTTCTCCGCGGGAGAGCGAATAGTGACCAGTACTAATATAGCCGATGATCGAATCTTGCGAAGGTACTAGTTTTGAGAGCTGCAATCGCAAACGCCGTGAGTCCGGCGTGAGAGACTCAATGATCCTACTGACCTCAGTTTCATCGGGACTTTCTTCCGTTAAACCGGTACCTTGTCTCCGCACCGCAATTGACTTGTACCACTTTTTAGCTTCTTCATCAACCACCGTATAGATGAGTGCCAGATCCTGAGGGCAGCCCCTTCCGCAGAGAGTTAACCTTACTGATACTAGTGCGCCTGTCCATAGCTCGTCCGCCTTGACACTAGGGTTTAAGGGATTCTGCCGGCGCTTGATGCGCATCTGGTCTAGGCAATCCAGTAAGCCAGCCCCCGGGTTGAACATGGACGAGATATTCCCAATGATTGATTGCACATCTACACCTCGAAGGAGCCAATGTTGAATTTTCTTCTTCGTCTTGTTAGTATTCTCTGACGTTGAGGCGATAGCAGCACTATTCCTCTGTGCACTGATAAGGTCCATGTCGTCTCTACAGCCGTTTTCCCCAGCCGGAAGCGCATCTTCCAGGCCCAGGACGATCTCCCAATCAGGCTGCCATGGGCTCTTCGTCCCCACCTTATCGAAATTCGTCCTTTTAGCGGGCGGTTTGCGCTCCCACCTGTCCCGCTCCTCTTGAGCCCAGTCGTCCATGTATCTACCATATGCCTCCGTTGACGGATAATCGCGGGGGAAATACGCACAGCCAGCCTCGAAAGCTTGTGTCTGACGCTCACGCTGGCCCCCTACACGAGTGCCTGTATAGACGAGAGATGAGAAAAAAGGCATAGCCCATCCTGAAGGAATGATCAAAGTCCATCCGTGTAAGGAGGGCGAGGTACTAGAATGCTGCTCGGAAGACGGAGAGACTGCCGACGTGCTCTCGACCGATCGTTGTATGAGTACGACAGGTACGCGATCGTCTTGACGCTGCGCTAGTAAGGGGGTACCAGGCACAAGGTTCTATGCATTGTCACCGATGAGGATGCGGCAACGTGCTCGAGTATGAACGAAGACAGCTCACGTTAGACTTCCGTTGGTCAATGTCTTTCTTTTTATACTGCGGCTTTCGGAGTCTATTTCGCACGTCATCTTTCCAGATTTCGGTTTGTGCGAGCGCTGCAGACGGAAACACAGATAAGGGCGACGATTCTGGTGAAGTGTAGTCAATCTTTGTGTTCTTGGGGGGGAAGCTGGATTGATCAACATACGGTCATTGCCGAAATTGAGATTGTGTCATTATACCCAAGGCTTGAAACATACCTCAGTCGAGGATCATGGACTGTAAAGCCGATGACCATCCCACGCGGAAGCGATCCAGTGGTCTGCAGACGATCGAGAGAATTCCAGAACTAGAGAGTATCCTAAGGTGGTGTCCGATATAGACCCAAAAGAGGAACATACATTGAGAAACTCCTTGCACTTGGTAGGATTAGTAGCTTGCATATCATCTCGCGCTGGTTTAAGAACACCCTTGATGACTTGGGTCGATTTCGGGCCCATAATCTCAAAGACATTGAAATGTTCTCTCAAATCTACAAGCTCTACTTCAGCAACTTTGTCGCCAGGGGTGGATTTACGGAATGCTTCCAAAGCGAATGACGCAGCCGTCTGCAACGTCTGGTGGACTTCAGTGACGACCAACGGATGGACACGAATCCAAATGGTTCGAAAGGTGCCTGCGTTAGGGGCGCTTTGCGGCATAGAACCTATTGCTCTTTCCGGCTCCTTTCCCTTTCCCTTGCCCTTTCGTTTCCGCTTACTTGTGGTCGAAGCCTGAGCAGCAGACCGAACGGGAGCGGCTCCAGGATCGACTTCGGCTGCTGAAGGTATTGGTCGCCAAATGATCGTGATTGGTGCAATCAAATCATACGGATATGACTCGTACTTATAGATATGCGTCTCACATGCCCGAGCACCGGTCAAAAACCTACACATGTAAGTGCGCACGGAATCTTGCATTGAAACAGTGACTGTCACCTTTTGGCGCTAGGGCTCGGACCTTGAAAGTCACAACAACTGTCCATTATTGCCCGCAGGACGTCCTCGGGCCCATTTATTTCCAGGAACGCAAAGTAAGATGCGTCATGAAGGATTGAACCATGCATAGATGCACGATGAGAAGGTCTATAAGCTTTCTCAGTGGGCTGCACTGCCTAAATTACAAATGAGTGAGCTGCATAGACACATAGAACGGACTATTTACTAATCTGTATCCCCACATGTTTTCCATTTTCATCCGCTTGGCATGCCACAGGTGTGTTTCCAGCCATGTCTTATCACCTTCGAATAATTATGATAAAACCCAGATTCGACGACGGCTTGGTATGAATAAACCAAAACTTACGTTGCCGCTTAAGTAATTCCTGGGTACGTGAGACACGTTTGGCCTTGCCGCGCTTGGGTATGGAGCGTCCTAATGCCTTGCGGCGCATCGGGTCCATCTTCGCGTGAATCAGATTAGGGAGCCGAACCAAATGAACTTCGAAGGGTCACTCACTTCGGCTTGGGCCTTGTCTCGCAGACGCAGCGGCACACGACGGACATCATGACTGGCAGCTCTCCTCCGTAAATGCCTGGGAAGCTGCTGCCAAGCTCGTTGTGTGGCATTTGAACTGAAAGAGTGAGATTGTTCACATGCACACGAAAGATCCACGGAAGTCAAAGAGTGGCACACCTTGCATTTTGCATGGCGTCATGCATAGCATTCATTTCATATGCACGAGCCTGTAATACCAGCCGTGAGACGTGAATTCAAGGAGATTTATTATATGCATACCTCTGCAAATCTCTCAACATCTAACGAACTCGGCAATCCTTGCATGCCTATGAATCGTGAACACCAACGACTGTCCATCTCTCGGAGAAGTGCATCTAGGAAGTATGCTTACCATCGAAGCGAACAGATCTGGACGGACCTGCGACAGCGTTCCCAGATACGGCAGCGGTGGAGGAAGTTGGTTGCACAGCTATTGTACGTGCAATTGCTGTCTTTTGTTTCTTCCGTTCGCGTGCAGTGGGTTCGTTGGTGTCCGTATAGTCATCGCCCTTGCGCTTAGGTGGCATGATCTACGACTTGTATGCTCGAGAAACTCAGAAGCAGGCCGCAAACAGACTTGCCGGAAAATTAGTATGATAAACGTGAAATCGACAACCGTGCGGTGAAGGAGTCGACGAACAGGCCATCGGGCACGCGATCAACGCGCCTTCTTGTTTTGGACGACGCGTCCTACACGACCCGAAGGCGACCTGGCATTCGCCACAGCGACCATGTCCTCCATCCTGGCCCGTCATCTCGCATCGTCACGATCATTTCCGTCTCGCGTTGCAGGCCGGTTTTTGTCGACTACTAGGGTCGTCCGCGAAGAAGCAACACCCAATCTCGGGACGGTCCCACCGCCTAAGAAGCCTGTGGGCGCATTTCGCGGCGGGTGCGTTGGCCGACCAGCTCTCATCTATCTAACATACAGGAATTTATGTGGAAGGCTTGGTCATGAAGGATTGTAGGCTTCCTGTTTGGATTCTCCCTAGCGTCTTCACTGGCGGCGTACCATCTACTTGAGGAGTATAAGCTAGCTTCCGCAGCTTTGCAGGCAAGTGTGGAAGAACTGGCGCTGAGCACACAGAAGGTAACTTTCGGTCGTCATCAAATTCGAGGTATCTGAATGGAGGTTGCATAGGTCTCTGCTCATGTTCGAAGAATAGAAGCCGTAGAGAAAGATCTGAAGGCATTGGGTGATGCATCTGCGACGAAGGAGGACTTCTCGAGGGTGCGGGCCGAGATGAAGAAGTTGTATGACGGTCTGCATGTTGGTACGTTAATCCGTATCCCGCTACATAGCGCTCGCTGAATGGCCGCGTTACAGAATTCCTGGATCTCAGGTCACACGTCTGGGGTATTCGTAAGTGCCCGCTACATATGTGTGTCGTTCCGTAGGCTCATTTATCGCGTCTCAAATAATGTAGAACAAGATCTCCACTCTCTATCAAAAAAGGAGTCTGCATCTGTTCGTGTTGTATAGAGCTGAATATACCATACCGCCTTCTATTGCAATATGCGATGAGACTTCAGGACGGCCGCCTATGTCTAAAAATTTGGTCTCTCGGTCTATTGCAACTCTTGTCCTGCCAACTGCTTGATATTATTTCATTGTACATCAGCTGCTTTCAGCTGTCATATTGATAATTCAAAGAGCGGGGTGGCTCCATAACAATCTGGTGATCCAATGAATCAATCATCATGTATTGACTTCTGGATCTCTTCTTGCCACAACGTTGCGAACTCTTCTACGTCTCGCCCACTACTTATAGCCAGCGCTTCCATAGGAACCATGTTATGTTGATGCGTCGGCGCATTGCGCGTTGCAGCAGGGTGACTCGGAGAGTCGACGACGCGTAACTCCGGATCGGACTGAGAGCTTCTTCGGGCCAGCAGGATTACGAGCAAGTCGTCGTACGTGAAGAGCAGCGGGTCTGTGCGTGGCGCATAAGGGTTGAAGTCAATGATGTGCGCATGGGAGAGGTCGCGTGTGAGCAGTATATCGAAGGTGTCTGTGAGGCGAATAAGGGATGAATGGACAACTCTAGGCCCCGAGATGCCCGCAGAAACCGCTTACAGTCGCCGTGTGTCTGCTCCCATTTCCCCTTGATGTGAGACTCCCAGAAGTGTGTCACGGCTTCAACAACTCTGCTCTGCGTGCCGGGACCGTTCCAAAAGTCGTAATAATTGGGATCGCGCTGGGATAATCCTAGCGATATAGGGCAGCGCAGGAAATTGGGTAGTGAATTTCTGTAATAGGATCGAGAGCAATGCATACCTAGCAAGACTTCCTGCCTTACAAAACATCTGAGCTCCCGGCTCCGGTCGACAGGGTACCACTTCCGTAGCACCAGCTCGAGTTCGTAGTCCACGTGTATCGTGGCGTCAGCTCCAAAAGATGGTTGTGGTTCGCAGCCATCGAAAACAAGGTTGATGTCGAGATCATGTTGGACAAAGTCGGATGACTTCAGCAGGAGATACACGTCGGCTGGAGATGTACATTTCAACGGCGACGACGCCGGAAGAATCCATGCGGAATCCTATGCGTCTATTAATTTCTTGATTTGTACGAAGACTGATCTGAACAAAGCAGATGTTCACGATTGGAATCACGCACCCTCGGCGACGAAAAGTTGAGCTTGGGAAAAACCGCCCCATAGTCCGAGATTGCTTCTCTAATTTGTGCGTCCAAATCTGGGAAGGCAAATTTCCTCTGGAGTTCGTCTGCCTCTTCTGATCCTTCCAAATCATATCCTTCATCGTCGGAGAGTGTGCTCTCAGCAGGCCTATACATAGACATTCACTGGAATTTCAAATGGAATTTGCTGAGTGACTGACACATCCTCTGCACCTTCTGGAACAAAAACACTGTCAGAATCCAGATATTCACGAAATTCTTGGCTCAGAGGGCGAATAATAGTAGACTTGATGCTTAAGCTAGAAAATCTAGGGTACCACGAGGAGAATTGGAAAGCTAGGAGAGAATCCGAGGCCAGGGCAGGAAACAAGATAGGGATGTTCGCCGTAGAGGGCATTCTGGAGTGAAACAGTCAATCCTGTTGCAGGACGGTGTTGTAAATTCGAGTAGGAATGTTGTGCACAAGACGATCGGGTTTGCAGATCGGCGGAAGGGGATCTGACGACATTCAATGCACGTGTTGATTTCCGCCACTATTGCTATTTAATACAGGCTGCTCGAGTCATTACTATAACCTTTCATGCTATCCTCAAAAGAATGCCTTTGGACGGGCATGCATATCTTGTCTCACAAGGATGGGCTGGTAAGGGATCAGGCCTCCGTCAGGGTGCCATTGCACGGCCCGTTACGATTGCCCAGAAGAAAACCCTCTCTGGCATAGGCAAGGACCGCGATGAGGCATTTCCCTTCTGGGATCAGTACGTATCTTCATTGCTTTGACCCCTCATTGAGATGTCTCAAATCATGATCAGTGTCTTTGAGGCTGCAGCCATCAGCATCCAGGTAAAATTACATCGTGACGACGACGACAATACGGTGAGTGAGGCGTACCTTTCTCGCAACTCGAGATTCAAACCAGCCTCAAGGATAGCGCGGAGACGTCCACACCTACAGTCGAATTGCAGCGTACAGAGACTGGTATCATCTCTAATCGCCGTCCAAAGACAGGTACTGCCGCACTCTCTGGATCCGCCACCCCGAGCTCTGAAGCGAGCGGCAGCGCCATCCCAAGGATGAGCGTTATGGCCGCTGCGAAACAGGAAGCAGCCAAACGGATGCTATATTCTACTTTCTATCGTGGACCCGTGATAGGCTGCAATGACGATAAAGTAGCTATTGATTGCAATATGGAAGTGGAGCGGACAGTTCATTTGTCAGAAGGCGTTCGAACTGTGAAAAACGTAGAAACAGCGGAAGAAAAACCGAAGAAAAAGAAGGACCGGAAGGCAGAGCATTCCGATGGGCCCTCTCAAAGAAAGGATAGGAGAAGCGAGTCAATAGAAGTCGTTGAAGGCAAGCGAGGTAGGAAGCGCCAGAAGCAGGAGGTGAAAGAAGGTAAGAAGAACGAAGAGGATGCGATGATGGATGACAGTGAAGCGGGAGTGGAGAAGCCGAGCCGCAGTGAGGACAAGGCGGAAAGAAAGAGGAGGCGAAAAGAGAAGAGGGCGAGAAAGGAGGAGCGCCTAAGACCAAAGTTGAGCAGTGCTGAGGGGCACGACCCCATTCAAGGTGAAGATGGCCATACTGCAGCAGAGCAAATGGTGCTAGATCAGTCGATAGACGCCGAGTCTACAAGTCGGAAACGGAAGAGGGTGGCAAAGGATTCACGGTCGCCTTCAGGCGAAACTGTACCCGAAGGCAAAGCGAAGAAAAAGCGAAAGAAATCATCATGATAACCTGTTCAATTCTCTATGTCGTATATATATATACACAAGTGGGTATGATATGACATTTTTCAGTCAACATATCTTATGGTACATATTCCAACGGAGGGGTGCTACTATTGCGAATGTGAACATACAGGATTTAGTTTCGACAGCTCAGGTAGGAGAGAATATTGTCAGAAAGTGATTCAACACTAAACAGGAATGCGCTGCGAGAGAAGACAAGGTGATGCAATGAAATAGATCAACAGGTTGAAAGCTCAATTTTGTCACTGGGACATTGCAGTCGCGGAACAGACAGTGGCGTTGTCTGCGGAGAAGCTTAGACGCGAGCACTCCTCCATGCGCTTTGCATGGCAATACGCCTGGCCTACAAGTTGAGGTCAGTGAAAAACCTGAGGCAAATATCACACATTCGGGGAATGACAATACCTGATCCAAGGTGATCGAGTCCTCCCGCAGCTCGATCCGCTGTCGTCCGTCATCTTCGTCCTCGTCATCATCGTCATCGAATGCCGCTCCGCGTACGCTTCCGCGCATGCCGCCAAAAGCAGCCTTGCCACCTGCGAGCGAGAACGGCGTTGAGGCAACTGCTGTCCCGAACACGCTGGTGTTTGCGGGGGCACCGAATGCAGCGAAGTCAGTCACGACCTTACGGGGGGGCGAGTGTGTCGTTGAAGCGAATGTCGACGACAGTGACTTCGTTGGGCTGGAAACTGTACCACTCGATGTACTTCCAGGACGCGCAGGGAGATAAGGAGAGTAGGCGTAGGAGCTCCGTGAGGAAGTCATACGTGCGTGAAGATACTTGTCGGTGAACCGTGTACCAGGGACCTTGGTCAATGTCAGCCACGGAAAGAATTTGTATATTGGTGGAAAGACACCATACCTTCTTCAGCAGAGGTCGGGCCTCAGTAAGAGACGGCGCCTGCATGTAGACGCTAACATTGTGCTTCGCTTCCTCAGACTCACGGTAAATACTTTCGATCACGACCTTTTTGGTACTCTCATTCCGAAGGAGAAGCCGTTCATGGAGTTCTCGTGCTACATCATCAACGCTTTCATTGTCGCCCAGTATCCTTTGCGACACAGCTTCCCCAACTTCGCGCACGAGTCGTTCCATATCGAGATTCTCGAGCACGCTGCCAACAATAGCATGCGTAAGCAGGTCGGCGGTGGTCAATGGAAGCATAAGACCAGAAGTAATATTGGTCAGCGCCTGGAAGAAATCAGTTGCATACTACAGAGATCTATCAGCAAGGCCCAGCATGTTCATTGACCCCCACTCACTGAGTAGCCGCTCAAAGCGGGTTCGCATGCAACGAAAAACTTGAGACATTTTAGACCACCAACAAATCTTAAGTCAAAAGATACCTACTAGTGTGATTCCACGACTAGCCATGATCCGAGCCAACTGCAACGGGTCATTTCCATCAGGAGAACCCTCATCAAATCCTGCACGACCTTTGAGAAACTCAGGGAAGGCTTAGAAAAGATGACCTACCGTCACCATACTCCCCTATACCATGTGGCGGTGCATCCGCAATCAGAACAACCATTTTGCTAGCGTCCGACCTCCAGTCCATATTCAATGCCTCCGCCAATGCAGCCGTGACCGCTTCTGGCCCGTCTCCGCCTCCAGAAGCATATAAACCTGACAGATCTCTATGCACCTTCGAGATGTCGGATGAGAAGCCAAAATTCCTGGTGACATAAGTATGATCTTGTGGTGGGTGATCTCGGTACGCAACAAGGCCAATGCGCAGATCCTCGCGGGCCTGTAATTTCCCAGATTCGTAGATGTGGTTGCAAATTTCCTCGATGTTCCTAGTCGCGGAAGAGATGTAACTCCCCTGACTACCAGTACAGTCCTGGACGAACACCAGGTCTCTGGTGGCAGACACTTCCGTGAGATGTTCAGTCAACCTAAGACGATCGGAGCTAGACGTACAGCGTTTTACGACCTTCCTGTAGGACACCCCCATTCATTTGTGCCTGGTATTGCTGCTGTTGTTCAAAGGTGAGCTGTTGAGGCACCGCTGGAGCTCCGGAATCGAACTCCATGTCTTCGTCCATCTTGCGAAGAGTGTGTTTGAAGGTAGGTAGTGCGCGTTTGGTGAAATCAGATGTTGCGTAGTCTTGAGATGACAACTGAAGTTACTGGACACTCAAGAAGCAGTGTGATTATATCCGCTTAGTTGCTGGTGTAATCGATGATGGCCGTTGAGTAGAGACAAGCTGTATTGGCAAAAGACTATTCAAGCCCTATTCGAGCTATGTCATTCGCCGTCCTTATGCATGTCCACTGGTCGCCACGCCTCAGTCGCGCGTTGTGCACAGGTCTGATTATCAGACCCTTCCGCATTTGAGTCAGTCTCAAAATCTGACAAGAACGCTCAATCTGTTCGCGCCTACATCGGGGTAAAAATCTGAACTACTGGTGATATTGTAGCTAGAGCGCTCTCCTCGCGCTGCCGAAAAACCAGCTAATCCACTGTGCCCCCAAGCCCCCAAATGTATTGCCAGGCCGTGAAAATGTCCGATAAACCAGCAAAGCACTAGTCGCAAGACCTCCGATCATGGTGCACATCGTTACATACATTCGCAAACGCGCAGCGGCTGAGAGAGCACGATCTGCGCCTCCTGGAATTGCGGAGTTCCTGCGGCAGCGACGACAGGTCAATACGAGGGTACACGCGGTAAAAAGGGCTTACGGATTCAGTGCAACACTGCAGATAGCGTGGAATACGTCTGCAGTTTGACCTGTTTTCACGCTTACAGCGACAGGAACCTGCAGGCCTAGGCGCCTACAATATACATCAGGTTGCACCTCATGTCTCTGCCGTCATAATTCAGGACACTTATTCACCAGGATGAAAAAAAAAAATACTGACCTGCAGTGCAAGATCTAGATCGGATTTTGTGGCAACGAAGAGCGTTGGAATATGGTCTAGACTATTACTGTATTGTTGCTGCAGCATGATAAACGTCTAACTCGGAAGGGATGGCGTGAAGAACTCACCCTCAAATTGCTGATGTAGGAAAAAGAATTTGTGTCGCTTGAGTCGTGTACATAGACGATGACATCCGCCAAGTCTGTCTTTTTTTGATTTCGTAACGTCTCTGCCTCATATTTCGAACCAAATTCCTGAAGCTTCGCAACACATCAACTCATTCCACTCACACGAGCAGCGAAAAGCTAAAATTATACATACGACGAGATACTTCTCCGACCCATTAATGTCCACCGAGTTTACCACGCTGTTCATCTTCTTCGTCGGCTCGTAAACCTCACTGAATGGTTTACCCGCAAATGCACGCAGCATGGATGTCTTTCCGGAGCCCGCCGCACCGCAGACGTAACATAAGAATACGTTCCTTGTCACCTTACCCTTTCGGCGATCCACCTTTCGTGGCCGTGTGACATGCAAAGCATTTGTTCGAGGCTCATCTGGGTAGCCAAGGTACGCAAGGTACGCAAGGGTGGTCTTATAGTCAAGGAGAGTAGTCATACTATACGATGGCAATAATGAGCAACAGTTGGTTTGAAAAAAGTCAGGAATTTCTTACCTCCATTGAGCCAGCCAGCCTTGTAAAGTCACCGCGCCCGCATCGTCTGCAACGGTTGTGTCTGGAAACTTCTGACCTGCCCAAGGATTGCCTGGTGATGTGCTGAACAAATCTTCCAGTTCCTCGGTTTTCAAGGCACCGTCCTGATCCTGGATAGACGCACTTCAGTCATCGAAGCAGCGGTAGATGCAGAGACTCGAAACCGACTTTGTCAAAGGTCTCAAAGACATCTGTAAAGAACTGATAACCTAGGGGACTCAGTTCCACAGAGCAATCGTATGGCACATCGAACCTAGGAATGAAACTGAGCACAATTTCGAACGGACAAAAAGAGGACTCACCTCGGGTATAGGAAAGCCTCAGTCAGACGCAAGTCTTCGGCATAACCAAACTTGCGCAAGACCGTCCACGTTGTCTCGAGACGACCTCGCTGAATAAAGATAGTGTGTAGGTATTGGAATCCAGCTTCAGTGAGGCCCTCGTCCCGTACGCCACCATCCGCATGTTCACGGACCATCTCTTTGATACCTTCAAGTTCCTGAAGCTGGAGGGGAGCATCGAAACATTTCCGCTGGCATACAGTGATGCTTGAGCTTGAGCCCCTGCTGAACGGCATGCGGTGAACGACAAACCTGAAATTCGTTGAGTTCGGCCGCATCAAGAACACCGTCCTTATTTGTGTCGCACAGCTTGAATATCCGCCGGAGGGCGCTAACACATTCCTTCTTCAGTACCTGTATGAGATCACTATGTTCAGCATGAATCCATCAGTGCGCTAGAGCATACCGACGTGATCTCTAGAATCATACAAAGGCGCAGTCGGGTGAAGGACGGCTTTCTGCGCGAAGTAGAACACCTCGGACACGTTAAGCGGAAGTTTCGCCGAACACTCTACACATGTCTCGACTTCCTGAGCCAATTGTGTCAGTGATTGAGACCACTTTCTTGCACAACCATCATGCTACACGTACCTTGAACTCATTCATGATGGGGACTATCTCCTCTTCCAGTGCTTCATTTGTCACCTCACCTCCGCGTAGATCAATCTTGTTACCGACTAAGATCACGGGGACCTGATGCCCTGGTCAGATATTGCTCCTTGAAGGAAGATTAAGAAATCAAGCATACATTGACACCAAGTTGACGAAAGTATGGTAGCCAATAGGTCGGTATTCGATCAAATGAGTTCGGGTTGTCAATCGAATACACCACACATATAACATGAGCTTTGCGTATTTCAGACTCGAGGTGAGGCCTATCCTGTGGTTCACCTGAGACACTTCGTGAGCCAGGAGATGAAGAATGAGCAGTACGACATGTGAGACTGACTGCCGGAATCTACGATGTATGTAGTGACGTTCTCTGGGGTGACCTCCGGAGGAATAGTGACCTCCGGAACAACATGCTGAACCTGTGACCAAGCAGCACAAATCAGGTAGCACCTACGGATGTCTTAGCCTTACGTACATGAGCTACGAATGATTCCTTGATGAGCGACGTGACTATTGTGCTCTTTCCGACACCGTCTGAGAGGATTTCGAGTCAGCTCATTACGCCGTGGGACAGGAAGTAGATTGACCATCGCCTACGAGGAGAATCCGAACATCTCTTCGCATGACCTTTCTCCGCGTTGGATATCGAAATGGACTATGGAACGCGTTTGCAGAATGAACGATCGTCGACGAGACGCGCTGCCAGTGAGACTTTACTGCCGAACGCGCGGCTGCAGCCTATAGCCAACGCGTGGTGGACAAAACCATTACGTAAGAAATGTAGGATCATTTCACACCACTTCACACTACTGAGGCCATGATTGTGGCTCCATTGCCGATGACAATCCTCCACACGTTGGAAAAGTGATAAAGATTTTTGCTCTCCGTTCAGGAAACTTTTTTATCTGTCAGAAACAGAGACAGAACTACTCAGCGGTGGCAATCCTTTATCATAAATAGCTGAGGGAACAGCTCTAACAAGATATATTTTATCAAGGTCCTTTGCAAAAATCATGATTCACTTCACTGTCCTACCCAGCGACGTTATTATCATTATCATGCAGCATTTGTCGGCGAGGGATCTTGCCGCTATGGCCCAGAGTTGTAAACTCTTGCATAGCCTGGTGAGCAAATCGCGCTCTGTTCCTATCGGTTATCATACCGACTCTATGTTTCAATTTACAGGTAGATGAGTTTGGATGGAAAATTCAGTTGCGACTGAATACTAGACCGTCATACAGTTTGCACAAGTCATTCTTGTCATGGAATGCACATGCACGAGTTCGGTGAGTTCATCAAAGGCAGCTACTAAGGTTAGAGCGTCATTCGACCGGTACTTTGTCTGCAACAGTTACAACATACTCGCAGATCGCAATTGGTTGGACACTCACTTCATTGCTCGGCCTTTATCCCGCAAATGGATGGGAAAATTGCAGCCCGTACTAGCTATTAACACGTCCAGACTCTTTGTCGCTGCGGGAAACACCATATATTCCTACGAATTCACCCAGACCGCGAAGTCCGGCGATGCTCCCGGCATACGGCTAGAATGTTCTTATACCACAAGTTGCCGATTACAAGCCAGTCGTGATATCACGAGCTTGACATCCGTGCCCGACGGAGGATTAGATCGTACCATATACATCGGCTATGCCGATGGCGCTTTAGAGCGAGTCTTGCTACCGGCTTGCAAGACAGGCCAGCAGGGCACAGCCATCGGACCGTCATTCAGAGATAGGTGTGATTATCATGGCGATGACTTGGTTGAAAGCCTATCATCTGCCGACAACTATCTACTCTCGCTTTCCTCAAGTGGAACTGCAGTATTCCTTGACCTTTACTCACAATCACCCGTGCCGCAGTTCATTGACATGAAGAGCCGAAGCTGGTCCACACACTTGTGTTCTCAGGCATCCACACCTTATGCGGCTTTCGGGACGTCATCTCTAACACCATTGGTAATACACAACATCAGCGCATCAGAGATCTCTACGAGTCCGTCTACCATACTTGCCACCTTAAAGCCCAACAACGAGACTCCAAGGCCATCTGCAGTTTACGGTATCGCTGGCGCTCCCCCATCGTGCCCGTGGGGATCCTCTGATCGCATTCTTGTCTCGGGTTGGTACGACGGGATGGTCCGAGTACACGACATGCGGTCTTCCGTGCGTACTCGCACAGCAGATTCTTCGATCGGTCCTGCGTCTCTTCTCCCCGTAATGGCCCTGTATGATCCTTGGCTATTTGAGCCTGTTTATGACGTCTCTTGTGGAGGCGGATCATCCAGCCACATTGCAGCTGGCACAGCGCGCCACAGCGTAGTCGCCTTCTGGGACATCCGTAATCCCAGCCGCGGTTGGAGTGTGCACGCACCAGGGAACGACTCCTCGCCTGTTTACTCGGTCATCCTCGAGAGCTCGCGGCTTTTCGGAGCAACACAATCGCGCCCATTCGTGCTTGACTTCAGTCCAAGCATCAAGGAGGATACTTATCCGAGCTTGGCGTTCAACCATCGAGAGGAGGGTCTCAAGAGACGTGACAAGACTGGTATCGGATTTTATGTGACAAAGTACGACCACGGCCGTACATTTGAATCCTGAACTAGCCATCACCGATCGATGGCAATTAAGAGCGGCTACGATGTTGGATGAATAACAATAAGAAATGATTGTTACATTGCCGGCCCGGGCGGTGCGGACAAGGCCTACAAACAAATAGACAGCAAATAAATGACGATAGTGTGACGATTAGAAGATGCAGGAGACGGTAAGCATGAGAAACTTGGACGAGAGGTCAGAAGGGAATGGATATCAGAATGTGTACAAAACGATGTCCAAACTAAATTGAAAGCGCAACGAGTCCAATAGGGAAGCGCAATACACAGAAATCATGATGCTGAAGTTGGTGTAGGTGGCTGAATCTGGGTACGACTTGCCCAATTGAAAAGGCGTTGCACGTCGCTAGCGGGAGGGGTATCTGCCGGTTGCTTCGGTTCGACCATCAAGCTTCGGCGGTACAGGTCTTGCAGGTCACCCCGATGTCTAGACTTTTCAAATGCGTCCCTGAGGTATTCCTGTACCTCAGGAATCTGCTTCAAGTTATACGGAACTTGGAAACGTTGCATGTCTATAAGGCGTCAGAACTAACCATGATAGAAATGATTCAAGTGCTCACCCTGGACTATACGCGCTAGCTTGTGATATTTGTTGAAGTTGAGTAACTTCTTGTCCGGCGACTTTGGCGAGGCTCGGTATGAAGGGTTACCCTCCCGACAGAAGGTGACGTCTGTCAGATAGAGACCTGTTATCCCAGCGGGTCAGTCGATTCTGATGAAAAGTGAGAAAATACTGACCTAGGAATGGGACAGCAGGAGGTGCAGTGTTACGAAGTCGTGACCGATACTCATAGTAATTACGTGCATGATCAGCAAGTTTTCGCAATGCTTCCAATTGCAATTTGTTTTTTTGAGGTAGACCCTGGGTATATCATGCAATTAGATCTGAGCCACGGACTGCTCACACCAAGCTTACCATCCAAGTTTGTTGAAGTCGTGAGATTGTCGATGAATCCAAAGCAGCTAAAATTGACCGCGGCGTGCTGAAGTTGCGTAACGATGCGCATCGCTGTGACAAAGGCGTCAAAATCCAAACATCAAGACTGAAGCTGAGGCATACATCTGCAAGTTTGATGAAGAACTTGACCAATGCCGTCCTCTTCTTGGTGTCAAGCTCGTTCAAAATACTCTCTGCAACCCATCCGGTGATGGCCGTGCTGAGAGAAGTGACTGCCTTGACATTCACAGGATACGTGGCACCCTCTTGTCCCGTCTCTAAGACTTCTTCAGGTCGAATGACACAATACAGCATGCACTCCATTGTTGTCAGCTGTCTCGCAAGCTCCAGGATATCAAAATCAGTGACGGCTATGGACCCAAAGTTCTTGTTGCGCAGGGCACTCAGCAGGGCTTTTGTCATGATCGGCCGAGGGACTTCCGAAGAAGTAATGGAAGGGGGATTGAGAGGTATACCTGCGTCCCTCGTACGCTCGACCTTGATACCAACCCCAGTCTCGCTAGCCACTCTCCATTGTTTGATTAGTTCCAATATTCGCTGCGACGGAACAGGAAACATTGTGGCTAGCGCTTCCCGCGTGAAGTCCAACAGTGACGAAAGGACGGCGTTATCAATTGCCGGGCGCCAATAACTCTCTAACCATAACTTGACGAAGTTGGAAACGCGCAGCCTCACTGGAAGTCCCTTACGTTGCTGCCAAACGTACATGTCATCCTGCGAGAGATTGGGAGGCGGGAGAATATTGTAGCGGGCCACGATAGCGTCTACAAGTTCAGCGGGGCTGGTAAACAAACGGAACGTCATGAAGAATACAGCAGAAAAGGCCGGTTCCACGAGAGCATCGTGAGGAGTCATGCGTTCGACCAAGGCTGCGAGAGTTGCGCCAACTAGCTGTCCGTCGCTATTGTAAGCGACGTCTTCTACTGCATGGTCGTGCGAGATCGTCCAGGGTATCGGGTTTAACTGCGCAAGCTCGGGAAGAGGGGAATTTGGAACAGCAGGTAGTTCACCGTTAAGCAATTTCTCCTCCAATGAAAGCGGTGAACTAACGTGTCGCTGGCTCCCTTCCCACGTGGTCCGGTCATCTTCGGTAATGGTCAAAGAAACGGGGGAAGGCAAGTCAGATTGAACCACTTGTTGAGAGACATGCAAGGGAGGTAGAGGCTTATCTCCTCGTGAAGACGACATAGCCCCCTCACTTTCCATTGCATCCGACTCTGACAGAGTCTGCGTGAGCTCAGCCCTGCTTGGCTGAGTGTCACCATCCACGGCTTTTTTCTCTATCCGTTCTGGCGTATCAATGGACGAGAGAGTCTGCGCTTGAATGGTAAGATCTTCATCATCACCGTCTACATCATTCATCACGTAAAGCTCACGCAAAGCGTGCAGACTAGACGACTTGCTAGAAATTCGGCCAGGAGCCACAACCGCAGCTTGATGGGAAAACTTCCGTGGAGTGTATGTAGGATCAAACTCTCCCAGCGATGGTAGTTGAACGATAAAAGGTCGCTCGTCCGTAGACCGCTGCAAACATTTCTTGACTGCACTAACACAATCTGAGCCAGCCTTAAGTGCGTCTGTGGCAGAGCGCAACAGTGTAGCCTTCTCCGCTTCTTCCGAAACACCAGGTGGAGGAGGCATCGTGAGGAGGCGTACCGAATCTGCAAGCTTGCTCGTGACATTGTAAAGACCTTCTTTCGCAGCCTTAAGGCTTTCGGTCTTCTGCGCAGGAATGTCTGGATGCTTCAAGACGGCTTCCACTATGGTCAACAACTTGCAGACCATGTCAACCACTTCACGGACGAGGTCATACATGTGGCCTGTGCTCGATGCATGCGATGAACGAGAGTGGGAATGGGCATGTCCAATGAAGGCGGCAATTGTGGACAGATAGTGGTCATGAGTGTATCGCAGAGCCTCCATGACCTCCGATGTTGTTGATGGGCCGGATGGAAACACTGGAGTAGCAGGTGTCCCGATAGACTCGCTGGAGGAAAAAGACGAAGACGAGGAATGACTACTGACAGAATACTGACCGCCTTTATGACGGACAACACTACCACTCGCAGACCGCCTTGTCTTGGGGGATCCTGGATAGTGACTGGCATGTTTGCGCCCAAGCGATTGGCTATGAGGAGCTGAAGGCATCGAGGTTAAGTCGAGCTCTATCGTCATCACCTTATGATTCTTCAGATCGCCCATGCTTTTTGCACGAAGAACAGTGCTCGCAGCGAAAGACTCGCGATGTCGTGCTGATACTCGTCGTTCAATCCCATTCGTTGTCTTCTCGGCCACCTCCCAATATGGACCATATTCACCAAACGGTGTGCCTGTCCCGTCAGATCGCACCAAGGTGCCTTCGGGGCTAATCCAACGCTCGTCGCTGTTACTTTCAAATGCAGACCCTGATGGTCGATCCGCTTGCGCAGGTAGATTGACCCCGCATTGTACTGCAACGGCTAGAAATCCTCTCACATGAGCAAACAGTTGGCCGGCTACCCTCACCATTGCTTCCACCTCCATATCCCTGAGTTCCTCATTAGTGCTGTCATCCGATGCCCTCTTCGCCTGTGATACGAGCGAAGCGAGGTCTGACAAGATCCGTTTGCGCTCTTGGGCGAGAACGCCATGCCGCTTCAGTATCGGTGCATCACGTGGTAAACATCCTACGTCGGAGAGAACCGCGCGCACGCAAGAGATGATACAGGCCGTCGAGGGTTGGAAATGTGCTATCCGGTTTGTCCTTGCCGCATTTTGCAACAGAGAGAGGCCGTGTAACAGAGGCACCATCAAGGGCGGACAATAGGTATCCATACCGACAGCGCATAGTCCGTCCGTCGGTATTGGGCGATGATCCGTTCTGGTAAACGTCCTGTCTCTTGATGATACTGTGCTTGTCCATGAAGCTGTTGAACCGGCTGACATAGAATGCATATGTTCAGACCCAACACGCTAACAGATAGCATAAGTCACGTCAGTAGAAAGCCATTCAGGATATGTACTCACCGCAACCTTCGGCAGCTCTTCCTCAGTCAAAAGGTTAACCTCAGATGTCACGTAGTTGCTTGGAAACCAGCCTCTCCTGCCCTCTAATTCGCCATCCCACCAGCCACTTGGGTCACGATTCAGCACATGGATAACCTGCCCCGCACGGAACGCGAGGCACGTCACGTTTTGGTGTTGTGGGGCAAAATCATGCATGGCGAGGACGTATTCCTGTGGTGCATGCTCATGGTCGTCTGACGATGACTCGGTTGGACTCCAAGATGATGGATCGGCAACGCAGGAAACAAAATGAGAAGAGGTTGAAGATTTAGAGACGTGAGCACCAGAAGAAGTGCTTGATAGAGCACGCGTTGTATCAGAGGTATATGAAGATGCTGACGCAGATGATGCACTTCTTGATCGAGAGCTACGAGCAGAAGAGACGCTCAAGCTCGTATTTGATACCTGGCTTCGACCTGTAGATGGTCCTGCTATCCCTGCAACCGAGGTATCGATTTGTAGGCGTGCTGGTGGCATTCCTCATTCGCAGGGTGAGCTTCGTTGGAAATAGACTTGCGTGGTCAGACTTGCTGAACCGAAGGGGGAGTGTTGAGTGTTATTGCCAGAGAAGAAGGGTGTCGAAAAGGTGAGGGAAACAAATCCAAAGTCTGAACTGAGGGGTCGAAGAGGCAAATCGAAGAGGCAAATCTGAATATATAACAGGAGGCGAATGTGTGCAGAGTGCAGACAAGGTGGAGAAGGACGCGAGGATGGACAATGTATGTACAGATCTCAAGAAATGCTATCCAGACAACCGGGGCGAGTGCAGAAAGACCGAACGGAGAGACTGATGAAGAATAGCCCGAGCTGCAGCATGCGAGAACCAGATAGTCAACGGCGGGGACGAGTCCAGTTGCGAACCGCAATCGGTTCACATTTCTGTCACATCTGGGTGACTTCACGTGACTAAGATCGTCACGCGTCTAGCTCGCGCTTAGTTTGTATTCCCCCTTCTTCCTCCCATGGTTCCCTGCTTCAATCACTGCCGTAATTCTTTCATATTTCTATAACATTATGGCCTTCTCATTGTTTATCTGGCAATGTTTTCTCTCAAAGTTGCATTGCTACATGTCCAGCATTCTCCTTCTTGTCAATGTATCGTATATCTTAGTTCCTGGTCGGTTCCTGGCCTTGCTGAACACGATTCCCTAGTGGTCAATACGCTGCTAAGAGGCGCCTAACTGGAACCATATAAAGAACTAGTTTCCTCACGGATAATCTGATTTTCTTTCACAGGAAGATCCTTGATCCCAATCATAGTTATTGATTGGCCAAGCTCACGGACGGAAAGCGGAATGGAAGCATGCTTGGGCTCTCCTTTTGTGTTACCATTTGAAAATCGCCGTGTTGTGGGTACTCACTTTCTCAACAGAGTCATGGACGTTCAGTCCTGGACAGTCCCGCTCTCCTTTCCTGTAGCGCTTTTATCAGCTGTCGACTTTTTGTCCAACATTTTTGCGTGGTAACAGCTTGGAGAGTTGTGAGACAATCCTTTCACTCACGATTCCGTAGTAGCTCCTTGCGACCTTGCAGCGCAAGATGACAACCGCGGGCAATTGCGTCATACACACCGAACCCCTTCACTGACACCGGCTCTGACATTTCAGGCAAGCTTAGATCTAATTGCACCGGCGGTTGTACGGCTTTTCAGTAACTCCCCCAACCCTTATTTCTCTAGGCCCGCAAGGTTCTCTTCCTTCTAGTTTCACAAAGCTTTGTAGACTGCCTTCGGATTCCCTGGATTGTGTCCAAATAACATGCATCGTTTCGATTCAAGAGCGTCAGTAGCCAAGCGAGCTCAGTTGGAGCCGCTTATCTGACTACACAAACCGTCCAGGAACTTGAGAAAGTCTTAACCTCCGAACCTCGCATGAATAATACTCGCAGACGTCACCCTGATTTGTTATGTTTCCATACCTATTTCATCGTCGTGACATAATTCGATCCACTCAAGCAATTCCGCCAAGAACTTGTTCATGGCATCGCATGTTCACCCTTCCCGCTTCCACTTCCACTGAAGACCCACAACTTCAAAGATAGGCATGGTACCTCTCCAGGTCGGATTGACTGCGCCAGTATGCCAACGAGCTTGCTCTCACAGATGTGTCAGACGATTGTGCCGCTGACTCGAGGCACTAGAACAAATGAGAAAAAGGCTTACGGCTCTCTGAATGCTGCAAGACGTACATAGCAGGATAACCAAACATGGCCGAATGTTTCCCGTAGGAGGAGCCTAATGGCTCAACAATAGACTGAACACGAGGACGCTTGGTCCAATTGCGTCAGGGACGGGTGTATAGTTCGCAAACCTCATGGGATTATACACTGACGAATTTCGCTTACATAGAATAATGGATGACACCTTACTGCGATGAATCGTAAGGCCTCACCACGAAGTTCTTTTTCTAGTCCGTACTTCCTCCGCGTTCAGCAATTATGGCATGGAAGTCATAGAATAACCCGAAGGGTAGCCCTCATGTACCACCCTTGTCAAAATACATTCCACCAAGGAAAACAAATAGGGGAATTTCTCTTCACCACAAGAATGATGGTCGATCGATCTCAGTTTTCAGCGATACCCTCATCAAATATCCATCAGACACTGCTATGTATACTTGATTTTTGTCTCTCAAGATCCAGAATGCCTACGCCTTTTTAGTCCCAAGAATACTATGATGCGACGAAGGGGTGAGCTCACTGGTGCTGCTTTGGACGACACAGGAACAAAAGCATGCATCGTTGGTATCAAGTCAGCCCGCATCGTTTGTCAGCAGCCCAGGAACGAATGCACGAGACTGTGCTATGCATGTACAATGTCAGGTGCCACGCTCTCTACCTGTAGGTTTTCCAGAAAGCAAGTGGTAAGGGCCAGTAACTAGGATCATGGTGATGAAAACAATCGGCATGCAACCAAGCCATCTCAAACTCCATCATCTGCGAAACCAGGAGGTCCGAACAAAAATCTTACAATCCCCTCATTGCGACCTAGTAACGAGGCTTCTTTTTCAAGATGCAGCTGGTTAGAAATGCTACTTTCCCGCTCTCGGGGCGGGTATTCTGACTCTCGCATGACAATCTTCAGACGAATTAGTTGATCTGTCTTGTACGGTACGGGCGGGAGTTGTGCATGGACAGCAGCAGGCTGGTGCTGATTTCGGGGCATATGTGGGGAAGGTGAGGACGGTGTTGTTGGGGAGGTATTAGCGTAGGGATTCTGCGAAGCCATTATGAGTAGATCGATAATAGCATGGGCAATTTCTGTGACGATATTTTGAAAGTAATGGGCTCAGTGCAGAAACAGAAAGGCGAATAGGATATGACCGGATACCTTGCAAGTCCTGTATCTGCGCCTGAAACTGCTGCTCCCATTGCCCGGGCTTTCCCAGCGTTGCAGCGATCTGGTGACTGCTGTGATAACCGGGGCGGTCCGGAGAAGTACCCTGCTCGAAGGAGGACAATAGCGCAGCTAAGTATAGGCAACCTAGCGCGATAACGTGCGGTGGATATTCCAGGTTAACGACTGTCCGATGGCTAGTAGAGTCACATTTGACGAAATGAGGATTGTCTTGACGAGAGGATATACGTACCTGTCGATAGTCAGACGCCAAGCCAGTTTCGTCAATTTCTTGGTCGCTGTACATGCGCTCAGCGAAGCTCAATATATCATGTAAGATCACAGCACCTCCAAAGGCCCTTCCAATTTTGATGACATATGGGAATGGCATGCGGGAAGTAAAGTTAAAGCATATAGTTTCCAATATGAGCCTCTCTACTGCTAATAATCGTTGTTTGTCATGCTCGACCGTCTAACATAGTCAACGTCAGTATGGTTCCAAGGGATTTTAAAGCCAAAGGAACTGACAGCTGCATCCATTTCAATCTCCCCCATAATAGACCTCGACTTAGCTGCTAGCTCTGGAAAACGCACAACATAGGCAACCATCAAGATCTCTTTTGGTTTCTTGAGAGTGTCATGCATCTTAGATGACACATAAAGTGCTGCAAGCGAGATATCCTAGGGTAAAAGATGAGTTCCTCGGAGATCCCGAGTTACTGCAAGACAGTCTGTACCGACATTATCGTTGAAGTCTTTCCGGAGAAAGAACAGGTGAAAGCGGTGATAGAGGTTCTGGGCGGTAGCAATTGTTCTCCGTGGACTGATGGTCAATAAGACAACCTCACAGTTTGTCCTTTAGTCGGAAGAAAGGAACGTACAAGCCAATCTTCGCGCCGACAGCTTCTATGAATCCGCATGACTGCTGTCTCAGCTTTTCTTCCTGTGAGATAGATAGCTTCCCTCGTTGTTTGTCTGATAGTTGCTCAACCTCTGCCAGGGTGAAATATGGGAAGTGATATTTAATATTCGGCGTGGGGAGTTGCGAAGCAGAATCCTGAAAACCTGAATAGTTAGTGTCCATGATGCAGCTCGAATAAAAGAAGGAAGCTTCCGTCACTTGAACTCGTAAGTATGGATTTCAGCGTTACCTTCCCTGCTCTTGTCGTAGGAAGACTTCTCCTGGCTTTCTCCTTATTACCAGTCGACCTTACCAATGACCACCTTCTGTCTTCGCCGTTGACCTCTTATTCACGGTGTGCGATGTCCCCATTCTGACGGGCATGATGAAATACTTACAACTTCTAAACAGTACAAGAGGGGGTCTACTTGTTCAAGCTCGGAACTGACCCTTACTCTGGAGGCTCCTTCCGTCACGTAGGGTCCTCATGAGATATCTTGGGTAATTTGTACTGATCTATCACGCAGTCGCCACTATTACTGTCATTGTTCTCGACGGTAATCCCATTGACGAGGGCAACATCAGCAGTCCTCTGGACTGTGAGCGATGCAGCTGCTGCGTGGGCCTTAGTTCGCATATGGAGGGCGCGTCAGAATGTGTCGAGCAGCCCACGGGATGGTCTAATAGCTGCAATGTACGTTCAGCTATTACCCAGTCCGCATTTCGGTCCTAAGCGTGCTCACGGAATTCCAAGATACCTGTTCAATCCCTATGTATTCCTTCCTTCTCTAGCGTTCTCTACCTCGACGTTCGATAATGCGCTACATCTGTTATCCTTGTCGTTTGCATGTAGAGGTAGGTGACTTAGAGCGTCCATACTTGCACTGCTAGATGATCCATTGCTGTAGGCCAAACTTCTCCGTCATTGCTCACGCTGGCCTTCCTGGTTCAAACATCTCTTCCCTGCCTACTCATTCTTCCTCCCCTACTTCTCCTGATTGTATCGCAGCCCACGTCCCAGTTAGCATTGCCTCGACCGTTTACCGCAGACCTGCGCAAGACACTGCCTTTCCTAGTTGAGTTTGTGGTGTATTCCCTGTTGTTGTCTTTCGCCGCAACCCTTGTATGTGGCAACTGGGGATGGATTGAGAAATCATGGGGAGCTCCGTAAGTCGTCAATGTGCTGCTGTGATTTCTCATTTTGAATACCAGATTGGCAAGGCTACTTTTACCAGACCTGACACCAAATCCAGGCCTCTGGTGGTATTTTTTCACCGAAATGTTCGACCATTTTAGACCTTTCTTTTTGATGGTCTTCTCAGTATGTAGTGCTTCTCGCGTATATGACATTAAATCATGATTTTTCGAACAGGTCCACCTTCTCATATACGTGGCTCCAATTTGTATTAAATTTCAGTGAGCAGAAAGGTGGGTTGAATTGCAGACGATCACTGAATGCTTTTCATTTAGACATGACATCCTTTATGCGTCATTTCTCCTTCTGGGAGTATTGGCCACGTTCAAGGCATACCCTACGTTAACAGACCCGGGACTATTCCTGAGCATGATGTCGCTCTTCCCTGAAACCTTTCCATGTATGCTAGTCTAGTCCATCACTCTGCCAATGAGCCTGCAGACTCATATATCTACGCTTCCCACATCTTAGATCTCCGACACCCTATTGTCACGACCCTCCTGCATCTCCATGCAGCGCTTCTACTCCCGTTGTTTCACCATCTGTGGCTAACACAAGGTACCGGGAACGCGAATTTCTTTTATGCTTCCACTCTTGTCTTCGGGATGGCAAATGGAGCCGCGCTCTTGGATGCTATCTGGGCAGGATTGCGGATTGCAATTGGCGATTTGAAGGGTGACAGTGAAGTAGTGCAGGAGTAGATTCACTAATTACGTTCTAGAGTGTTTGTACTCATGATAAGATGATACCGTAGCGTGAGTGTTGTTGAGTTCACTTGGCCGTGTCTTCAACCATGCGATTTGGGCACTCTTAGGATGCAGTACAAATCAAGGAAATAGCAGCCTTGCAGCAAGTTCAAGTAGTCTTCTGGACCCCTTACACAGCGCCTTTTCGCCGATTTGCATCCTATGCTCGAAAAATCTCAATTCATGCAGGAGGGCTCGAAAAGAAAGCAAGAGGTAAAATATGCATTCATCCCAGAAGTCCGACTTATCAGGTGTTCCCGGAGTTCAAGCGCTGATACATGACTATCAATCGAAACCGGAGCTCATAGATTCGCGGTGGTCGCTGCCTGTCCGAATAGCTCCCGTATGAACGCCTCCGAGTTAGGCGGCCGACCGAGGAAGTCCTAAAAATGAGTGAGTTATGGCCGATGAATACATGTTGAGGCCCCAACGATCCCAGTGCGCAATCTTAAACTCACCTTTAGAGATTCAGTTTCTTCTCTGCTTCCACCGGGCCGCAGGATCGCCTCACGGTATCGAGCGCCACGAGCTGGGTCTAGGGGTCCCTGTTTGAAGATTGTTGCATACATGTCCGCCGCGAAGACGAGTGAGTACGTATATCTGCGTCAAATAAAGTACGTGGTTGATAGGCATAGATAGGCACGAGCTGTGCACACGCACCCATAATAACCCGCATCGTATCCGCCTGCAAGATGGTTAAAGGAACCTTGGCCAGCGCGAGGTTGCCCCGCCTTGAGCTTCATTGTCGATTCCAGTAGCCCGTGCCAGAGCGCGGTATAGTCCGTGCGATCTGCATGCTTCCTGCATCAGTGAAAGGACGGTCTAACACAAAGGCTACGCACCTTGGTCGGTGTGAACCAGGATATCGAACTTGGCAAAGAACACTTGCCGCAGGTAGTACAACCCCACATTGACGTAGCGACTGCGACAGGATCCCAGGTCAGTCTGAACGCTCACTTTGGATTACAGTCTTGCGACACGCACCTCTTGATGATCTTGTCGATAATCTCGGACGAGAGCGGCTTCTTCGTTTCGTAGTGACTCGACATGCGCTCAAGCACTTGAGGCTCGAAACACCTGTGGAAGATTGTTTGTCACATCAGGAGCCTGCGTGAGTCGTCGAGTCTCAAATAGTTAGTACCAGTTTTCCAGCATCTGAGACGGAGCTTCTACAAAGTCACGCGCCACACTTGGATAGAAACCACTCATTGAGTACACACCACATCTAAACCGGGAAACCACACTCACGCTGTCCCATGAAACCTGGCGAACCGTGTCTTACTCAACAGACCGTGGAAAACATGTCCCATTTCGTGGAAGAAGGTAACGACATCTTCGTGGCGCATCAGCGCGGGCGCTGCCGGCGTCGGCTTGGCAAGATTCGCGACCATAGCAGCGAGCGGAGCGCTGCGCGTGCCGTCGGAGCGCGTGTAACCTGGAAGCAGAGACCATACTGCTGCGTGTGAGTACTTCGATTCTGACGGGTAAGCCAGGGATTGAATGTTAGCAGCGACAGAGAGAAGATATCGGAACATCGTACCGCGCGGGAAAAGGTCGAGGTAGCAGTATCCAACGAAGTCTGACTCGTCCTTCGCGTCGTTCTCCCATACGGCGAATTGTTGGACATCTGTGTCGGTGAGGTAATTACGTCTCGTCACAGACGAACGAGTCGAAAGTCGAACCTACCCGGATGCCACGTCTCGCCCTGAATCTCCACAAACTTCACGCCCAACAGATTTTGATAAATGTCCAAAATAGCGGGCACGACTGTGGTCACAGGAAAGTGCTCCTTGACCTTTTGATCATCCAATTGAAGAGTGCGCTCAATGAGCCGCCGGTGGTAATACCTATAGTCCCACATGTACAATTCTCCGTCAAAAGGCAAACCTTTTAAGGAATGCTCCTCCTTCTTAAGATCCAGAAGCACCTCGCGTTCTTTTTCTCCCAAAGGAACGAGCCGCGTCTCGAGATCCTCTAAGAACTACGGACATGTGGACATTAAGCCAGTGTCACGCAGACAAGGTTTCTATCGATGAGACTCACATCAGTCACGCCGTGCGCGTTCTTGACCATTTTTATGTCAGTGATATAATCTGCCCAGGTGGGATAACCCAGAAGTGGAGCGATCTTCCGGCGCAGGCCTAACATCCTGTCAAATACGGGGACATTGATCTCCAATCGCGCTTCATATGCATCATAAGCGAGTCGACGAGTCTCGGGATTTTCTGCAAATTTGAACTGGAACGAATAACTCCTGTCAGTCTCGCAGAATTCAACAGGGTCCGAGGCCTGATGGTCTAGCTTACAATGGGAAATATGTCGGGTGTCTTCATTGTGATATCGTAAAGCTCCTTGTCCCCTTTACTGCGTTTCGTGTACCCGGAAATCACATCTGAAGGAACACCTCTGAGATCTTCCAGCGTGAAAGAAATGACAGCCTGAAATATTGGTGGTCAATTCTAGCGCTACACTCCATATGTATGATAGACCCCTACATTTTCCTCGTTGAAATTTTTCTGAATATCGCAGAGCACTTAATGAACGAATACACATGCAAACGCTATATATGCTCACACTGAACTCAAGACAGGCCTGCGACAGTTCTTTCTTCCGCATCGTCAGTTCCTCTCGCTCCTTCTCTGGGAGAGCCAAGCCTGCGCGTTTCCCGTCTAGAATCATCTTGTCCACGAGACGCTGCTCCTCAAGGCCAAGCTTCTCACCACTCGTCTTGATGTTCTCTTCTGCGGCCAACTTGGCCTTGAATACATCGAGCCGCATGGACGCCTCGACCCCATAGTCGCGCACGAGAATTTCTGCCTCGTTCGATGCATCGCGCAGCTCCTTGGAGGGTGACACGTTCTGATAAAACGAAAGCGGTTCGACAACGGGATCAAACTGGGCTTCCCCTTCTGCAAGGGCGAGCTATCCACGATTTACATAGATTTCAAGTGTACAGGATAGAATAGCGCAAAACTCACGAAAACCTGCAGCGTGGGCCATACTAAATGAACAGTAGTTCATGCACCCGAGGGCGACTGTGTCACGTACAGATGCAAAGTTGCAGTCAGCCGGTGCAAGTGAGGCAACCTTATTCAGAAGCTCCCAATCTCTTCGGATAGCTTCCTTGGTCAATACAAGGACGTCTGAAGCAGAGTGTGTCCACGACGGAGCAGCCTGATAGGGTGTCAACGATGCCATCGAGCGAGTTGTGAGCGTAGATGTTAGAAAAGAGGATGGTCTGCAGCTTGACTGCGTAGACTGTAATCGATGGAAGCTGAACCGTGGACTGCGTGCGAAGGGGTCCCTCGTGATGGCTTGACCAGGCGGTGCTTGGAGCTTCGAGACCGTGCCGGAAGAAGAGCGGAACAGTATTCTGTAGATTCCAGGTGTGACACGGCGAACATTACATACATTCAGGAGGCTGCGCATAGAATGAAGCCCACGCAGAGTGGACGGCAATGGTGTCCCCCGTCACACAGTCGTGGAAGTACAGTCGACCATCTGAGCCTGCAAGCGCTGCATTGAACGCGCGACATGAAGTGATCAGGCCTCAGGTGTTGCGCTTCCGAGTGCATGGCCAATTTAGGGAGACAGAGAAACCCATTTCGGAAACCGTGGAGGATGGTATCGCCATACTCTCGTCTTCATCTACGAAGAGAGTCGAAAACGTCGCTCCAGAGGCACGGACTCCGCAGGGTCGTACCTATACCAATCTACCAACTTGGGACCGAACTAGGCAGGGGCTTACGATGCTGCTTGCTGATACATGCAAGTAAATGGGGTTGACATATACACCAGGACCACTACCGTAGCTCAGAGAAACTGTGGCGAATCCACTTGCGCTCGAATCTCTGAGCGATAACTACCCCATTCTTGATTGTAGTACGAGAAAATGAAGGATTCAGCGCAGCCGAGTACATCGAATCATTGTCGTGCAGCACAACGAAATCAGCAATATCGCCTACTGTTGGCACCAAGCCATGTGCAGCCAGAGATGTCCCCTCTGTCACTCTCCCTTCGCCATAGCCTCCGAGTCCAATAGCAGTCTTGGCGTTCAGAGTGACCGCTTCCTGCGCCTAGTCAGATTGATCGGCACGCGTGTCGAATGAACTGCACCTACAATGAGACTTCGGCAGTCCCTCTGGATACCAGCTTGGAAGACAGCGACTCCAAGGGGGCAGAGCGCCAGCGGGTCCACCGGTCCCTGCGGTGTGAATGCGTTCCCGATATTGTTGATGGCCATTCCCACCTTCAATCCAAACTCCCTAGACAGACGTGGAATATCGAGCGTGCTCCTGGGTGCACGAGCCAGGTTCTTTCCCATCATATACATGTCGCTCGGGGGCAAGCCGACCAACGTGATAGGCAATTTGTTATCTCGAACGACCTTAGAAAACCTCGTCCACTCCTGCGTAGAGAAGAGCGTGAGGCGGGTTGCGTGCCCGACACACACATGTTGTCCGCAGTTCCATCGCCCTACATGCATGCGCTCGCGGACCTCCTCGAGCACGTGCCATATCAGAGGCTCCGAAGCGGGGTCCAAGTTGTAATCGAGATGGAAGTCCACATGCAATCCGGCCTCATATGCCAAGTCGAAAATCATCATAATATTGCGCTTCGCGTGTTCAGTGCTAGATTCGACGTACGGCGCCGAGCCAACCGCTTGAACCCCTGCCCTCTTCGAAGCATCGTGTAGGAGGCGAAAGTTCCGGCTCGGGTCATCGTAAGCAGAAGCAAAGAGGGGATCTTGGGCAAATGCTGGAGACGCATTTAGAAGGGATTATGCTTTCTCTCGCAAGAATAAGTTGTACCTGCGATTTGTACCTCGCAGACTTCCTTGAATTCCTCCCGTAGCTTCAATCCCACGTCCAGACAACTCATGCCCACAATCTCGTCGACCTCAACGTGAGCGCGCATAGCGGTGACACCGCATTCGACGCTCGAAATGACTAGCCGCTTGCCTCGGTTGTACAGATCCTCTTCATCGGAAGGGAAGGCGCACTTCGCCTTCGCGGTCACTCTGAGGGCTTCCGCGAAGTCTCTAAAAGCGTAATGTGTTAGACATAGGTCATAAAGAACCGTGTATTGCGCGTAGTACCTACCCAGTAATGAGTTCATCACACTTCTCCAGGAGGAAGCATTTATCTAGGTGTATGTGTCCGTGACAAAGTCTATGATGCACGATATGATAAGGGTATATGCCATCTGTTGGCTACACGGCCATGAGGATAGACGAACGCCGGCAATAGAATCCCCTTTCCTTCTGCATCAAGATCTGCGATATGGTGGCCTTTCTCCGGGCTTGCCACTTCTTGCAGACCACGCTCATTCGGTGAGAGGGCAATGCTTTGGACTCTACCATCAACACAAACGATATCGTACAGCCCATTCGTTGCTTTGGAGTTGTTTGAGTCGAAGGGGAGGTGGACATTGCGGATTCTCATATTGGGTTACACCTGAGTATCGAATGACGACTGTGTAATATGAGAAGGACAAGGGCGCGTTCGTGCCATCCAGCTTCATGAACGTTGCAGGGTTCGTTCGGATGAAATGAACTCTCATGGAACAAGCTAGCAATACACTAGCCCTGGCGGGACCTTACCTTTCGTTTCAGCCTTGATATAACTTTACGGTTGGCCACTGATACCTGGCGGCAGAGGACAAAGTCACCTTGAGTCTGCCGAGTGCGATTCGCGCTCGGACTTGAGAATTTGAACATATTCAATTATTTACATAACAGCTTAGACTGCATGTTCTATCATTCACTAACTCTTCCTAGACATAAGAATAATTCTGCAAGGCGCGCCCAAGGCATGTAACAGGAGGAATGCTTTCGGTCCGTGAGGCATGTGTGGTATGAATCATGATGTAGTGAATGCGAACTTGAACTAGGGATGTTACCAATGCAGATGAGGGGGCATGGCGGTAAAATCAGTCAAAGAGTATGAATGACCAGTATATGAGGTCTTATGTATCGATTTTACGTCTTTTGGCTCGAGAAGTCCGGTATTGATACTCGTCTTCTTCGCCTTCACTGTAATCTTCACTTGGAACATCTGCTCCGTACAGCTGCTGACGCTTGAGTTGATCGGCTTTGCGTAGACGAGGAAGGTTCGTGGCCAAAGCCTTGAAAAATTCGCTCTGGTGGATACGATTAGCAATTTAGGCAACAGCAGCTGGCAAACAAAGTATAATTCCTAAGCAAGAAGATGATACGAACCTTAGGTACGCGAAGTTTCGACCCTGGCGCTGCCGCCGCCTGTTCGCGCTTCTTCTTCTCTTTGTACTGAAAGCGGATGTCAGATATGCTTGCCGCGACAAAGGGCCACGGCGAATTACCTTTTTCTGCTCTTCCTTATACAAAAGTGTCAAGTGCTTGATCCACCGCTGCAGGTTCGATTCGACTCTTCTCTTCTTGACGTGGTCATCCGATTTACCCCCAGCAATCTCCTCGTCGTCACTATCCGGGACAACATACGACTTCACAGATGCAGCGGCACTTCGGCGAGGTCTCCTCTTTCCGCGCGGACTGATCCGAGGTTTCGATGAGGAGGGTCCAGGTAAAGGGTCGAATGGGATCTCTGATCTGATAGTACATTCCATTTTTACGATGCTTTTCCGACTTCGTCCTCTATTGCTGCTTGGATTGCCGGTGAGCTCTTCGGAAGTGATGTAATCTTCCTCGCTGAAGTAGAATTCTGTGCCGTGTTCGATGTCATCAAAAAGAACCATATTCTATCATAGAATGGTAAGATACTGATCAATGCTTCCTGAGCAAGAGAAGGCTCACTGGCGCTCTGCCTAATCTGGCTAGCATCTTGAAATGTTTAAGTGTGATCGGTACACGAGTTGCCGTATCGTAAGGCTCGTTGTATGGGTATGATTGGAGGACCTGTCATCATAAGCATTCTGCCTGCATCAACATGATGTGGCCAGACTAACCATAGTATTCTCGTTTAACACAGCATGCAGCATGAATACAGCAGCGACGGCACTCCGGCACCCATATTGAGTGCGTGCCCATCTACCCACTTGTTGATAGTCTTATAGCGGTCCAACCAGGTTAGCAACAAGGAGTGAGAAACATCAACAAGAACCCCACCTGCAGGATACGTTAACTTGCCTATGCTATCGCTATAGGACGCGTACATGTCATAGAATCGACGACGCCTTGACGGCGCTAATTCGTCCTTGCGAATCATCGTTGTCAAAGTATCTTGACCTATAGGACCCTGTCAAGCATAAAACGGAGCGACGCAATGAGCAATGACATGCATCTTGGAAAGACACGAACTGACGCACGAGATCTTGTCCATCCTGATCGTCCGTCTGTTCGGCAGGTGCTATAATCTCGTCCTCCTCGTCACTGTCCTCGTTATCGGGAAACTGTCCTGCAATTGCATCTCCTTGCGCATTCACGGTCAACACTAGAGGACCCCTGGCCCCTAGATTTCCTTCTGGAGGATTTCCGGGTCGCTTGACAGTTATAAAATCTCTGCACAATTTGGCCTCGAAATTCCGACAGGCATTAATGTCTTCAGACGGTGGTAGGTCGTTAAGGTCCAGCCGATAGATGCGCAGTACGTGTGAGGCAATCGCGTCCGCCAAGAAATCGAACGACTCGACGAGTTTCTTCAGCATCTTCCCCTTGCATCCTATTTCCAAGCAAGCGATTGCGACATCTTGCACCAGTTCGTCCATTTCCTTCTTGTCCAAACCCACCACGACTCGCGCATATTCAAGGATCCCCCCAAACCGGTCTGGAGCGAACTTGTTGACGAGAACGTCAAATAGGTCTTTGCGTGTCAGCGGGCTCAGGCCCATGTTGTTGATCTTTTCCTTGCATTGACTGACATAGGAGCCAAGAGCATTGTAAGTCGAAACACTCGCGACAAGCGAAGTCGGAACAAGTTGGCCATCAGAAAAAAAGATCGTACAAAGAAGAACAAGCCGGACAATAGGGTGTTGAGAAGGAAAGTCGGCGTGCAGATCGCGCAAGACGAGATGAGTGGAGGTCAGAGAGACGGAACGTGTGTTCACGAAAAGCTGACGAAAGTGTCAATGGCATACGATCACTATGGCGAGATTCGTCAGCCCACCTTTATGAGATCTTCAATAACCGCTCTATCAAACAGAAATTCATAAATGCTTTGGAAAGTTGACTAGATATCTTACGCACGACAACTCAAATTTCAGTGATCCTTCCTTGTCGAGCATCTTCAACGCTGTATAAGCAGGCTCGTTCATCCTCGCTTCCATGCATATTTCCGCAGCGACCGTCCGACTGAGGAACATACTATTTGAATATGTTACAAAGTCAGGAGCCGTCTGCAAGAGAGACAAGAAAAATGGAGATGTCGAGAGGTGAAAATACCGTACTGAGGGTCCAGGCGCGATAGCTCGCGCACGTTTCGAGCAATCTCGTTTGCACGTCCATCAAATGGGATTTGGGATTTCTCGAACATCTTGCGGAATACAAAATTACGGTACTGTGAGGCAAACAAGAATGAATAATCAGGAAGGAGGATCATAATCAACGGATCGCCTCACCTTGCAATCCATGTAGAATCCGTTTACGCGCGCATATGGAAGAAGACGAGGCTCAATTGCAAGTACAAGAGGAAACTGAGCCATCATAGGGTCCTAAACAGATACGACGCATATAAACATCAGATATAGCCAATCCTGTTACGACGCACTTTATTACAAAACGGTATGAACTGCCAGACGAGCTGAGTACGAACGATGAATGACAGAATACACCCTGCTCACCTTGTACTTTTCAAGTACCTCCTTAAGTACTTCCCACTTGATCGGACGCGCCTCTGATGGAAGCCTGCTTGATTTCAATAAAGCCGCGAACACGGAGCCGTCGTCGTCGCCCTTGGCGACAGGGATGTCACCATACATACGCGCGGCCACCGTCATGAAATGCGTGAAGGTAGGGAGAGGCACGGTGCGGACCCACGGAGTCTTGATGAATGGCACCTGGGCCCGAAAGTAATGGTGTATAGCGCACTGTGCGAGGTAACGGGAAAGGTGGGCGCCACTGGAAAGCATAATCTGACACAGGTAAGTGGTTAGCTACCCCTGTATTGACCTCCAACGACAATATCCCAGTGGAAATCCATACGTCAATAACCCTCTCGTTTATCAGCTTGCCTCTTCCCATAGCGAAGAACAGTGCCTGTATACGGCCATAACGGGAAATAAAATACGAAGAACGGACGTATGGATCTTGCGTGAACTGGTGGAACCGTTTGGAGAGTATGCTGAATGAAGACGGGTCATCAAGTTCGTTCAAGATGATCTGGATAATCTCATCTAGAAGCCATTGGAATGACAGCACACACGGGCGCAGTATGAGAAGGTGCATTTCAGGCTCAACTAGTAGCGAGCGAGACCTACCACAGAGGCGAATCATGGTGATGTACTTTAACGAGGTCGTCAACAAGGAGCAAGGAAAGGGGGGAGGCACTACTACTGCCAGCAAGCACCCGGAGGGCTCCTGGAATGCAGGCGGCGAAAAGGGGCGACTGCGAAGACTGCGAGCGGTTGGTAGATCACAGCGTTGACCTCCGTCTGCCACTCGAGCCGCCGTTGGAGAGCCAGCGGACCTCCAACTTTTTCCCAACGCGGCTGCAGTGGCGGCTTTTCCAGCAAGACGGATTTGATATACCCCTTACAACGATCTGAGACGTATCGAAAAGAGGTATCGATTCGACAACTAAAATCGACCACATGGAATCACTAGTAGGTAGGTAGGTAGGTAGGAAGGTAGATGCAATATCTAGGGTCAGAAAGTGCCCTTGTAGTAACTGCGCCAAACTCTCCAAGGCAACTTCCAGTCCCGGTGTTGTAGTGAGGGATGAAACGCGTCAAAATTGACGGTTTCGAGACGCTGGAGATATAGTCTTGTTGGCACCTGCGCACAAAAGCGGTCATGAGTCTCATGCGCACTCATCGAGTCCTCTGGGCAGCGCTACTTACCCCGTATAGGAATATCGGCCGCGCTCGCGGTGGCACCTTCCCTTCTTCTTTGAACATTTCTAGAGCTGTGATCAAGTGGTCATTTGCGACGGTCGCAAACTCAAACACCGCATCTTCTATTCCTTTCGCAGCACCGCCCTTTCTGAAGACCTCCTCCTGGCTTACGCCGTGACGCGCTGTGATCTCCGCAGGTATGACCATCCTTCCTTGTGACGCGTGATAGGGGAGTGCTCGCAGAAGTGTTGATATACCTTGCGAGACCCCAAGATGCGATGCAGCATGTGACAAAGCGGACGAAGAAGACAAGGACATGAGAGAAAGCAGAAGGTAGAGGAACGTGGAGGCAGTGGACTCTGCGTGGTCCGTAAGGGAATCTAGGGTGATATGAGTAGGCGTATATAGTTCAGCATCCTGACAGAACGCGATTGAATCAACGACACAGTGGACCTGAGAAGGCGAACATACTCTAGCTTCGATTATTCTTTTGAGGTGATACATCGGTAAGTTCGCATTCTCTAATGCGTCGTACAATGCAAGCGCTATTGGATGTCTCGGCGGTCTGCCCTACGTGATATCCATGGTCACCAAATTACTAAGCGTGGACGACGACGAGCGTAACGGACGCACATCAGCGATGCCCCTCAGAGCGTCTCGCCAGAACTGCATCCTCATTTTCCCAATCGTCGGATTGGACACCACCTCTTGCACTGTAGCCAACTCCACCTACACAAGTCGTGCAGTTCAGTGTCTGAACCCTCATACGAGTGAGTACTTACATAGAGTGCGCGTAGCGCCATGAAATGGCTCCGCACGTCATTCGGGTAGAACTGGGATATGAGGAAACTCTCATAATCGCGTCTCCGAACTAGATCACTGCAGTAGGCAACTGGGTCCGAGATCCCACTGTCCTGGCCCGAATCTGGACCTGTTGTGACATTGCGGATGCACCCTCGAGCAACATCTACGTGCCTTAGGAAAGGCCGGCACGGATCTGTTGAGCGTGTTGCACGAAACCGAAGAGCATGAGTGGAACCCCGCAACATAGTATTAGAGAAGGTCGCGCCACGGTTGGACCAAGTTTGCGGAAAGGTGGCCTTTGCAAGACCTCCACAAACCATTGGACTCCGAGTTCGTGTCACTGCTGTCTGACCAGCGAGTGACGCTTCGAGGATTTGTGCTTTCTTGAAGACGTCGCAATCATGTGACGGCTACGCGTGGCGGCGTCTAGTCCGCGTTGGCGATCGTCCGACATCGACCGACCGTCATGCCCATACATGTTTATCATACTTTCCTGCTCACATCTCACTGACGCACCTGAAGCACAATTGAGAATGTCTGCAAGACATTCAGGGCTTCAAAAAGAAGTTCTATCTCTCTACAGACGGTGAGTTCAACACGCTATTTGCGTCTCGATTTTTCATATGTCAGATCAAGGGCTTTGCGTATGGCGAACACCAAACCCCCACTAGTTCGTCATAAATTCCTTCTGTTTGTGCGGTACAACTTCAAGACTCAAGCCGCCTCCATATCTCCCCGCGACGTTGCTGCGATCGAGCATCTGCTGCGACGCGGCCAGAGACAGGTGGAGATGTATGAAGACAGCAAAGTACGCGATTGCTGGATGAGCACGGCGATGGTTGAGTGGGGCGAGCGGAATAGAGGCCGTAACCTAAGGATAGACCAACTCGCTCTTGAATGACACAAGCTCTGACACTAAGTGAGTATGAAGTCGATGATGGAACGCCTTTACCGTAACATAGGCACTGTAGACATCGGTTAACCAAATGTGTCTACGATTGTTTGGCTGTGCTTCCGCTGGCCTGTCCAACGCCCTGCGATGCAACATCGAAGAGGCCTCCCTCAACCAGCCTCGCAGCCGATCGTGCTTCTCCTACTTCCTGTCTCATCACCCTCGCCTTGGCTGCAGCTTCTGCTTCAATCTTTACATTTGCCTCCAGTATCTTTGCCTCTCGCCGTTCGCGTCGGGCGGCCAATTCAGTCTCCCGCCGTCCAGCGATAATTTTCATGGCGCCTTCGTAGGCGAGCCGCCTTTCATTGATCACATACTTGATGCGGGCCATACTTTTTCGACACTAAACGTAGGGTGGAAGAGATCAATAGAGGTCAGAGTGGGAAGGATGGATGATATCATGTAGAAAGAAAAGTTGATGTTTGATCGATCAAGCAACGACGAGGCCATGCGCAGAAATTTACTGTAATCTTGGTCGTACAAAACTTGTACAAAGACATACCCTGAGCGCTTTCTTGTCCGCTAACAACATACCCCTGCGAATCTGGAGCCTTCTTGCTTCCTCGTTTTGCGTCGCTAGGAGATTCCGCTCCCGGAGCAAGACATACCACAGTGTGTGCAAATCCTTGAAACTCTTCCTACGCAGCTCCGCCGCCATCCACGACCGGCCTGAAATCAAGTAGACAGGCGTTGATCAACTTAGATGCAAGGGCATGAGAATGCACGGATAACTGACCAGTGAAGTCCTTGCCCGGATGCGGTGCCTCGACGGTATCATAGGATACTACTCCCTTGTCGACCTTCCTCCGGAAAAACGCCCACAAACCGTGGTTCGGGTCCACCGGTATGTTAAGGTGTGGGCGCAGAGGACCTTCCTCTGCGTTATTTGGTGTAGATGGTTGCGGTACGCTTGGCAGATTTGGCGAGCTGGCAGCGGCAGGTGCAGAGGTAGTCGACGGAAGAGTGGTGGCATGTGTAGCCAGGGAGCGAATGTGGAATGGTAGAGACACACATGCCCGAAGGGCTCGGGACTGTATTGAAGGAATCATCCGATGTTGCCCACCAAACCGGAGGTTCGTCACGACAAGGATTGTGTCGAGCCTGTCGAGACTCAGGACCACTGGGAGAAAGCGTATGTCACAAGGAAGTCATGCATCATGCGTCACGGTGGTACGGTAAGTATAGCAGGACCAATCCCTATGCGAGCTTTGATCCCAAATCACCGAAAATGGGGGGCTGGGACCGAAATGTTCAAATAACCGAATTCCTGGTCCGCCGGGCCGCATTGTTGGGTGCCGAAAATGCCAGGAAAATCAGGCTGTGAGCTTTTTTGGAGGTTCGATCCCATTTTCGGCCGATGTTATGTGAAAAACCACCGAAATTGACCATGCCACCGAAAAGGGATATGCCCAGGATTAAGGCTCTTACGCGGTGGTCCTGGTATAGCTCCTGAGCCATGCGTATTTCGATATTCAGCACCTGTGCTAATTGCGACAGTGTCTTCTGACATCGACCTCTATGGCATAAACATGCCAATGCATCGTCCAGGGGTGATATTTGTATTTGAGCGGTTTCTTCGATATGTCTATCTAACAGACTCAACTCTAACGTCTCGGCCTTTGCCACTGAATATGCCTCGTGCTCGCAATTCAGTCAAACATTCGACGGCTTGAGCAAGAAATAAGTTTCTCGTCTTAACAGCCTTGAGAAGCACCCGAAAAGATCATAGAGCATCCGATATCGAAATCTAACTTGGCAGCTGCCATTCAACCTGAACCCCAGACACGCTCCGTCGTCGCCCAATCCTCTGGTCAGTTAGTTGCACCTACTGAGCAACAGAGTTTTTGGGCAGGTCCCTGGCGGTGGACTGCACCGCAAACCGATGTAGCTACTTATGGTCAGACAAATGGCGTGTCAGATTATCCGGATTCAATTCATTCGACGCCGCGTTCTGAGGAGAAATTCTGAATCTAGGCCAGAAACATCGGGTCCTTGATAACAGGGTGGATAGACACTTAATGACGCAGAAAGGTGCGAGTAAGCAACGGAAACAACTTGGCTTATACAAAAGGTTATGCGTCGATGGGAGGTTGGAAAATCACTGTCAAGCGGTGTTCCGAGTCCATCTCAAATTCGATTTAGCCAGTGAGAATGTGCGAAGATTGACCGCACCTTGGAAAGCTTTTCGCGCAGTGTCTTTGTCAAATACTTATGGACAAAGAATGGAGGTGGGGAGTCCCTCTAGTGACATTGACGGGTATCGTAATTGGGTATTGCCATAGGTTCATCTACGCATCTTAGCTAAAGAAAAGTGTGCAATGTTGTGATTCATTTCACGTGCGCATTGATGTACATAAGTTTCAAGGGGCAGCGAACTTCTTCATAGTTGTCCGACAGCATGGAAAGCAGGACATTCGGAGCTATCCTTGACCATGAACGGGTTGCAGGCCGAACGGATTGAACATGGGAGAATGCACGGAAAAGGGTGATGTAGCGTACGGCCTTCGGATTTCAAGTCGGTGGATGTGATGAATGTCCGGACTAGTTGGTCTCACGGCTAGAGTGGCTTTGTCCAAGGTAAGATGGGCCAATTCCTAGAGGACAAGCTGTACTTATAGTACCGCGATGGCGCCGCGACACGCGGCGAAGCAGCCCCGCGATATTGAATGTTTCCTTGTAGGGACCGCGCCGCGTCGGCCCATCCCATGCGACGAACTGAAGCCACTACTGTACTTCGTCAACCGTCGGACTGGGACAGCTATACAGATGAAGTCTTGAACCCGCAGTGAAATGCCACTATCCCAATATCCAGATCAAGACCTCCATCTAGACGCACTGCTCTCTACGCAATGCCTCGAATAAGTGTGGTGCATCATGATCCCTGGGTTTCCTGCAGGAGACCTGCCGGGGTTGTATCTTCAAGCAGATTGTCCCGCACAGATTGCCAATTTTGAAGTGCTCCATTTCTCACGTACGCTTTCTAGGACATGGCTTTTGTGTCTTGTACACACCGCAATGCTGCGCGCATCGCTATAAAGGTTGGCTAGATTGGGGCAATGCATATCAGCTACAGGTCTCAATATCATGATGATTGAATAATGCATATCTAGCGCATAGCCTCAACCAACTGCATATATACCATGCAATTTCTGGTAGGATGGTCTGACTGACCTCTGATAGTTTATTTTGGATTGAAGCATACATCAATTTGTTGCTTCGAGGGCTGACGAATGACGATCTTAAGCAGGTGCTACTAGATATGCCTTGCGCAAAGGATTGTAGAACATACATATTTGTCAGGTATGGATCGAAAACATCAATTGCGCACATCGCGACATAGTCCATGCGTTTGCAAGTTGCATCCGAAAGAGGTTCTCGTGCGTTCGACATTCGTGTATCTCCACATATTTATTTCACTGATTGGTGGCTCCATACGACAGGATTGAATCACCATCAATGGGCCTCTCATCCTTGGTGATAGAGAGGACAGCTAGAGTGTTGTGTCTCGTTCAACTCTAGCTGTTCTAGCTTGAGGTTTGCGAGGGGCAGCTCGAGAATGGTGATTGAGCGGTCAATCGATGCAGGAACGTGACCACAAGTGGGATCTATTTTGGATTGGCCAGCGCCTTGGGGATTGTGCACCCGCTGTGACCACGGCAAAAGTAAGCTCAGCTTAGGACATCGAGCCCATCCTCAGCTCATGAATTCATATAGGTGCATGACCACCTCTGTGACTCTAGCCATGCCCCCTTCTAAAGACTCGCTAGAAGGCGACCGCGCGCTTGCCGCTTGGATATCGAGATATCGCGATGTATTCATATCTTACTCAGCTGGGTCAAGAGTTTTGAGTCGATGCATGCTTGAGAGGGTGCGAAAGAGTCAGCTAATCTAATGCCTACGCCGTGCGTCTCTTGTCTCTGAAACTTCAATACCCCGTCTTGTGAACTGACTGACATCTAGTCCATTTGCCACACTACAAAGCTGAGGTGGAACTTTCTTACAGCGACCGTCTCCTTGTCTGTTCAACCGATGTTCCAAGGACGTATGCTGGAATGTTCACTGTGTCCAAGTCTGAACACGCATTGCAGAGAAATATCCAGTAATAGTGGGATATCAAGTGACAGTGGATGTGTCTGCGTGTCTTCGATGGATTTCCTGTGTCCTGGATATCCAGGGGAAACCACCCCCCATGATACTTAGGCTAGCACACGAGCTGCTTGCTCACGGAAGTATATAGACTGGGGGAAACTCTTACAGGTCAAGACCAATTGCCTCTCTCGACCTTCTACTGATTTCCATGCCCATAGTCATGTCCGAATTTTGTGATGCAAACGGGCTTGCAGAGGAATCGTACGAGTTTCTGGAAGGAGGGCTCTCAGAGCCATGGGATGTTGGTACCTTTGGATCTCGCCCATACCATTTTATCCAAAGTTCTTGGAACGTTGAACATGAAGTTACCGTGGAGGACCCTCAAGGAGAACATTCCCTGGAAGACTTTGTCTGCGTTGATGACCCATCGATTTGACCGACCACTCACTTTGTCTTGCTTGTAGGAATATCTCGCATATCTATCTGGTCGCGAAGGAGATTCTCTCCAGCAGGTATGTACCACTGGCGTCTGTCTTGAGAACCATGAATGAAAACATGCGTAGCCCATCGGACATTCTGTCCAGCAGTCTGAAATGCGGCCTGTAGCAGGTCCTGCGTCAGTAGACATGTTAGATCATGGAAGTGCCGACTATCACCACAGCTTTGATGATGGTCAGGTTCGTGTCGCGATTACTGTCTGTTTTCTAGCCACGAGCCTAGATCCTGCAGGCATTTGTTAACTTCGGAATCACTCATTCGGAGTATCCTTTGGCTTCGATCCACCCTCAACTTGCGGATCCTAGGCAGCTTTCTCTCGAAAGCACTCTTGCAGGCGCAATCATAGATTCTCGGCAGGGTGTGCTCCCGCAGTCACTCATAGGGGATGTTTCTCAGGTACGGAATACTAGTTATCTGTCGCCTATCGAGCTTTTGCATTTGCCTACACGATACGTAGAGAGGGCCACCATACTCCTTGGATGCTGGTAGGTTTGAGGAGATTCCGCAGGCCCCTTACAAAGCGAAGGGAGCGTTCGAGGCTATGGACGACGTCTCGTACCACCATATAGTCAGACTCTGTGATGTGAAAAGCAGCTCTCTCTCAGGGCTCGATGTTATAGCCTTCCCCGATCTAGAGGCCCTGGATGGCAGAGATAATAAGATAAGCATACGCCTTCTAGTCAGTGCTTTACTCTTCTCAAGTTAAGCACACAATTCAGTTCGTTCTATCATATCTTTACTGCAGTGGCCGAAGGAAGACCAAAATTATGTTGAATTTTGGCAGCAGGTCAGATACAAGAAGAATTATACACTTGCTCAATGGGCGCGCAAAGTGGCTGATATGGTTGAAGGTTGTTTCAAGGCAAGTTCAACACCTATCTCTTCTCCAAAAGTACTTGTTTGACTTGGGATGATAGGAACACCAGAGTTCCCGTTACGATGGGCCATGGGGGATCGGAGCTCCAGGAGGTGTTCAATTTGAAGAATTATACTTGGGGGGGTTGAAGCACGTTGCAAAGAAGAGTATACAACCGGTTCTATTGCGCCAAAGGGATTGATGAAACGCGCAGATGTAGGTCATATGTACAACTATCCGCCGTATCTTTTCCAAGTCGATGGTAATATTTATTCCCTTGAATCTTAGATAACGTATGCCGCATCCTCGGTTGCGAACGCAAGAGGGCTTGAGAGGAAAAATATACAATGCTTGCCCTGTTTACATAACGGAGTAAACGCAAAGAGCGCGCTCGCGTACGTGCGCAGAATGTAACGACTCGGCCTATTCAGAAGTTCGGTATAGCTCGCCATTTGCATTCCTACAGTGGTTGACGGTGCGAACAAGTCGCACGAGCCTGAATGGATAAGCAGACTGCACATACGCCAATCTTGAGAGGAACAGGCTTGGATCGTTGGTTAGAGTTTACACTAACCCTGGTTCGAGACTGCGCGTCTTTCGAGCCTGAACTGTGTATCGGTCACCGGTGGTCAACCAAAGGTTTCTCGCAACGAAATTCACTTGGAAGTGCCAAGCAGCTCGCGCAAACAAATTCATGATGATACATATCAAACATATGAATGCACCGAACTCCACTTGGGCACGCACTCGATCTGTGATTGGATCAGTCTTTCCCACCTGTCAGCCCGCATTCGACAATATTTACAATCGTCCAAGAGATCTCGATCCAATTCGAAAAGGCGGTTGACCTCCCAAAGCTTCTCCGGTCGGAGGCCTATGGCGGTCAATATATTGGCACGGAATGCGTGCCAGCTTTCAGAGTCCTCAAGGCCACCCTTGTGCAGAACTACTGGGGGACTATCGTGCTTTTGCACGATACCCATCCAGACCTCTCGATATAGCACCTATTTCTCTGATCAGACGCCGATCAGATTTGAACATGCAACTTTACCCAATGGATGAAAGTTATGGAGTCTAGAGTTCTGAAGCCATCTGCCACCGACATCGCGATACTCCGGGGTGCGGCCTCGTCGCATAGATCGGGATATTCGTGTCTTGAGGCATATCCTAAAACGGCAAGCGGATGGTGAGGGATTGCATGTCTGGCAGAACGGCGTATAATGATTCTAAGCTAATGATACTGATGATGTCGGAGAAGGCCACGAACATACTTCATGTGGGCCTTGCAAATCTCCATCGCAGGGAACACGCTATATTTCTCTGCTGCCTCCGCGAGGGGTGATAACACGCTAAAAGGTCCAAAACAGGCTGGGGTTGACGATAGGTAGATGTCTCGGTGAGAGGAACGATCTCGTTGGTATAGCCAACATCATCGCCTGGAAAGCCTTCCGAGTGCACCTCAAGATTCTTCCGATGAACCTTGAACAACACACCGTCAATCGATTGGATAGTTATGTCTGAGTCGGATGCAGAGACTGTTGACCTTGCCAAATGAGCAGTCCGCATCGGTAGTATCGCATGTAAGATTATGTGGAAAAAAGAACGCACACCGGGGGCAAATTTGCCTCTCGTCCATGTTTGCGCAAACTTGTTTATTGAACGAAAATTCGGAGAACAATACTTGATAATGTGGAGGGCCCCGTTCCTACCTACAACAAGGTGGTTTCAGATGAAGGGAGAAGATGGGGTGATGAGAGTGCGAGCCATAGTTTGGGCGCTCAAGCCTTTTAGGGCCAGCGTGTATTTAGAGTTGTCAGATGGCTTCCCTTCTGGTCACCACTCTCTTGTTAAGGCTTGGCATGAGCTTCCTGGATGGGGAAAGAGGCCTTGAGATGTAGTACTTGCTTCGTATATTCTTACACTTACATCGAACAAGGAACGGTCGCAGGGGTCGAAATAACAGGTTGGCTTTCCAAACCATGCTGCAGGGAACGACACTGGTCTAGAGGGACGAACGCGTTGTGACCGCGGGAGGTCCTCGACTGAAGACGAATCATGATTACGATCCACGTCCATGAATTGTGCTACCAGTGTTCGGAGACAGACGTATAGCCTCGATAATATGATTCGGCGCAAGAGAGAAATAAGGTTTAATTAGTGAACATGCAACCATGATATGACAATTCCATCCGCAGGCGTTACCCGAAGAGGTGAAAAGTCACTCAACAACTTCCTCATCATTATCTTCCTCTCTCATCCGCTCTCGCCTAGCAGCATCCTTGGCTTTTTTGGCCAGTTCTTTGTTGGGTTTGAGGTCACTGAGACATATCATCTTGTTACATCCCGAAGCTGGGCATTTCTTCCTCTCAGTCCGGCTGGGACCCAGGAAGTCTGTGATTGCCTCTCCAGAGAATGTATGACCGCAAAGTTCCCTGATGGACAGATACGTTGAAATAGCGAACTTACGCAACACCACTTAGGAGGACATACGATGTCAATGGGTCCACGAGAATTGTCAATGTTAGGGGACACCTGTAGTCTTGGGTGACACCACCAATCTGGACATCATCGTCGTCATCACTGTCATCGCCATCCTCTGGAAGAGTTAAGGCATTTTAAATAATCGCTAGTAGGAGGCAGTGGATGCACAGACCTCGAGGTAGAAGGTCAGCAACGGGTGGCATAGCAGTCTCTGGATTTTGCACTTCCTGGGTCCTCAAGTCAGTGAACCCAGTCGCCACGTCCAAGAGATAAACCCACGAAGATGGCTTGCCTGAATGTTGCATAGTCTTCGCTTTTTGCATACTTTTGACGCGTAGTCTTCGCACAGTAGTCACTAAGTCTCCGCTTAACCTCTTCCTGGTAGCGGTGAACAACGTCACTCTAGGAGGTGGAATGAGGATCGCAACACATTTGGGTGAGCAACGTGGCTCACGATAGGCTCTGTTCGGGAAACTTTCTGGTTCAGCTCGTTCAAAACCTTTTCATGTGCAAGCAGCTCATTTTCGGTGTCAATGAGTTCCCGCATAATGGTGTCAGTGTCCACCAGGGCCTGTTGCCTCGGTCAGATCAAGTTATCGACCTGGTTCGCATATTTGCTCACTTTTTCGCCTTTCTCGCCTTCCATGAACTCCGCAAATGAAGAGGCTACATCTCTCACGAGAGTGTACGCATGGCCATGAATCTGCTTTCTCATCATTGCCCAGTCCGAGGCGATACCGGCAAGCTTGACGGCTTGTCCTTTCTCTAAGGGCTGGTTGCCAAAATTCTCTAATGGGTTGTCGACCTCTTCTTCTGTTTCATGTACAGCTTTCTGCTTTCTTTCTTTCTTCAACGACCTCGATATTCGTCTGGCTTGTGGCTCTTGTTCGTCTTCGTCTGCATCTTGATCTCCTTCGTCTACTTCTTCACTTCTTTCTTGTTGACTAGGACCATCTTCTTCGATGGCGTCAGAAGAAGGGTCTCTTCGACGATTACTGTTGGTACGACGCGAAGTACTGGCGACAGGCATGGTTTGCAGAAGGAGTGCAACAGGGCCTGGGTATCGAATATTCAGCCTCCCGAGTGAAGCACTACTTAAAGTTACAGGAACGCGTCTGCCTGGGCGTGTCGATCCTGTGACCTCGTTTAGGGCAGGTCGTCTCGCGGGTGATGGCCTGAAGTGCAAGACGGTCTCGAGGTCCATTCTTGTCGAAAATGTTGTCCATCTTTCGAATAACCAGCCAAATACACCGACAATGGTCCTCCTCAATCCTGCAACAAAGTCTATGTCGGAATATCTCAATACCTTCTCTCTTCCGCTCCTTCCACCCTTCGCTTCCCGCCGCCGTCACCCTGAACCAGGCGACACGTCGGAAACCTCCCAAAAAGAACAAACGACGAACGTCCCCGCTTTTGGAGGGAAACACGCAGAAGAAAGGCGTCATTAGTCAAGTATTTATTATGAAGCCAAAGAAACCGAACTCGGCCAAGCGGAAAGTCGCCCGAGTGAAGCTGACGTCCGGAAAGACACTTCATGCATATATTCCAGGAGAAGGATCTAACTTGCAAGAGCACGGCGTGGTTCTGGTTAGAGGAGGCCGAGCGCAGGATCTTCCTGGTGTTCGGTAAGCTATGAAAGCCGCCTCGGGTGCGAAGGCTCTTAATGTTTTGTTTTCGACAGGTATAAGTTGGTCAGGGGTGCGTTTGACTTCGGTGGAGTGGTCAACAGACTGACAGCTCGAAGTCGTTATGGAGGTCGGTTACATCAGCATAGCGAACGACATTCACTGATCAATGACATCCAGCGAAGAAGCCAAAGCAATAAGCGGCTCGCTCCGACGAGCGATTTCTCCGCAATACACCATCTATATCCCATCACATATATATTCCGTGTTAGGTCTTCCTATCTGTCAGGAAGGAACCAACGGCTGGTACCGCCAGAGCGTATAGAGCGGTACAGGTACATATCTACTAATTTAATGTTGCCTGCCACGTACAGTACCGTAACGTCCAAATGCATCACAAAACATTACATGAAATGGGAGAATTCATCGCGATCAGTCCGCTGAAATTGCTCGTCAAGATATCGGAATTGTTAGGTCTTCACTAAGTCGCCTGCCTCTCTAATCTTGTTTTCTCTATCCTGATTTGCCCGTATGACTTTTTCAATCTCGGAATTAATCGCCCAAACCCAGACATCTCTCTCCAGTCTGCTTCTTGTACGGAAGACGTCGAGTTTCCTCTTAGCTGACAACGGTGGAATGTCGTATAAGGGAGCGCCAGGCCGGGAAGGAAACTGCATTTCGCCCCAATCAGACTTAGGTTGATACCATATCATGAATAATGTGTCTTCTTCATGGTCGTCCGACTCCAATCCGTCCTGATAGCGCCGGGCCACAGGTGGTGCATCTGGATCATATTGACCTTCCGGCAAATATTGAGCGGCGAAATATCCCGAGCAGACATACGCATCCAGTAGACTGATGATCTTGTGCCGGCGATGATGCAACGATTTCCCACTAGTGATACGAAACTGTACGAGCTTTCCTGACACGAGAACGAGCTGGAGGTGTCTAGCCAGGTAAGAGTCAGGGCTATGGCCAACAACACAGCTGGTGTGATATCGTACCTATACGGACCCAACAAACCTTCGCGCCCAAATATCTTACCTGCTTTCAAGATTGAGCGACAGACGTCTAGGACGCACCAATTAAACAAAGATCCAAGTTCAGGCAAGGGAGCCTGCGGATCGGGCATAGGTTCGGGAGCAACGTCAAGGCTCTCATCCAAATGTTTCTGTGGTGTAATACGGAGACGTCCAGTACTGGCATGTGCAAGGTCCATCTCCTGCAAAGCATCGGCTTGATGGCGTTTCTTCCAGTATGAAATTAAAGGCCGAAGCCGTACTATCCATTCCAGAGCAGTTTGACATGAATGTGCCTTCAGATCGCGGTCAGCCTCAGTTTAAACGGCTGGGGGAATAATAACGAACCTCAAACCTGACGACATTCCCAGTCGTCAGCAACAGTTCGAAAGATCGTCTCATGCGAAGCCTGAACTTGTTATGCGCATGAGTCAAGCCCTCGTCCCCGCCCGCATCCTCATCATCACTCTCAGTTCTTTCCACGTGCTCCCAAAAGCTTGCCCTGTCTTCCCAGTCTGGTGTATTCAGACTTGGAGGCTCCTCGGCGTGCAGATGAATTAATTGGAATGCTCTCCTCACAGCGACTATGTTCCGCAAGTCTGATATACCAGTAGCATGAAGGATCTGTTTCGTTCCTCTTCGAACTTCTGCCTCTCGGAAAGAACTTGTATCGGTCGCGTCTTGTCCTGGCGGGATAAAACCGGGAGGGGGAGGATGGTTGGCTTGCACTGGAGCCAGTGCGAACAGGTATCCGTTGTGGGTGGTCAGGTACACGGCCTGTTTGAGCTGCGAGTTTGGTCTGATGCGGTCCAGGTAGCCTTCCACCGCAGGTGGTTCATCTAGGCGAGTGCCATCCTTCAAATGCAGGCGCGTAGGCAAGTGTTCCTTGAGACGAAGTTCAAGCTGTGATGGCTTACCGGCCTGGGTATATGACTTTAGCCGTTACATCGGAGAGGTAGCTTCCATGTAATTTTGCTGACCTGATTCAATGTTAAACCACATAAAACGGCCCAATCTCGAGGCTTCCCTTGCACGTCCTCCAGTTGCCATACCCAATCCAGGTTCGTCTCAAAGCGCCAGGCCAGTTCCAGTTGCGCACCTTCCGCGATCTTGCGCTCAATCACGGCTTCATATTCTCGTACAGTTCTCAATCGTTCTTGGCAAAGGCGAGTCAAATTTCGTGTATTAAATACTGCATAGGCGGCCGCAATATCGGCACCGTCATGGCTGGGTATATCAATTCTTAAGCGGGTATCTAAAGCAGGTGTCCGAATTTCAAGGAATGGAGGTAGCTGACCGCCCAGGTGTCTCCTAGAACAAATGTAAGTGTCTGAGGTCTAATAGCGCACAAGACCAAATTACCAGAGATGCCAGACCCAATCGATGGCTCTTGTACGGCTGCGCACCTTGAAGACGAAGATGTTCAAACCTTTCCTTCTGCCAGATAGCCAATGCCGTTTCGCACGTCTTCGCACAGGTGCGGGAGAGCAGATGAGGCAAAAGGTGAGGTCGGCGAAGGAATAGAGGGACAAACGCGTCATTGAAGACGCGAGGGGAATTACATAAACGAGCTTCTTATGCCCAGCAAACCAATCCTTGCCCGGTGTAGACTGTGCGTTTGCAATTTGATAGTCAGCCGACTAGCATAGACCTCTACTGCGAATAACGACGTACATGATTCTGGTACAGCTCAAGCCGGTCTTTGCGCCATGCAACGATGTATTCCTCCCAGTTCCAGTTTTCTAAGTGGCTCATTGTCCGGTTTCGCCACTCGTCGAAACCCGCAGGCACAGTCTCTGTAGCTGCATATGAAACCTTCACAAGCATTCTATCTGCGCCCGAGCTTCAACATGAAGGAAGATGAGTACATTGAAGCAGAGTCACCTCGCATGACCACGTCGCCCCAGACGACTTGGTTCTCGGCAGTGGCCTGCTGAGCAGCTTCTGCGCTCGAGTCGTGTACGGCGCTGCCACTTCGCGCGAGGACTTCCCGGGGAGGTGCAGGGACATCCTCCGCTACTGTGACTGGATAATGTACCATCTTGGCCTTGCCTTTGTTCGGGGAAGCGATCGACTTAGTTGCTTCTTTGAAGTGGAGTTCATTCAACGCTGGGGGTCCAGACGAACGTGACTTTGGGCTGTGAATGATCTCCGAGTGAACTTGACTTGGATAGGCATCTTGAGGAGACACAATGGGCGGAATTAACGCAGTGGAGGATGTAGCACTAAGCGACTCGTCGTCTATGGCACCAGTCTGCGATAACGGACCATTGACAATCTGGTCTTGGGAAGCTGTCCATGGTTTGTCGTGAGGCGTTGAAAGAGGGCTAAGGTGGGACGGAGCTGTCGCAAACGTCTCTGCATCAGCAGACGTAGAAACATAGCGGGAGGAAGAGGTCTCAGCAGTCGGGCGCCATGGGTTGGGCTTGCAAGAACCCTCATCAAGAAGGTTAACTCCCAGGAAGACACCAACATCGAAAGAGGTCCCTATCCATCGCTGGACCAACCTGGCTTCTTTCCGTTGTTCGTATGCCTGTCCCCACTCGCTTTCCTTCCAGCGCCTGAACATGGCCTCTCGAACACTCCTTTCTTGGTCTTCTCCCCAGTCCTCTCTCTTGCCCCCATGTCCGAGAAAAAATCGGAGGGCCATATTCCCTATAATACCTGACCTGTTGCCATCACCCTCATTGTTGTCCGTGCTGGTCACGTCCGAGCTACCTGTGCGGTGTTGCTGCTTGCTTCTGCTAGGTATAGCATCTGCCTGAGAGAGCGCTTTTTCAGGCATGGGTCCGATGAACCTTCTGTGATACTGATGCTGATCGTCGCTCCTGCCGATTTTATCGGCATGTTTGACGGTAATGTGTGCAAAGGTTGGGCTCGACGACTCTGTCATTGTACGGACAAGGCCGTTCTGTGGCACCGAGAGAGAAGGACCGCAAACGACCTGCGCATGCAGAATAGATACTGGGCGGTTGCGAATGTCAGAGGCGACAAGTTCCACCTTGCCCCACCACACTCAGTCCCACCTGATATTCATGTTGGCGGCGGACGTCACCAGAAGACATGCAACGCCGCAAACCAGAGACATCGTGACATCTCGCGCGATAAGTTAGTTAGTCACATTATCGCGAAATCTCGTGGACGTACTAAACGCGCGGTAGCAACGCCTAAGGTTAATGTAATACTATGGTTCACTGTCTTATATGCGTAGGTGGCCATCTCTGAAAATTGAAAGCACGGTCAAAGTGTCCATTGATATGTAGGTACACGATCGTAAAGTAGATTCTAACGCAAAACAAGCTGAGCGATGGACTTTCAGAGGGAGTGTGGTTGACCGCCTAGAATCATGACTGAGGAGACGACTAATACGAAGTGACGGAGGGGTGGAGGGGGAGAGTGGCCCAAACTACGAACATGAACATATATCAAAGGCCAAATCCGAGACATTTTAAGTCTCCCTGCTCTGCTTCATGATCTTGTGTGATTCTCTCACATACTCCTCGGCCTCATCGCGCTCAAATCTGCAGGAACCTGGAATCAGAAGGTCGTTGCAGGACGTACGCACATGGCGCTTACCCAACTTTCTTTCCCTTGACGGTCATGTCGGGCTCACGAAGCGCGAATGGGTTGATGTCCGTCTGCTTCAGGTTTGCTAGACTGTGGTTCACGAATCGATGCGTGCTCTCGTCGCTTCGTACAGCATAGATAACGTCCAACATCTTGGCATCAGGACCGATGCGCCAGTAGTCCTTTGCAATCTCCGGGGCAGGGTGATTGAGCCTGAACGTATATTCATCAGCTGTCGTATTCTATAGACAGCAGACAGCAAAATGCAAAAGCTTACCATTCCGGTAGGTGACCAGATTCTATTTCTTCAATACACCTAGTGCTGGAGGAAAAGATCAGTTCGAGAATCATGGTCAGTCATCATGACTGCTGACTAGGTGATCACAGCTTCCTCTTCGAGATGTCCAACGAACCGATGACATGTCCGTGGCGATACGAGGTAACAAAGAACTTACAGGACACGTTTAGTGAATCAAAGTCCACTGTAAAAGAATTTATGATACATACAGAACGTGTTGAAGAATACTCCCTGGGCTCCGAGTACCATGGCGCGGAAAAACCACGACGGCTGACGCAATGTCATGAAGGTCCTATCATCGGCCCATAAGGTAAGAACATCCCGTAGAGAGTGAATATAACAAACATGAGATGCATGCGCTCGTTCTCTGCTTCTTCCAAGAGCGTGTGAATCCAACCCGAGTCTCGCCGCTGAAGAGCCCTCAGTATAATTGTCTTGGGCGCCAGAATGAGCGACTTACCAAGAGACGAAGGCTCGTGAGATGGCGGAGCATTGCAGCGACCATACCCGGTACACCCGCAATACTTTCGAGGAACAGAATCCGCTAGCGGAGACGTTTGCGTAATATCCTAAATGTCGACAATCAAGATTCGTACCCTCAGCCAATGGCGCTCATCCATGCAATATCCGCCTTTTCTAAGTTCTTGCAGGGTCATGTTAGAGCCAGGAGGAACAGGCTTGTGTTTGTATGCCGTGGCTATATCAAAACCCCATCTATCAAGTGAAGCTTTCAGCCGGCTTCATAGGCTGTTTCAAATGTTATAAAATAAATACCTTAGGACACGGACAAAAGCCCATGCAACCTTGTCTGAAAGATTCCTGGCCTTTCTGTGCATAATCTGTGGGTGAAATGACGTCAATGGACTGAGCTGACATAGCAAAGGCTGAACTGACCTCGACTGACCGTAGCTCTTCGGGAGAGTATACGGGATGGAAAAGGACCCAGTCGCCTTTCATTTCTGGGACCGTACTCACAGCATCTTCCTTGGTAAGGTGCTCAGCTTTTGAGTCCTCTAAAGACAATGAGAGAAGGACGTTTAATCCTAATAAAACAAAATGAATGAAAGGAATAATACATACTTCTATGCGGGCCTTCAACACCAGCAATAGCCTTCTCATCGGTAGCCTTCTTAGTGAGAGGCTCGCTATTTAGAAGAGGCACGCCCGACGCGAAGTGCCGACGAGTCACCGTAGCGAGGCACGGCCCCAGGGCCCGACCCGACACGGGCAGAGATCGGCCAATAGAAATCCTCAACATCGTCGACGAATAGAATGTTCAAGTTTTGCTGCAGCCCCCCACCCCCGCTTCGTACACCTATATATCGTGTACAGCCAATTCCGTCTCTTTCCGAGGGCCCTATCCGGATGGGACCGCACCGAGTCACACTCTATCTTATTGATGGACCTGGGTGGTGCAGGCGCCCTGCATTCCGACTGCATATTCCTGGAGCATTTCGCGTCTCCGAGGCTCAGCGTTGAGGAGATTCTGCAGCGGTGGCGTCGTGCTTCGGAATCCTGTTTGGGACTGACCAATAGGATGCCGCGCTGTATACGACGCGCGACCGGCATTTGCCGGCTGGTGTCTATGTTATTCCGCCAGCTTGCTCGTTGTCCGAGAGCACACGCAGACGCGCTCGCGGATTCACGGGTGTTGCTGAGACGCTGGCGCGATGGCGGAAGGAGTGAGTTGGCAGCTGGGATGCGACGGGACGAACAGGAATGATCCCCTGGGACAATGCACGGATCATGGGTCATTGGCGGTGCTAGAACACCGCCACAAGCAAGATTGATCACGACTCTGCTGCCAGACTCTGTAGCAGATGGCTGGCACCCCAGCCTCGTGATATGCAACACTCCCTGATACTTGCAACGGGGACCTCACCAAGGCTGTGTTCTCTAAGCAATCATATGCCCGTGACGTCGTCTATGACAGAAAGGACTAGATCTTGGCGAAAGCAATAAATTATAGGTACGCAATCAAGTCATGTGAGTAAGTACCTCCTGTACGGACCGCAACATCATAGGTGAGATGAACCGAGGGCTCCAAACCAAATTCGAGTCAGAGGCACGCTGGATTCATATCATCCACCGGCAGCGAATGTGTAAACATTGGACTGCCGACGGCTATGTCAGAACGCGATCTCATGCTTGGTCAACGAAAGCGCATACCTCTACAAGACAGCGGCGCCTCTCCTTCTACCGGTCGCTCTGAACCTCTGTAAGATCGCTCTGGTCGACTACTCCAGCCATCTTACGCTCAGCAGCTGACAGGGAGAAAAATGCAGCTTTCTGTGCGTCAAGCCACCTTCGTGCCTTGTGTCGAATCACGGTGAGTACGGGTACAGCCTGGTGGACGCCTTCCATTTGACGAGACGTTTCCGCGCGTTGACTCACCGGCATGAACACATGCTCCTTCTCTCCAAAATCAGCGAAGAACACTGCATAGAGTAGCGTCGCTGTGTTGCAGGATGATACCGCCGTTAGGAACATAACAATCAAGGGCACCCACATGGAATAACCACGTAATTCGCAACCCTGCTGAGAGGAAAAACCCAGCGTGGGCGAGGATCGATTGGTGTGTTTTCCGCCGCCCACGATTGAGCAGGCTGTTTGATTTTCGTGGACGCAAAACGGCACGAAATTCTTGGAGGTAATAATGTACGTGCATTGCATGTGGAAGGGCGTCCATGCGCTGCCTTCAGGGGACCGATGGTGTGAATCATGGAGCTTTTTTGCACACTGCGCTCGCGCAATTGAGTCGCCCGCTAAGTTCGCAGCAGATGGCCCTCGGGTCCCGTATACGTGGGAACGTGACCATCTCGAGCTTTTAGCGGGGATCTTCGCCGGTAATCCAGACAACTTGTCTGGTTATATAACAGATAATTGACGCGCGGGATAGGTCCATGAAAGGTTTAACTTGACGCTCGTAATGCGAGATAGGTAACCTCCGATCTTCACGGTGTGGGCGAATGAGACATTGTCCAGCCAGAAGCTGCTGCAAAGGCGGTAATCACAATGTCTGCCTCGTGTAGAGTGACCATGGCATGCTGCTGCAGGCCCGCAGCCGTGCAACAAAGTGCTGCACGATCTATTTAGAGATAAATATGCATGCCGGTCTGTTCGGACGGAAACTATTTCCTCCGTCAGAGTCGGAGTCGGTAAATTATTGTTAGTGAAAGGGCCACCCGATAAAGCGGCTCGGAAGAATTATTTCGGCGCCAAGGTCGCGGGGTTCACTCCCGGAGACATACCAAGGCTGTTGTCCGACCTCTCGCACCGAGATGCTCTCTGTCACGAACCACGATTCCATGGCCGCTACAGACTATCAGGACGACGGAAGACCCGCCAAGCGACCTCGACAGGACAATGAGCACGACGACGGTCTTCGTACCTACAGCCTCGCGACACCAGGTCCTTCGGCTCTGAACTCGGAAGCAGATCATTCCGGCGACGGTGCCGCAAAGAAGAACAAGAAACGACCATTGTCGTGCGGGGAATGCAGACGGTAAGTACATATTCTATGTGGCGATCAAATTCAGATGCTTAGTTGTCTTTTGGGGCGGAAAGACTGAAGCTCAAGGTACGTCAGACAAGGTGTGCTGAGCCATAGGGGCAGATATAACCTCCACGTTGCGGTTCAGTGCGATCGCGTGTTTCCATGTCAATCTTGCTGCAAACGTGGATGCGCTGAGATATGCCCAGAAGGTGCCCTGACCGGTGGCAAGGGCAGCAGGTGGGTATTTCTCTCTGAAAGGGAGGCGATACTCATGTTACACATAAATCCTCCAGGTTCATTCTAGCAAATACGGAGCAATTACACGAGAAAATAAAAGCAATGAGTGAACGTATCCGTCAGCTCGAGGACGCCTTGCAGGTGTTACACACACAGCACTCGACGGAGCCTCATCCATTGCTCCGTCAAGAGTTGTTGCTCATCAAGCGGTCACCTGAATTATTTGGTGTGGACCGGAATGGGATGCCTTCGAGCACCAATTCTGATAACAATCGTCGAGACGAGGACGACCGTCCGAGCCTCGCATCGTCATCATCCCCAAAGGATGCAACGGACGAAGTGGGTCAAGCACATTTCATGTGATTTGCCGTTGATTTATTGTTCATTCAAGTGCACGTCCTCTTCGTACATGAGTGGCATACACGTACAGACAGGTATTCCTGAGGATATTTTCCGACTTAGTCGTGCCTTCCCAGTCCCAGTATCTGCCAATGTTGACCTTAATCCGCACTTGCGTCAACGTCTTCGTGATATGCTTCCTCCTCGATCAGAGGGCCAACGGATATGTGAACAAGCGCAGCGCAATGCTTTTTGGCAGTAAGTCCAGATCGATTTTTTAGTCGCTACGCTAGATCAAATGCCTCCGCCTTGCAGCTATAGCCCGGATACCAGCGAATCTTTCATTCCCAATCTCGTCCATAGTGTCTATACAACTTCACTTTCAGGTCTTCTCCCACATCGTCTCAGCTTGTTCTTCATGATGCTCACTATCGGGACTGCCGTCGACTGCAATCCGCCCCAAACCCAGCTGACGGCTGACCGATATCACAATCTCGCACGCGCAGCTCTCTGTGAAACTGCTGTCATTGACGATCCTAGCTTTGATACCGTCAATACACTGGTAAGTTCCAGTCTCCTATTATTATGTGTACGCTGTTTGCCTCACGACTTAGACAGTTTTATATGGTATGGTATCTCCTGATGTTCTCGAATCATAGGAGAGCAGTTGAGCAGGCGTGGGGTATCATGGTATGGTTTTCGCAGTATTTTCCTTCACGAAGGAAATTCTTAATAGTTTCTCAGGGTATCCTGTCAAGACTAGCGCAAAGTGTGAGTACTGATTTGTTGACCTCGATCGTATTGCTTATTCCATAATTATTTCCACAGCTAGGTCTCCGTGAGTCATAAATGTGTTGGTCGTCTGTTGTTATCCGTCTAATAGTTCCTCCTCCAGATCGTGATGGGGTCCGGCTGAAAATGATACCTGAGGAGCTTGAGAAACGGAAGGCCTTACTGTGGAACATGATGAATGTCGATGTGCGTCTGGTAAGTGATTTGTTCTCCGTTCCTTGCTTGAGCATCGGCTAGCGGACCGCTGAATTGTTTGCAGGCGACCATGCTTCGACGGCCGCCGTCCATGTGCATTAGACATGTGGACGCCAAACGCCCTGCCTACAATTCATTGGATGACTCGCCCTTCACAAGCGCTGGCTCAACGTGTACGTTGTGTGTCCGTCGCATGACTGGCGCGCGTTGAGGATCGTTCTCTAATTGCAGACCACGAATGGAGGGATATATTCCTTTCGCAGTGCATGATCCCTGTGCTAGACGCGATCGTCTCCCCTGTTCCGCCATCCTATTCCGATGTCCTCGGCCTTGACGCAAAAATCAGAGACTTTGAGATCCCACCGATCTTACGTTTGGCCGAGAATGGCGGGCTGGCGCCCAGGCATCCCATTGGCCTGCAACAATCGTTGACGTTATCCACGCGAGAGATCGGTTGGTATACTGACACCCTTATTCGCGACCTGGTCTAATTCTGGATATAGCTATCCTCAACTTGCATAGATGTCACTTCTCGCAGGCTCTCAGCGTCCCGGAGGAGTTCAACATGAAACACAAATATGCGCCTTCCGTCATGGCTGTGTATATTAGTGCACGCACTTTGATTTGGTCAGTCCTTACGACACATCGCTGGGAGCCAGACCTGGTCCTTCGCCTGTCTGTGGTCTGGTCCAATTGCGTATCCGCCGCGGTGAGCTCCTGGCTGTGCAAATGCACGAATTCCACATGTGATTCTTATTGAATGCACTAGGTTGCGCTTAGTCTGCTCGTGACGTGTGCCCCAAATTGCACGCTTTCGTCGCATGCACTGGGAGAACTGGACAAGGTGAAGAACCTGTTTTCAGAAGTGAGAGGTTGTTCTCCGACAGTCGCCAAAGCAGTTGTAAGAATTTTCGATCACATCTCTTATAACTTATGAAAGATCCTCGCTTTATAGCCCGTCCTTGACATCTTGATCGCCAAAGCCCTGTCCGCATATGCAAACAGGCACAAGGGACCACACTACAGTGGCGAAGAAGGCGAAGTCTGCAAGTTTGCGCGGCGGATTGGACTGCTCGTGCCTACAGATGGCGCACAGATGGAAGTAGACACAGATCCATTTGAGCATGCCCACCCATCGCTCAGAAGGTATCTCGAACAGTACAACTCCGAAGTGGCTATGGTGCACGATCCTCTCCTATATAGCTCACACCCATCGCCTTCTGGTATCGGTATGTCACGATCGTATAGCACATCAGCGGAACGCACGGGGCACAGAGGGGATCCATCGCATAGCAGCGACGCCTGGACACCCCAGACCAACTATAACATAGGATGGTTGACCTCGGAGTTCTCTGACAGCACTTGGATGACATGGTTCTAGTGGTGGATGAAGCTATTGCTTGAATTATTTGGACTTTGTACTGTAATAACCCGCTTTGTCTCCACTTATATTATGTACTCAGACAACATCTCGCTTGTATATCCTGTTGGTTGATGCAGTACTTCTTGCGTCATGAACAATAATACAGCAATGCAACAGGCCTGGATACTCAAAGGCACCAGAAAATGCGACTCGGGTATGCCTTCGCACTCAAGGAGCCAGCCTGTCTATTTTCCACTGAGGCGCGTCGTCCGGCGATCCTTCAACTCGTAGATAACGCACTCGATCATGAAGGCGTGAAGGTTTACCGAGCCAAAATTCGATCTCACTGTAAGTCAAATCAGTAGATGAAAGTACTTGATCAAGACGGGGGGAGTGGGGAAGACGACCATACTCAGGTACCACTCTCCAGCCGCCCCAAAATTCGGGAAGAGGTACATCTTCCTCTCCGAAGCGTTTCTTTAAATTTTCCATCCTGGCCTGCACCTCACCTTCGCCAACTACGGTGCTCTGTCTGCTGGCCCACGCACCCAGCTGGCTACCCACAGGTCGCGTGTGATAGTACGTATCGCTCTCCTCCCTGCTGACCTTTTCGATTCTGCCGACGACCCGCACCTGCTTGTGCACTTCGCGCCAATAGAAGACAAGCGCCGCATGTGGGTTATCGAGCAGTTCCTTCGACTTCCGCGATGTGTAGTTGGTGTAGAAGACGAAGCCGCGTGGATCGAGCTGTTTAAAGAGAACCACACGGGCGGAGGGGATACCGGAGCCGGAGGCTGTGCAGAGAGACATCGCCTCTGGCTCATGTACAACTCCCTGCACTTTCGTGAACCATGTCCGGAACTGGTCGAGGGGAGACGAGGCGACTGCCGACGGAGAGAGTGACTCGGGCGCGTCGTACTGCTCATGTGCAGTAACCTGCAGCTTGTCCGGAGTTGGCTGAGAAACAGAGGAGTTCATTGATGCAGATATCGAGCGCGGCGGGATTCCACAGGTCCTGAGGCTGGCTCTGACTCTTGAACCCGAGTAAAGACAATTGCTACTATTCCTCGCGATTGCAGACCATCGAGGCATCGTGATCAATCCGGAAATTGCCCTGTGCTCCTTTATTAAATAATTACTGCATAAGTACGTATATGGTGCATCTCCAATCAATTCAAGTTTCCCATCTGCTTTGACTACAAACCTTCCACCTCTCTGTGCGAACCTGTGCAGTTCATTCTGTATAAAATTTACTTCCGTGTTTATCCAACATCTCCGCATGTTTACACACAAGTAATCTTTTATACAGAATGAACAGCACCAGCATACAAACTCACGAATCAGAACCATGATGTTTCGACTATCACATAGTATTATAGACCCTTCATGCAATCCAGATGCACATTCCAATTCCAAGACAAGCTGCGATTATTAATACAGACAGGCACAAATACGGAAATCCTCGAAGATAAACAGTCGACCCGACTGTCGTTCGTTCGAGAATCAGGAATTCAGCTTTCGCTGGGCGTGTCAATACAGCGGCAACGTCCAAGGCCAACAAACCACTAGACATCATGATCTGGAAAATAAACTCAACACGCCGTGCAATTTGCATACATAATTAAAAAATTTCAACGTGTCTGTGAGGTCGTGATGAACCAAGGCGAGCGGATAGTGTATAGACCATCCTGGAATTTCTCTCCATTTGTGGACAGAACAGGCTTTCCAAGCACCAAAGGTGATATCAAGAGCAATCCCGTTCTGTGCAAAGGATACATCATTGGTTGCTTGAATGTTCACGACGGCGGTGTTTTGAGCTACTCAAGCCTGAGCTTGAAGCTTGAAGGCTCAGACTTCATTCCATAGCGACACAATCATGCAGGCGATCTCAACCGGCGTACGACGCTCGAGCACAAACGCTGTTACAGACCGGGGTGATCGAACATCTGAAAATTGCCACAGGATGTTGCCAGTCGCTTGTGTTTCAGAGTTTGCCCATCTCTACGAGACGCTCTTCGTACGACTCGAGGCTCGATATGCGTACTCAACGCACTTTATCCTACTGCACGTCCGATATCTTGCCGAATCGTCGAACACTGGCTGCATTCCACTTATCGTTAGTATGGGAGTCCGACAGTGCTCAGTAGAGAGGTACTCATGGCAGGGCACTCCTAGCTATCCTTGCTTATAGACTGGCGCATAGGAGCAACTGTGTGCATGCGCGCAAGAGCCTTCTGATGGTCTCTTTTCGCATGTACATCCATGCGTCCGACATCTATGGCCGAATCCATATTCGTGGTATGTGTATGTACCATGCATGAAGGAACCGCCCATACAGCCAGTCATAAGCCTATCATCTGCCCTCCAGGGTAATGAATTAAGGGGCTCTTACGTCGCAGTGAGTAACTCATTCTCCTTCATCTGAGCTCATCGCAAAACTCGAGGCGGCCGTGCCCCCTTTTCTCTTTTGTCTTCTCCCATTCCCGATTCATAATCATAGACAGGTCCTTGTAGTTTTATAACCTCGTGTAAAGAAGGTTTAATTTCTAGTCCCCGTGCAAGATCAAATGATGCAATCGACGTTACCACGGCCATAGACATCAGGCACCGGTCAAGCTGCTTGGGTTAGAAACGGCGAATCCGACGATGCGGTACACTGACAGCCAAAAGTTTCATGATATGTTTTCAGACTACGATGCATTCTGCATGCACGTCATTCTTTGGAGAACAATATTTTGGCTTTGCAAAGTCAACATCTCTTGCGCGCACACGGTCTCCAATTCGTAACAAACTACAGCTTGATCCCCTCCATATCCTAAGTGCATGGTTTATCCACACAATAATCGAAGGCAGCAGTCCAAAATCGCGATGCCCAGATTCCAGGTGTGTCCGCAAGTGGAAAGATTGACCTCCGCAATCTGGAATCATGTTCATACTCGGATAACTACCTGCTTGTGATGTTACCTTTTCTCAGAAACCCACGAGCAGGTGCGGGAACGACGATAAGGCAGACGCTCAAATGCCAAGGCACGACTTCTAGTCGCTTCCTCTCGCTGACACCCACCCCTAGTGCGTTGTACGCTTGTAGGGCGTCGTCAACACTCTACATATGTGTCTGGTATGAGCTTGTGGGGGTAATGATCACGTACAAAAAGACCGCGGAGGGATGATGAGCGCGCCATAGAACTTGATGTGATGGATTATCGAATATTTAACTTCATCAGCGCCTGAGGTTGGTAAAATGAGGCGGAACTCTTTGAAAGCCTGTCTAGACAACGATAATCTATTCCATCAAGCGCCCCCTATGTACTCGATGATATCTAGACAGATCAGCAACTAATCATCGAGCGTTACTGTCGCCAAAATGGTGTTTTGTGGAGGAAACGTCGAAACAGGTTTGCAGAAGGCTAAAAGCCGCAAAGAGTCTCGGGATTAGGGCGGCACATAAGTACACGCTGCCGCGCATCATGATGCGGAAGCTCTCCCACAGAGAATGTCAGTAGGTGTGCTCCTGAGAATTTGGTTTTTCCAGCGATGAGATGACCTTGCACAAAAAAGTTCAAGCGCGTCATCTCGCAGAAGCAAAGAAGGCGAGATGGGAATCTGAACAGCGAGAGAGAAAGCATAAGCTGGGTCCTCAGCTGCCTCCCCTCCGTGAGGCTGCTGCTGGCGGTCGATGCACATATCGAGCGGTGAAAGATATGTAGAGATAAAGATACCAGATAGGAGACGGAGATCAGGAACGGCAGCGCAGGAACATACGACGGGGACGACCGCTGTGATGGTACATATGCACCATGGCGGGCGTGGGTCGCGCTAGTTGCCGGTCGATTGGGTGTTTGAGATATTTTCCGCAAACGGCAATCATTTCAACTCCGTCTAGAACTGCTCATATGGTTATTGCATGCTAGCTTTATTGCTCGCGTCCTTCTCATCTCCGTCTTGTCTGACCGCCTCCCTCTTTCAGTCCACCGTTTCCTGGTGCCCAACGCGCTGGTAGCGCGCCACCATGTATCCCATTTCTGATCTCACCTCGTTCTGTCGCAAGACAACCGGAGATGTGCCTCCAAAGCTCGTCGTGAGTCAAGCTGATGCGGTCGTATGACCTGATGGGCCGTCCGCTAAACGCATTGTCGGTACAGGGTGCGTCGACGACCGTCGTGGGATCGAAGGTGTATCTCTATGTGCGTGTAGCATCCTGCCAGAGCGCGTAGCACTCTGCTGAGACCGCGTTCGATAGGGAGGACGCTTGGTTGCTGAGCGCCGGATGGTATCGGACATTTACATGTTCAATTTGGAGTCATTCAAATGGGAGAGGCTGGTCCAAACTGCTGAAGAGGACATTCCGCAAGCGCGATATTTCCACAGCGCTGATACCTGTAAGCTTAATTCTGTAGTGTGGTGATCTCGTACAATCAACGCGTCGAGCAGGGAGGAACCACCTCATTATCTTTGGTGGAATGGCCATCAAACCACAATCCGACAATCCCGAAGATTTATGCGTTCTGAACGATGTCAGGCTTTTTGACCTCACGACTAAACGCTGGCTGTCCTCGTCCTCCACGTCAGGAGAGTCGTCGCCCGCCTCGTTCATCCCTAACGCGCGATATGCTCACCTGAGCTCGGTCACTGCTGATCGCCTCTTCATTATCGGAGGCCAGGATCTGAACAACGTGTGGCTGGATGACGTGTACATTTACGATTTACTGGCCAAGTCCTGGGTCCAGCGACGCGACTATTCTCGTCACTGTGGTACATACCGCAGTGTGGCAGTCACTGCCGAGATGCGTGTCCGCTTACCACAGGAGGAAGTCGGCACCAGCCAGTCGTCCTCAAAGCTCGGTCCCGCTGGCACACGGCTCAGGGCTAACGCGTCGTCGACATCAAATGGCACTCAACCAGAGTCGCTGATCCACCTCGCGTACGCGGCACCGCCTACCGAGGAATATCCCTGCGACATATTCTTGTTCAGTAACTACAATGTGCGTTTTCACGACTTGGTTTGTGTGCGCGCGGCCGAGTCTGACAGCGTGGCCACGTGCAGTTCACGGATGTCCAGCGAGAATTGGAAATATTTTCTCCGCTGTCGGACAATGATTTTACAGTGTCCGATCGTTCTGGTGCCATGACCGGAAGCGCCTTTCCTCCGGGCCTTCGTTTCCCGACTGGTGCTATCCTTGGAACGCATTTCATTGTCGCGGGAACCTACCTTTCGCAGACATATCAGTCCTTCTCTATCTGGGCGTTGGATCTCGTCCAGATGACATGGCAGAGAATAGATCCCGGCAGCCCTCTGGCCAACGGTTCGTGGTTCAGAAGCTGTCTCTGGCCCGCAGCCAACAAATTCGTCGTCTTTGGAAATCGTCACGGGAACCTCGTCGAGGACTACAACCGCCGTCTCCTCAGCTGGGACCATGTCACCTGTATCGACCTCGAGGCATTCGGTATATATCAGCCCCCTCCGCTCGTGCTCGAGATTCCCGCTCAGGAGCAGGGGCTTGCTGCTTTGGAGGATGGCATCCTCGCTGACTTTGAGATCATATGCGATGACGGTCGCAAGGTCAAGTGCTCGCGCAAGCTTCTCGAGGCTCGTTGGCCGTGGTTCAAGGAACACCTCTCGCTGTTTATCCGCGCCGCCGCGAGAACCATGGAGACGATGCCCGCCATCGCCCAGCACCTGCCACTTCCAGAGCTACCCGGTGTCTCAGAGAGGCAGGGACTGCGTCTTGATCCTCGATTTACTCCTCGTTCATTCCACCTTTCTGAGCCATACCCTGTTACTCTGGCTCTAGTACAATATTTCTACACTACAGCTTTGCTTACCCCGCTACAGCACGCACCCGCGGTGCTCAGCCAACTTCTCCTGCTTGCGACGACGTATCAGCTTACGCATCTGCAGTCGCTTGTCACGCACGCAATGCACAAGGCTCTGAGTTCTGCCACATCTGTGGGTATCTACGGCGTATCCACTCTGTGCAGCTGCAGAAGTCTGCAGATCAGGTAACATCTTAGCTCCTCTTCCCCCGATCTTTAATTAACGGGATTTTGATCGATTCAGGGCCCTTCGTGTAGTCATGGTAAGTAGCTGATTGGTAGCTTCCTGCTGAATGCAGTACTCAAGGAGTGTTCTAGGCCTACAGCCAGAAGCGTCCTTCCGGGACACGGACGAGGTCAGACAGGGATGGGCCTTCCGGAGCTCGGCATCATGACCCATCCAATGGTGGAGGCAATAATGGTCCGGAGGGTGGGGGTTCGGCAGACCCTTCCGCCGCCGCTCGGCCCCGCGGCATGTCAGATGCGTCTTACTTGCGGGGACCGTCTGAAGGCAGCGGCACCAGTTCCAATGGGGTGTTCAGGACTGCTTCCGGTGAGTTGCGTCTGTCTCTTCTTTGTACCCATCGACTGATTCGATTCGGGAACCACAACAGTGAAACCACCCATTAAACAATCAGATTCGGACGTGGTCACGAACCGCCCTACTGCGCGAGCTCGCGCGATGTCAGATGCGTTATTGCTAAGCGTTTCATCCGCCTCGTCAAGCGGTGGAAGTGATCCGGGTAAGTATCGGCAATTTGATCTATTCAGAGCCCAGCTAAGTCGCAATTGCTACAGCCGCATCAGGTTCACCCGCCCAGACACGTCCAGTAGTATCATCTGCCGCGAAGCCCAAACCCAACGTGATATGGCTTACGCGGCCGGTAACGACTTCTTCCTCGCAGACTAGGCAGCCGATGGCTTTACAAATCCCCTCACAAGAGCGTCCTTTGTCTCCGTCGACACATGAGGACATCTGTGCGATTGCGGCGATGATGTCACCTATGTCTGAGCTCGCCGATCTTTCGGATGAAGCGGAGAGACTTCACAGACAATCTCCCACGGATTTCAATGCTCACATTCACGTTGCCGATGGAGGGGATCCGAATCAGAAACTTACAGCCGAATTTCATTTGCCGTCTTCTTCACTTCCGGCTCCATCTTCAGTTTGTACAGACAGTTCAATCTACGCTGGGTCGGATAGTGACTACGTGTCTGACGAATTCTGTGATTCCGCGACCTTATCATCGGGCCCCGCTGTGTTTCCGGCTTTCCATCTCCCACGGACACCTCAACGGACGTCCAACAGGGACAGCGACACTCCATCATTGTCGTCATCAACGTCGCACAGCTCGCTTTCTACGCCCAGCCTTAGCCGGACTTCCTCTACGCACCGTTCTGTCCCTGTCAGTCCATCATCATGGTCTCTGGCAACTTCTGTCGACGTATTCCCTCCTGGACCTCTTGGTCCAAACCATTTGGATGTCATCAGTGAAGGTCGAACCTCAGAGGACCAGGACCTTCCTCATCAATTCTTTGATGACGAGGTTACGCCACCGTTTACACCTGCAGAACCAATCGAATTCAACAAGGAGCCTTACCTGTTGTACGAGTCTACGACAGCAGAAGACATAGATATCGGCGGCAAATTTGCCCGCGATCTAGACAGTTCGAGTACCAATCCAGTCTCACCACAGACTGCTGTGCCTGGTACGCCTTTGTCGCGAAGCGACTCTCCAAGTCTTGCTTCGCAGACCCGCTCGCCAAAATCTCCGCATGGCGGAGGGGCAGTACTGTCCCGATTGTTCTCAAAAGGCGAGAAGAAGGCATCAAAAAGCGAACAGGATCTCCGCGTTCATGACCTTGATGCTTCTGTTTCGAAACTCAGTCTGGCCAAAGCTGAGGAAAAGAGGAAGAAAGTTGAAGCGGCAAAGCAATGGACCGCAAAATCGACCCCGGAAAAAAATCGCAAAGCGAGCAACCGCAGACATTGGGATGACAGTGGCATGATGTCCATGTTCGCTGGCGTGGCGGTGCGCGGAGGGTTGTAAGTTCTACTTTGTACGCTTCAAGTATCATTCCGATCTACCTTGTTGTTTGCTTATATATGTTATGTACGCTTTACGCTGTCACTCGTTTACTTTCACTCCGTTGTTCATCATTCATGTTGTACAACGACTACTGTCCCCAATAGATTCGGATTTTTTTACACACAGTTCGATAGGCATCAGTCGGCCCTAAATAGCATGCAGGCATCTGGCATGTCACATGGAGGCAGACCAAAGTGGTGTTAGACGTTAAACCTTGATCGATTCTATCATAATCTTCCGTATTCTGGTACTACTAGCATTCCTGAAATATAGAATAAAGGGAAGTACTGGGAAGTCATCCAAAAATCCCGTAAAGCAGCCGGCCAGCCTCAATACAAGTCCACTCGAGGACAATGGCCTGGTCGTATGGAAAGATCAAAGGAGTGCATCTACCTCATCACGGATTTCTTGTGATGACGGTGCGGAAATGTCACCTTCCGACGAAGCGGCACCGAGAGCAGGTGTCAGAAGTGCTCGGTCGAATACGGCTTCATGCACAGATGCAGACGCTTGAGGAAGTGATAGCTGCATCTGATGCAATGGTCCGGGTTGATCTCCGGCTTCTGGATGGGTTGGAAAACCGGGATCTGGAAAAACTATGATATGATTAACTGCCCAAACGAGGTCAGAAGACGTCCAGTCTGCGATGCGACTGGATGCTTACATTCTTTGGCGTGGGCTGCGAGCGCCGTGAAACATTAGCAAATATACACGCCGACCGGACCAGCCAACGTACCGTGGTCTTTCTGTCTAGAACAATCGCTACCCTCAGGACAGTCGGGTCGTTTCGTGACGTATTCTTCCAGGAAGCCCTTCCTCCTCTCTCTTACCCACCAGTCTCGCAGACCCCACAACAAGACCTCTGTGGCGCAAAGCCTGCAGATTCGGTTGCGGGGAGCACTCGGGTCTGGATCGACGCCACTTGCGACAGTATGCACATCCATGAAAAGCTCGAGCTCAATCAATGGAGAAAATTGCCTTGGCTGGCTCTGGATGTGAGACACGATCTGTATGAATCCCCGGTTGTGTAAACTCTGAGTTGACAATCAAACATGAGATTTCAAATCTCATACCTCCCGGTAAATATGTCTGGGGGTCAATCTCTGAGCCGTTAGATAGTCGAGCATAATATCTACTTCAACGGTATTGTTGTCAAAGCAATCATATACTTCACCACATTGGATGAGATCGCCGAGATCGGCCAGCCCGTGCGGGTGTTGTGATAGAAGAGGGGCTGCTGTACAGCGACCTGGGATACCGATGCCACAAAATGACACCTGGCATAAGTCGCATTTCGTCGTTGTAGGAGCTTGCAGAGCAAGGATGTTCTCGCTACCGAGAATGAGAAAATGTCGATCAAGCAAGGTGCAAGGATTTACCAGTTACCACAATATCCGTGGCCCGGGGGCGCACCATCATCAGCGTGCCACGCACCGTCCGGGTCTGAGTCAGGATCTACGATGGGTTGAGGACATCTCCAGCCCCAGGAGTTCCCGCCGAGACAGTGAGGGCATGGGTGTACGTAGTTGCCGTTCCTCGGAGCAATATTAGGCTCCGGAGATGCTTGCCTAGGAGCGGGGATCTTAATGACAATTGCATTCAGTCACCAGCTTTGCTCTAAATTAAACAAGGGTATACCCGAAGAGATACTCCTGCCTTGTATATCTCATCGGCTTGTATTCGCTCGTTCGTGGATCTAACTTTGAACGGTGCAGCACGAAGGAGGACATCTACCATGGTCTGAAGGGCACGAGAAGGTGCTACTATAGTCGATACACTTCTGCATGCAGGGCAATTTGTTCCGCCATTCTGCGCGTTGACGTCGTCAGCTCAGTACAGCGTATGTGCGCGTAAATAATGAGTTGGACGAAGAGACCACACGTTCGTTATGTATGAACGGTAGCCAACCTCGTAGGTCTCTGCGAACAAGAAATGCCAGACTTACCCGTACCCATAATACGATGCAGCTTGTGATAGATTATACATGAGCGTTGTACAACGACATGAGAATTGTGTCCACAAGTTACCTTCCACAAAAGAAATGTTGACAAGGCACAACCACAACTGGTCGGTAAACTAGGGCAGAACAACATCCGCATTGCAGCTCTTGTTCTAGATCGTTCGCGAGACTTTCGCCGTCAACGGCTGCGACCACATCTGGTCCGAGCACTGCGCTTGAGTCTCCGCTATCTTCCTTGAGTCTCTTGCAACTAATGTCATCCTGCATGCCTTCGAACGATGGTGAGGCCCTGCGCTTCAATGTGGTGAGCGTCGAATCCGCATGCGGCATGGCCAGATTGTCATGCGGATCTGCAGGACCAGGTAAGAGAGATGATCCTTCTGCCGGCATGTGTCAGACCTCAGATGCTAGAAGTAACGATGGTGGATGTTCTGGGTCAAGAGTGGTATGTGGTAGCTAATCCGGAAATCATGGACCTGCCAGTGGCCAAGACTATTGAATTACGCGCCACACGGGAACAATACGTTTGTAGCATCCGCCGCGGACTTGCCGCGAGCCACGTTGCGAAAGTCCAATGTTATGCAGGTCGCCCGTATGCAAGGCCACAATCTCACATGGCGAAGTAATATAACGTAGGTGTCTGCGTTCGGAAGTCCTCCCCGGTATACTACACAGATACAGATACAGATACAGATAAAAATATCACTGAGTCGTCTATGTCGGAGAGTCCGGTGGTGATGTGAGCAAACACGATGTAAATCATTTAGATGCTTAGATTTGCATGGCATACATGGGTTAACTTCTTCTGAAGCTCTCCAAATCTTCGTCGTTGCTCTAGCACGGCACAAAAATAATATGAAAACAGTTACCCTGTAAAATAACATCACTCACCTGTACATGGCCATAGTGCCATTAGATAGTCCACAGGTCGTAATGAAGCCTTGCAGGCGTCCCAAGCGACTGAAAGTGAATTATCGCTGCTCCATAGCGTCAGGATTCTTCATGGGCCGGAATGATAAGATACAATGACATCGAGAAGCAACAAAAGCAAACCTCGAGATTTGGCCCATGAACCAGAAGAGGTAGAAAGGTCGTAATGATAGGCTACTGGCCGGTTGTCCGGTGATGGTGTGAAGGCCCTGCATCGCGCGTCTTGCCATGGAAGCTTGGTGCGTGACTACAACGCGCGTGAGGAACAATATAACGTGATTGAAGAGATTGTACTCACGCCATTCCTCGGCCTTGTGGCGATGAACTAGCTGAGCAGTCCTGCGTTTAACTATCAGCATCTTGTGCTAGCTATGATGATGGGTGTGAAACATACAGCGTCACGTTCGCCTGAGGCATGTATCGCTGAATATCAGCAAAAAGAAACATGCGAGAGCTAATGAAGACTGAAGCTAAGTTATCTGTCCGGATTCTCATGGATTGGACTTACATAAATAGGTATTCGCGATTCACAAACATGAAAGTTCTCTCAATATCACAAGTGTGCCTAGCTAGAGCCTCTTCGATCGTATCAACTTCCTTCCAGGCTGCTAGCGCATACTGCGCCTTGTCAGTGTAGGTCAGAGCATCGTCGCTCCGCAAGCGTATGCAATTGTTCCATACGAGAAGGGTACGCATGTACAACGCCCATACTGAATGCTTTGACCACCGAGGTGTGGCTCTGATCAGGGTTTCTCCGGGGAAGAGCAATGCATACTAGCGACGACAGGTAAACCATAGTCAGTCAATTGACGATCGTGGGGCAGGTTTGAAGGCAACATCTCACATTGGCAGGATTCAGGATGAACAGGTCTAGCGGTAATGTTCCGGCCATGGCGGTGGTATAGGAACTATATCCGGAGGCCAAGATTACACTGCTCCAGACTAACCGTCGGTACTCCTCTTTCTTGATTTCACCCTCAGACCAGTTACTGCTCCAGCCCGGAGCACCGCTCCACATTGGCGTCAGTTCCACTGCACCAGGACAACTCTGGCCTAGGGTGTAAATAGAGCATGGGCATTCATTCTGTGATGATTGCACGTCAAACAAGTTGCCGTCCGCCATGTGTGGTCCACTCGTATCTCGGCGCTGTGGGCCAATTGTTGAGGAATACGGCCCATATTGAAAAAGCATAGAAACACGTGAATCATCCGCGTCCATATTTGTCAGGGACAGATAGCGTATCAGTGCATCGAGCATCGCGATCGACGATCGCACCCGCTCTGAAGAGTGCAGAGGATGTGCGCTTATCTCGAAAAAAGCCAGCAACTGCGGGGTAAATCAAGAATTTATAAATTGTATATCAGTGACGGTGAGTGACCAACATGAATATAAGCCAATTACCCAGCTAGCTTGAACAAGATTCTCGTCGATCCATCTCGTGCTCAGGCTCACCTCGAACGCGCTCTGAGCTTCATCCCGCAGCTTCAATGCTCTATCCCTCCCCTGTGCTCCCTGTCCCTCCTCTGAGCTTTGATAAAAAGTGGATATTGCCAAAGCAGCCAGGACCAAACTAGGCTGCAGCGAAGTCCTGCTGTCAGGTCCCCGTAGGCAGTCGAAAATTCGGGTAGCATTCAGAAAGGCAAACCAATAACACGAGTGGCGGAAAAATGACCTAAAATCAGCGATGATGTGCCGTATTGCGGCTTCGCGTAGGCCTGGAGACAAAGGCATGAGATGACCACGCGGATGGTCAAATGGTGTGGAATAGAGGCTCAAAAGAGCGTCCCACCAGGTCTCGCGGACGAACTTGATGGAAGGCTCGGCACCTATGGCGGGCCTGTCTGATAGATTCTCCGTGTCATCATCAAGAGTGTACGAAACGGTATCCAGGTATTGCACGCTATTAGCAGCATGCATAATTGGCATTAAATATTGGGGAGAGGTTGCTGCATGAGCGAGGGCAGCCTGGATTATAGGAATAACATCAAGTCATTGCGACGCTTTGCAAGAGTCAACTATACCTGTGCATATCTGGTATCTTCATAGTATCCTTGCGGATGTGAAGAATGAGACGGAAGATCGCCAGAGCCGCGGGTCCCGTGTAAGGGATGGGAATCGTTGGGAACGGATGTGCTACTCGTTGCAGAAGTGTCTCGAAGAGCGCTCATGTGAGTCCGTGGCGTGACAGAAGGTTCTGCAGCACCAGTCGACAAAGTACTGGGTTGCACCGACTGCTCATGTGCGTCGCCCTCAAAAGCCTGATATATGACTGCGCTGTCATCATCCTCAAAACGTGGCTCACTTTCCCGCTTTCTTGCTCGCCTGTGCGGTTGTCCACCATCGTTAATTGTCGATGCCGCGGATCGCTGGCGGGCACCAGGCATCTTGTCTGGACCTCGTCGCTTCGGTGCGGCATCATATGAACATGAGCTGCCATTTTCCGTACGACGGACGCAGTTGTGGCACGTCGGCTTTGCTCCGTCACAACGGATCTTGCGACTCCGGCTGAAAGAGACGCGGTGAGGCCGACGTAAAACAAACACAGAAGTGATATCAGATATCGCAGACAAGCACACGGAATTTTTCGACTGACCATTGAACACAGGCAACATAGACTCGTGTTCGTGGTTTGCCTTGGGTTGTTAGGGGCTGATCAGGTGCTAATTCAATACGCGGTTTCTCTTTGCGGGATTTGCTGTTGCCGGATGAAGATGGAACAGATGGCTTCCTGTTCGCTGGAATCGTGGACATGCCTTCCGGCGAATGGGTTGGGGATGACGGCGATGGTGTAGATACTGATGGTATAGTTTGTGACATTCGACCCTCATAAGCTAAGGGAGACAAATCATGAGCCTCGTGCTGGAACGAGCTGCTTGCTTCGGACGGCATGTCCTGGATGACGTGGGTTTGGACGTTGCCAATGTCTCCTGAGACGGAAATGCTGGCACTCCTATGTTGAACGGCACCATAATAGGGATGGTGAGCATTGTGCGCACCATGGTACGCGCGAGACCTCGAAGAATCCTCTTGAAAAACATCTTTCCGAGCATAGAAATCGGAAGGTCGTGAACTATGGTAGTTGTTCAAGTATTCTGGGCCTATGACATGGATGTCTTGTTGGAAATGGTCCTCCAAAGCGTCCGCTCGTGCGTATGCGCGGTTATCAGATACAGAATAAGGAAAAGTAGCCGACATAGATGTAAGGATCTAATAAGAATCCTGCTTGACGGGGTCTAGGCTAAGACAACAGCACCCGAGATGTGCTATAGTTTGAAACAGGCAGACAGATGGGTGCAATTTCAGATTCGTTGAAATTACAAACTGACGAACAGCAACTGGAGATGAAGTGAAAATTGAGGTTAATGCCTGGCTCCGGGATTTTTGAACGGCTACTGTCATCGAGGAGGGAGACATAGGGAGACGGGCGTCGCGAGTTCGCCAAGCCGCTGCCGACAATTATAAGAGGATGTAAAGAAGCATTTCCATATTTGGATGCGGAGTGCGAGAAGCATCGTTGCCGGCCAATCGGGATCGCCCAAGAGTGATCAGAGCAGACGGCGACACAACACTTCGGAGACTACTTGTGTCTTCACCACTCCCTCGGCTCAACTTAAATACTCGTTGCCCTCTCGCTCGATCCCTCTTTTATTCTTTTGGGTCCTCTCCATCCAGCAATATCTCCTATCTTTTTGTTTGGCCGGCCAGAATCATATTCAATCATCGTGAAATCCCCCGCCTCCTGGTGGAGTAGGTTCAATTCTATCGCGGCGTACAGATGCTCCTGATTATCAATATTGGCAAATCCTTGAGGCGGCCACCTACACTGCCTCTCCATGTCTCGAAAACTGCTCTTCTGACGTACATGGCGCCTTGGACAAATCCTGAACTTTGACCCTCATGATCTTCTCCTGACTCGGCAGGAGGCTTGCTAAGACCGGTAGATGTCGAAGTTATGAAGGGTGGAAATCACGTATGTGCGGTGACACCCGCCGCGGGCATCACCGCAACATGTCACGCAAATTTCGAGTTTGAAGTCTAATCTGACTCCATATTGCTGCTGGCTATGAAATTTCATTGCACCATCGGAAAGGGCGTTGGAATCGTTGATCTCTTCCTTTTGGCCATGGGAAACGAACGGCGAAACCTCGCACATGTAGAAGTAGACCGCACCGATGCGATAGGACATGATACGGCTGTCTCTCGCGACAGGTGATGTCTTCTCCTGCGCTTCGTGGTGTACCTCATTGCTTAGTGTGTTCGACCGCGCTTTATAAGGTTTCATGCATGCGGCTCCTGCACGGTGCAGCTTCCTGTGTGCGCGATAGTTGCTGGACGCCTAATGTAGTGACGCTCTGGCATCTTACATTTTGCGATGCCGAGACCCCGTCAAACATTCCACGGCTTGTTCTCAAGCTGTCATAACGTAACCCCGGCATCACCCCTCGTAGAGGAATTTTTTCTTCCGTTACTGGGAGTGACAATGAGGTTTGTCCCCTTCTGATCTTCGCGGGGCTCTTCTCTTACAATCAGATGCATCCCATATGACTCTCCAACTGTACTATGGCCAAATTTTCAGGCCGGAGAGCCTTTATGGATTCGTGATTCAACCCAATGCATCTGACCAGGGTCTTGTGCTCGATCAATGGATCACGGTCAGAAAGTACCGTACGAAGTGCAGAGCTAAAGAGGTGTATAGTATACTGGAACAGGGAATCTTTTGGCAGACAATGCGTGTTATAGCACCCCAGCATCAAAGTCTTAGCTGAACAACGTTAGTGACTGTCGGATACAGAATATACCACAGATACACAGCAAGACCGTGAAGTCGGAATTTTTTAGAATAGTAAACCCGCCAAAGCTAACACTATCGCCACCCAGTTCTCACTTTTGTGCTCCTTGCACTTAGGTGTAGATCGGTCAGTGCATTGTCCGTCCCTCGAGATTACTGCGATTATTCTTATAGGCCATGTCGCTTCTCAAAATGACAATGATTCGGACATTTATTCAGTCGTGCTACTTGCAAAATTGTTGTTTGAAGTTTGACAGCTGATCGTTTTACAGCTCATGCGATGAAGCATATGTAGAAACGTCCACAAGTGTCGATATCCAGCGAGTTGAGAATCAGCAGGAAGGCCTCAGTCCCCATCTCGAATTTTCCAGCGAAAACTACAATGGAGCGTATTTTCCGAGATCATCAAATCCTCAGGAAACAGAAGCGTGAGCCAGCTGAAGGGCATAGTGATCACCCTTGTGAAGGTATGTTTACCTTGCAGACTCGTTATCGCCGCTCAGCACAGACAGCTACACGAAGAAATCGACCACGCTTGCGAGTATTGGCCATGTCACGGCAGCACTTTTGTTCTCTCTTAGCCCTATCTTCTAGAAAGGGCATTGATATCCGGTCTGGCGAATACGATATGGTATCACGAAGAAGTGTTCGGTCCGCCTAGCATCGGTCTTCGCAGCCTCTTCACATGTAAGCATCTGCTTCCTTCCCCATCACATTTGTCTTAGTTCCGAGGGTATCAATTTCCAAGGACATCATAGAAGTGACTTCGTATACATTGATACCATGCTAACTAGACACAGTGTACCTTCTAAGGAGGACATTCACATATATAAGGTGACCGATGCCGTGCTCTGATGTCTTCGTCTGCTTCTGAGATCGCCGTCACTAAGACCGACTTAGCCGTGTTTTGGACGTCTTTTTTGCAGCGGAGACTGTGGAGAGGTAGGAGACCTAGAGCTTCGGTGTGTGATATGTAGTCTCTTTTCATAATCGACGCAGCTGAGGGATGCCGTTACTTTCTTTTTTGGATCATGCTAATGCCCCCCTCCGCAACCGCATTCGGTATTTTCAGCCGACCCTAGCCCTACTCATTCCGGCTTCGTTGGGTACTGCAAGTATCCGATACTCCGGCTCTAAGCCCAGGCGTGCGAGAGAGTCTAACGTTCGGACGCTTGAACGCCTCGCAGTATCAAATCCTCTGCCAAGTCGTCCATAGCTGCGTTCAGTCCGTTGTTGTCGAATGCAATCCTGGGCTAGACGTGACTTCTACTTTTTTTTTCTCAGAGGTAGTAGATCCCTTTGGCTGTGAGCTCAGAGAGATGCAATGCCATCTCTGTATTTGGACTAACACTGATGGGAAATTGGATGAATGCCCCTCGGTCACCCATGTGAGTCGCAGTCCATGTCATGCGCGAATTGCTCCAGAAAACTGCCCAATCTGTCGGACTCGCGTCGTTCAACTTACGAAGGGAAATTTTTTCTTGGTAGTCTTCGTATCCGTCAGACAATCCGAACCTTCAACTACTTAGCTTACCAGATCTCACATCCATCCATCCAGCCATAAAGACCCCCGGTTGCAGTTCTTCCTGGCATTCCTACAGTTGTCTTCGTTCATGATGCATTTGCTAACGAGCATGCGCTGGTAGTTAAGCCTGTGCTGGTAGAGACGCCCGAGTATTATACGTGAAGGGCACCCATCAGTGTATACTTAGGATGCTTCGGTACATGTGCCTACAATAACGACATACTAAACCTCTTTATTATTCAGCGTGATATAGGTTGTCGCTTCTTGAAGAACCGCTTTGATTGAGCTTGACTCGCCCTACAGACACCGAACCACAACGGGCGCTGCTTTGCGGCTTGCGCGACTCTGCTTAATTAATGGTGTGTAATGCGATTTCTTGACTACTGTGGCTGGATTTTCTCGCTTCTCTTGAAGCAAATTTGATCCATTTATTGAATGTTATGTGCGATCACCCGATCATATGAATATTTAGTGATCAATATAGAAAATTCTTGCTGAATCCGTCTCATTGTAGCAAGACGTCCTAGGTGATGGCTAGCTTATTTTGTAACTCAGGTTTAGAGAACACTCACTCCGGCAAGTCGTGCAGATCAATTGAACAGTATGTTTACAAGCTTGTTCTACGGTGTAGTGACTGACCGATGCGAAGGCGTGAGAGTAGTTCCGCGGACAACGTGATGATGTTCTCAAACAGCCATATATAGAGGACGCCAAAGGAAAGTTACCCATGCAGACTCCGCAGCTCGCGAATGGCGTAGTATCTTGCACGTTACAAGAGGGCCCCGGAAGCTCATACGATATTGCCTCAATCAATCCACGCTGTCAGTGACGTACCATACTTCGTGGAATCATGACGGTATGTTCGCAGACTTCTAGAGACATTGAAGGTCATAAGAGGCCCATGCAGTACAAAGCCACCAGAGTAAATGACTGAAAGATCTTTACTTAGAACTTCTGTGCGCAACGCGTAGTCTCTTCTCGGATTCAATAGCTTGACACAGGTAGCCCTATTTCTCTATTTGACCATACCCATCCAAAACGGCTCCTCATTGTGCCGTCATTTTCATTCGATGCATAGTGCACCATGTGGTTGCAAGTCATGTTCCCATTGAGCCTTCCAAATAACACACCCGAGTTGAAATACAGAACATGCTTGCATCTTGATGTAAATATCCAAGATATCAGTTCCCGGCTAATGTTACGAATGGCCCAACCTGACCGCATAAGGTGACCACTCCCTAGGCGCCAATCCATGTATGCCTTGCTCTCCGTCTCTTTCCTGCTTCTCATGAGAGCTGCTGGGGTGATCGCGATTGCAGCTCCCAGTTCACCGGGGCAAGAGGGTTCTGTGCTCGAACGTCGCGCAGTCACGACATCGACGGCATCACAGGTCGCGGGTTTTGATCCCTTCACTGAATTTGCGATAGCTGCATATTGTCCGTCGATCTTGCCCCAGAACTGGACATGCGGTGGTGGGCTCGTATTTCTTGCCTAGACGTAAGATGATCTGATGTGGCATCTAAGAATATGCGATGCCGTCCCCGGTTTTGAGCCAACACTGACTGGAGGTGATGCCGATGCAGTAGAACTATGTAAGTCTTGGGATATATGCACGCATGGAGGATACTTGACCAATGCAGGGTACAAAGGTTATGTCGGATATTGGCCGGAAGCCAATGCCGTTGTCGTAGCTCATGAGGGAACGGATCCCTTCGAACTGTAAGCCATCTTACTCGTGATACCGTCAGCTGAACCGTACCTCTAAAATGGCTTAGCTTGTCGGATTTGACGGACCTAGACATTGTCATGCAGAACCTCAACAGCACACTATTTCTAGGAATTCCTTCAGACGTCTCTGTTCATAGCGGATTCGCGGACGAATAAGAGCTGACGGCAGAACTTATACTGGCGGAGATGCAGAAGATTATTCGCCAAAGGGGGGCCACGAATGTTTACCTTGTATGCTTTGTTAAATGGTGCCATGCTTGCGTTGCGAAGACACTGATTTCGTGTGGAACATAGATTGGGCATTCACTTGGGGCTGCGTTGGCAGAACTTGACTCGCTCTACATGGCACTAAACCTCCCGTCAAATATTCATGTGAAAGGAGTCACCTATGGAACTCCCCGAGTTGGCAATGCAGCGTACGCAACTCTGTTTGACTCAATGGTACGTCATGCGATCCGGTCTCCCTTGTATGGAGGTCATCTGTGCGCATTGACTCCTCCATTTCACTAGGTACCAGACTCCACTCGCATGAACAACGAAAAGGATCCCATACCTATAGTCCCTTGGCGCTTCCTGGGCTACTTTACATCCACACGGGGAGATTCACGTTGTATCCTCTAGTTATGTAGTAGCCTGCCCCGGTGACGACGACGACGTAGATCCACAATGTACGGAATTGAGCGTGCCGAGCATCGCGGATAGCAATTTGGTGAATCATATAGGGCCATATCCAGGGAATATTTACATGGGTTGCATCTGAAAAGTTCAAAGTTAGTATGGTGACCGTATGTCATCACATCTGTGCGCTTCGAATGAAAAATTGGCCGTGTAGTTAACACCTGTGACTCTGGATAGGAAATAAGTTGTAATATTTGTGATCACCCAAGGCCAACACCAAAAAGTGCCTTCCCAGTTGCCCCAGCGAAATGTGGCTACTGTGACTAAACGGGACATTATTTCCATTGCGCTTTATGAAGCCTATCATTCGAGCACAAAGCAATCAGGTACTGCAGGCTGCAGCACGGAATCCGATCTTGACCGGCAACGATGTACCTCGATGTATTGTGACTATCGACACACCACTGCATAAAAGACTGAAAGTCGGACACTCTTCAGCACCGCGCATCGTCTTGGTTATGGAGATTGAAACTCTTGCAGAGAAGTAGTGTTTGTTCAAAGTCAGAGTTGGCCGCGTCGACTACAGCTCTGTATTTCAGCAATGAAGCAAGGCTGGTGCGATGGGTTGATTGATGTACTATGCATTCACCAGCTTTGTACAATTTTCTGTAAATCGTGAATAACTCCGCAACAACATTATCTTATAACCTCGGAATTTCAGCAATGGATAGAAAAAGGTCTTAGCTACAGGACTGTCTACTAGCATTTGTACAAACCAACGAGGAGAACGTGCCGGAACAGTACCGAGACAACAGTGCACTTTGGAAGTGTATTGCAAAATTTTGTCACAATACGTCACAGTATGGCCAATACTCGGCTTCTTCGGCAGGTCAACAGCCGTTAAGCGTGAGCGCATCGGAATCATCTAGCGTGATTCCCTTTCTGAGCAGTGTGGCTGCTGTTCGTCACACTCGCTCAATGTTTTGTTTTGAACACAAGAAATGGCCAGTTGATTGTTTCATCAAGTAGCAGGTTTGAATGAAAAGCATGAAGCCCTGGTTTACTGAAATTTTCAGGAGGAACAGTGAGCAGGATGGGACTAGATCTGCTCATCTCAGTCAATTACTGGCCATACCGGGACTCATTTTGATGCATTTTCACTTGCAAGACAGCTACAACAAAATTTCTACTACTTGAAGTTGATATTCCATTAGAGTACTACCAGACCCATATGTACAACAAGTTTCTTGAGGTTATCTGAAGTTTGCAGTGCTCGAGAGGCCATTGTACAAAGCTGGTGAATGCATAGTACTAGTAGACGGTATGTGGCATAGTTTGGTGTCAGACCGCGTGCACGGGTTCCCTGATCGGGCCGCGATCACTTTCTCGACGGTACTTCCGACAGGGAGTACTTGGTAGGTCGTCCTTCGAGCCCATGACGCCGAACATATCGAGCGTATTATATAGACCCTCAGGTCTCACTACTCAGTGGTCCAGTCCGTAGGTCAGCTTTTGGGACTAGTCGATGTCACTCCGGGGTGCGACGGAGATTTCCGGGATTTCCGGGATAGAGACGCTCGTCTCGGCGGATGCAAATTCAATATAGTGAGCGCGTAACATCCAAAATCCGTTTTCGAATTGAAGTAATGGTACAAGAGACCGGCTCTCACCCTTCATAAATGTATGAGTTTCAAGCGAGTGAGTTGGAATGCAACTTGGCAAGGCCGGCGACCCTTGAGTCAAAATATTCACGAGAAGCATGCACTCATAACACGCAATCGCCGGACACTGGGTTGTTTCCGTCAACTTTTTTATTGTCACCCGTCTTGACCATGCAGCCTCTGATCATGCGACTTCGCAACCACGCGATACCAGTTCACTACCATCACTCTATGAAGGACCCGAACAGTGTGCCTGTGGGGACCTTCACAAGCAACAGCTTCACACGTCCCATTTGCGGGGTACATACAGTATATTTTTGGTCGTGACACTTATACGCCGCCGACATGACCAACGCAGGTGGCCCCTGACAGTCCTCCCTTGGTATGTAGACCTGAACGCTCTTTCAGGACTCAAACAGCTGATTCGACGGCACCCAATTGTCGTAGTTGCTTAGCAGATCACTGCAGTTACGCTGCTTGTACCCGGCAAATGGTGTACCACACGGCTCCATGTGATCATGCTCTGTTGGTACGTTCGAGAAAATGCAGAAGGAAGGTGTCTGTCCTGATGTATATAGTCCGAATGTTTCTTATCAGGTGTCGTCGCGGCCATCCACTCCCCGGTTCATGTCCAAACCATTCCCCTCGTTCGCTCTCTGACGGTCGATAAATGTTTGCATTGCTTGCCGTCGTGGTCCCGGCTCTCTGGAGTGCCGCTAGGGCGATAGCACTCCCTGCGTCCATCCCAGTCCCAGTGACCGACACAGTACTTGGACGTCGCGGTGGAGTCACAAACCTGTCAGTTGCGCAGGTTGCGGGTTTCGAGCCGTATACCGAGTTTGCGCGAGCCGCATATTGCTCGTCTAGCGGGATCACCGGCTGGCAATGTGGTGGTAAGCTCGTATTCAACGCCCAATTTGAAGTCACTATCCTCATGGAGGTGTTCAGATGCATGCAGTGCCATCCCTGGATTCGAGCCTACCCTCACTGGCGGTGATGGCAACGACGTTCAGCTATGTATGTTTCCACAGTTGCGAAGTGTATCGTATGGCTGAGAATTTTATGGTGTATAGTTTTCGTTGGATATTGGCCCGACCAAAATGCTGTTGTGGTAGCTCATCAGGGGACGAATCCTACCCAGCTGTCCGTTCTTCATTCACTTATGACTATCGTCGAAGCTAATATATGTATATTTCCCAGCTTATCAGACTTGACTGATGTCGACATCATCACAGAGAATCTCAATAGCACACTCTTTCCAGGCGTTTCGACAGATATTTATGTCCACAGCGGGTTTGCCAACGAGCAGGCACAGACAGCTACAGCTATACTGGCAGAGACAAAGAAAATCATACAGGAAAATGGAGCAACTAGCGTTATTCTTGTATGTTTCACCGTTCCTACACCGTTCCTACCTTGAATTGTGATATATATATTGATCGCTATGTAATGCGATAGATTGGACATTCATTGGGCGGTGCTCTGGCTGAGCTCGACGCGCTCTTCATGACATTAAATCTTCCCTCCGATATTCACATCAAGTCTGTCACATTTGGAACACCTCGAGTTGGAAATCCAGCCTATGCGACTTATTTTGACTCAATGGTATGTGATTACTGTCGGTACCCTGGTGTGACGTCGCCCTGACCTTGATCTGACGTCAGGTACCAGACTTCACCCGCATGAATAACGAGAAGGATCCTATTCCAATTGTACCAGGCCGCTTTATGGGCTTCCAGCACCCTCATGGAGAAGTCCACATCGTCTCTCCAGGCGATGTAGTATCCTGCCCTGGCGATGATGATGCCGTGGATCCGCAGTGCACAATCATGACGGTTCCGAACATCGTAGAAAGCGATCTCTTGAACCATTTGGGACCATACCAGGGCATTTACATAGGTACCGTATTCTGTACTTAAAGCCTTTCTTTCCTCAATTCGTAATATTGGGTTGCATGGTTATTCTTCTGCTGACATTTCTGTGTTTCTGATCCTTCACCTCCGCGGTTAACCTTGTGCATGCATTGCTAGTGCCTTTTATATACCCGAATTCTGCTCAGTATCTGTGTAGGCGCCTGAGCAACCTGTTACACTGACTCATATGCAGCAGTACAGACAATCGCATCCGGATGTTCATTTTTCGATGTAATAGCATCGATGCTGTGGAGTACAATTGTCTGATAGTTAGGGGATTGTATAGTTATTGATGAAAACGATATTGCTCAGTATAACGCATCCTGATATTTCCATCCAGAGGCCGACCTGCAAGTGATCGAGCAGCAAAAGTTATGACGATGCAGATCATCGTCCAAAAATAGTTGTTGACACAAAATATTCAGATACGGGGAATCGAACCCCGAGCTACCGCGTTCAACGGTACATCTTGAGAGGCGGTAATGTTAGCCATTACACCATATCCGATGGATTAGATGCTTTGTTTTGTATTATTATAGATAATAATATAGGTTCAATCGTTCCTAAACGAGTCCACCTTTGGTTATGAGGTCCTTCGTACGAGGCTAAGTACTTATTGGCAAAATGACAAGACGATCAGACTCACCGACAAGCCCCCATGGCTCTAACAGTCGATACAGGGACGCAAGAAGCTATCCGAGAGACAACCGGTTCGATGACGGTTACCGAACGGGTGGAGGCAGATCGCGCTATGTGGGCGAAGTTGACCAGAGGCGCAGGTCGGGGCCCGACGGGCGAAGGAACCGAGAGGACGACCGCCGTGGGCCTGCAGACTTTGGGGAGCGAGAGCGAGATAACGGTCGAAGGAGGGATCGTGAGAGGGACAGAGACTCACGCGCTGGCCCGTCGCGTCGTTCAGCATCACCTCGACGCGCATCCAGAGGGCGTTCGCGGTCATCGTCGAAGCACGAAGATTCAGCAGAAGACAAGGCCAAACCCAACTTCGCTCCTTCCGGGCTCCTGGCGGCTGCCACCAAGACAGTCAAGCACGCTGATGGGACGAGTACCGTGCTCAAATATCATGAGCCGCCAGAGGCTCGCAAACCTGTGGTAGGTTGGAGGCTTTATGTTTTCAAAGGAAAGGAGCAAGTGGGTAAGAGTCTGCAACGTTACATTGAGAGGATAGCAAAGCTCAAGCGATGCCCGTGAACAGACCTGCTTCACATACATCGACAGAGCGCGTACCTCATAGGTCGAGATCGTACCGTCGCAGATCTTTCTGTCGACCATCCCTCTTGTTCAAAGCAGCATGCTGTCATTCAATGTGTGTTATCCTCTTTTCTTGTTTGTTGCCCAATCCTCATATTTCTCGACAGTCCGGCAGGTACGGGACAGAAATGAGTTTGGTGATGTCAAAGGTGCCGTTAAGTCAGTCGGTCTCTTCGTTCGGTACATGCGAGCAAAACACCTGTAGCTCAAGCGCCTTCTTGGATGCAGGCCATTCATTATTGACCTAGAGTCCACGAACGGCACACACGTGAATGATGAGGCCATACCGGTCTCTCGATACTACGAGCTTAAGCCTGGCGATGGTACGTCTCTATCGACAACATTCCTACTGGAATCAACAAATTCTAACTGATCCCATAGTAATCAAGTTCGGAGAGTCCACTAGAGAGTATGTACTTTTGCATGACGAAGTAGCATGACCACCCAGGCTTCGAGAAACGAGTGTATATGCGCCTTCAAAGCAAGGACAGGCTCGGATGCAGAATGTGAGTTTTATTTTGCTGCTTCCAGTGGGTGGTTTTGTGCTGGGGGACTCTTGGAATAAGGTCCGTGTCGCACGTAGTTTGGCGAGTCGGCCTCACTATAGACAATTGCAACGGTTGCGACTGTCTATTTTCAATATGTATTCATATCAAACTTTCGGAACAGCTGCTTCTAAATGCTTGATGGTCTAATGACGGGCAAATTTGCATCGTCGCACGACGTGGGCGGCGCAAGTCGGTCCTTCAAAGATCAAAATGATAGTAAGGTCTTCCCAACAAGGCTGACGTAAAGCCCATGATTGGCACCACATAACGCAACGCCAGATGATCACCAGTCAATCAATTCAAATGGATTGCATACTCTGAACGAAATTAGCCTAATACAATATGACCCTGTCGTCCCTACGCAAAGATGATAAAGAGTCGATAGATATCATTCCTGCTGCTCTCCTGAGCACTTTCAAAGTGACTCTCCGACGAAACCAGAAAAGAGACCAATCCTGCAGCTCTCGGGCACTATCAAAGTGGCTGTCCGAAGTAATCAGAAAAGGAATAAAAGTAGAAAATAAGGGAGAAATGTGGAAGAGGCAAGACGTTACACGAACACCAGAGTATAGAGAGAGATTGATACAAGATAGCATAATTAGATGTAATTCGACAATTGCTTCGGATACACACGTTTCCGTTCTACAATGCAACTCGTGAGCACAGAAGCATTAGGAGGCGACAGATGGACGCACCGTAAGTTCGTGGCTTGGGGAGCATAACATCATCAAGGGTCGTTCACTGGTTGCCACGGAGGTAGGGGGCGTTGACGTCCCCGATGCAGCTGATGTTGTCGTTGTCCAAGTGCCTCTTCAGCGCGTCGCGCCTGCTGAAGGTCTTCTGGCATCCGCCCACCATGAGCTGCCCCTCGTACACATACGGGTTGCTGATATCCGTCACCCCGTACTCGGCAGCGCGCTCAACGGGCACGCCGCAGCAGGTCCACTTTCCGGGATCGGCAGAGGAGAAGTGCGTCGCGATGTGACGCGTCAGATCGGGGCGGCGCCGGTTGAGCTGGACGTAGGGGCACTGCGGGCACGCGAACGAGTCCTTCGCGGCAGCAGTGGCCACTTCAAAGAGAAGCGGGGCCTGGATGTTGCGCGGACGCGGGCCCGCACGCGGAGAGCGGGGAGATGCGCCGGAAGATGGGGAGCGCGACGAGGCAGGGGACAGAGGGGGAGTGCTCGCCGGAGAGGCGTGCGCGTAGGGGGACGGACGCTGCTTGCGCGCGGTGGCGCGACGCACGTGACGTCGACGCGCTGGAGAGACGCGCGGGGAGGGAACGTACTCAGAGTCCTCGGTCGCGTCGCCCTCGCTTTCACCCTCTGCGTCCGCGTCGGAATCGTCATTGATGGCGTTGGAGAGCGGTATTTCGGCCTTGGAAGGATCGCAACACGTTTGATTGACATCCTGCAACAACAAAGGGGAGTCGACCACTGACGACGGAGGATCTATAAGGCCCGTGTGGATATTGACCGGGCCATCCAAGAAGTGAGGATCGCTTGGAAATTGAATATCAAAAGATGGATTTGTGATCAGGAACTCTCTGTCCCCAGGAAGCTGAGGCAGGTATAGGTCGTCACAAATAGAGCTGGAGCTAGAGGGCAGGAAAAGAGATTGAGTGCGAGTGTGGGACGAAGTGGATGGAAGATACATACGTGGGTTTGAAAGCGATATCATTAAAAGTGGATGAAGGGGGAGGGATGTTCGAAGCTGGTTTCGGACGGGGCCAACTGGAATCCGGTAGGAAAGTGGGTTTCAAGGCCGTCAGGGTTCTGGTGTCCAAGAGGCAAGCGGAAGGCAAGGTGGATGAGTCTGTCGGTGACAAGTGTTGGTCGCCTTCGGAAAGGCGGTGGTCAGAGGAGGGCGTGAAGTCGTATTGGCTGTAGTCATGGTCGCCTAGGTGAGTCCAGGCATGAAGGGGGGAATAAGACATTGTAGGAGGGAGGGAATGGATAATAGGGTGGTAAGGGCGACATTTGCAGTGGCGGCTTATGTACAGATGGCGCGCCCTCTTTCAGCAGCATTGCTCGTCTTGACGGCCCTTGTGTGCAGAGCGCCATCTCCGATTTTGACCAAAAGCGTGATCGAAGGCGGGCACGACGTTCTCATAGCTGGGGGTTACCCTCCCACGATTTTTGGCGCCCATTCCAGAGTATCACATCGGTCAGGTGACAGCAACCTGTCCGCAACCTTGGGACCACCCCGTCATTTTTGGCCGTGCATCGCGATCCCGGTCACAACAGGTCACAGGTCCCGTTATTTCTCATCTTTCAAAGAAAAGTGGCCCTGGTTTCTTCACAGCAGCCTGGTCGATGCCACCGGTCTCCATCTACGCGCTTTCTGCCTGGAAAACGACGCCCTGGACGGCGTTGGAGGCTGCTTTGCTCCTTGGGTCGGTCCAGAGAGTGACCATCCGGGGAATTAGACTTGGACCTGAGCCCATCGCCCGGTTTCTGGAACGCGCATTATCTCTCATCGGGGCTGCCCGCAGCACCGCTTGCCCGAGAACCGGGCGCGCTTTGACTATGGCATGTGCACACCACGATGTGATACTGGCAGCACACCGTCCCCTGGCCTGATATGACGACATGCGCCGACGGTGCGCGAGTCCTCTCATCGATTCGACCCGACGCCGATGCTACACGTCCGTCTAATGCGAATGTACTCTACCATCGAGGGCCAGAACTCGACAGTAATTCACGCTTTTGAAATCAGACCTTCCGCCTACGCCTTGATAACATCTAATCTCGCCGTAAAGTCTGGGCTCCAGCCGTACCTTCAGACGAAGATCGTTGGATCGAGGCAGATCGCCCCTCCCCTTCTCCTCAAAAATTCGTTAACCTCAAACACCTCTACAGTACGTTGAAACACACCACTCGCTGCTCGGACAAGTCGTCTCGATGTTCTGTGATCAAGTGTTTTCGACATGAGACTGACGATGAGCCAAAAAAGGCAGGCACGTCAATCGGACCATCACTCTAGATTTTTCTCCGAGGCGTCCCTTTCAACGCCGTTAGAAGAGGAAACTCAAGCAAGCTGTAGCCAACGTCGTGAGTTGTACATCTGCCAATTCCGACGTGAAAAGGCGGAACTGCTACAAAGTTATTCACAATTTGGCATTTGGAACAAAGGGCAGTTTATCAGTCGCCAATCCCTAAATGGGGGTTGCTGTATCGCCTACTGGATCTGACTTGAGGTCAAATGCTCGGGAGATCGCAAGTGGCATTGTCCGAGCACATGGATGCCTCCCACGCGTATCACGCCCGACTGCCTCAAGATCGTCCTCAAAGCACCAGGAATTGTCCCTGATTACGGTCACTCATACCACAGAGTGCACCACTGGCGCTTAAATTTAAAACCAAGTCTTAACCTAAGGTAGACCCAACTCGAAACTTGTCACGCTTACACCTCTTTGGCAGAGAGTCCAGACCAAATGGCTAAAAACTGAGACTCAAGCACACGGCATCGGAAGTATAAAACCTGAGAACTCAAGTTTATAGATTTATAAAATTTTCCTAGGGCCCAAAGTTTTTATATTCGCTCTGGATTTTTATGTTTTAGAATTTCTGCATTGCGATCAGGGTTGCTTAGTAAGAGCTATCTGGCAGTTTCTCTAATACTATACAGCTTTGCACAATTTTCTATAAATCGTGAATAACTCCGCAACAACATTATCTTATGATCTTGGAATTTCAGCAATACATAGACAAATGTCTTAGCCACAGGATTGTCTACTAGCATTTGTAGAAAACGACGAAGAAAATGTGTCGGAACAGTACCGAGACAGCAGCTGGAAGTGTATTGCCAAATTTCACAATACGTCACAGTATGTCGATGCATGGCCAATATTTGGCTTCCTCGGCAACAGCCGTTAAGCGTGAGCGCATCGGAATCATCTAGCGTGATTCCCTTTCTGAGCAATGTGGCTGCGCTCACTCAATGATTTGTTTTGAACACAATAGATGGGCAGTCGATTGTTTCATTAAGTAGCAGGTCTGAATGAAAAGCATGAAGCCCTGGTTTACTGAAATTTTCAGGAGGAACACCGAGCAGTATGGGACTAGATCTGCTCATCTCAGTTACTGGCCATACTGTGACTCATTTTGATGTGTTTTCACCTTGCAAGACAGCTACAACAAAATTCTTACTATTTGAAATTGATATTCCATTAGAGGTACTGTGCCATTTCGACCAACTGTTCAGATTTGTCACTGGTCACTTCGACCTCTGAACTGGCTGCGCGGTCAAATGTCACACTAACAAAAATCATATTTATCAGACTCCCGATGAATTCTGGTGTCAAAATGAGAGCAGCACTAAAATGGAAGGATATTTTAAAAAAATAGACCAGCAAACACGCCGGATTTTGACATCATGAACTGAACTCGGAGTTTTTGTCCACCATCATACCGGCCTTTGAACTGGTGAACTGACCAGAATATGGTGTGACAGTCACAACCCGTGAACAGTTGGTCGAAATGGCACAGTACTACCAGATCCATATGTACAACAAATTTCTTGAGGTTATGTGAAGTTTGCAGTGCTCGAGAGGCCATTGTACAAAGCTGGTGAATGCATAGTACTCGCTAACCACGTATCGCCCCCCCCCAAGTTGGCAATCGCTTCTGGTTGGTCAAAAGCCCTTCTTGTTTGATGGATTTCACAAATACCGAAACTTTTATTGGTCGAGACCTTGATGGCCGACTGGGGGGTGCCGACAGATTTGCACATTTCCGGATTCAAGCTCCTATTATATTATTATACAAAATTTATATTGATCCGATATGGTGTAACGGCTAACATTACCGCCTTTCACAGGAAGTAGGGTGTGTAGTGCGCGGTAGCTCGGGGTTCGATTCCCCGTATCGGAGTTGTTTTGCTTTTTGCACCCTCATCTTGACGGCAGAATCAGAATTCTATTTCTATTATTTTCTCGTCGCGGCGATAAAAGTGGGATGTATAGTAGCGTAGTTAACGAGAATAGCGAAAGATGTGCTTATGCTACCGGCGATGCATTGTCCGCGTCTGCGCCTATCTATCTATGTCTCCGAGATCGTATACGCTTGCCATTTTGCACCGCCGGACCGCGCCTACGTCCCAAATTGATTCAGTCAGGCTAAAGGAGCCCACGACATACAAGCCAAGTATACATACCCACGGATTTTCTTCTTCGGTGATGGAGGATGCGCAAAGCTGGCAGGATCCTCACCCCGACGATACTTTTCCATACTCCACAGAATATACCTGAGATTGAAGAATAATTAGATCCCTGACACACATGCACAAGGACGTTCGTCGCAAAGATACCGTGCATACCTGCGATCGCGCACGGCCAGCCCCGCCTTTTTCATAGCATGCCCGTCAACCTTCCACAGCTCATCCCATGACTCTGCTGTTAGCTTGGTGTCGGAAGACCTCCCTATAGCCTTGAGAAAATCATTGGGCGTCGCAATCGAGTCTGCTTGTAGGGTACTGCGAGGTCAGTCGTGAACTCAGGACTCTGCAGGAACCTCTTCACCTCGAGGTGGTGGTACCGGTCGTTGAGAGGCCCTGTTCTGGAGAGCGCGACAGAGACGCGGTGCAAATGCGAAGACCGACGAGCACAAGCGTTGTGACATCAGATTGACCGAGGAACCTGAAGCAACCTCAGCAGTCGAGAATATCGGTCTGAAAGTGCACGTGATCGCCTCGTAATTGGGTGATCGTTTTACGGTGGCACAATTCCATCCTGCAGTTCACACTCAAAGACTTGGATTTCACCGCCAAAGTGCCACTATATCGTGAATTCTTTAGTCGTTAACCAAGGCCGCTCACTATTTCCCCCAGCTGTACATGTGAGGGAGGGCACGACTAGGCTCGCAGCTGCGCAGCATTCGCGGGTCGAGAGCTGTCGTTTCGCCACTCCGAATATCTTATCTCTAGTGACTTTATTGCCGTCTACAGTAATATTACCTGTATCGTCCTGGGCGATGCGGTATCTGATACATACTCGGAGACCCAGGCGCTCGACCTTGGCTGAGAAAGCACAATTGTGCTGAAAAAGAAGCCCTGCCTTTCCTGGGGAACAGTGCAGACGTTTACTTGTAGTGATGGATCTGTTCATTAATCTCCTGATCTTCATCCCTCATCTTCCGCGTCCAACGATCACCATGTGAACCTGGGACGCCGCGGGGTCGGCGCTCAGTGGCGTATATAGAGCCCACGCACATACCCCTTTGAAAAGCTCTCGCTATCTCCGATGACCACCATATTTTTTTGATCAAGGAACACTTGGGCCTGAGGTTCCTTACTGCTCGACTCTTGCACACTAGACACGCGGGAAGGTAAAGTCTTGCAAAACATAATAAACAAATAAAGCAAAGCCCACAGAATACGACGTCTGTGACCGCAGTCCATTGTTTTGTGCGTGTATGGTCCCGTATCGACGGTCGAGGACTCTAGATGGAGGTCAAATCGTCGATCTGTTCTAGAGCCCAACAATAACGAACACTTCCCCAAAAGCTCTTCTCGAAGCCGAGCAAATTGAGCAGACGCGGCAGAGGATCACCATGCAGGGTGGCGAACCTGCCATCCTCCTCCCCCCCAGTCCCCCCAAGCCTGTGATATGTTAACCAAGTAACCTTGTGAGGCATGTCCACCGTCGATCGCTTGCTGTGAGAATGACAATGCGATAACGCGATCTGCATACAGGCTGCTCCACCAGGCCTGTTCTTCCGGAGAGCTGCAGCATCATGCATTGGCAGTCGCTGTGGTATTGGTTCGGTCGAATCCAGCCTGCATCGCCCAGGAGACCAGCTGCCTCCCGGCGTTGGGTTCCCCGCCCTTCGAGTGCGACACGCGCAAACACAGACCATGCCAGTCCTTCAAACCCTCCACCTCCGGGAACCACACCATGACAGGGAAGTCCGACTGGCACGTAGCGACAATCCCGCCGGGCTTCGTGACGCGGCGCATCCCGCTCAGCGCCTTGACGGGGTCGGGCACATGCGGAATGACCTGGCGGGCATTGGGCGTGCACCACGTCGAAGGTGCCGTCCGGGTACGCCAGCGATTCCACGTCACCGACGACGAACTCGACGTTAGTGACGCCGCGCGCCGCGGCGGTTGCGCGTCCCTGCTCCAGGACGGTGTCTGTTTCAGGCCGATGACATGGCCCTGCGGCACCAGCGCAGCCAAGTCGACGGTAATGGCGCCGGGGCCGCAGCCAACGTCCAGGATGCACATGTCTGGTTTAAGCGAGGGAAGAACTGAGTTGGCGGCAGTGCGCTAGCTGTGCGAGCATAACACGGACTCATGATGACCATGCGTGTAAGTAGTGGAGCCTTGAGACATGGCCGTCTGACTTAGAAGGCAAAGTGTGTGCTATGAGAGGGTCAGCGGAAAAGAGATAATGGCTGAAGTATGCCTACGAGGGCCATGAATGAATGGCTTCGAGGCAGTAACGGAGAATGTCTACTCTCAGAAAAGGAGAGGTGATGGGCAAGTTGTGATAATGGTAATGATCAAGATATTCGATCATCGATGCTTCGGTCGACTTACCCACCTGTGATCAGCACGTGAGGTAGGCGCCGTCGGGAACCAAAGCGTGGAGGAACTTAGAGCTGACAGACTGAGCAGCGTCCTACTTGCCAGGAATGGATCAGACCACACACCATCGTGATCAGTGGAAACTCCGGTTTGCCTGGGATGGCGACTCAAAAGACTGTTTAAAGGACCTTCTCTCAGTTGGTCTTCCATGCAATAACATGAAAAACGCTCCGGTATATACGAAGCGGTCTCATAATAGCTGGTTATATAGCAGAGACGACAATCTACTCTGCAAAGCTACGTTTGGCAGTAAACGCGACAGGCCAATCAGAAGACAGGTGCGTCTCTCAAAAATAAGCGCTTTTCCTCCTTTTGAATCCACCGCGCGATGGAATTGGCCGCGCCTATAGCGGCTGTCTTCGGCAGGCGAGGGGATAAGGCCAAGTACAGCTCAAACGGTTGAGTGATCTGTATAGCATGTCTTTTATCAGCACTGAACGGATGAAGGCCAACAAAGGGACGAAGCCTTACCCAACCCATCACACACTCTCGTTCCGTGCGTATGTATTGCAGTTTGAGGGTACTACCCTGACCAGACTTGGCGTGAATGGAATCATACAGAATCTGGTACAGCGTCATCAGCCTGAATGGAAATAACATGATATTAGTAAGGTGACCACTCTGGACTATCAATGGACGCACCGTCGCTTCTCGTTCGGCTGGTCATAGGGATCCTCGAAGAGCGGCATCGTTACCTGCACATGCGACCTAGACTTGTACACGAAGTGTCGCAAGCCCGGTATACCAAGGTCGCCGACAGAGTATTCAGTTGCACCGCCCTCAATAGCGTCGGCAATGGCACGAAGGTGCCCGCCTTGCACCATGCGCTACAAGAAAGTTGAGTGGTGTAAAGGGATCAACGCCGCATACGACTCACTTGAGAGACGGTATTGCACCAATTTCGAACGGCTTCGAAGTCCGCACTGCCACTGACACATACCAGACTTACTTCCGAGATGGGCCTTCCTATCACATCGGCATCGTCAGCAAAGTCGTCAATGTCCGTGTGTCGGCTGGACGGTATTCGCGGGTTCTCATCTCCGTTGTCATCTTGTGCATTCTGGATGTCGTCTGTCCCGCCATCTTTGAGAAACATTACATAGGCGTTGACGAACCCAGTAGGGTTGAATTTTGGGAGGCATACAGGTAGCCAAGAGGCCGATGCCGACGAGTTGCGGATGGAAGGTGCATGGATTGTATTTACCAGAACGTGCAGATCTGCAGCGCCACAAAGTCAGCAAGAGCGAAGGAAAATGCGCATATAAAGGTTTTACCTGAGGGATGTATGGAATGCTTCTTTGGCCGAACAAGTGTAATAACGCGTTCTTTGGCAATCAAGATGACATAAAGGATGTCCTGACCATGACCTGGATCAGACACAGCATGGATAATTTATTGTTACCCGCACCTTGATTTTCGATGTAGGGACCAATATGTCCGCAACAGTCTTCCGCAAAACGGGATCAAGCTTCAGGCAATGCAAGGAGGACGTGCTCATTGCAAGGTCCCATTCTAGTCTCGCCAACAGTGAATGCAGAAAGGGCTCAGCTCCTGAAGGGAGGTTTGGTATATTATGTGCGAAGGGAATTCTGCACTTACCACCAAGTAATCGTCGTAGATCGAAGTTGGTCCGCCGTTCGAACATGCGTCTCAACTGTTCTGCAGAGACAACACTCAGGATTTGCAAGTGCAAGTATTCTAAATGGAAACGCGTCTTGCTTTGCAACAATCAGTGTCTGCAACAGGCGCTCCCAGGACAAATGATAAGGACAAAGATATAGCTCACCACAGACTCAGGCTCTCCCCATGAGGATACACAGACGTAGTAGAGCGGGGAACGGAGAAGGAATGTTATCCGTGTACTTCCTGCATTGATGCAGCGAATCTTATCTCCTTCATCGAGAAAGACAGATACCAGCGCTTGCATGATCCCAATGTTAGATGTAACGCCTTCTGAATCTTCACCCTCTTGCTGACTGTTCAATGCGAATTCACCTGAAAGCCGACCAGTAAAGGAGATTTGAGACCCACCTAACAAATACTGGCTTTCCGGCATCCGTAAGCACGAAATATCGTCGAGGAGGATAGACGTCGACTATTGGCCCAATAAATTACTCATTGGACACGTCTGCTCTGCAACAGGCTACACACCGGAATTATGGGGCAATTCATGCATGTCGACAGCCTTCCCTCTCCTTCGGCGACTTTGCAGAGCAATGTCTAGACAGCCAAATGCATAAATTATGAGCGATGTTTTCATGAATAGATACTAACCGCCGTAGGACTCCTTCTTATTCAGTGTCCTCCTGAGTTGCTCCCGGAGATTCTTCTTCGACTCCTCGTCTGCAGAGCGAGACTCGACACGTCCACTTACACTACCCTGGTCCCCATCCATCGCATCGACCTCTGCGTCAGGTTCTTGAACTAGCATATCTTCGGTAGCTTCCATGGCAGATGAGGCTGAGCTATCTCCACCCTCACGCCGTCCATGTACTAATCCGTCGTTCGGTGGAGAATCAGAAATAGGGGTTTGCGACATTGATGAGGTACCATGACTGTAAACCCGGTACGGTGACACCGCGGGCGATGGTCGTACGAGAGGCGGCGCCAGACGGGATGGCGAAGGGCTAGAGATGGGCGTACCGACACGAGATGGCGTCCGAGAACGTGGAGTGTTCGACATGAAGTTTAATGTGCTGGAGTGATATCCCGGAGACCGTTCAGAGCATCATACGCTGCATTTCCAGCCACGATATTGCATGGTCTCACTGGCAGTAGATTCCCAGTGAGAGCGCTTGTCATAGGACTGCATCATGCGACCACCACCGGCGTTACTTTATCATTCTCGACGGACTTAAAAAGTATGAACGACACCGGGACGCTCGTATATGAGCGTGGAGAGCCATGGTTCGAGGATGGCAATATCGTCTTGCTCACAGGCCAACCCAGCGTCGCATTCAAGGTCCATCGCGGAGTCCTTGCCCGACACTCAGAGATCTTTCAGTCAATGTTCCAACTGCCTCCGCCCTCGCAACCCGACGTCGAGAGCCTGGACGATTGCCAGGTAGTCAGAATGTACGACTTGCCTGCAGAATTGAGCAGCTTGATCAGGGCGTTATATGACGGGGTGTAAGTCAAAGCGACCCGTTGCACTTCGAGCTGAACCTGCCTGATTTCACGATTGTCATAGATCGTTTCGGAATGCCAGTACGGAAGACTTCTTCCATGTCGCTGGCATCCTGCGTCTATCGACGAAATACTTTATTGCGCATTTGCGCGCCCAGGCTATCCGCTATCTCTCGCGAACTTGGGCCTACACACTTCGCGGTCACGACGAGATGCTTGAATACGCGATAGTATCGCCGTCGGTCAATGGAATGACATACCCGTATGTTCACCCTCTGCACGTTCTCAATCTCGCTCGAGAGACCGATGTCAGGATTCTCGTACCATCGGCTCTGTACTTCCTTTCCCTCTATCCCCTCCACGACATCCTACAAGGAGATCATCCCAAACTGCAAATTGAGCATCCCTCACGGCCCTCTTCTCAACTATCGGTTCGTGACATTAAGGACTATACTCTAATGTTCCAGCATCGGATAGATGTCGTCTTGGACTTTGTCCGTCGCGTATGTGGCCTGCGTAGCGCGAGCACATCTTGTCAAAGCGATCGTGAGAGCTGCACGAAAGCTTTTACGCGATTGGCTTCTAGATTGTCCCGAGCATGGATGGTCAGGACAGGCCCCCTTCATTACATGGTCCAAGCTATGGACGAACTAGCCGAAGACCCAACGGTCTGCAGAGCGTGTCGGCGAGCTTTCCGTGAAGACGTGATTACAGCGCGCCAGAAAATCTGGAACGAGCTACCAAGTGTCATAGGCCTACCTAGCTGGGAAGACCTTGAAGCTGCCGAGTTGACAACGTCAGATAAATAGGCTGCATATATCAGTCTTTCGGTCTGATTTATCATTTTACTTTTGAACTGCATGGTTGTGAATTTGGGACAGACGGTGACTTTCGGTGGACTAAGATGGATTCACTTTGCATTGTGTATGATCTCGTGTATTATCAGATGGAAACAAACCATCAGGTGCCTCACAATTTAAATTGAATGAATGCACCCATCATTGGACACCACATAAGAAGAAAATATAGGTGCGACTGGTATTCTCGTTATACCACCATCTTTTTACCCTGTATCCACATCCCTTCCCTGTTCTGCGCATCTCCAAGACACCACCATTTTTCAATCATGTCGTTGGTCAGCTCCTTCGTCATCCCTCCTTCAGCGGTATCATCAAAAAAGTCAAGCGGACCAATACCCGTTCCTGACACTGCGTCGTATACTCGAACTATCCAATAGCAAAGTCACATCATAATGTCTTTCAAGTACGCAATGGGGCTCACTGCACTGTGCATCGAATGCTGCGCCCACCGTGAAAGTTCCGCTACCTTTGGCCAGGCCCAGCGCGATTGCTCCCCCACGAGTAGCAAGATACAACGCCTCTTTCCAACCTATGGCGAGACTCCCGTTTTTCTCGTCTTGGCCAAGCATACCGTCGGCAGGGCCTATGACCCTCGCTCCTTCGCGCATTCGAGACACCACCACTGCCTGTCTCATGCAATTCATAATGTCAATACTGTACCCGCCTGCGATATCCGTGCCAAGCCCGACTTTTACCCCTAGATCCAGGGCTTCGCGGAGGCGGAAGGGTTCAGCAGAGAAATAGGCATTGGATAATGGACAATGAGCTATTGCTGTGTCGTAGTTCACCATTTGGGCTAGCGAGGGTGGGTCAAGAAACGTGCAATGCGCTTGGATAGTACGGGGAGTCAGAAGGTCGTTCTAAATTTTTGTAAGACTCTGAAACGGTGCGCTTGACGATCAGTATATTTACGCTAGCGAACACTTCTATGTCGGCGCTTCCACGCTCGCGTTTGACCCATTCCACCTGGTCGTGGGCCTCCGCCATGTGACTTTGTAAACGGAGATTCCGTTCCCGCGCCAACTCACCGAGGCCTTTCAGGAGTGCGTCCGAGCAGGTGGGAATGAAGCGCGGCGTGATCACGGGCTCAACGAAGCGATTATGATGTGGTAAATGTGTGACAAGATGAATGCATTGGTCGACGAAGGTACGTGCAGACGAAATTGCCATCGCCGCCGAGTCTTCAATATACGTCTGTCGTGATGAGATATCCATGGAAAGCTTTCCTACGAATGCTCTGATTCCAGCAGCTTGCATAACCTCCGCTAGTATCAAGCTAGAATGAACTGCATGCGTTGGCCGCCCGCACATACCGAAAAGGCGAGCGAGCGTACTTTGTCTCAGTTTTGATGGTTCCGAACAGGAGGACGGCGCCGGTACCATGCTCCACGAGCCGAGCCGCAAGTCGCCTGTAGACTCTTCTTGCTAATGACGGATCTACGTCTAAGTTTTCTTCAGCCTTGAATGCGTATTCATTCAGCCACTCCATGAGAGGCAGGTGCAGGCCTGTTCCTTGATATAAGAACTGGGGGGCATGTAGGTGCAGATCACAGAATGTTGGTAAGAGGAAACTGCCTTGAGGAATCAAGATTGGCAGCTCAGTTTTCCTCTGAATGATCTGCTGCGATTCTGGGAGTTGTGCGGGTGCGACGTAGTCCAAGAAACCGAACTGATCAACCACTGGAGGATCGAGAGCAGATCTGTTTCAGTCATCAGAAAGTGATTAATGGTTGTGGTAATATCCTTGCCTAGTAAATAGTCATGCAAGATTTCGAGTTGACCAAGAGTAGGACAGTGGACAAGGTCGCCTCTCAGCAACATGGCCATGACCGTAACTTACAGACCCGAACTCGAATTGTAATCTGTGAGCACCTCCAGAGAATAATATATGATATCCCAGGATGAGATCTAATCTTATCAAGCGGGAGGGCTTCGAAATTCCCAGGTTAGGGGAGTAACGAATCGTCGACGGGCAGCGCGCGACTGAATATAATGTCGAACTCGTCCATCGCGTCTCCGATTTTCACTGAGACCTCTGCATATTCATTGGCATTTGTGGCCGTCGTTGGAATAGTTGCATACGTCTCGTCCAAGACCCTCCTCCCCAAAGGTGCAAAATGGCAGGACCGGTTTACATTCATCTGGCTGGTATGTTTCGTATACAATTGCACGAGATGGCCTGTAATTTTTGTCTAGGCCTTTGACGCCATGATTCATTTCACATTCGAGGGCTCGTTTCTCTACCTATCGACTTTCGGGCGGCAAGTGAACACCAGTGTTGGACCATTTGCCGAGATGTGTGAGTCCACCTCTAGAATATCCTTGGGTCTATATATGACAGTCTGTTCGTTGAAAAAGGGAGAGAATATGCTCATGCAGATGCTCGCTGGGGCTTCTCTGATCCAACTGTCGTCTCCCTCGAGATATTGACAGTTCTAGGAGCAGGACCATTGTGCTGCTATATTCTCAAGCAGCTTGCACAAGATGATCCAGCTAGGCACTATTGGATTGTCGTTCTCAGTACAGCTGAGCTTTATGGAGGGTGAGTGCGCCATTTACTTTTGTCCTTGAAGACTATCTTGGTGTCGCGAAGTGGCACCAACTGTATTGATACTACTCTTCTACAGGTGGATGACATTCTGCCCTGAGTGGCTGACTGGTAGTCCAAGTCTCAACACATCCAACGCTCTATATCTTTGGGTCTACCTCGTCGTAAGTGGTCAAACATGTTTGCCTTAACGCTGCGCTGAGCATCGTCACCGTCTTTTTTTAAAGTTCATGAATATGATGTAAGTCTCGTCGTGATTCTTTTTGGTGATTCTCATCTATTTGCGCAGTTGGGTCTTCATTCCCATCTGGCTGATGGTTGACTCCTATAGTCACATAGCGCAATCATTGCGATCAAAACAGGCGGATGTAAGGGCGAAGGAAGACTAAGTCTGGCATATTTGGAGTCAAATCAGTAACATTCCCAACCCTTTAATCATTTTTCGCCTCAGATGGTATTTTTTTTTTCATTTTGCTGTTGTACTTGCTGTCGTGCTTGTGATCCGTCTCGCTGAGGTTATTTACATGATTCATAAGACTACTAATAGTGCATGCAGTGCTCGTCGTGAGCCGAGGGACATCAACTCATAGTAACATGATTTGTGCCGTAATATGTGAAACGTCTTCCCATCCAATGCAGCAATGGCATTCAATTATGTCTCACCTTGGGTGACCACAAAGGTCTCGTTCCTCAGCCATGCTATCAGAAGGTCCCTCAAGGTCTCTTGCCGGTCCCATTCCACAACTGAGTACCCCGCCCGATACAGCGATATTTCGAATCATAACAATGATCGCAAGCAGACGAGCACAGAAAGAACTTGAACGGACTCACAGTGACCCGCATCCTCGATGCTCACGAACGTGTACACCCCTCCACCCTTGCCTACTTGGCGTATCCATCCAACGCCAGGCCACGCAATCTGTGGTGCAGGACGGAATGCCTATTGATGGATGGTGTCCAAAAGGTTCATCTAACAGAGCATTAGCATAACGCGGGCCATGATTATGTAAAAGAATGAAGATAATCGAGGCGTACCCAAGCAAGGTTGCTCCGCCATGAACAGACCATCCTTATTTTCATTGTACACTGTGCGTGATCAAACGGATGGTCAGGTACTCAATCATTCAATGGCTTCTGATAAATGCATGGTGCTTATACCTAACAAGCGTAAAGCAGCATTTATGGCAGGCGCCAAAAGCCGATATGCTGGTTGGATCCTACAGAAACAGGGACATTGTCATCTATGCATACATACTCATCAAAGAGGCGAGGTACGAACAGATCGCTGTTCTCAATGAAGGGCGTTGTAATGACCTCTCGCGCGAGATACAAAAATCTGACGAAGTCTGGCACGCCAATCTGCAATACAAATGTGTCTTGATAAAAGAGAATGGATACCATTATCCAAAGGCTCAGCAACCGGATGGGTGCATGGATCTTACCACATCTCGCAATCTGCTCTCGTTCATCACACGATCCAGCCATTGGAACTGCGGAAAGCAATTTAATGTGTCACTTGAATCACAGTGCACTCATATGTCAGTATTCGACCTCCACCTGTGGTGACTGGTGGAGAAGCGAGAATACTTACAATTCTTCTGGAATCAGATTGGTTCCTGCCGGTGCCCATACTCAAGCTCCGCCTTGTTGCTTCGCGGCATAGCGTCATGGCGTGTATTTTGTTCTCCAATGACGGCTGCTCATATGCCAACTGCACGGCATCTTGGCATGCCGGAAACGTTGCCACGGCCTGATTACAACCAGACCTGTTCACGATGAGATTATCGTGACAGTTCGCTTGTGCGAACCATCTATTCGGAGAGAGGATAAGAATACGAGATATAGTAGGCCTTCTGAGATAATGAACTTGACCTCCACATTGTAAGGGGGTCGCTCCAACCATTTCCCATCATGAGCTGCACGTCACAAGAAGGGGGGTTCATATTCGAGGATCTCCGTGTAGCGCTATGCTTACAGACTCGGGCATCTTGAGAATGCGACCTTGCGCAGGCGTTCTGTCAGCCGCGAGATCAGGGGTGTAAATAGTGTTCACAATGTGTGGGATACTGTACATCGAGTCCATACAGCCGTAGCCTCGTCAATACAATTCAACTCGTCGCATGGCGCATGATAGCGGAACTGACTAAGTGCCGCCATATGAGACAGATTGGATCATAAATTGGTTCCTGAAAACGCTCGTCGGGGATCAGAATCCTGAAAGATGACATAAAAACCTGGTGAGGTGTGGATATTTTCTGTTTGCACGAAGCCAGAACATGACAATTTGAATCAGCGGCCATTGAGTCGTCTCAAACGTACATACGTACGCCCCAAAAGCCTGGAGGAAGTCATCTACATCCCCAGCTGCAGTCTCACTGTTATTCCTCAGTGAGCTTTGGTCACCGTAGGAGAATCCGACCCCTACTGGCTGTAATCACGCGCAGTGTATAGCGGCCTGCAACGTGAAGCATTGTCTACTCACATGATCGATAGCTAAAACATGAGCATCGCGTGTCCATGAAAACTCCGCGGCAACGGCGGCGCCATTTCCGTCATCCCCAGCTGCAAGGCGGCATGGTCTGCTAGAGGTATAATGTGTGCTTCAAGAAATTGTGCATGGAAACCTACCCTGCGCCGCTAAACGGCATGGTCATTCTGGAACTACCTAGGCCTCCTCCAAACATGAGCACTACTGGCGCATCTAGAGGGTTCGAGCGCGCTTCAAATAGCCTGGCGATTTGATACGATAGCCCGCATGCCGTGGTTGTAAGGAGTTAGAGGCTCGCATCATGCACCACCAGAACATGTGCTTGTCCTCCAAGCCCACAGAATTCGTGAAATGCGCGTGGCCAGAGGTAGATCTGTCGCCATCCTGGCCGCAACAGAGATTTATACTTTTGTCAGAAGTGACCTCGATACGGGTAGCTAGGTTGGGCAGGCCTGCTGGATCCGATTCAAGCCTCAACAGAGAGACATCATAATCCGACAGAGATTGTTGGAAGGGGGCATCGAAGGAGAGAACTGCAGAAATCCCTAATAGGACGAATGCTGAGCGGAGCAATTCTCGAACCCACAATTGCAATACCAAAAATGTGAGCACGAAGAGAATCAGTCGCCAAAGGTGTTGAAGGTTGATACTCAAAGACGGATACTACTGACTGGCAACGAAGTTTGAATGTGGAAATCGCGGCGGGTTAGACACTTATGTGAATTGTCGTAAGCTTGAAGATGGGCGCGGGATAAGTACGGTCGCGTGACAAATCGTGTCCCCGTCACGCGATCGAGAGTTTCACTCCGACTCTGGTTTTTTTATATTTTTTTATATTTTTTAATTCACCGGGTTTATACTCCATACAGCGTAGGTACATGTAGAGTAATAATGATAGTAAGTGGGCATCCACGCCCTCATGAGCGGCACACCTACAGGTTTCGGTGGCCTCGTTATATGGTGTGGGCAGACAATCCAACAAGGCCTACAAAAGGAAAGGTACAGTCATCCAAAGGAAGCCATACCCAACCCCTGCCCAACCCGCTTTTCACGCTCTGTGTGTTTACCCGGCCCGGTGATCCCGTTCTGTCAGTAATTCACCCTATGGACTGAGTTTAGCCCTACAGGTTTCAGGCCTCAGTTATCGTTCGAGTAGACAGGGGGGTCAGTCCGACTCTGGTTGCCAATGCGCAGGCTCATCCATCCTTAGTGTACTTTACAACTTTCTGATTTACGTTCCACTAATGTCTCATATTTTCAAACTTATACCATCAACACGACTTTGCAACAGAGACCACCTCACAGTCGGCCCATCAGCGGTGGGATGCAATTAGCAAGTGGACAACATCAGATACTCATGCATATTTGTGCACTTTTACCATTGGAGGACACGCAGATTTCTCTTGCACTCCTGGATGGCTGCGATTTCTAACCTTTTTTTCGCAAGACCCTGACTCCAGTTCTTTTACAGGTGGCTCTGCAATTTCTGCCTTGGCAGAACAATGTAAGATGTCTTTCCTTGCATACTCTTGTTCCAGACTGTAGTTTTTTTTTGATATGGAGCCCACGATTTATCCTAACCTCTGCAAATCGATGATCAGGAATGCCCCCTTTGACAACACAGAAGACATAGAACTGGGATATTATTACCAATAGAGTAAAGACTTCCAATTTCTTTCTTGTCTACAAAGTTCTTCATCATGATCTCGATTTGGGGTCATCCACTTCCTTGCATTTTGGCGAAGTCACTGCAATATCATCTGACACAATGGTCACTTGTCTTGATAGACTAAATTGCATGCCTTGATATCCTAATCAATACTTATCACTATATGTTGCTGGTGCTTTTACAGGGGATATAATTAACCCACTGTTTGCTCTGCATCTTGAATGTCATGTTGCACCCATCTGTCATAACTGTGTTTACTGTAAGTCCAAGAGTTGGAAAATTGTGACTTTGCTCATACTGGTTCAAATTATATCAAGTACGTAGGTGGGTAGGTATATTTCAGGCAATGTCCCCTGCTGGAACACTTATTTTCTGTGCTACACATGGCAGTATATCAGCCACCAATATGAGATCAGCGTCGGTTCAGCGAGCCCCTACTAAAAGGACCTGCGGCATCATTATACTCACGCACGAGAAGACGCAGACTACCCTGGACCCCGAGTCGCATTTCATTTACGAGTCTGCGAGCGTGCAACGAGCCAATAATGAACCACCTTGAGTTGGCAAACGTGGTGCGCTGATGAGTCCCGTAGCCTCCTGGGCCTCGAATTGCGATTTTAGGAGCTTTCTAATCCCCCAACCGATCACTCTAAGACTCTTCTACAGCCTACGACAGGAGGGATAGGTCCCTATAATATTCCTAACGCCCCCTTTCCTTCCTAAACCCTCCTAACACCCTACGAAGTCTTGTGAAGTCACACGAGGTGCTACGAGGTTTCGAATGCTAGACGCAAAGTCCCTAACTCCTGCTAAGTCCACTATCGGACACTGCCGGTCCTCCCATACTGTTCCATTGGATCTAGGTCCTATCTACTACGTCACTCATCCTGGGCTTAGCTAAGAAGTCTTAGCTAAGTCTCTCCTAGCTCTTGTGATTGCAGCTACCTCCAATAGGCTCCGAAACGGTCCAAAGTTCCGGAAGTTGGACTTAGGAAGCCTTGCGCACCCCATGGGTCTCGATCCTATGCCATAAGGTCATCCTAGGGCGTATCCATATGGCCCTCCACCCAGTTAGGACACCTCCTACCCCGATTAGGCCAAGTCCCGCTGCTAAGAACTTCGTGCGCTCTTAGCCCACTAAGATAGGTGATCACGGTGCATGGCTGCTCTCGGATAGTCATTCCGCCCTCGTGAATGAAGTTGGTCACCTTTCTACCGTACGTAGTTTCCCTGTTTCAGTTCCTATTTAGTTCCTATCCTCCTCGTGTTCACTTCGGAGCCCATGCGCTTTAGTACACATTTCGGACTCGTAAGGATCACTTCGCGCAAGAATAGTTCACCTCACGCTCCCCTATTTAGTCAGAGGTAGTTTACTATGTAAGAGAGAGACCCCTCAGTGCACGCTTCTCTCTTCGGAATACAAAGTTCCCCTGTAGCTCCGATCTCAGGAAAGCGTCACGAGTACAACCTTAGGAATGGTCCTAAGGCCCCTAAGTCTCCACCCCAGCTCCGTTTCAGTACCTTTGAACTACGTCTACGCTCGCGATATATCTACGAACCACGTTTACGCTTCCCGAACTACGCACTATGATCTACGAAGTCGCCGTGACTTCGTGCCCTTCAGCACCTCTTATAGCACCTATCCGGTGGGCCTCCGTCTTAGTTATACCCTTAGGCTCACGTTGCGTCATCCCTACGTCCTACGAATAACCCTACGACTCCCCCATAGCCTTCATTACAGGCTATAGTACATCTCTCTACGCCCTCGAACTCTCCGACCCACACCTCGAAGTCATCAGACACTTCAGAGCTTCCAGCAACCTCGTTCCCCCATTCCTATTCCAAGTATTAGCTCTCCAAACCATCCGACCTCTCCTACAAGTCTCCTACGCTAGCCAAATCTCGCCCACCTCGCTCTAACAAACCTCTAAGCCTTACGCCCTTTAGCTAACTCTAGCTAAAAGGACTTTGCAGCAGTCTCGTACCCTCTGCCGCTTAGTAGAAATTATAGTCCATTGGCTTATTGCTCCCTAACTCTATACAGCCTACGAAGTCAGCTCGCGCGATTTAGCTAAAACTTCGAAGGACTTCGCAGAATCTCGAAGGACTTCGCGTACTTCGGAGGGCCTCGCAAGGCCTTAGGGATTGTATAGCACTTAGGAACAAGATCCTGTTGTGCAGGACCCTTGACCCCTTACTCCCCTACTTACAAAAGCAAGACATACAGGTTTCCCAGTATCATACAGGTTGTAGCTCCTACCCTCACATCCTCACAGTTATCACACTACCCCACAGCCCCGTTGCGGAGCACTCCCTAGGTACCAGGGTCCCCTAGGTCGTATCAGCGCCCACAAATGTGATGGTCAGGATTTGAATGCGATCAAGTACTGGCGGTAGGCCACGGATCCCGCACCGGACTGCCCTGCATTGTTCAAGAAAAGTGTTATATACTTATACAGTAGGTTTCAGACATCGTACAAAATGCCATTCCTCCTGACATATATAGCTGCGATAGCATTAACACAAGCATGACTGTAGAAAATAGATAATAAGGTATGTACATTATATGATACACTAGATACAGTGTCCTCTGGACTGAAAGTGTTGCCTGATGTGCATGAGGTCTAAACTATAGCTACAATGGGGTACCCTCAAATTGCCATAAAGAGCATATCACAGTCCAGCAGATCCAAATGTGGTGACACAAATGAATGACAACCAAACAGTTGCTGTTATCCAAGGAAGTCTTACCACTTGAATCTGGGCTTCATGTCTGCAATGAGACACAATTTCTTGCTTTTGTACTGGTGGCCCATTGCTTGTATTTCAGCCACCCTCAACCAAATCTTCTCCTTGGTGAGCTGCCATTCACGTAGGACTGCATTAGCACCTGCCACCAGATCAGCTTCGGATTGCCAAGTATCATCTTCGGGACTATATCCAGCCCAGCGGACAAGGTACCGTGTTGGTCCCTTCTCTGCTACAATGTGGGAGACTTCATATTGTGGTTCCGGATCAGCCGGATCAACTGGAGGAGGCCGCGTCAGTCTGATCGACGGGCGATGAGGCTTGAGCCAATGTTTCGGCAAGTCGGCAGTGAGCGTCTTCCTCCTTGGAATGAAGGCGCGCTTCGCAACCTTTTTTCTTTTCCCCGTAATGTCCGGCCAGCGTGCCCTAGAGTACTTCTCGCACTCGCACAATGAATGCTCCAGGTCGACCATCGTCACATGGCCCCGTCGGGTGTCGCACAGCCTGGGGACGCGGTCAGGGGCAATACCCAGGCGGGCGAAATGGACGTGCTGCGTTGAATGAAGATACTTGAGCGCTTCAAACTCGTTCCCGCGGACGCCCGGACCGAAAATTTTGCGAATGCACTCTAAAGATCCTGGGCCGAGCGCCACCCATTCATCTTCATCGAAATCAAAATGCGGCAGCATGTTCAGATCAAGAAGAAGCCTGCAGAGAATTGGGTCCGATCAGATGGAAGCAAGAAATGCAATGATTAGAATCAAAAACATACTGCAGAGACGTGAAATCTCCCATCGCGGGGAACAAGGAAAGCCACCCGTGTGCATCTTTCAAGTGACGAAACCTCTTCAGCTGTCCGGGAACATCTTCCTGCATCATTAAGTCAATGAGACGCAAGTGGTTAGAAGCATTTGCATATGCGCCAAGTTTCGGCGCAGGTATGATATATGCATGTCCGTACACGGCAGTGCCCGCCGATAGAAGTACGTTTTCGTATCTGTTCACGTCGAAGTCCTTCCACGTTATATTTTTGAATCGGGACTTGAGTAACTCCCACGTCTCGATTTTATTGAATAGCCGGAACAATATGACACGGAAGCAGGATTCGTGGAGATCTTGACTTCCTTCCCATATGACATGTCGCAAAATATATTGGGTTGTGCGGTCGTACACACGAAAGACGTTCGTGAACGGATAAGCTGCAAGGATAGGATCCTTTGTCCATGGCGTGGGATCCCCTGCAATGCGACGCTGATAGATATGGTGTCGTTCGGCCATGAAGTAGAACAGTGTGTCAAGTATTGGGGAGACACGTAGCCGCTGTCCACTGATTGTGACTGATTTGGGTGGCGGACCTTTTGACTTGAATCGGAAAAGAGGTGTCAAATGGGAAGGACCGCGTTGTCCTCGCTGTGACTGCTTTCTTGTGGTTTTATAACCAAGTGGGTGGTGTCGGACACGGGTCATGTTTGGCAGCACCTGTAAATATAAACCCACCACTTTTTTCACAGCCAAGGCAGCTTGTGCTGCTTTACCAGTCCTTCATGTGCCGTTATAATCACATGACAGTTATCCAGCACCATTTGATGATGTGGCTACTTGTGTCTTGTCATACTTATGGTTGTATTTATTGCTGGCCATCTACCAGCAGGGTTATTGGCCAGGCTCACTGCTACAAGCATTTCCTTCTAGTGGAGGATCTGGCCAATTGCCTAGCTAGGTATAAGGCCAACTTGTCAATATGGTCTTGCTTCCAAAAATTTTCTGTCAGTGTGGATGGTTATCGCTGCTTGGTTCCAGTGCTCAGTCAACTTGAATTTACCTTCATTCAGAATCATATGGAGGCCAATTTTGACTCTATTCACGAGTAAAGAATGTCATGGACTGAATGCGCACAGGTTTCCTAGAGCAATACAGGTTCACCAGTAAGTCCCTGAAGTTGAGCTTTATCACTTATAGACAAGCCTCCATCTTTTATTAGTGCTTTCTACATCAGCGTGATCCCAAGAAGACCGGTGAGTTCTCATGTCTTGTAGTGTGAATCACATGCTGATACCTTCGCCGGCGTATACTGACTCCATACTTGCAGCTTGATGTTTCACGGTGGCAGGTCAAAGTAGCACGGTACTGGTGACTTTTTTTGGTGACTTGTCTATCATATTTATCAGTGTCCATTTGTTAGATGCGTGAGGAGATGAAAGCACTCAAAGGGTTGTGCTCATTCTCCCGTCCTCTCACGGCTGCTGCCGGTCCTCTTGTTCCTGATCTAGGTGAGTTGTTCCGAGTCACAGGTACCATTTATGTATTTAAGTATGTTGCGCACCTTTTCTAAGGTCATTTTCGGATCATGTTGCCATAGTAGGCGCCTTCTGCATGACCCTAATATCAACTGGTGGACAGCTTCGCGTGGTCCGTCGCCCATGGTTCGGTTTGACCGCACAGTCCCCGCAAATATGTCCTCGTAGGTCTCGCATTCGCTCACGTCTATTTGACATTCTGTGGTAGTATGGGATCAAGATACGAAACGGACCTTTCCCGAAAGAACCGCTAGCCGCTGCCGACATGGGACACTGAGCGTTTCGTTGTAGGTACGTGGGTGGCACGCTAATGACGACGCGCGAAGATTTATAGACCCACCGCATCTACACCTGCATACAAGTATCGTCGTCTTGCACTCTGTTAGTGCTAGTTTCTGACATCCCATATTCAGGTCTCCTGCTCAGGTTTAGCACGACTCCTAATTTGAGACATCTCCGAGAGGTGCCGGACTTCCGAGCGCCAGTCCCAGTGCTTCGGCGTGCTTTCAATGCCTACCCTTGCATCTGTACAGGGCGAAAATAAGTACATGGTTTATCTAGCTCGTTCCATTCCTCCATCATCTTTGATCCAAATTGAACATTTCCCAATATAGCGAAACTTCCTGTTCCATACTCACATCTGCAGGACACGCAGCAACTCGCAGGTCGCTAAGTAAGGAAAACTCGGTAACCCTCACCAAATTTTTGATGCATATTTCATATTTCAATATGTTACTAGCCATGTTTTTGTTGATTACAAACATTCACAACAAAGGAGGCTAACAAAACATATTCCATTCATTGTCATTTTCAATAGATTGATGATACACATGGACAAGGAGACAGAAAAAATAGTCCTCGAGTAGAGATTGAATAGTTGCATTGATTAATCGTGCACATCGGAATTTAATGATATGGTAGGAAGGGGCACATCGGAACACTGAATGTCAAACATCATAATTATTTGCCGACCGTTCAGCAGATTTACATGACACTTACTGGTTGCTCGACATCGGAACGACTTTTTCCACTAGGATATTCAACAGGTAGATTCCAAGGTGGAGGAACGGGTATGACGAAGGAACAATCGACAAGGTTGTCGTGCCCTTGATTTGCTAATTTGACCATGGCATTGCGGAACGCCGAGCGGAGCCCTTCCTGGTTATCTGAAGAAATATAATTTTGTGCCATTTAGCACATGCCCTTGGTAGGCGCGTCAAGTCAGATGGTTCTACGATACATACCGATGAATGACTGCCATTCACATGCAGTACTGGTGTGCCGAGCAATTGCGGCATCAGAAGCAAGTCGAAACTCGTGCTCGATTGGCGACTTCGATTGAGCTGGGCCCCGTCCCTTTCCCGGGTATCTGGTACCTCTTAACAGAGTCTTCAAATTAAGATGGTGAGCTTAACAGCGTGCCGGCACACGACAATCTCCATAATTACCTCTAAGTAAAATTGGGTGTCGAATATTCTGGGGGTGCTGTCTAGAGGAGAATCTGGGATACTAGGGTCTATCGTTTTCTGCACAGCGATAGAGTGGGCGGCCAGCAGTGCCACAGTATCTCCCGCGTTGAACCCAGCGTCTGCCATTCGGGACAAAATCTTTTCGACAGGATCCGTAGGCAACGGAAGGAGGTTTGGAGGGGAGGGAGCGATAGCTTCGGGGCGCCCGGCGTAGAACCTTAAACGAGGGCTTCCGGGACAGTTCGAGAGGGCCACAGCTCCAGCAAACTGAATCCTATTAGAGGTCGACGCCGAAGTACTGGCTATAAAAAAACCATTTAATACGACTCATTGTGACGCACATATCGCCATAGCTGACTTCATGGCCGTCGGCAAAGTGTTTCAGCGTATAGACCATCTCCTCCAGACCTTCATTGGCGGCTATCAAGAGTGATCAGTCACAGTAACCGGAAGATAGAAGTGTGGAAGGACTTGCGGTATGCCAATTCGGTATGCGCGAATTGGATTATGCTACCGTCTGCAAAGCGTAAAGCCGACATTTCCAAATTCAATGTTCATATCTAGGGTTGAGAATTCATTACCTGCACCTCCCCCACTAATCACAAGGATTTCAACATCTTGTGTGATTTAACTCTATGCTGGAGCTCACCCAAAGGTCCCAGAAGCTCGCAGTGCAGCAGAACGACCTACAGCATCATGAAAGGTGAGTCGAATGGCTTCACGCGCCTGGTCATTACATTGTCCTTCATGAAATCTTCTCGAATTGATTAGGTACAATGCACACAAAAAGCATTCGCAAAACCGGCCCACAGGTTAGCTTGCAGTTCATTCAGGACCTAATAAGACATTTTAGCGGCGCACACAGTTAGCATGAACAAAGACGGTCGCACGTTGGACCATCTATCACATTGCTACATGATTCATGTCAGATAACCGTGCTGCTGATATTGTGGTAACACTCGCATAGGCATTGGTATGGTTACTCAGAGCAATAGCTACTTTCGACAGACTTTGCATGGGAGCTTGCGCTTTAGATGAATGAACAGCGTGTAGCGTACCTGACGTCACAAATACGCCACAATATACAACGAATGATACAAAAATATGTGTTGACGACCGCATTGGACCAGGCCAGGAACGCCCACAGAATCCAAAAAGAACGACAAGTTGAAACGAGTGACAGTGAGGCAGTCTAGCAACAGAACTGTCCAGTGGGATTGAGCGAAATACTATAATACAGAGTCGCCTTCCTACGAGCAAGTGTAAAGTACCAACAAGTACGAGGACTAGAGCAGCGGAATAATTGAACACAAGTATGGTCACGTGCACGCCCAGTTTAGGGCCGGCTTTTTCGCGTTCAATCGCAGCCATGACGCTGTGCTTGCCACCGTCTTGATCCTGGCTTCAATCACAATCAGCGCCACCTCCGTCTTGAACATATCCTGCCCTGTATAATGCCAGGTCGACATTATTCCAAATTTATACCTCCAAGTTTGTCTATGAGCGAGCTCATCTGCCAGAAATTGGACAACGACGCTACAGACCTCCTCATCGATAAATGGCTCGAGCGACCACATCGTCCCGACGCATATTATGACTGGTTCCAGCGAGTACGAGAGCGCAGGCACGCTGCAACCGCCAATGTTCGAAGAGAACAGATTTTACTGTGGAATAAGGGTATATTTGTCCCTGAGAATATCTTCACCCGCACTGTGGACACCGGGCGTCTCATTCCCCTCGATCGTACATGGGTGACCCATGTATATCACCACAAGTCTATGTCAAGACTCAATATGATGCCTGTAATTTTCAGCATGGTAAGCATCGTTAATGATCTTTTCAAGATGAACCTTTACTAACGATGATATGCCATAGCTTCCCGAGCTTATGCTCCTTCGGGGCATGCACGATCGCGGTTGCGATGAAATATATGTCATTGTTACCGATTTGAAACGCCAGGAGATGGATGAAGTGACGGAATACTTCAAATATGTCTGCCAGAATGCAGTTAATGGGTCGTGCAAAGCGAGTGTAGAGCAAAAAATTAATCATGACCGTCAGTCTTCTTTCGTAACTTCATAAAGTTTGCCATCCAACGAGGATTTTCCGATTTTCAAAACAGACATGCACCTAACACATGCCCTCGATCGACAGCGTCGCACTCCGTGTTTTCCTCAGATCGATCTTACACTACGAGCGATCCTATATGAGAAGCGCCCTCCTTTCGTCGTCTTATTCTCCCACCAGGCCATGTCCTACTCTCAGATTCTTTTCGCCAACTCGCTTTCTGTACCTTCGAAAGATGTCTATTACGATTTCCCCAGTGGCTGTCCCAATCCTGGCTGTACAGATAACTGCTGTGAGCTCATCCGTTTCCCGAAGAAGGGTCTCGAGACTGCGGCAGTACTTTGCTATAAGCGGAAGGTCCGCTACCGCTACGGACGCCGAGCGAAGGCTAAGGAGATGTGTAACTGGATTGACTGTCATACGTGCTTCTTGGACGAGTCTGCTCATGGTGTGCCGCCTAGCGAGGGATGTAGCGAAGGGAGTATAGCGGGGAGCAGTGAGGGGAGCGATGGGTCGCTGGAAGAGACGAATGCTTCGAAGTTCGCGGGCCTTGTCTGCAGCAGGTGCAAGTTGGTGAAATACTGTTCACCTGAGCATCAGAAGCTGGACTGGGAAGAACACAGGCGGGTTTGTGCCAAACCCCTAGCGGACTAAGGGAAGTTTATGGCGCCATCTTGTTGGATTTTTGGAGGGTATAGGTAGTTTTCTCTTGCAATGGATGATATTATTATCATTATTTGCGCCGTGATTTATTCATCCATGTTGGCTACAGCCTCGTTATTGTACCAACTATGTACCTGATTTACTTCTATTTCTGCCGCAACAACTTTAAAGTCGACATGCGATTATGATGTCACACTTGACCGTGTGTTATAACATTGAATAAACGTGGTGCGAGTAGTTCAACTTTTGAACTTGACTACTTACTACTATGTCGATCCGCTACTTGACGGCTAAGCTTGCACAGCAAGTGATTCTTTTGATTAAAGAACGGCCGTTTCGGACGCTCACGACAGTGCGACCACACTGGACAGATCGATGAGGAGCTAATGAGCACAGCAGGGGCATTCAGTCTTGATCAGGTAGGCGCAGCGCTGCGTTGGATGTTATTTGACAAGTCTGAAGTAATTTGGACGTACACGAATAGTTGATGGAGTTAGCTGGTCTGGCTTGTGCGCAAACTCTCGCTACGGTGTATAACAAGGAGAAGTATCCTCGAGTCCTGGTCTGCTGTGGCCCAGGAAACCAAGGAGGCGACGGCTTAGTTGCCGCGAGACATCTTGGTGAATAGCACTCCGGCTTGTTCTATAACGCTGCGTGCCTGATCCGGCTGGTGTCGATAGGTATGTTCGGATATCAGCCGACGATCTGGATGCCCAAGGTGGGTAACTAGCTTTCCTCGTCTGGTTGCCGATCATAAACTTTCGACGATACCTAGCCAGGCTCCAAGGACATTTACCAGGTAACAATGCACTTTCTGTCCCTTCTAGAGATCTTAATCGAACGAGCGATGTGAACCATGCAGCGCCTCAAGGCACAGTGCGACAACATGAAGATTCCTACATTGGCCCCTACGCAAGAGACAAACACTTTGCGGGATGCACTCGCCCGGTCGGACGTCGTTCTCGATGCCATCTTCGGTTTCTCCTTCAAGCCCCCCGTCCGAGCACCTTTTAACTCTGCTCTTCCGCTTATATCGGCTTCCGGTCTGCCCATCGTTTCTGTTGACATACCATCCGGATGGGATGTCGAGAAGGGTAATGCGGAGGGCGTAGGCCTAATTACAGACGTACTGATCAGTCTGACGGCTCCGAAAGAGGGCGTCAGGCAGTTCACGGGCAGACATTTCCTTGGCGGGAGATTTGTCACAACGTATGTTCTGTATAATCTATGCAAGTTCATTCGTGTTTACTGGCGAATGTGATTGTAGGGCCATGGAGGAGAAATTCTCCCTCAACCTCCCGGAGTATCCAGGGTTCGCCCAAATAGTCGAGCTCCCCCGCGTAACAGCGACAGAAGGCTCACAGAAGCTATGAGGTCTATGGGAGTGCCAATCAATTAGTTACTCACAAAGTCTTTAACGGACAATGTACTTTAGGCAGATAACAGTCCAATCATTATACATGCATTACCGCCAAATTTGTTTGCTAGTTGAAGCCACCGGAGATAAAAATGCTATTCCGATAGATTCTGTACAAGACGTTTATAATAGCCATAGGTCGTCACATGTCATTACAGGGGCAAACTACTTCAGAGCAATTTTATATAAGGAAATCAGGACGAATGAGCGCCAGCGGAGTACGCATACTTATGAGAAGAATCTTGAAGCAGTGATAATGGAGGCGTGCGATGCCTTGTCGTCATGGAAGTGAACAACCCTTCAAACCCATATCCTCTAGGTACATCTTCGCCACCGTAATATATCTGCCGAGAGCAGGCTCCAGAAAAAGCAATGGCACGGATGGCTTGAGGCGACTCGATTTTTGTCAATCCTACCTTTGTCAGTATTATAGGAGAAGCCAGGGAGACAGAATGTCACGATATCATCCAGACTGTACTGCAGTGCTGCCCCCTTTTTCGAAATGACTAAGCTCAAAAATGACAATGTACGGGACCATGAGCTCTAAGTAGCACGACACCTACGAATAATATAATAGTGATTGTGGCACCAATCCACCATGCAACATTATGCGGCTCGCCCGGAGATGCTCTGGGTTCTCGACCATCAATATTAGTGGAGGCTGACCCATCGTGAGTGACAGAGGAAATACCAAATGCACACACGATGCTGCCATATAGAGGCGGATGTTCGGGGCAGAACTTCAACCTTTTGACCGTATCACCAGTTCTCACGTTGAGGATCCTGGGGGACCCTTGAGGGGCGTGGCAGTCCGCGCCATCAGTTGACAACCATGCGACAGTGTATTCCAAACCGGGAGCTACAACACCCTCTTTTTTGGTTTTCTTCAGTACACCAACGTCGCCATCGAACAATGCTCCATCGTGTCATTCTGCCGCCTCCATTATTGGAGTTCTGAGCACATAAAGGCATGGCCATTCCCCAATGAAGGCTGCGCAGATCAAGTTGACAAATGACATCACTGCGTGAGGGAACATAGAAAGTCCGTATGCGGCACACCCAAGGTGTTTGATCTGATCTCCCCGTGTGCGATAGAGTCAGGCTGGCAGCTGTGAGCTGAATGGCGGAGATGACCATCTTGAGCCACCTTTGGGGTCGACAAAGCTTGATTTCGCTTGTGTCCTCTAAGTCGGTGGAAATGACGTGTTTTGTCATAGACTGTTGGCCAGTAACCAGCATATACCCTTCTGGAATCTTGAAATGCCCGTAGACATCCCATTTCTCCGGCCTCACTTCCGGTGCCTGCAAATCGCGAGTTTCGAAAGTAGCAAATGCATCGGTCATAGTATCCAATGTGAAATGCTCACGTGACGGTACGCTTGTCAGTTGGATTGACATAATTTGGATTGCACGCATCGTATCCTCGGGGCAGACGGACATGAACCAGGTCTTCGCGTCCAACTGGCGGCTCCCAGGGCAATGACGAACATCGCTTCCTGCGCCACCGCTGTGTGAACCTTATCCTTGCAGTCCCAATGTTGCTTGAGCAGCAAGAGCGAGATAACAAGTCCAACGGATGGCAGGAAGAAGGCAATGACTGGCGGCCACGGAATAAACCTCATCCCGGGAATGAAGCTTGGCACGAAGTGGAGAGCACCGGGACCGTCGCTGCGTGGGCGATAAAGTTCGTGGCAAAAAATCCCAGCATATGCCAAAGTATTTCCCCATCACGATAGCACATGGCAGCATTGACGGGGGCAGATCGCGTCGGAAGCGCACGATGAAGTAGCAGAGCCATCCATGTCACGAACGCCTTCAATGTCTGGGGCGAACAGTGAATCCAGGGGATTAGTGCCATGAGTAGTGTGTCGATGCCGTCCTGGAAGTTCGGTGAAGGAAGGAACAAGATATCGCCAAGGGTTCTTATAGTAAATCTGGAAGGGCTGCGTGATGCCGGATATGCATATTCAACTCATGTGAGCTTGTATGTCTGCTTTAGGCGCCATCATATGTGAGCTGCACTGACCCTATTTGCAGCTGTGCATGATTAAGGACACCGGGACACAGGACCGACCAATCATCGTGCATGTATGTATTGATCATGGTGTCAGCATCGATGCTATGTGCACAAAGGAATCATGCAGAATTACCATGCGGGAGACTCACCGCTCATATGAGGGAGAATTGTTTACAGTGCACCCAAACGTAGTATAGATAGATGGCAGGGTGCCTTTTCTCCTTGCTCACAAGGGTGTGCGCATTCGAAAAATGGCCAACTTTGTATCACACCAGGACAAGAGAGGGCCGGTCACTGCCAGTCTTACTTCCTGGTGCTATAGGGTAGCATCCTAAGATAGAATCAAGTACACTCTGATGATGCGCTCATCAGTTTAATACTGTGCTATAGTTCAAAATATTATACACGACAGCTGCGTGGCGAAAAGGAAAGATACTGACATTCAACGATGCACTGCAGAGACGAACATGGCACGTGTTCAGCGCAAATTGAAGCTTTCTCAAACAGTCAGCGAGTAAGAATCCACGGTCCTAAAGTGTAAACTGTATAGCTGGTTTGGTGCATTGTTAGGTCTTTGAGCTTATGCATTCGTGAAGTTAGGCTGGTTTTGAATTGAACCAGCCCTCATGAACGATCCTGAAATGAAAGATGTAGTGTGAGTGGTCCATATGACTACGAAGTCTAGTAATCATATATATACGTACATAATGCGACCAATACGCGTCTTATATGACGATGCAGTGTATGCAAATTGACGATGAAGCTTCGAAATGTGCATAATCATCGCCCTTGGATTGAACAGACTTTGAGCAAGACAGGATTGTCTCGACCCGTTCTAATTGCATACTCATATAAAAGGGGCTAGCGAGACAATTCTGTCGAGACGATTTCGATAAAGTAGAAGCCATTTACAAAAATCACTTTAGGAAATGGTCCCCGTCCATGCGCGATCACGGGTAGTGACCAGGCAGAAGTAGTACTGATGCATGCAGGGATGGGTCCCAAATCGGTGATGCAGGATGCTGGCAGCCGTAAATGGTGGAGATAAACCTTCGGACGCGACAAAGGCACTTTCAGAAATGATGAGTACTCGCGAAGCATGACACGGTCTATCGAAGGTAAATGCAGTCACCGATCAGGAGACAGGTGCGCTCGCGTGCTGTGCAAGTGTAGAGGCGCTCGGATTGACGTGTAGCCACGGTCACGTAGACATTTTGCATCATATCACAGAAGCCATAAGTATATTGCCCACATAGTGCCGCAATATGAATCTCGAATGACGGCCGCCGGCAGGGAGGGAGACATTTTAGTTCTCCACCCCGGAAACGTATCCAGTCGGACACTATCTGCGTGTGATCAATTTATCCAACTTGAATAATAAGAAGTCTATAAGTAAATCCTTCCATCTTTAAGCGATTGCGAAACATTTGCGCACTCACTGCAGGAAGCATGACGACCTTCGACGACCTGGACTTGAAATACAACTGAGCTCTGCCTATGTACCCAGAACAAAAATACACAACACAAGGGAGAGATCCACTCGCAAGGCGCCAACGTGAAATTCACATATATGAGCTGGGTTGAATCCAAAAGATTCGGCAGACTTGCAGAACGCGGGCGACAGTCACGGACACGGTGTGACACAAGTGGTACGCGACGCGGTCACACTTCACCACCTCGACTGCTTAAGCCACTCTGAGTGTCTTTCTATCGACCAACATGTCTCGCCCTCAAGACATCCTTCTGCGACGCCTGTGCCCTAAACCGGAGACACTGACAAAGGCCCAAGTTATCCTCCATACTGCGGCCGCAAAGACTGGCCCAGGATCAGGCTACGAACTAGGTCAAGGCGCGCCCGGTCTACCTGCCATCTGTGCATATATTGCAGCGCAAGAGTGAGTCTCCCAAGGACTTGTCTGTCTAACGAAGGGCAGCGAAATGATGCCCTTTTCAGACTCGGAGATTCTGATGTATCGGAGCAGGTGGCACAGGGCGCGTCGTGTCTTGCTCCAAAGATTTTCAAGACCACGCTCAGTGTAGTTAGGTCTGCACTCACAGCTAGTGCCTCTCGAACTCGGAGATCTGCCAGTGCTTTGAAGTATGAAACATTGATCCAGAAAAACAAGATTGGAAGGAAGGCTTTCGTAGAATCATGCATGCGTGATGTGGAGAAAGCACTCGTTGCAAGCAGGGAGCTTCCTGATGAGCTTCGACCCCCATGTGATATTGTGACACTATGCGTATTTGGATGGGCATGTACCAAAGCTTTGGACGTAAGCCTCTAAACATCTGCCTTCATCTGGTCTGTGCTTCAGTTGACATACAGGTTTCCAGATAACGAAAATTCGTCCGGAACTGCTCGTTAAAGAGTACGGAATATCTCGGCGCGACTACGAAGATGTGGAAGACATCCTTGAGTCAACGTGTCAGGACGTATTGCAAAATATTAAACAGAGAGTGTCCGAGCTAGCGAAGCAAGTCACTGCCAGAAGAGGTCGCTCGTCGGCGCCGACCCCGGTGAAGGGGACATCGCCAACTAAATCACCGTCCAAATCGGCTCTCAAGGGAACAGACGTGGAAGCGTCTCCTACCAAGACGCCCACTCGCAAACGGAAAGTGGTTTTTGCAGAATCGCTGGAGTCAGATGGCATGGATGTGCTGCAGACGCCTTCGAAGAGACCAAAGGTTTCTTCACCACTGAAGTCCAGCGCAGTTACGACCCCGCAGAGAACGGGCCTCGCGGGGCGTGCCTCGCCGGCCAAGCGTGCCTTCTTTCCGAAGATTGCAGCACCCCCAGAGTCTGCCCCACATCTTCTGCAGGATGGCGACGATGAAGAGTCCGAGCCCGAAACGCAGTTCGCAGCCGCCCACTTCGCGCCCTCTGACACACCGTCCACCCCAATCGCAGGCCCTTCCACCCCCCGTCGCAGCCTCTCACACGCAACGTCGCAGGGAACAAATGAGCCGGACACGCCCACAAGTGCCACACAGAGCCGCAAGCAGATGTCTCGCGCGCCCTTGCTGCTCGAGGACGCGGAGCCTCTCCGCCGCCGGCGCTTCAGGCCTGTCTTCCTGGACCAGAGCCAGTGGCTGCAGCGCGACCCGCAGGCCGAGCGCGAGTGGAAGGCGGCGGAAGCCTTCAGGCGGAGTATGGCCGAGGAGCGCGCGTACGCTCTCGCGGATAGTGGCCAAACCCCGAACACGGAAGTGATCGGGTGAAGTATTTCACTATACATCTTGAACGCCTTATTGTAGGTCCTTGTCTATGTTAAAGGGAGATGTGGATGACGGAAACTTTGGCACGAATAAGGGCTACCACTGCCAGACAGCATCGTAGCAATCTCAATATCGACAGACTGTTCTCAAAAACTCGTATGATGTGTGGTGGTGCATGGCAGCCCTGCAGAGGACCTGGAAGGGTTCAGGCAAATGGCACCTTCGAGGCCAAGCTGAGGAGATGAGCACCCAACCCTCGCCAAGGTTCACACCCGGGACCGAAGGCAATTGTTATTTGGGAGCATCACAGTCGATATTGAGACTTCATAGCTCCTCGGTCCCCACCAAGCCGTCCGACATTTTCAAGTGTATCTTTTATGAAAACGATCTATTGATATTGAGACTGCTGTAACGAACTATTAGCTTTGCTCTGCTACTATGGCTTAATGGGAAGTGCAAAATTTTGGGCAGATCGTGAATAGCTCTGCAACCACTCAACATTTTTATCTCGGAATTTCTCTAGGACCGGGGGAAAACTCTCAGCTAAGTGACTGGAGCGTTTGTGGTAACAACCCTGAGACAAAGAGTGCAGTTTGTAAGTGTAATGCAAAATTGTCACACTACGTCCCAGCCTGCCGATGCACGGCTTTGGCGGAGTGCAGCGCACCGTCGCAAGTCAAGCTCTGTAAAAAAGGATAGTCAACCTAGTCACAAACCTAGTCCCCAAATTGCGCCAATGGACTAGCTAGTCATTTTTCTTGAATGCCGCCGCCCAAATTTGGAGAAAATAGTCATGCATCAGTCAAGGTGTAGTCGATTCAAGCGACTAATGCGTGACTATGCTCCCTGATTCAGTCACCATAATAGTCACCTTGCGCAATTTGGGGACTACGGTTGACTATCCCTTTTTACAGAGAGTCAAGACTCGAGACCCACCCAAAGCCAAATCGGAGCCTGTAAGTGTGATTTCCTTTCTGAGCCTATGTGGCTGAAGTTGTCACGCTCGTTTCTTGAATTCTGTAAAACCACAACAATTGTTCTTGGAAAGAAATAAAGAGTCTGAACCAAAGGCGGTTGGCCCTGATTAACCGAAATTTTGAGGAGGAACAGCGTGCAGGATCGGAGTAGATCTGCTCATCATGGTCAGGAAATCTGAGTCTCGCGACGGCACATTTACATCTCGCAAATTGGCTACATTGTATATTTTCATACAAAAAGTTGATGAACATTTAGAATACTATTCAATTTTGTGAGGTTTCGTGATGTTTGTGGTGCTCGGGACAGGATTCTGCACTTCCAGGTCGTTTTGCACTTCCCACAGCAACAAGGCGCCAGGTCGCACGCGGAAGCAGAGTGCTATAAATAGATGCTAAAAATATCAGATTCGAGTGAGATGGCCAACTCTGCACAGATCGCGTCCGATGCACGCACACCCGTTGTCGCTCCCGCGCAGGACGCGAACCGTCTTCTGCGTGGCAAATCCCGCCTGCGTCGCCACCATCATCCTCCGTTGCAACCGGTGGGGCGGTCGTGTCTTCTTTTTATCGCCTCGCCATATTACAGAAGTACTGCACCCTCGCTTCTAACGCCTGCCCGCGATCGCCTCAAATACCCGCACCCGGCCAGCTCCAACTCGAACCTCGCGCGCCACCTCCGCAATCCACCCATGCTCCTCCCACCGCACTCCTTGCCCCTTGCGGTGCTGGCCGCCGCCGCCATCTTCGTCGCTCCTGCCCGTGCCTCTCCCGGCTGCAATCTCTCCTCCTCTCCGTGGCAGTTCGACAGCACCGGCCACGCCAACCAGACCATCGGTGACCGCTGGTACTACGTCCACCTCCCCCCCTCCTACCAGCAGAACGTCTCCCACCCCGTCGTCCTCAGCTACCATGGCTACGGCGAGTCCGCACCCATACAGGAGTACATCTCCGGCCTCTCCGACGACTCTCTCCGCATCAACAACACCGTGCGTCCTCGTGCTCGCCACCCTCTGCTTTCTTTCTGACCCACACTGCTCCCCGTCGTGACACAGGGAATCATCTCCGTCTATCCCCAGGGCGCGTACGGCCCAGGCAGACACGGCAATGAATCCGTCTCCGCGTGGCAAGGCGCCCCGTATGCCGCAGTGCGTCTATCCGCTCCTGTCTCCTCCAGCCTGTCCCTGAACCTCAGCGCATCGGAACAATAGCCAGGTGTCAATGATGTGCGTCGCTCTCCGTATACCTATTGTCCACCACGCCTTGGCTGACGCTCCTGCCAAGATCGATTTCACGCTGGACGTCCTCCAGGACCTGCAGTCGAACCTCTGCGTGGACACCAACCGGATATACGCCTCCGGAAAGAGCGAGGTGAGCCGCCCCGTCCCCTCAGACACACCGTTCCTCACATGACATCTCACCCAGGGTGGCGGCTTCGTGAGCACTCTCCCCGTTCATCTCTTTCGCGCCCCCGCGCGCACTCACCGCTGACCCGCAGACGAACCTGCTCGCGTGCAAGAACACCACGTCGTCCGTCATCGCCGCGTTCGCGCCCATGTCAGCCGCGCTCTACGAGGGCACGCTCCCGTTCGACGGCTGCGACACGGGCGCGATGGCCGTGCCCATCATCAACTTCCACGGCCTCGCGGACCAAATCGTACCGTACGGCGGGCGCTTCGCGGACAAGGAGGGCAACAGGAGTTGTGAGTCCGATCTCATCTCATCACACATCCCATCCCATCACACACGTCCTGCCTCCCGCGGGTTCATCGTCCGCCCGCACGGGATGGAACACCACCACCCCAACTCCGTTCTGACGCACTGACGCCCCCGCCCGCAGACGCGCTCCCAAACATCACGATCTGGCGCGAGACCTGGGGCACGCGCAACGGCTGCCCGTCGCAGGACGCGAGCCGCGTCTCCGACGTCGCGCGCCTCGACTACACCGCGTACGTGTGGGACTGCTCGCAGGCGGACGCGCGCGCGGTCATCCACGGCTACTCCGTCGCGGGCCTCGGGCACTCGTGGCCGAGCACGCTCGGGCTCGACAAGCAGAAGACGCCGTTCAACGCGACGAACGAGTACATCGTGCCGTTCTTCGACCTCTACACGCTGGACGTCCGCCCGAACGCGTCTGGCCAGGCTGGCGGCGGCGGCGGCGGCCAGAACGCGAGCTCGGGCTCCTCGGGCGCGGCGGGCAGCCAGTCGGGCGCGCTGCGTGGATCAGACGTGCGTGCGCTCGTGCTCCCGGGTGTTGTGTCGTGCGCGCTCGCGCTGCTCTCGCTCCTTTGACGCACTGCGTGCAGTCGCCGTACATCGTTCCTTTCCCTTTCCCTTCCCTTACCTTGCCCTTCCCTTGCCCTTTAGATGCTAGACTTTAGATTTAGATACCTACAGCACGAACACCTTGATGGATCCTAATGCGCGGAGCTGTGTAGGAACATGTCCAGACTGCCTTCGTTTATCATGCCCGCGTGCCGAAGATGCATGAGCGGCGCCCGCCCCAAACAAGGGGATAGTACTTTTTGTATAGACACCTCGTGATGCACGATCTCTTGGATCCTCCGGAGCACTGGCAGGCTCTCTGGATCGCGGGACACAGAACGTAAATCCGAAGAGACTGAGTGGCCATGCGATCTACATACCCTCAACGGCGCCTGTTCGTCCGGCAGGCGCAAACCAATCGAGTCCTGAGACAGAGTAGCGAGTTTGAGCAGCAGCAAGTGCTCCTTGGCCGTCATCCGCGCGGCCATCCCGAGTCCTGACTGGGGCGCAGCCAAGTGTTCCAGTAGATCGGAGACGATCCTGAACCCTTATATGTTTTTTCGATCCCACAAGGGATGGGCAACTTCCCATTAATAAGTGGGGGCCGGGGAAAAGCAGGCCAACATTTGAGAACTCGGAGCGGTCGGGGAAGGATGTACGCAAGAGTTCACAGGTTCTGTAAGTTTCGGGCGAGAGCAGCCAAGGGGCGCTTGTTGTGGCGCAAAGATTGAGCTGCAGAGGATAAGATGATCAGTCTCACGAGCGCGCTGTCCACTTGCACTCTGAATCCTGGACACCCCAGGATGGGGTGCGGAATCCACTATCAATAGTCGAGTTGAATGGAAGACTGCAAGGTTTGACATAACACCCCCGGGAACGAGGGAGGGGTCTGTGTTACATGGGGTCCACTGGGTGTCTCGTCAATTAGGAAAGATAGTAATCCCCGGCTAAATCCTGAAAAGGAATCATTGATCGTACTCCTAATGCTTGATCAAGATAGAGTCTACAGGCTACGGCACCTGTCAATGGATATCAGAAAATAAGGGGCAGTCAAGCACAATCACCAAGATTTTACATTGCCGTTACAATCCAATTTTATTGAACGCGCCACCTTGTAAGAATCAGTGCAAGGCCCGTCCACCGTGACGGGCCTTACGGTATCAGACTGGGAAGACCGCAATTTTCGTGTGCCTTTCCGTGCATATGCTTACGATAAGATACAGATTTTTATGACAGACCCTTATTCACGGCAGACATGGGGGAATTGACAAGGGTCACGTAGTCTTAGCATACTTCAAAGATGGAAAGGAAGGTTCACAAGTTCATTCAAATATTGGCTTCGAGGCCAATCAGAGCACGAGATTAGACTCATGTGGCGGCTCATGGCCACTCGATTCTGGAACGCCGTGGACTGTCCCACATTACCAAGTTCTACTAGGGTTGTTGAACAACGCGGTGTTCAAAGCACTTGAAGCTTGATGCATGATGGTTCTTGTTGTTCGTCTAATTTCGTCCAACCCTATCTTTTTGACTTGATTTAGCTTGTGACAGCATTTCCACCAATTCCCCTCTCGTTCCTTAGTCCATTGGAGATGGCCCTTAGTGTGCTTGCGTTTGCGTGACGCGTGTCCACGTGATCGCGAGGTTAGTGCAAACGCCCCACGATACTAGGGCGTGGGAGTAGGTTGACAAGCTTTTGAGAATCATCTCACTGGCCCTGCTCGGCAGTGCCGATACAGTACATACCTCTAAGTGCTCCCATCTCTACGACCCAAGGTTCTCTCTGTGACGATGATGAAAGGTGTGCACCTATCTATGCTGATGCTCGTACCTGTGTATGGCGCGGTCGCTGGTTCGGAATTGGTGCACATGCTAGGAGCTCAGGGTGTCAACCTCTGGAAATTGGAAGCAACCGCGGTGGCACGCAAAGGTTCCGCATCGTTTAAGCTCTCAGATGGTGTCACTGTCCAACAACCATTCGGACTGCATGAGGACGCCCCGCCCGAGTTCCCAGAACACTGGTTTACTCAACCGCTTGACCACTTCTCCGACTTGTCTGACACCTTCCAGCAGCGTTACTGGATCAACACCCGCTACTACAGACCGGGTTCTCGTGGTCCCGTTATTGTACTTGATGGCGGAGAAACCTCTGGAGAGAATAGGATACCTTTCTTGGATACCGGAATTGTCGAGATCCTAGCCAAAGCAACGGGTGGGATAGGAGTTGTACTTGAGCATAGGTGTGTTAAGTTTTCAAGGACGTTGTTGACATCCTGACCGAGTCTCACGGTAAGATATTATGGTGGGTGTCTGTGGACGGAATATTGTCAATGTCATAAGGGTTTCAGTCTGCTCATGCCACATAACCGAATATGTAGGGCGTTCTATAGCAGTCTCCAACCTGACCACCGATTCTCTGCGGTAAGATTACCGTATTTGAAATTTTGATAGTAAGGTTAGATGGACAATGACTCAGGTTCCTCAACAATGAGCAAGCTGCCGCTGATTCTGCCTATTTCATGGCGAATGTCAAATTTCCTGGCATTGGCGAAGATTTGACCGCCCCGAACACCCCCTGGATCTACTATGGGGTTCGTACCTGGTATCTGACTATCTTGGGTGCTCGATGATATACTAATGTCGGTGTCTTCGACTCCAGGGTTCCTATGCAGGCGCACGCGCTGCGCACATGAGGGTACTATACCCAAATCTTGTATACGGAGCTATAGCATCGAGTGGTACTCTTCCTGTTATACTTGGCCTTTTTCCGTCCTGATTTGTCCATAGGTGTAACGTTCGCGACTCTAGAGAACTGGGAATACGCGGAGATCATCCGACTTGCAGCTGACCCTGAATGCTCGGCCAGTTTGCAGACATCTGTCGAAGCGATAGACAACGTATTGTCCATTCCCGGTTTAAAACGGGTCCTCAAAGGCCTATTTGGTCTGGCGAGTTTGGAGCATGACGACGACTTTGTTTCTTTGCTTGAGGTCAACTTGGCCCCTTGTTTCAGAAAATCGCTGGTCTGACGTAGAATTTTACCTTTCAGAGCCCTCTTGGATACTGGCAGGGGAAGAATTGGGATCCTGAGGTCGGCAGCACCGGATTTGATGAATTTTGTGACGCTTTAAGCCAGCCGTTTGTCGGAGATGATGGCGACTTTTCCGGTGATGGCTTAATCGCGTACGATGACGACGCTAAGACGGTCGCATTGCCAGGAGGTCTCAACGTTCCGTTGACTGTTTACAATTATGCTCGGTACGTCAAGGAGGTAAGCATGAGAATGGAATTGTCCACTACCGCTATTGTTTATGATTCATTGTATATAAGCACCTTGTATCACGGTGCCCCGATGACCTATCGGTAGAAGAAGTGCGTCACACCCCGAAAATGCTATCGGCTCCAACTCATTGCTGCTATGTGCCAGTGTTTCGGGACGTATGATGATGCCAAATTCCAGGATACATCTTTGGATGAAGAATGGAGATTATGGCTCTTCCAAGTCTGCACGCAGTGGGGATATTTCATGGTAGGAGGTCTCCGAGCAGGTACCCGCAGTTTCTCTCACCCTATTTAGACCGCTCCGCCTGCGTATCACCCGCGCATCATATCTCGCCGGTTGACCCTCGAATACGAATCCAAAATCTGCCAGCAGGTATGTTCAGTACGAAGACTTATCGAATCAACATGTTGAGACCGGCTACCTGTGGCTCGTGTACATAGGCGTTCTTGGATGGTGAAAATTTCGTTATCCCATCCATGCCCAATGTAACTGCCGTGAACATATTGGGTGGCTTCGGTATTGCTGCTGACAGACTTGCCATCATCGATGGGGAAGGTGCGTAAGATTGCACAAATGGAAACTCCCACTGATGTCGAAGGGTCGTCTTGCCAGTTGATCCCTGGAGACCCGATACACCTCACAGTGGATATGCCAAAAATCGCGAAGATACGATCTTGAGACCTTTCAAGCTCATTCCCGGTGCGTCACGTTCCTACCCTCTTCGAATTCGTAATGACCCTCGCCCAAATTAACACTTTACATATTCTATTGCAGGCGGCGTACATCACTATGACGAGTTCGGTCTTCGCAACATATCTGATGAACCACCGGAAATCGAGAAGATCCATTTGGAGATGATCGAGTTCGTCACAGAGTGGTTGAAGGACTGGAAGGCCGGAAATCACGCTTGAAATACTGTTTCGATGTAAATAACTCTGGGGCAATCGAGCTGAGCCCTGAAGCTAGCTAGGTCTCGAGGTAGACCATGCTGGGCTCACCACCGATGACCTTCGTATACTTTATTACCCTCTCATGATCCATTGCTAATTCCAACAAGACGAATGAATTTGGTGAGATCTGTATGGTACATAGATGAAAACCACGGCGTGCGCATATGCATATGCATATGCTTAGGGGCACGTTGATACAATATTTACCCTAGACAACTGGTGTCGACAATGTCCGAGTCGACAGGGCTGGCTTCTATTTGATGCTAATACTTATGATTTATATCCACAACATCCCTACTATGCGTCTGGTCCGACCTAAGCAAGACCCGCCGAGACCGTTTGGACAGACTTCAGGCGGGATGATAAGAACTTTTCCCACTTGGACTCACTGCTGACAACACTGATGGCTGGTGCCGGTGACTCCATATCCTTTCTCGCCTACACTCCACGACGTTGAGATCTGAGTATGGGTGCTGAGCAGTCGAAATATGAAGGTCCGCCAGAGGTCCTGGAAGCTAGAGATCTTGCCTCAGTTGGGAGGTACATGAAGTCCGAGCAATGTAAGAATGTCTTCGTCATGGTGAGTAGATGAACTGTGACAGTGGACACTGACCCGTAATTTGATGATCCCGTTCAACATAGCTCGGTGCTGGTGGGTTCCTAAAACTCTTACGATTGTCTATTGCCCAGTGCCGAACGTTCTACTTCAGGTGTCAGCACATCTGCTGGGATACCTGACTTCCGATCCCCAGAAACAGGTCGGTAGGGGTTGCAAAGGCTTCGTTGAAGGCGTTTTGTATTAACAACAAAACCACTCATTGGCAGGTCTATATGTGAGCCATGGTCTGCGATTCCGTTCACGAAATATACAGAGCGTTGCATCCAGGCAAACCTTGCCAAACTTAACCTCCCTTACCCCGAAGCCGTCTTCGAGATCAATTTCTTTCGCGAGAATCCCAAACCTTGTCCGTTTCAAGTTCGTTCTTATCGTTTCACAATCACTGATACGTGGCCTCGTCATGCAGTCTACGCTCTTGCGCGCGAACTTCTTCCAGGACGTTTTCGGCCTACACCTACGCACTCATTCGTTCGCCTGCTTGCCTCCCATTCACTCTTGCATACATGTTTTACACAGAACATAGACACTTTGGAGCGCCGAGCAGGAGTTCCAGCTGATCGAATTGTTGAAGCCCACGGCAGCTTCGCAAGCCAGAAATGTATTGAGTGTAGGACGCCATTCGATGGAGAGAGAATGAGAGAGTGTCTGAAGACAGGTCAGGTTGCGATATGCGAGGAGTGCGAGGGGATGGTTAAACCCGATATTGTCTTTTTTGGAGAATCAGTGCGTTCAGAGCCGCGAGGTCGTCTCAAGGCTTTAGAGGAATCGTATAGACTGACGCTCACTATCCTCCCAGCTGCCGCAACTCTTTCACCAGTCTGTCCCTAAGCTTTGCGACGCAGATTTATTATTTGTAATAGGCACTTCATTGACGGTTCACCCATTTGCCTCCCTTGCATCCTTGGTTCCTGCGCACAGTCCCCGAGTTCTTGTCAACCTTGACCCCGTTGGTGACTTCGGCAATAGGCCAGACGACGTCATTTGTTTGGGGAAATGCGATGAAGTTATCAGGGACCTATGCAAAGAGCTTGGATGGGAAGAAGAATTGGAAACCGTCTGGAAGGAAACCGAGAAAAGTGTTATCGAGTTTGCCGAGGAGGTGCCTCAAGAAAGGCTACCAGAAACAGAAGCTGACCACGAAAAGCAGCAGCTGGAGGAAGAAGTGGAAGAACTCACAACGAAGGTTGCGCAGGCCCTAGACATGAAGGATGCGTCGGATGCCTACGATCGAGAAACCAGTGGAAGGGCGAGCTCTTCATTGGACGTAACGACTGGCGGGGAGGTACCTGTGCTTGACGATAAGCGCGACGCTTCGGACGAGCAGGGTGGGGATGCTGTCACGGATCGCGAATGGGTCAACGTTGCCAAAGAGAAGTTATAGGCAAGTGCAGACGTCAGAAACTTATATGTACAGAATTCTCTGGCTGTGTGCGTTTAATATGATACTTTGTCCGTGACCGTCAGGATCCGCCTTGTATGTATCAACAGAAGTGTATCATGATATAACGCTGAGTGCAAGTACAAAATGGGTTTCATTCTGAGCCATCATCCCGTAGACATGCAACCAAGAAGTCCCTCACTTCATCAAATAACCCACCTTCCACGCCGTACCGTTCGTCCGCATTTTTCTCATAATCGAAGGAGTGTTCCTTTCCTTCAATGATCCTGAGTGTTGCGTCAACCCCATTGCTGCGCAATAGCGAGTACATGTGCTCAGATTCCTTCACGAGCACCGCCGAGTCAGCAGCGCCATGAACGAGGAACGTTGGGGGCCAAATAGATGTCACTCCGAATTGCGGAAACAGCGGCAGGTGCTCTGCAGGTATCATGGATTTAAGGTCTACAGCCTCGTGACGGCTTCCCTCATCGCGCTTCCCTTGATTGAGAGAACGTACGTCTAATTCTCGTAGGGTAGCGCTCAAGCTGGGCTCATGGTTGCCTGTGTAGTAGTCTAGATAAACGCCCAGCTGGAGATAGAGTCTTGCCAGCAGCATACGCGGGTTAGAAGGGTAACCAGGAGTAGGCGAAATTTCGGGGTGATAAGCCAGTGGTGAGTCCGAAGCGACGGCCAAAAGACGAGACGAAGGATACAGGTATTCCAAGAATTGTGTTGGGTCAAGAAGTTCGCGACCTCGGAAGAATACTGATGTCTTGGGAGAGACATAATGAGAAGACTAATGTTTGATAACTGTTAACTTTTGCTAACTTTCGATGACCAGACGGCCTACCAGAAATTGACCGCCCATCCCATACATTGATAGTACCGCTCTTGGCTTTGGAGTCGCATGCATAGCAGCAAGATATGCGCACAATCCGCCCGAGCTGGTGCCCGCAACTGCGAGAGCATTCGCATTGATTCGGAAGTTGGGGGTAGAAGAACATTGTGGAGTACGTTCTGCAACTGATTCGACATACCGATGTTGTAACAGCGAGTTGAGTTCATGGGAAATGAATCTGAACAAGTCTTTGATATCGGCAAGAATGTCGTGGCCCGTTGACGGAGGCATAAGCCTATATTCAGCAGATATAAAGATGCATCCCGTAGACGAGATACGTCCTAGATGCTATCAGATATAAGAGACATGACTCCGTAGCACAAGACAGGAATTCTGGGAATAATCGGTATATTGAGGGGCGGGTCCACAGACACAACTTGATTGAATGTTTGATATGGAATCACGCACTTTGTAGCCAAGCGGGAAACCAGCTGGCCTTATTTCCAACTGTTAGCCCGCCGCCGTGAAAATACACCACAGCGGGAACCTGTAGCATACCAGGGCCCTCAGCGACTGAGATCTGCGGACCAGTAGGTTTCGGCTCTTCAAACATGTACGGCCGATATACATCAACAGAAAGAGCTATCCCGTCTACATGCTTATATATGAAGGTAAAAGCATCAGGATGAAATGGTGGAATAGATAATGAATTCGTAGTCGACATGGTTCTAGGAAAACCTGGCGCAGTACTCACGGATTTTTCTGAGCGCCCTTTTCGTGTCACTCGAACGCGTGACGCGTTGGTGGACGCGACGCAATGGGATATTGAAGATAGAAAGACCACTTGAAACATCTGGTGGCTGCTTGCTTTACGATTGAATTGTACCAGACACAGACTTCTCACCCATAGTATTGACTCCTGGTAGTCTATGTAATGACCAATGGCGACAGATGCACTCCACCGCCAAATCGCAGCCAAGTGGCAAAACTCCTTTAAACGTCTCAATCACGATCAACCGGGCATCCTGGGATTGTTGTCCTTCAGTGAGGTCAGTTGCTAACTTCATTTAAACACTTGAAGAATAACATTTCCCTTGGACAAGGCATGGACTCTCGCATCAGAGTTCTTACGTCCTCGAGATATTTCAGATCCAACACAGCGGAAAGACTATGGTAAGTAGCTCAGCACACACGATCATACATGAGTATGGCGGCAACTTGTGTAATATATTGGGTATTTGAACGGGCATTTGGCCGCTTCTTAGGCATGCAAGAGGTCAGAGCATCTTTTGATATACTGAGCAAATCCAAGATGTTGTCTATGTTGTTGGAGAACTTCCTTGGTAAGCAAGTTCAAACATGATCACAAATACCGTTCAACGGCATGGAGAGCAGAGGATATGCGCCAACAACAGTACCTCATCACTCGCGACGTACATCAATTCATGGCGCAGTATGAAGTGTGCTACTCTCGCGAGATCTCAGTCAGTAGTTGTACTAACGATACATAGGAAACAGCTGATGCACAGTTCATCGCGCGCCTCGTATATCGGCTGGTAGAGTGGTACAAGGCGTGGTCTCCTATTCCGGAGTGAGTCCATAATCGGCTAGGTACCTGATAGTCTGCGATTCAACACCCTGTCAGACTCGGACACACCATCCTGTCAACCTATACCCTCGCCTTCCAGACACATGTCTTCTCCATCCTACCGGCCTCCTTTTCACGTGGCTTCAAAGATCTTGTAACCTCCACCTTCACCATCGCGTACTCTACTTCTCCTCCACCATGGGCCACACTCCCTTCCCAGACACAACACCCGCATTCAAGGCCAGACCTTCCACTGTGGCAAGCCTTTGAGCAACTTGGTCTCCTAGATCGCTACGAATCCCTGATATCTAGCGTATGTTACGAACATATTGAAGTGCATATCCTCGAGACCTGCACAGGTAAATGGAGTGAACGCATGTTGGCGGGGCTACGTACATGGATGGCAGAAAAGGTTGTACCGTGGATGATCATGCCATATGCTAGGGGTGCTAGAAATGGTGGGTAAATTGATGCACCTTTGGGTACGAGGAGCGTTAACATTGAGCGTTGGCATCTGTTGTAGCTGACGAGGCGCGAGCCATGCTGCAAGGAGTTGGTTCAAGGTTCGACTTTCATGTTTGCAAGACCCTCAGTGATCTACGGTAAATCATAAGCATTGTCAAAAACAAGTTGTCTTGACGTTCTAACTCTCGCTTGGTAGTACCAGGGAAATCTTCGACGTCATTGTTGACTATCCAGAGTCTTTGGCGGCGTTGCAAGACCTAAAGGCGAGTCGGGGAGGGTTCCGATTTTTGGAAAGAGGGACATTTACGTGGCTCACTTCTGCACACTCAGGAGTGTCTGCTACGGGTGGATCAACGCACCCAGCTGATCCAGACGCTGCGAAAAGCGTAAGCTTCTCAACTTCGCCTTGTCTTTAAGCGCGTTACTCACTCATGTCTTTTTTCTGATGCGCTTTCCACTTGTCTGTACTCGGGACAATGTATCCCCTGTGACAGCAACAAGAGGCGTCTTCTACACCCCGGTGCAGATACAAAGGACATTTTGACGCAATATGTATCTATCATTCGTTGCCTCCGTATCATAGATCCACAGGGCGTCCTTCTTTTCAAGGTTGCTGATCCTATTAGGCAATACCTGAGGTCCGTGAGGTCCATATCAGTTGAGATTCAATGTACTTGACTTGACGTCCTTTCGCCGCTGAATCAGAGACCGCCCAGACACGATCCGCTGTATTGTTGCTAGTCTTGTTGGAGGTGGCGAGAGCGGTGACTCGTTAGTGGACGAGAACGAGCCAATTGAACCCCTACAACAGGCGCAAGTAGAAGATTACACAGATCCAAATTGGGAGCCAGAGCCCATTGATGCCGGGCCTGGTAAGCAATTTTATCCTATATCATTGTACACAATATTGATATTGATGGCAAGATTTTCGAACGAACAAACCGGGTGATGTAATCAGTACGCTGGTCAGCATCTACGATTCCAAAGACCTCTTTGTGAAGGAGCTACAAGTATTGCTTGCACAACGATTACTAGCAACCACTGGCGGTAATTTTGAGCGTGAGGTAGGCTCGCTTTCGGAAGGCCGAAGTTCTCTTTCATGTCAATTCTTTTGTAGCGCCGTAATATTGAAATCCTCAAGATACGCTTCGGAGAAGCAGCACTACAAGTGTGCGAGGTAATGCTCAGAGACATGACAGATTCAAAGCGTATAGATCAGCATGTACAGTCTCAAAAAAACGTAAGTCTTGAACGGTTAAGTTCTTGCATCGAGATATTTGTAATACCACCACTCTAATAGCTCGTCCTCCACCCTACGATCATTTCTCGACACTTCTGGCCTTCCCTGCAATCTAGTAATTTTGTCATGCCAGGGCAATTTAAACAGTATGTCAAGGTGATAACCATGGAGATGTGCTTTGTGTGTTGACGGGGCATTTCAGGATACAGGACGAATATGCGAAAGAATTCACAGCATTCAAGCCTGATAAGACATTACGCTGGATGCCTCATCTCGGCACAGTTCATCTTGAGATTGAGCTTCAAGATCGAACCATCCCGGCGGACGTTTCTCCTCTGGAAGCCGCATTCATAGAGCTATTCTCAGAAAAAGGTGAGCTTACCTACGTTAACAAAAGTGAAACGAACACTGCATAGTCGCACTGCAGACGTGTATACGGTTGACGAACTCGTCGTGAAAGTGGGCTCTGTGGATCGTAGCGTCGCATTGAAAGCGCTCATGACCTGGGTGGATATGGGTGTTCTCAGGGAAGATGGGGGAAACCGGTTTAAGCTGCTGGAAGTTGCGGAGGGGGGAACGAATGCGAAGATAACATCGTCAAGACCTGGTGGGTTGGATACCCTTTATCCTAACATAAGGTCACTGACCGAGATTTGCGCTTCACCAAGTGCCGATCATGGAGGAAGTTCCGGCAGTCTTGTCTGTCCAACAACAACAGGCTGAACAAATGAGAGTGTACTGGAAGGTATGTTATTGCGCCTCAGTCACATCGTATTTATCTCTTATACAGCCGGATGGGGTAGTTCATCGAGGGTATGCTCACGAACCTGGGTACACTCAGTTTGGATCGCATACAGACAATGCTGAAGTTTGCGCCTGGGTACGATCGCACGATCGAGCAACTCGGCGCGTTCATGGAGGCAGCAAGGCGGGAAGGTCTTGTCACTGTTAAGGACGGGATGTGGAAACTTAACCGACAGTAATCTGATATGGATGTATTTTGTCTTCAGCATGTTGTATACACGTTATTGTTTCTCGAGAGGTGTGCCCAACGAACTGTGTGGCCACCGCTGGATGACGGTGCGATCCCATAGTTCAGAGTCGTTGCATTGATGAGGCGTAGGCAAACCAATGCCTGGATCTTGCCTGGCAGAAGACCAGCGAAAGCAGTGACCCTCTGACTATAGAAAACCTGCCTCCGGATAGCACAAATTTCATCCGAATGAAAGAGGCAAGTCGAATCTAGGAAATGACAACCTCCTGCAGTGCAACAGATCGAATTATGGTTGAGCAAGAGAAACTGTTGACGACAGCCAATCAACTTTACCGTTGTCAAAGGAAGCAGAAAAAGAAAAAATACACTGCCCACTGGCTGGATTGAACAACCGACCTCACCATAGCTCGGTATTAGAATCCACCTAACACCGCTACGAGTGGCGCGCTCTACCACTGAGCTAAACGGGCCACGCTTCGTCTTCGTTTTGAAGATTATTTAGCCTCTCAATGCTGGGATATCAAGACTACATTACGCGGTCTCGTGATGTACGCGTCGTACTCAACGATATACTCAGCAGACGCGAACTCGGCCTAATCGCTCGGCAGATGGACGGCGAGCTATGCAATCGCCCAAAATTCAACTGCCCACCACGTTGACTCTTCAAATCATGGCCGTGGCCTCTGAGGACTGGAAAATGCATACTATACTCGTACCACAACCATTTATGCTCTCATGCCATCCACGGAATCATGAGGGGGATTCCTGACAACCCCGGATGACAATGAATGTTCTTCAGACTTGTGTCCATTTATGACTATGGCAAACAATACAAGTGGAGCTCTGTAGCATCTACCAAGAATGTCTGTGCAGTACTCAGGCTGTGCATATATACCTAAGCAAAGGTCAACTGAAGTCAAAAGGGTCAAAGCCACAATTCTAACAGTCTGGAGCTCACTCTGTAAGCTACATACTATCATTCACTGGCAAGATGTATGTAGGCAGGCAGGCTTTCGAGAAAACAAACTTGGTTCAGGTGGGCTTTTCTCAATTGGTGAGACCACGCGAGTGCAGTTACGTAAGCGGGCTACTAGAATCAGTGTAACCCGGTCGATAGTATTTTATACTTCTGTTGACACTCTGGATAAGTTGCTCGTGCAAACACAGATAAGTAGTCTAAGAACATCTGATCAAGCGCTATTTTCCACGTCCATGTAATCAAAACCTGTGCTACCACTATCCGTGAACACCGGAATCATGGTAATGCAATCACGAACTTGCAGCAGCTCAAGTGTGGGAAGCGATGGTGTTTCCGATGGCATATACGTGAGTCAAACTTGATGGTCGTCTATGATATCTGATGATGGACAACAGAACTACGAGGTGCATGAGGTAATAGGTCGAGGAGCAACGTCCATCGTGCATCGTGCGACGTGCAAACGGGGACGCTTGCGCAACCGCCAGGTTGCGCTGAAGAAGGTAAATAACATTCCAACTTGGAGTCTGAGTGGTAATGGTGACCAAGGAATTTGTTGTAGATATTGCCCGTATCGCCAGACAGCACGACCGAGATAGCGCACCTTGCCTCTTCGACCGCTTTGCACCAAGCGCTCCACCATCCATCGATCGTTTCCTTGCTTTCTACTTTCTCCACTCCTTCTGGTCACTACCATGTCTTAGAACTGTGCCCACAAGGTACCCTGTCCGTCTTTGTTCAGCAACGCAAGCCACCTGTCCTCTCTGAAGGTGAACTGCGAAGGGTTGTCAAGTGCATGGTAGAAGCCTTGATCTACCTACGAAAGGAACGCGTACTGCATAGGGATATCAAAGCCAGCAATATATTGCTTACCGATGATTTTCGAATCGTACGTCTGTCAAATGGATGCGAGCTTCCTCTCTTAACGGTCACAATATCAGAAACTATCGGACTTTGGACTTGCCACAAGGCTGCCTGAGCCGCAGTCTACAGTATCAACTTTCTGCGGTTCCCCAAACTATATAGCACCGTGAGTTCACAGGGTGCTTCTTGAATCAGGATAACAAATACTATTCCTCAGAGAGATCATCTCCCGCACGCCTTATGGTTTCAACGCCGACTTATGGTCCTTGGGTTGTCTCATGGTGACATGTCTGTCGGGGGTCCCGGCATTTGAGGTAAGGTGTTTCTCGTGAAGTGGTCGTCGTACGCGATGATTCTTTTGTGACAGGCACCCTCTGTGCAGCAAATTTTCGAGAATATTTCTTGTGGTAATTATAACCTACCAGGCAACACATCGGCTGAAGCAAGAGATCTTATTTCTAGGCTTCTCCAATTGGTCAGTGCATCCCCAATTCGTTGCATATCTCCGTATTGTCTCACTATTGTGGAAAGAACCCGACCCACCGAATCTCACCGCATCTGATTCTGTCACACCCCTTTCTCAGCCCCTCATTACCCTTGAAGCGCCTAAATTTCACTTCCAATTCCTCTATTCAGTCGAGGCAGCATTTTCAATCAGAGAATGACCCAATCCATCGTGCACTCAAGCATAGCAGATATCCTCGCTCGCTTTCCAAAGCTCCAGCGCGTTTCCCACAACCCCCTTTACAAAGTTCATCGCAAAGGGACACACTGAGTCTCAAGCAAAATAGAAGGCCTATGACAGATATCACAAATGTGGACGTGCGGAACTTTCTGAACAATGAACTCTTGTCCTCTGAACCCTTGACTGATCCTGCTCGGAAGACGTCCTTAGCATCGAAACTGGGACAAACGTCGGCTTCACATCTTGAGCCCGCGCCACGCATGGTGTTCTCTGAGTTTCCAACGCTTCATACAGCACCTGCGTTAGCTCCTGACACGGAATCTCCGCTAGCCATAAGAGATGCAGGACGGCATGTGACTAATTCTGTCTCTGGCGTAGGAGAGCTGAATGGCATAGAAATCAGATACGCTCTGCGACAAATGTTGAAACGTCATGAAGCAAACGAATTACAGCCCAAAGATCCAATGTCCTGTTTGCGTCCGTCCGTCGAGGCCGATTCTATGTTATCTGTTGGCTCTCACAGGGAATCGGTGAATGCTGCTTCCGATGTGCTCCCCGCACACGTAGCCCCGGTGATAGAGTCTCTGGATCGTCGTCAAAAGACCGCACCTTCTCCAGTCTCTGCGGTTCCTGCAGGGAGCACGCAACCGACTCTCTTCAAGACAGCCTATCTCAATGCCCAGACCCACAAGCTTGCCCAGGGTCAACTTGTCGTACTACCGTCCAAGTCCCTACTTGTTGACTTTCGTGAAGGTGAGCGAAGAAAGGGACGCAGGGGCAATGAAGTGCTTGTCATCAGTCCCGAGGGCGATACGGTACGTGGCATATGGGCAGATTAATACTCAGAGTCCCCATGAGGTTCCCTAGGTCAGGATTTACGGCGCACCTCACTTGAGCACACCGTGCTGTTTGGCAGAGCCTCTCGCAACGCATACCCTCGAGAACTTGCCTTCGTCGTACTGGAAGCTGTATAGCGACGCAGGGCGTGTGGTGAATCAACTGAAGCAGCGTATACCAAAGGTAATGTAATCAGTCGTCATCAACCTATGAGGCGAGTCACCCAGCCATTTCTAGCTAACCATGTACAAACCGGAAGCGAGATGTACGCTCATGGCAAATGAACCCCTCGGCGACATCGAGCTTGTGGTTCCCCCCTTCGACAGGCAATGCCGCTCCGAGCAATTGGATGATAATGTTGCGTCTGGCGAAGGTCCGAACATGCGCATCCGATTGTTGCGGCGCTCCCATATCATCGAGATTGCACGCCACATACCGCCTGCGTCTCGCTCGAAGGAAAGAACAGGCGAATGGCTGAAAAAAGTTTTTAGTGCAGCTGGCGACGAGTTCGGTATCACCAACGAAGACTGGGCCACTCTGGAGCCTGTCGAGAGGGCGGGCATTCAACACTTGGCGGAGTTCTTGCGTGTCTGCGAAGCCGTGGAGGCACTCGGGCTGAATGATGGGCCCTCTGTTCGGACCGACATGCAACATGTTCCGAAAAAGACTGATACCGGACATCCGACTGCGACTGATCTGAGGGCTGGTCGGAAGCGCCTGGAGAATCTTCTTACCCGTATGGACAACCGCGTGGAATCGGCTCTGCCTGGGACTTTGACTTCTGAGGACGTTGGATCGCCATCATCTGTGGCGACAGCGGCAAGCAGTAAGATTCTCCCGTCTTTGACTCTTCTACCACGTCCGTCCAAATTTGTCTCCGGCCCCTCGAACCATTCCGAAGGGATAAACCGGGATGATGCCACAGAGATTAACGGATACCTGTCAACGAACCCTCGAAGGCCCGATGCAAATTCTGGATCACAGCCACTATCGAGGTCCGCCGGAGCAGGGGCAGAAACCCAGACAAGATACATTCCTGGCACAGGATGGTGTGTACGCTACGCATCGCCGGAAGCCGAATGGTACAAGATTATGTTCCAAGATGGTGTTTCGCTTGAGATCAACCCGGGCCAAGACACTGTGCGCCTGGAGAATGGATCGGGATCGCTTGCCAGGTCTGTCCGCCAGGGTTGCAATAGGCTTGGATCATACTAATCACATGTGAACGGACAGGTATACGTTCCGGCGAGCCTTGGTGGAGAGCGAGGTCGCAGGTCGAATGAAGGCCTTCTATAAATTCCTTGCGTTGTTTTCGAGTGGTGAGTCTTGATTTCCATGTGTCCGTAGGGGAGGGGGTTGTTCGATGCTGCCAAACCTTCAGCTCTGTGATGATTGTTATATTCCAATGTAGCATCGAGACTGTTGTATCATGTTCACTTGTAGCAGTTGACGAATAATGTATGGCATCGGTATGGCGGTGCTGTGAAGCACCAGCTTGTGGTATGAAGCTTTTGATCGTGAAGCTCGAGCCTCAGAGTGTACAAATGAAGCGCTGCTTTTGGACGATCACCGTGGAAAGGAGACTCCGCGGCGATGTATTGCACGTGCGACAACGACAGTGTGGCTACCAGACGTCCCATCGTGTCTCTAGTCAATTGGTCTCAAGCGCTCACCCGAGAACTTGTTGTCTCTCCTCGCAATGCGCAGAGGACGCGATGGCTTGACATGGTGAGCTGTTCGGCGTGCGGTGAGCATAAGAACGGATGTTGTTGGGCTAATGTTAGGCAGCTTCTCGATACGGAAGGTGAGGAACCACAGCCAAGGGAGTCCGATTTAGTACGAAACCAGTCACTTAGCACTTGATGACACCGGCGTCCACGGTGCTCTCCTCGGATCCAGCAATGCCCCGGCCCCCTCGCACGCTGTCACCCGCCCACCCTTGTCCTTGTCCCTCGTCCACCGCATATAAGGAGGGCGCTCCCCAGGCGGACATGTCTGCAGACCATCCCAGCCCCGACACCGCCAAGATTGTCATGGATACCTCGATGTCCTCGGTCAGCGAAGTGCAGAAGCCCCGCACGCTCGTTCTTTGCTTTGATGGCACTGCAGACCAATATGATGATAATGCAAGTGTTTCGCCAGTGTCATCATTCTCGTCGGTTTAACGCGGCTCGCGGTCGTTTTCCACGTAGAACACGAACGTAGTCAAGCTCTATTCACTCCTTAAAAAAGACGAGTCTGAGCAGCTGTGTTATTACCAGGTAGACACATCCCTCGTTCCAGCAACCCGACTTTACTCATGGTGATCTTTCCAGCCTGGCATTGGTACATATATCAACCCTGGCGTGGTCTCTCCGCTGTTTCAATGGGGGGCGAAGATCATGGATGAGGCCTTTGCTTGGTAAGTCGTGTATAATGTCCATCAGTCAGATGGCGCTCATTCCTCTACTAGGTATCTCGATGCACACGTTCGCGGTGGCTATGATTTTCTCATGCAGAACTACCGTCCCGGAGACAAGATTTGTTTGTTTGGTAAATTATCCATCGTTTGAAAAATCACCGACTGTACCCGCTGCTGACCGTCGGAATGCAAAGGTTTCTCTCGGGGAGCTTACACTGCCAGAGCACTCGCCGGCATGCTTCACAAGGCAAGCCACCTTAGGTCGAGTCGCGATTTCGTCTGATTAAACAATATGTATTTGCGCAGGTTGGGCTCCTTCCTAGGGATAATCCAGAGCAAGTTCCTTTTGCATACAAGCTCTACAAACGCACAGATCCCGCTAGCATCACGCTCGCAGCAGGCTTCAAGCGCACCTTTTGCAGAGGGGTCCGGATCGAGTTTGTTGGCGTATGGTGAGCTCGCACCCTTTATTTTATGCGATTTATTGAAAAGGTGTCACAGGGAAACGGTCGCTAGTGTCGGTGTCATTTTCAGCCGCACTCTCCCATTCATCACATCCAACACGACAATCAAGACGTTCCGCCATGCGTTATCTCTAGACGAGGTTCGTTGCCCCCCTCTTGTATGCTATCTACTTTCGACACAGACCACTCCAGCACCGCGCCAAATTTCGCCCCAATCTGTACCACCGCCCGGCTCCTAGCGCTCAGGCCTCCGGCAAGAACCCAGACGCCAAAGCCGCTACCGCCTCAGCTCCCATTCTCAACGAGAAGCACAAGCAGAAAGAGATGCAGAAATCATCATCCCTTGGAAAGATAAGGAAGTGGACAGGCTTTCTACCCAATCGCTCGTCGAAGCCTGGCAGTCTTGCTACTGATCAGACCCATCTGATACGCCCTATGAGGGACTTCGAGAAGGACCCGGCTAACGTAGATCTGACTTTGGCTACTCCAGATGAGGTGCAGGACGAAGATACCATGGGGCCGACGGATGTTCTCGAGGTCTGGTTCCCGGGATGCCACTCTGGTACGACGACTACTTCTAGTCACATCTACTCGTCTCATCTCATCGTCAACAGACATCGGAGGGAGTGCGGTGTCCGACTCCACGAAACTCAGTCTTTCAGACATCACGCTGCGCTGGATGGTGCGCCACGTCGTCCTGGCGCAGTGCGGCGTCGCCTTCGACAACGACGCCCTCGCCCGCGCCAACATTCCGGAGGCCGTCTTCATCGGCATCGGGTTCCCCGTGACGCTTCCGCCGACGGAACGCACTACCGCTGGCGCTCCAGTCCCGAGCAGCAGCGGCTCTGACAGCGGCAGCAGCGATCCGGACAGCGGCAGCGCGGACCCAAACAGTGGCAGCAGCGGCCCGCTCACCCCGGCGGCCATGGATAAGGAGGATGCAGTGCAGCCCCTTCATGACGAGCTGAAGCTTGACCCGCTCTGGTGGCTCCTTGAGATTGTGCCGACGAGCTACAACTGGCAGGACAAGAAGGGCAGATGGCACACGTCGTGGAGGTGGGCGCTGTCACATACCCACCCTGTCATTACCGTGCTTACCATGTTATTTGGGTTACTAGCATTCACCTCGGTCGAGGTAGACATTTGCCTCAAAAGCCGATCTTTCATATTACCGTCCAGGAGCGCATGAACGACGCGGCCCTCAAGTACACCCCCAAAGCGGTCTGGCCTCATGGGACCGAGATCTATGTTCAATGAAGAATACCCGTACTTCCCGTTTCTACTACAAATTGCAATTCCCACTTCGCAAGGACCTCGTTATCCGACTTTCTTCCGTCGCAACTAGCACCATTATACCTCAGCTGCAACGTCTCTTCTATTCATTGCATATCCGCTCAAAGCCCTTCTTAGATTATTCTTGTTTATTCTCTTGATGACCACCACGATCGCGATTGATACGAGATTGGAACCGAACGCCAGTCAGACCGGCACATTGTTCATGTTTGTATGTAGTACTGTACGATCAGTCATGATACGAGTACAAACTACATGTATTTCCGGAAATTGGTTTGGGTGCATGTGGCTTTCACTGCGGACATTTACCCCCGGTGTTCAAGCGCCGAACATTGCATATTTTAAAAGCCTCGCCCGGCATGAGTACCATGAGACCGTCCTCGAGGCTGTAGTCATTCCCGCAATCTAGATTTACGTACCCTCAGCTATATTTGGCAATCTAAAAATACTCCCGTATAAATTAACTGTCCAAAAATAAGCTTTTTATTTTTAGACAGGCGTTGGCTCACCGTGCGCGTGACTGTTCTGACATTGACTTGCTCTGCTATTGCTGCCACATATGAGCCTTGTCTCTTACTTGCTACTCTCACATGCCACGCTTGTTTTCTGGCCTATTCTATTTTGCGTTTCTACGTCGACGTTCCTCGCCAACACCGGGAGCATGCGATCCATCTACCGTAATATTGATGGCTTCGAACAGGTTTCCCCGAAAGCTGCTAAGCTTCCTCCACTCCGCTGAGCAGTTGCTCCTTGTGATAGCACCGTTGTGATATCACTTCTTCCCATACCTTCTTCGCTGGCCGAAATGGCTGGTGGATTCGGAGATTCGTCAGTCGATGGACCTTCATTTTTCGAACCTCGAAGCACGACAGCGCCGGAACTATGAGCGTCTTGTGACGAGGATGCACACTTACCCCTAGTCGTTTAAAGCTCTCATCTACAATCACTCATTGACATGTGCTCAGTGCAACAAAGGAGGTGAACTTGTCGACTCGGATAAGGCAACCGT